>OX366516.1:3775000-5025000 GCA_947256265.1 Acronicta leporina
AAATTTTACCTAATAACAAGATCGCGTGAAAAACATGTAAGTACCTACGTACACGTACAAAGACAATAAATTTAACCCACACAAGAAAGGTTCTGAGTTTGTTTTACCACATTGAATCTCCCCGGTCTTGGATCCTATAACAAATATTTTGCACTTAACTGTACGGAATTGTGGCAGATGCACAAAGGCGTCCTGCGTTTAAGGTTCTGTGTGTTTAAGAGTCTATGTATATTTGTGTGTGTGTTTGTGCAGCGGTATTGAATGCGACAATGATGTTTATTGGACGCGCTCGCTAGCTTTGTGTAAAGTTTCCTTTTTGTGTAAAAGATTGTGTTTATAATGGCTATGTTTAAACAAAGTGCGGTTTTTATATGGAGTTCAAGGTTTATTGAAATTATCTCTCATTCATAAAAAAAGTTATCAATCAAAGTTATCACCGTCTTAAGCATTATATTTCCAAAAAGAGGCAGTTGTAGATTATTCTTCAATTTATAAACTTTAACGTAGAAAGAGTGTATGGGTTTCTAACTATGGCATTACTCATATGTGGTGTAATTTTAAGAAACTTTCAAATACGTTATTAAAAAACAGATCTCCCATCGTATTATAAGAGTAATCATGTGAAAGTTTGTTACAGAAGATCTGAATAGAGATACAAAGAAAGCATTAGACAAAGCATGGAGCACGTGAAAAGAAAACTTAACACAAACGCAATCCAATTCCATTGTCTGTGTATTTACGAACAACTTTATCTACTTCTAAGTTTAACAAAGGAAATGAAGTGACAGGTGGTTAGATGTAGTTCAGGTGTACCTACTCGTGTTTGAAAGACTTGAAGATCGGTATTTTAAAATATGTAGAGATTAAATCGATTTTGATGAGGTGCTATAAGCGTTTTTAGTGGGGATTGAGAATGCTAAAACAAAATGAATGTTATTATAGAATCTGCATGGAGCCCGGAACATTTTTGATGTCATGTCATACGTGTTCTTAAAGTGTGCTCTCTGTCTAGCATAAAATTAGAATGCTTCTGATTTCCTTATTTCCGAAACGATTATAATTTTATTTTTATTGAACACATTTTGTCGATCCGATTCCGAAAACTGTCTATTAAAATCCCTTTGTAGAAATAAATATCATTTATCATTGCCAAAAAAAAGGACAAACACATCGTTGACTCGTTAATAAGTCTATCCAATTATGTCTTAAATGAGTCACTAAATGTCCATAGATTAACGACGGAATCCGAGAGTCAATTAATGAAATTAGGTTTTAGATTTCGTTCGCTTTATTCCCTTGAATAGCTAATAAATTTTGGACGCTCTAGAATAATTAATGAGAATTATTTTGGAGCGAGTGATAAAATTATGTAGGAATCTGTGATAAAAATGTTACAATGTGACGTATATAAATTATGTAATTCATCATCATACTACTATCTTTTTGTGATTTTTTTGCATTTTTCATGCTAAGATTATAAACTTATTTTAGTGAAGGAAAAATTCGACTCGCAGGCAGGATTCGAACCTGCGTCTTCTGGTTTGATACACCAGACGCTATGACCACTAAGCCACCGCGAGTCCTACCTGCCATGTCGAAATTTGCCTTCACATTCTGAACTTACGTCTCTTTAGCAAATGAGAGGGTTTCATCTATAGACCACCTTGATGGCATAGTGTGGGTTGCCAGCCTACAAACTCATGAGAAAATGACTCATGAGAAAGGCATGCCGATCTCTTGAATTTGGTTCCAGCAGTAACAAAATATAATTCGACCCTTTTATTCTGTCCTTCTGCTGAGCATGGATCTACTCTCAGAATAAGAGAGATTTGGCTATAGTGCACCATGCTTCACACACCTTCAAGAAAATCTCAGGATTTCCTCACGATTTCTTCCTCTATCGTTAAAGTGCGTGATAATTATCTATACGCATATGTATTTGAAAAGTCAGTGGTGCGTGCCTTGGATTTGATTTACTTAGCAGTCCAATGGTCATATCACTAGGTACTCTCGTGTATAATTTTTTGCCAGTTATACTTTGATTATTAGTTTGAAAAGTCAGAGGCGGAATATTACCGGAATTGGAAAATTACTATGATGAAACGCTTAAATCAAGAAAGTAGACGTTAATACTATAATAATACCCACAATACAGAAATGTTAAACTACATAACTATATTAATGTACAGGTACCTGATACAAATATAAGTAGTAGTTTTCTGTGGAAGGTCCATGCATCGGCAAGAATGGACTGGTCTGACCGGAGTAATACCATGGCCTCACAGAAAACCGGCGTGAAACAACGCTTACGTTGTCTTTCGCCGAGTGAGTGAGAAGGTACTTTAGATATTTTGGGCATAAAAAAATTATAAGTAGCCACTTTCAGCTGAGATTACAATGAGTTAAGGAGGGTGGGACTCGCGGTGGCTTAGAGGTGTGTCATCTGGTGTATATCATCAGAAGACGCAGGTTCGAATGTATTTAAAGTCCGGTATGTTTAGATCCCATGTATCAGGACCCCCTATTACGTGGAATCTAAACATACGAGCCTATTGCCATTTCCGGGCACTAATCCCAAACTCCGAGCTGCTACTGAGAATTTCATAGAAAAACCCAATAACATACTTTACTCGCTCTGAGTATCGAACCCACTAGGCTAATGAGACAGTGTAAGATAAGACAATTGTGTATTTTATTTCGGTGTTACAACAAAGCCTTCGAAAACAAGTTTTTTCTGAAAATTTTCAGACAGGTAAGTACCTACGAAATATAAAGCATTTCATATTTTCAAACAAAGAAAAACGAGTATAAAATATGAATACAAACTTCAAAGTTGCTGCACAAAAGGTTTTAACATTGAACCGTCATAGTTGGGTCACTTATCTTTGGAAAGATACGTCTCTTTTAGATAAGTAACCTTCATCTTTTGTAAATGATTTGAAGCCGTAATATGCGGTACATTATACGTTGATACAGAATTGTGGGTAGGTACATTGTATCCTTTTGAACTTTAGCCTTTCTCCGTGAACAATGGTTTCTGTGAGCTACTGAAGTACTGTGTGCATGGATACCGCTTGCGTGGGACATTCCCGGTTCGACAATGGCTCAACAAAATTGGAGCTTTGTACGTTCGTCTTTGTTTTGCTGTGAAATCTGGAATGAGAGGTTTGTTGAGTAATGTGTGAATGTTTTATTATTTCCCTTGAAGGAATATTTAAACACAGATTTGAATGGAAAACCATGTATGTTGAGTTTGATCCAATTATGAGTCGATGGGCAAGTCTTAAAATGCTACTTAGAACACAAAAGACAAAAAGAAATACCTAATTACTTATAGTTAAGATATAAACTGACCACAAAACTTAACTTAAATTTGTTTCGGACGAGTACGTGCAATATTTAAAAATACCAGAGTTTCTAACGGCCGATTGATACCCCAATTATAAGGCTGACACTCTCCACCAAAATGCACGGCACGTATTTTAGCTCCATGGTGGAGGTACACAGGGCTCTTGCAAGCGTACGTAGGCTATTTAGAACGTATTGCAATAAATACAATGCAGCACGGTTACCCTACACAAATTGCCTGATCGCATATTAAGGTAGGTCTCAACAAAGAACCGTATTTATTATAATTTGTAATAAACGCGATACGTTCAAAAGCATACCCCTAGTGTTATGAACAATAGCTAGATAACTTGATAATTAACCATTGTACTTTTAATCTTAAGTCATGTCTGTTACTTTGTTTCTAATTTATCATATAAGACAGCAAAACTGTACCATTAAGTTTTATCCAAATCGGTTTATCTATACTCTATACTAATATTATAAAGCTGAAGAGTATGTTTGTTTCTTTGTTTGTTTGAACGCGCTAATATCAGGAACTACTGGTCCAATTTGAAAAATTCTTTCAGTGTTAGATAGCCCATTTATTGAGGAAGGCTATAGGCTATATATCATCACGCTACGCGGACGAAGTCGCGGGCAGAAGCTAGTAAATAAATATTTCTGTAGATATCGTAATTATTGCTTTCTTTTTACAATTTCCTTTAGTTCTGCCAAAAAATCTGCTATAATCGTAACAAAAGTGCAGTGTTATAGGTATTGGCTTTTTTCCAAGGTAACGTTGTTAGTTTCGTAGTAACTGCACCGCTGCAGGCATTCTACGTTCTAAATTAATAAAGTTAATGTCACAGGTGCTGGAATTCTCACCGAAATACCCAAGCTTAACATAAACATAACCGTGATGAAAACTTAGAGTTTCTCTACAAGTAGTACCGAACTCCGATAAATATTTGCCACGATTTGATTTATGATACTTCTGGTGCCGGTGATATTTTTGAATAATAACCGTTCCTAACCGTTATTAGTGAAACGATAAAATCATTTTGTAAGGAAAATGTACATTATGACATTTATTAATTTGATGATACGTTTGGCGTAGCGGCTGATCGATTGGCTACTACTCCACGTGTTATGTATTCAATAGTGTGGTACTACTTGCGCGGCTAATATTGAAAAAAAAAAATACTTCTGGGCTCCAGTGACATTTATGAATAATAACCGTTGCTAACCGTTACTAGTGAAACGAGAAATCACCTTGTAAGGAACGTCTCTTCAAATTTACATGTGACATTAAATTAATGGTGAAGCCTGACCAAAATTATATTTTGAACATTTTAAAAGTACCTATCTACCAGCCCTTCTTTATTTGATTTCTATGTCGACCAAAGTATTATTGGGATTAATAGGTTTACATTAGCAGTGAGGATGATCAGATCAAAGAATAACTTTATTTGATACTTACAGTAACTGCCTCATTAGCCAAGTGGTCCTGAGCGCGACTGCTACGCTAGAGGTCCTGGGTTTGATTCCCAGGTCGAGCAAAGTGTTATTGGGTTTTTCTATGAAATTCACAGCTCGGAGTTAGGAATTTGTGCCCGGTTAATGGCAATAGGCTCGCCCCCTATTACATGGGACCTAAACATACCGGCGAACTGTGGGTGTACATTAGTACGCCTCTGCTTAATCCTTTGGGGAATACAGGCGTGATGGTATGTTATATCAGTTAGTTTTGCACTGGAAAATGAACATAATATTGTTCACGTATTTCCAAACGCTGTAAAGCAAAGTTGGTTTTAATAGTGGCTTGGTAATATTTTAAATAGCAAGCAATTTTGTATCATCCTTTATTACACATACATTTTCATTCAAAAACTAATCTCGTAGCAAAAACATTACGTTAATAACAAAGTTGCCATAGCAATTGAATTTGCGATATGATATTATTAATTTATGGCAACCCGCATAAATTAAAATGTGCTATCAAAGGATAATACAAAGCCGAGAATGAGAAAACCTATCATCGGATTAAGTGAGAACCCTTGCGTAGGGCTTTGAAGTAGTGTGTGGGAATTATTGATAATATTAATTGGATTTCTTCCATAGAGGCTTTTATTAAAGCCTTAGGAAGGATCGAAATACACTATAGTAACTAAATTAAAATAATCATAATAAAATTGTAACAGACCCACGTAGACATTACATTACAGTACATTATAGACTTTGAATAAAAACGAATGTCTCTATTAAAGCAACAGAAGCCAAAACTTTTTTTAGAATTTATTTCTATCAGGATACATATCTGTACGCACATGACGCAAAAAATACTACATAAAATGTCTAAAATTCTAGGCAATTTATGAAGTAATTTTACAAAGTCGCATTCACGAAAGACAGTGAGAAAGTAACATTAAAATATTCACTTCATTGTAGGTATTCGTCGTCGTACAAAAGGTTTTTATTGGACATTCACGGTTAGACTGGCGTTGAAATTAAAATTTCCAATTTTATTTCAATTAAAATCTTTGTTATTATTTGAATTTCAAACCAGTTGTTTACACTTGCAACACGTAACCTTATTCCCGCCAAATTCCCTCTCCAACCATCCATTGCAAAAAACTTACCGCCGCGCCCCGCAAGCGGCGCCACTGTCAATACAAAAATGAAGCTGAGCGGCCATCATTACCACGCGCCCATAAAACAATTCATATCTCTGGACTTACGCTAGTTTATCTCAAGAAAAGTATAAGTTTCAACACTGCAGTGTATGTGACAATTGTGGAACTATAAAGGTGAAGCTGTGACAGTGTACTTCCACCCAAATCCAGCGCGCCAGTCGCCGGCGGTGAGTGAACCTACCTTCTCCCAAATTTTCCATTGTCCGTTTGCAGCAAACTACATTTTTTCTCCACCCTGTTTCAAAATCGAACCTTTAAACAATAAAACAAAGGCCACTGACTTACGGTCAAAAGAGCGCCGTTCAAGTCATGCCACCAGTTATGCATGTTTTACCCGAGTTTTTTGAGTTTGAGAGGCGTTGTTAGATTCATCTCAATTGTGCTGAGTATTGGCACCAAATTATGCGCCATATAATTTTTGGGTGTTTTAAATGGCTTACAAAAATAAACATAACTTATTTATTATATTGAAATGTATTTTGGAATGAGAAATGCTAAACAGTCTTGACTAAAAAGTGTAAAATAAAAAATAAAATATTAAAAGATAAAAAAACCCGACTGCCAAAAAAATGAACCCAAGATGATCAATCTCGTACCAGTTGGTCTTTGGAGTTCAAATTACAACGTTTTTTTTTGGTATTGGTATAGCGGGCTTTTTTCCGCAACTTCACGACTAAGTGCGTATTTTGCGTGTGGGTGGGACGATGTTGGGTTTTCAATCAAACCACCCCAACTCCTCGAGAAAGGCCGACAGACGCCCAATGTTGCCTACGGCCTCTCGGAGAGTACTCGGGTTGCCGAAGTACTTTGCCCTGTATGTGGCGACACCAGGACAGTGCAGGAGCACGTGGACCGCTGTCTCGTCAGCCCCCAGGCAGGCTCTGCAAAGGGGGCTGTCTGTCACAGACACACACATGACAGAGACACACAGAGTGTCACAGACACAGACAGTCACAAACATCATTCTGTTATAGGTATCACAGACAGTCTGTGATACCTATAACAGAAAGATGTTTATTGAAAGGACCATGGCCAGTAACGGCTGCAGTGACTGTCCTCAAGTGTTGTTTGGACAGCTGTAGTAGCTGCCTGGTGATGCGGTCGTCAATGGAAGGGAGATCCTCCTTAGCCTGCCTACACTCACCGTGGTTTGTCCAGTAGTCGTTGTGTCTATCCCTAGTCCGTTTTCTTACCAGGGTGCGTATTTGACCGAAGGGGAAAGGTACTATGGGTTCAGGGCCCACAGCACCTGCGGCTGATTCCCGTCTGGCAAGCTCGTCCGGTGCATCATTGCCTCGGGAGTTGCTGTGTCCTTTGATCCATTGGATGGTTATTTTATTTAGCTCACCCACCTGGTTTAGTCTTTGGTGGCATTCGTATATCAACCCCGTATTCACCGTGTGGCTGTTCAACGCTTGTAGGACTGCCATGCTGTCTGAGAGTATGCGAATAGAGTAATTCTTTACCTTGCTGCAATGGCTCCCTTGTTGCCATTAGGATACCCATACATCTAAATATATATATATAACCCATACTCATAAATTACAACGATGCGTCCAACCGTATGAGATAGGGTCATCTTGTTTTTAACTTTAGTGGCAGTCGGATTTTTTATGAAATATTTTTTCTTTGTTTAATATTATAAACGACTAAAGTGCCAAAGTGCTCCTTGCACTTTGGCTTGCCCGTTTCATGTAGCATTTAGATTCCCACCCGTAATGATACTTTGTGTTTAATTGTTATGTTTTTAAATTTTGTAATAGCGAGGTGTTTGGTTTTAGTAGTTATAAAGGATACCTACTTCTATCCTATTCATCTCTTCATCCTATCTATACCTATTGCTAACTAAATAATATCTATCAATAGGACGCTACAAAAGTAGTTGTATTTCAATGTTTAATTGGAATTTGCATAAGTGTAAGATAAGAAACTAGTATGCTAATAAATAGTTAAAAACAAACTAACAAAACAAAGACAATATGTTTTTGTATCCTGACGCGATACAATCTTATTGAGACTCCTTCCCACATTTTGCCACGTCTGATATTCAAATCGCTGCCATTTGAAAGTCGTGTTTTGAAGCACTATGAATGGCGCCCTTTACACCAGGAATAGCGAGCTCAATGCATTTAGTGAAGTAAATATAGCGAGCAGTATCTTGCTGCAGTACTGAGCAACGGAAGCTATTACTTTTACTATTAATCTTTCTTATAGGCACTGGATGTTGAGCCTATTTTCAGCCCACATAAATTTCTATAATTTTATTAATAATGTTGTAAGAAAAACAAATCTTTCTGCGTAAACTTTTTAAAAGTAGAATTCTCTATGCATATCAAATAATTTGTAAAGTGACTCATGGTTATGTAGAAAAATACCTACTGATGATTGCTTGCCGCGGTCAGTTTTTGGATGGGTGGCCCCATTCTTCTACATCGAAATCCCTCCATGCTTCAGAACGTAGGTAAAGCCCAGGTCCCGGTTGTCATGGGAACACATTATGACAATCGTTAGTGTAATGTAGACTAAACACGCTGGCCAACCAGTCTATAACTAATAAAAACAATATACATAATATACGATCATTTTTTAGTTTTCATACTTTTGTATGAGAAATTTTGTAACAAAAGAAATTTTTTTATGGGATAGAGGGGCAAACGAGCAGACGGATCACCTGATAGTAAGCGATTACTACCACCCATGGACACCCGCAACACCAGAGGAGTCGCAAGTGCGTTGCCTGCCTTTTAAAAGGGTTTGGGCCTCCGGTATCCTCACTCACCACTCTAGCCGGCTGGCCGGCTCGATCGGAGTGATACCACCACACTAGAAAACCGACGTGAAACAACACTTACGTTGTTTCGTCGGTGAAACACAACGTAAGTATGGTTTCACGTCGGTTTTCAGGCCGTGGTATCACTCCGATCGAGCCGGCCAATTCGTGCCGAAGCATGGCTCTCCCACCATGAAAAAGTTTTCTGATTTCTAGTCAAATTTCGCATAGTAAGCAAATATACATAATAAAAGTAGGGAAAACAAAAAAAAATCGCGCATACAAAAATATGGAAATAAGAACAAAAATATCTTGGAATTTTCATAATAGGTACACGCTGACTTCAAGTTATGGACTTATATACCAACGGTAACTATAACGTTATTTTTAACATCAACCGTTATTTTTAATGAGCAAACTTTTCCATGAACTTAAATTTGTAAACCTAGTTGGTATCATAATCAATTTTGATTGTTTGTCAAGATTCTTCTAGATTATTTTAATTTGGGACTCGTTTGCATACTTTTCTGAGAAAAGATCTGTACCCACCGATGCGACAGTAAATGGGTTGTTGTATATTATGCTATATATTATGTATAATATTATATTCTAATTCATATGTCGGTCATTGATGTCACTCATCACTCGTCAAACAATAACATCTTGACGTTTATCAAGCCATAAGGAAGTTAACCTATTTGGATAAGATAAATCTCTGCTACCGAAGTTAAAATAAGGATAATATCGTGGTATTATAACAAAAACCACGAGTTCATATTAAAGGCTAAGGTAATAAATAAACTAAATTTCAATTATATTGGAAAACTAAAAAAAAATAATGCTATGGATCTGTTTCATAACGGTTCGTTTAATTGGATCAATTTGGGGAGTTTAACAGACAATGAAAAGTTCAGTGCCAACACTTGTTAAACAAAAATCTAGCAGAGATGTTTTTATATTCAATGTGTTCCGAATTAACTAATTGGAAAACTAAATAAAACATTGCTTTATCTGAGAACAGAAACTCAGCCAGTTTGCAATCACTTAGCCCACTTGCTTAAAAAAATATAAGGACAAAATTATGCCTTTTTGTATCATACGTAATTTTCATTTTCCATTTTCCATTCTAAGATTAACATACCATCACGCCTGTATTCCCCGAAGGGTTAGGCAGAGGCGTACTAATGTACGCCCACAGTTCGCCGGTATGTTTAGGTCCCATGTAATAGGGGGCGAGCCTATTGCCATTAACCGGGCACAAATTCCTAACTCCGAGCTGCTACTGGGAATTTCATAGAAAAAACCCAATAACACTTTGCTCGACCCGGGAATCGAACCCAGGACCTCTAGCGTAGCAGTCACGCTCAGGACGACTTGGCTAATAAGGCAGTTTCCCTTTTCTTTCTTCTTTTTTTTCCCAGTTTCACTTTTTTTCTAAGATTATAAAGTTATTTTAGTGAAGAAAGTTATTTATTTAGTCGAATCTTGCATGCAGTCGAATTTTTCATTCACTAAAATAACTGTATAAAATTATTAAATTAATAATTAAATTAATGCAAAAGTAAATATTTATCCTCTCAACTTAATCTATTCTAAAATAAAAGTCCAGGAGGCCCTCCAAAGTATGTCCTACGAAGGTACAGAGAAGTTACTAATTGTACTAAAGTAAGATTAATAATTGTAATATTGCTTTTTCTTTTATGTTTTTCTATTTATACCGGATTATGAAATCTGTGTTTGTTAATTAATTCATTTAATAATTAATTATCCTTCGATTAAGTTATAATTTATTTTTTGTCAGTATGTATTTTGTTTGTGATTATTTTAGATTTTATTAGCTCTATTCGCCTGAAACACAGGATTACCTAGTTCAGGCACATGTATAATATTGTAATTAATTTATACTTTATATTACCTAGTTTATACTTATTTCAGCAAATAGTGTTCACTGAATAAATTATTCTATTCTATTCTATTATATTTTATTCCCCTGTCTACCTGCTGAGGGTCATTCTGATTCAATTGTCATTGTCAAAGTTTTCTTTGGCAATTAAAAATTCAACTCGTCACCGTCGTAACAAGAATTAGCATAATTTTGCAGTAGGTACGAGTACTACGACCTTGTAGCCGAGTTTTACCCGCGAATATTTTTGTTATAAGTACTTATGTTTGAATAAGAGGTAAAGAAGGGATTATTGTTTAAGAGTTTTTTAGAAATTTTCCTTGAGTTTCTTGGGCGGAATTATAAAATGCGTTAATGTCTGTCAAAGATAAGTAAAAATATTACGTGGGAGAACCATGTTTCGACCGGCTCGACCGGAGTGAAACACAGCCTCACAGAAGACCGGCGTGAAACAACGCTTGCCTTATGTTTCTTGGGCCTCCGGTAACCTCACTCACTCGGAGTGAGTCAGGTTACCGGAGGCCCAAACCCTTTTAAAAGGATGGCAACGCACTTGCGACTTCTCTGGTGTTGCGGGTGTCCATGGGCGACAGTTATCGCTTAGCATCAGGTGACCCGTCTTCCCGTTTGCCCTTCTATCCCATAAAAATAAATAAAAATATGCGTGCTTTTGCGAGTAGCAATTTGCTTTGTAGAAAATTTTAAACACTAATAAATTCTTTCTATCAAACCGAAATGTGTTTTTAGGAAATGAGTTGAGCAGTTTCTTTTCCCAATAAAAACATTTGTTTAACATATCTAATAGTGGGTCTGTAACATACATACACTGAGACCAAAGGCTTGAATAATTGAAGTTCCAGAGGCTACCAGCTTGGTATGTGCAAGATTTTGAATTTAAATAGAGAATTTCAGATATCGAAACCCGCCAATCCGAGCGATGCTCGCCAGCTTTGGTCCTTGTTGCCACGAGTTTCATAACTAAGCTTCTTGTATGCAGAACTATCATAAGTTACACAGCAAATTGATCCATGGTAGGTCAATAATTTGTAATAGAAACACGAAATAAATGTATACGATATAATACCTACAAAGTTGAGAAGAGTATAGTGAGTTACATCGCTGTTTTTTTTTTCAAACGAAATTTGTCAGTACATGAATGTTTTGAGTGTTTTTGGGAAACGTTTTATATAAAATCAGAACGTCGAATTGTTAACGCACCATTAGTTTGTATAAAATGTTGTAAATAACGCTCAACTGATTCCAGACATGGTGTAAACACAAAATACTAAACAAGCAATATCTATAAAACCAGGTTAAAATATTTCAATGGCAAAATGGCAGTGGCAGTGCTAGTAACGTAGATATATATTAATTGGTGAACTTTTAAAAAAGAATTGCACCATATCCTTTTTGCTGTATATGGGAGTTTATTTCCCCATACTATTTGGTAAATTAAACTAAAATACTGTTCATTGGTAAGCCATCTGGTGGTAAGTCATCTTCGCCCTTGAACATCTGCAACACCAGAGGTGAGAGGGGCTGATTATGCGTTGCTGACCCTTAAGAACCCCTACGGACTGCAGACTGCCAGAGCAGAAACCGAGGGAGACATAGCTCTTACGCGCAAAAGTTGAAACACATATTAAAGTGCTTTGCGATAGACACCGACGTAAGGGTGGTCGCCGGCCAGTCAGACTTCGAGAGGTATATTTCCTCGCCTCTTACGAGATGATAAGGCAGTGATGAACAATAATGCGTTCGATTAAAAATTTCGATAAAACAGCGTCTATCATCAATATTATAATCTACTAGCTTCTGCCCGCAGCTTCGCTCACGTGAAGCTATATCAGAAGTAAAAATGGAAAAACCGACATTGATGATCTTTTCTTTGTATGGGCCTCTATATACATCAGGGAGGTCAAGCTGTATCTCATGATTCGTTTAATTAATTGAGATAAAAAGTTCACCAGTTTTTTAAGTTGCAGCATAATATATATTTTCTAATTGATCAGTGATAAAAAAAATGAATCTATTCAGTAGTTTTTGCTCCAACCCGTAACAAACAGACAAGAAATTAAAAAATCACATTTTCGTATTCGGAGACGTTTATATACCATAACCCATGTGTTTTTTTTTAATATCTTCAGTACAAACACAGCTTTTTTACAATTTTATAATAGTAGAGAAGAAGAAGAGATGAGATAGAAAAATGAAATTATTATGGAAATAAATAAAAAATATATATAATACCAAGCATTTAATCATTTGAAATGAGACAACTCAAGATATATACTACACTAAGTTATGAGAACTTCAACCACAATAGTAGTACCTTAAAATATGCCGAGATAAATAATGAAGCTAAAAACATGATTCCATCACACGATTCAAAGACAATCCAATAAAATGCGAGACATAGAAAATTGCTAAAGCCAGGCTTGTATTCAAGACTGTAGTTGCATAAAGTCGAAATTCCAAATACACAGTCAACTTTTCAGCTAAACTATTTCAATACTGAAGCCTTATATTTCCAATATCCTTGCAGGAATGGGAGTTGAGGGTTATTCCTTACAGTTCAATAAAATAACTCCAAGTAGGGCTGTTGGGAATTGAAAATGGACTAGGTTGATGATGTTGTATATTTTTTTAGGCAAAACCAGTCATCTTCTTCTTCACATAATGGTTTTTTTATTGAAAATGCTCATTGATGTGTCCTACCTCTTAGAAGTTGGAAGGTCAAGTCGGACTTCAACCAGCTAAAAACACTCGGCCATCAAGAGCTCATTTTCAAGATTAACACACCTTAATACCTATATATCATCATATCAGTAAAATCTTTGACAGTATCAAAGTATGTTCTTGCAGGTTCTTTTAATGAGACAATTATTTTTGTCATGGATGCTGCCCAACACCATATAATATCCGCAGCGTGAAATGCGTAACGTAAGTTCAGGCAATATATATTGCTTGAACTTGTGTTAATTTAACATACTGTGTCTAATTTCAACGCCATTACAAGTGATACTTAAAAAGTAAACGAATCTTTTCAATAGACTATTGATTCGCCTCACTAACCCCGTATGTGTTCAGTGTCAAGTGGAACAAACCGAAATAAAATATAAACTACACACAGTCTATTTGTAGATATTGAGCGACAAAGAAGTTTGAAACGTTGTGGCAACAAAGAGATGTCAAATGCAGAACTCTTTAATGTTGAAAAAATTACTCTTCAGAGTTAGTTCTACAAACCTGCAAACAAAATTAGATTTTGTTGGCTTAGTTTAAAGTAAATATTGAAATGCAACGAATCAATTTAGGGTAAAGGTGCTGATGACGTCAAAAACGTTTTCCAATACGGCTTTAATACGACATTTCCTCTGTGCTTTGAGCGAATATTTGGTACGAGTGATTTTTGTATTTATAATAGCGAAACTTTTAGCCAGTAAATTCTTTGCGTCTTTTAACGGTAAGTAAGGCTCTGATGGTGTTCAGTCTCGTATTAATAGGTATTTAGGTTACTACCTAGAAACCGCTTTCTAAGCGACTTTATGGTAGAAGAAAAAGAAGAATGTGGGGCCTCAAATTTAATACACAAATCACGAGGCCCTTCTTGGCATATACATACTTAAAAAATACAGTTTTGATATGCTGTCTTCCTCAAGTGATATGAACATCTCGAATCGTTTTAAGCGCCTACGACGTATATTTATGTATGTTAAGCCCTAAAGTCAGTTAAACTTGCTAGTATTTCATTTGAACACTATTATAAGTATCAAACTGATTTTATTCTACTTTAGGACACTGGCCTGTCTTAACAGTGATAGCGTAGTGATATGACTATTGGACTGCCAAGTCAAAGGTCTCAAGTTCAAATTCACGCCTCGCACTACTGACTTTTCAAAATCATGTGCATATTAAAAGTGTTATCACGCGCTTAAACGGTTAACGCGAGGAAACCTACATGACTGAGAGATGTTCTCGACGGCGTGTGAAGTCTTCCAACTCCCATTAGGCTGGCGTTTTGGACAATAGCGTAATACCTCTCAGAGAGGACACCCGTGCCCAGCAGTGGGACAGTATGATGGGTTGATTAGACACTGGCTTATGGAATATTGTTTTATAAATAGAACAGTACCTACATACTATCTTGTTAGTTACACTAAATATTCAACAGACAAAAGTTAGCAACACAGATGTCACCAAACCAAGTTTATTCCCATTTCATGAAGGTATTAGTAAAAATCCCCGGGCTGGGGGAAAGTGTCGCGATCGTGAAATGTCGTCAGTCGTCGATCACCGCCCCGAGGCATTATTCACGGTGGAGATAAGTCCGAAACGTACCTGGGAGTCGACACCTCTGAATAGATACTACTTTTGGGGCTACTACAAATCATAAGCGGTGGCGATTTTAACATGCCCTTTTATTGTAGATTTGAATGCGTAGGATATTAGTCTTCCCTAACGGAAACATGGTCTAAGTTGGAGTACGCAATTCAAGTAAAAACTCTTTCGGACTCCGTCTCTCACGTTCACATAAGCGAATACAGTAATTTTTTTCGGCGGCGGCCTTTGTGAACTAAGCTAACCAGGTGCATAATAAAATCTTATTTCTAAGCATGCAGGTAACTAAGTTTTCTTCACATTTTTAACACACTTTGCTACGTAGCGGGATATACAGGCTAATGATTCGGTTATTAACCGAACTCCCCTTAAAATTGAAACATTACCTTATTTACAAAACCAGATGTGCCATAAGCCTAATATAATTAAATACCAAGAAAATTCTAACAGGAAATCGCAATAAAAGTATTATTAACCGATCTGATAATCGAATCTAAGCCATCTGCTTTGTATCTGCGCTTGCGACCACGACTCCAATCAGAGAATCAAGTAAATAGTGTCACGTCACATTTACTCGCGTTCAGTTTATAACTTATGTCGTCAATAAGAAATATCTAAGGTTGAATCGAGAAACGACTGTGAGTGCGAGATTGGAGTATAAATCTGCCGTAGGGTATTATGCCATGTGTCATGACCGTGTTATAATTACTTTATGCTTGTCATCTATTCCTAGGAGACATTGAGATTCTCTAAAATCAATTGTGTATTAGAATTCTTAGTAAATCCTTATCAATAACTAGCTTCTGCCAGCGACTTCGTCCGCGTAGCGTGATGATATATAGCCTATAGCCTTCCTCAGTAAATGGGCTATCTAACACTGAAAGAATTTTTCAAATCGGACCAGTAGTTCCTGAGATTAGCGCGTTCAAGCAAACAAACAAACAAACAAACTCTTCAGCTTTATATATTAGTAGAGATGTAATGTTATCATCATATCACTACGACTACATAGTATAAATCAAAGTCGCTTCCCGTTGTCTGTCCGTCCCTATGTCTGTCCCTATGTATGCATCGATCTTTAAAACTACGCAACGGATTTTGATGCCGATTTTTTATTAGATAGAGTGGTTCAAGAGCAAGGTTTTACGCTACTTTAAAAAACAAGTCGAAAATTTCTCACGCGCAAATGATAAACACAAAAACATAATGAGTCACGCGTATTACGATAGACTCCGACATTATATGTGTTGATTTAATGGCAATAGGTTTGTCCTATAATACATATGAGAACGAAAAATATACTTTTTTTAATGGCATTAGCTGTTGATTCAGGGAATCTTTACAGCGTAACCGGACTCGGTGCAAGGCACCGAATGCCTCCAGCCAGGAGCAACATATAAACTAAGCAACAGCAGCTAAGGGCGTCTCCTAGCGGGAATGGGCTTCAGCTTAGGGTAAAACATACTGGCACACCGTGGGTATACCCTTGCCTAACCTTTCAGGGATAAAGGCGTGACATATAACATAGTAATATAACTTTATATTTAACGGTGTGCCTACTCACGAAACATGTGGCAACATTGTGTAGGTATGTAGTATATTCAAAACTAGTAATCCGATATTCCTTTGAAACATTACGAAACGCTTGTATTTTCAGTCTTTACTCTTTATACATGAGCACACAATACAATGAAAAAGCAGTCAATACAAAGTAAGAAACTAATACGTGTTATTGTTAATGTTTCCAGACGTTATTTGAAACAGATTATACAAAGAAACGCTCTGTTTGTCTGAAGGTTGTAATCTAACAGTGTTGACCTAGAATTAAGATCACACAGAGGCTATAGGAATTTTCTTGTATTTCTGCAATAACTATGAAAGTATATCTGTGGTCTCCAGAAACACATGGAATGTAAAACGTTGGTTATTAGAGGCATAAGACCTGACTTAGATATAGATTTTGAAAGAAACTTGACTTCTTCCAAACTTTTTAACATGGGAGAGCCATGGCTTCGGCACGAATGGGCCGGCTCGACCGGAGTGATACCACGGCCTCACAGAAAACCGGCGTGAAGTAGCGCTTGCATTGTGTTTCGCTGGGTGAGAGAAGTTACCGGAGGCCCAAACCCTTTTAAAAGGCGGGCAACGCACTTGTGACTCCTCTGGTGTTGCGGGTGTCCATGGGCGGCGGTTATCGTTTACCTTCAGGTGATCCGTCTGCTCGTTTGCTCCCCTATCCAATTAAAAAACAAACTTCGTCCGTAACCAGTCTTACCAATAAAAATAATTGTATACTTCGTAATTTATGGCGAGAAATAAATTCATAAATAAGTTATTCTATGTATATTATACTTAGTTAATTTTTTTACAGGATTTAACTTTCACTCATAATTAGTTCATCTTCTTAGTTGCAGACAGCAGATGAATGATACAGACCAACCGATTTTTTATAGAATCACTCACTAGCAGTAAAAATGTAATCCAACATTGATGACCTCTTCTTTGTATGGGCCTCTATACGTCAGGGAGGTCAAGCTGTATCTCAGGATTCATTTAATTAATTGAGATAAGAATTTCACTAGTTTTTAAGTTGGAGCATATACTTTCTAACGGTGATAACAAAATTAAAATCTATTCAGTATTTTTTGCTCCATTCTGTAACAAACAGACAAACAGACAAGAATTTTCGGAAGAGATATCGGGTAATATCGACTAATTCAGTATAATAAAATTGATGTTTATTTAAGTAATTAAATCTTTTATAGACACATTTACAAGTCATTGTTTTGATTTTTTAATCTAGATGGCGCCGGCCTTTCCTTACTGATGACCTGAGAAGAAACACCATAGGGAACTCAGGGAATCGTGGTCCCTTTCAAAGTCCAGACATAGTAATATGTCTGAGATGGTTTTTGAAGAGAGCCATAACGTCTTTGAGTAGATCAGTCCCAGCTGACGCCACGCATGCATCCGTCATTGTGTAGCTCGACCATAATCTAAGGAGCTCAACCATCTTTCTTATTTCTCTTCTTAACATAACATAATATATCATCACGCCTGTATTTCCCGAAGGGTCAGACAAAGGCATACTAATGCATGTTTAGGTCCCATGTAATAGGTGGTGAGCCTATTACCATAATCCAATACAAATTCCAAACTCCGAGTTACTACTGGGAATTTCATATAAAACTGTTCGACCTGGGAATCGGACCCAAGACCTCTAGCGTAGCAGTCGCGCCCAGGACCACTAGGCTAATGAGGAAGTTAGTTTAGTCTCTTTTTATACTCGGAACAATCGTAGCATAAACATTTTATAATTGCAA
Source organism: Acronicta leporina (assembly GCA_947256265.1). Lineage (NCBI taxonomy): Eukaryota > Metazoa > Arthropoda > Insecta > Lepidoptera > Noctuidae > Acronicta > Acronicta leporina. The sequence continues at coordinate 3,793,361 of OX366516.1, forward strand.
GTACAGAGTCAAAAGCACTTATTCCCGGACGTGATCTTGTTGCATTGTAGTACATGTAGTTAAGTAGGGACATCGCTTTGCTTCGTCCCCCTAGGACTGCTCAGTATTGGCTGCATCGACTCGGGGGGAATAAAATCTAAAGTAGAGTCTTTGCAAGTCTAGGATGAATGTATTGGAGATATAAAGGAACTTTTAAAATGTGGCAGTGAATACTAATTGCTATGGGGATTTATGTGGGGCAATTTCTATGTATTAGAATTAGATGTTTTTTTTTTAAATAAGCTTTCTAGCAATGTGGGTCACATTACTAATACTCTTCTTAACTCATCGTGTTAAGCTAACTACTTGTGTAATTAGCTGTTTTTTTATTGTAATTTATGTTGGAGAATTTATTGTGTATGTCTCATTCTAATTATTATTATTAACCTGTAATGTCCTACTGCTGGGCAAAGGCCTCCTTTCCTTCCAATAGTCGCAATTGTGCCCTATTTCTTCCCAATTCTCAAGGAAGACATCCAGTTCGTCCCGCCATCTCCTTCCTTCCAATTCTAATAATAACATTAATTTAATAATATAACACTATACACACTCACATGTATGTCTTTTTCCCATCAGGTGTAGCCAGAAACTATAGATCACTACTTGCTACGATTCTTGCATTTATGGTTGCTTTGTCCACATTCATATATCTTGTCAAACACATGCTTTGAACATACTACAGACCTGGGGCCCTAGTCTGCTATTTCAATTGACTCAGAATTCGACCGTCCAATGGCACTAAATGACATAAGAAATGACAGATTTCGTAGAGAAAACTGTCAAAAATCAACCATTATGAAGTCACTGAATCACAATTCTGACACGACTGAATAGTAGACTCGGTACCCTGACATTTTTAAAGGATCTGACCAATAAGGTATAATCAACGAAGGGATAATCTGAGGTGTACTAGTGTATATTCAAAGTTATTCGGTATGTTTTAAGTCCTAATAATAGGCATAATAAAGAATATAATGTCTCATGCAAGCCCAGTGGAATTCAAGAACGGCGAAGAATTAGGCGGTAGCCTAATGGCTAGGGCGTCGGACTTGCGATCTTGTGGTTGCCGGTTCGAAACCCACCCATTGCACTACCGACGTGAACCCACTCGTAACACAAGCATTTAGCTTAGCACGAGGGGTTAACAAGAATACTAGTAATGTGCAACCCACATTGCTAGTAAGCTTTTTTTTTAAAAAAAAAAGAACAAATTCCTTGTCGTAATCCAAAATTATCCCGTTACTCACATCTAACATAAAAATAATAATATGTTTCCAGTAAAAATAACGGCGGAATCGTATCCCACATAATTTTCGCCCCAAGCAGGCGTAATGCGTGTTCCAACTACATTGAGTATTCGGAACGTGTCTTATGCGTACAATTTACGCAAAGTTCGCGTTTACGTAACGTTCCAACATAATGCCAATTCTGGTATCTCGTAATTTTTTTGCTTATGATTTATTAATAGATTTATAATAGACAACTAAATCGGAGAGGAATTTATTTCTTAAAAAAACTTCGATTGTATCCAAATGATAAATTATATTTTAACTCTGGGAGAGTCATGCTTTTCGGCACTAATAGGCCGAATACGTGAAATAACATTTATGTTGTTTCGCCGAGTGAGTGAGGGTACCGGAGGCCCAAACCTTTTTAAAAGGCGGGCAAAACACTTGCGACTCCTCTGGTATTAAATAGATAGACCTTTACAAGTTAATATTGTATATTATTAAGTGTTAGATTCTACAAAGAGATATTATAGTTTCTATTAAAATGTTAGTCTTTTAATCTTCTTATAGCTGTAGATAATAATTTATGTTTTCCCTTCATTTTCCTGTCACAGAATATCACGCGTCAGAACAGGTTTACAAGACATTTTACATGTTTATGAATAAGGGGTATAATATCCTGCTACATAATTATAACTTTGAAGTTTTTATTTTTACCTACTCTATGACTAATAGATTACATGAAAGACTAGAATAAAACTAATCACTCATTGTACACCATACAATGTCAAATATGACGAAACGCTTTTCAAAATAATTTCCACTGTTCTAAAATGTAAATCCGAATTTGAAATACGAACTGAGGTCACAATAGCCGCCACCGAAACGGTAGGAAGGAAAATTAAAAATATTTTTGGTCTTCACTAACGAGGCTGCCTGTTCCTAGCCTATCTGCATTTTTGTACCGACAAAATTGGATTTACTTTTGAACGTGTTTTTTTGGAATTATCCCTTTTTGTGGGTTAGCGGTGACAGATTTTTTAGCACCTTTGATATGAGTCGCTCGATTTTTTTGTCTTTATTTCGTTGATTTAATAGAATCTGTTGCTTTCGCACAGATCATGAGATTCTTTTAGAAAATCCGGGGACTGATAATCAGGTAATAAATTATCGGCCTTGAAGATGAAGCTATTTTATATTTTCTACTTACTATTTGATAAACTTAGTGGTCCCCCGACACAGCGTCACAGTCTTTTAGAATAAAATATTCTACATATTATATTAAATATAAAGATAATATTTAAGTAGATATTTTTACCCTTTTTAGAGATTTTGGTGACGGAGGTTTCTTTAAATTTTTACTTAATTTTCATTTGAATTGCTATTATATATTATGTACGCTCTAACAAAACAAACAAGTACGTATAATTCTAACTAAGAAAAATAATAAAGACAAAATATACTGAACGTGGGAGAGCCATGCTTCGCCACGATTGGGCCGGCCCGACCGGAGTGATACCACAGCCTCCCAGAAAACCGGCGTGAAACAACGCTTACGTTGTGTTTCGCCCTATGAGTGAGGAAACTGGAGGCCCAACCCTTTTCAAAGTCTTTTCAAATGTTTCCTCTGGTTTACTAAATTGGAGAGGTATTTACTGCCTCAATAGCCAAGTGGTCCTGACCGCGACTGCTACGCTAGAGGTCCTGGGTTCGATTCCCAGGTCGAGCAAAGTGTTATTGGGTTTTTCTATGAAATTCCCAGTAGCAGCTCGGAGTTAGGAATTTGTGCCCGGTTAATGGCAATAGGCTCGCTCCCTATTACATGGGACCTAAACATACCGGCGAACTGTGGGTGTACATTATTACGCCTCTGCCTAACCCTTCGGGGAATACAGGCGTGATGGTATGTTATGTTTACTGCTTTAAAATAATCTTCGATTGTATCCAAATCATAAATTATATTTTAATAACCATGGGAGAGCCATGCTTTTCGGCACGAATGGGCCGGCTCGATCGGAGTACTACGGCCTCACAGAAAACCGGCGTGAAATAATACTTAAGTTGTGTTGCCCCCAAACTGGGCAATGCACTTGCGACTCCTCTGGTGTTGCGGGATGGGCGGCGGTAATCGCTTACCATCAGGCGATCCGTTAGCACGTTTGCCCCCTATCCTTTAAAAAAACTTCGAAACCGTTACAAACCCATATTCAAATCTATTTATTCACAGCCTCTTTATTATTCCACCACACTATCGATTAGTACGCACACTTACAACAGTGTTCCAATCAAGATATTCCCTAGAGCCTCTGACAATAGGGAGCCATATTTGCGGTCATGCGTTGCGGTCTACCGGCTCACAAATCAGACTCCATTGTTATACGTGTTAACAGCGATTGCGTTACTGAAATTGGATCTAGTTGAACGCTTATGTTGCTGAAGTTTAGTGTTATTCTATGTTAGTAACACAATATGTGACTAAAATATGTTGGTCAGATCTGTTCAATGTCATGTTCCTTAGTGTAACAATGACGAGAGAGACAGGAGTACAAGAGACAGAGCGTAAATTAATTTTGGGTGCTCTTAACCTGACCTTTATTGCGAACGGCTGCAATTAGAAACCACAACGATTGCTTTTGATATAGTTACTCAACCTGTCATTCAAACATAAACTAAGTTTTACGTAACAACATTAACATTCGAAATCACTCAACAATCCTTTTCAAATCTTATTACTTTGATACAGTGAGATAAATCTTGTCTACAACATTAATGGAGAAAATTGGAGCAAACTATATTTGTCATTAAAAAATTCATAAGCTTTTGAATATTCTATGAATATTGCATAGCCATTTCATGCAGCAATAAAGATTATGTTTATTTGATGTGACAGGGAGAGGTAACATTTTCTAGATATTTATTTTAACTGACTCTTTAGTTTAGTGGGCTTGAGCACGACTGCTATGCTAGAGGTACTGGGTTCGATTCCCAGGTCGAGCAAAGTTTTATTGGGTTCTTCTATGATATTTTCACTACATAGAAGCTCGGAATTTGAGATTTGTGCCCGGTTAGCGGCAATAGGCTCGCCCCCTATTAGACCTAGACATACCGGCGAACTTGGGGTGGGTGTACATTAGCACGCCTCTGCCTAACCCTTCGGGGAATATAGGTTTGATGGTATGTTATCTTACTTTACACTAACGTCTATCTATTTCATCATTCAGCGTGTGGAAGAGCGAGGTGTGTTGCCCTTCCAACCAAAGGGAGGATCCTCCAACCAGGCGGGTGTTTTGGCGGGGCACGGCCCAACAGTTTATATTGGCAGGCTTTTCAGATTTGAGAACTGGCTTTTTATAGGTGCTCCTATGAGAATTAGAACTTGCTTTGACGTTGACTTTAAGTGCACACTGAGGCACGGAGGGGTCTTGAAGTACCTACTTAGAATGGTCCCCAAAGATTGACCGAGTTAAGCGCAGAATTGATCAACCTAGATACTATTAAGTCACGACCTCTCATTAAATGTATGCTAGCAAATAACATACAGGATAATAACATAACATACCATCACGCCTGTATTCCCCGAAGGGTTAGGCAGAGGCGTACTAATGTACACCCACAGTTCGCCGGTATGTTTAGGTCCCATGTAATAGGGGGCGAGCCTATTGCCATTAACCGGGCACAATTTCCTAACTCCGAGCCGCTACTGGGAATTTCATAGAAAAACCCAATAACACTTTGCTCGACCTGGGAATCGAACCCAGGACCTCTAGCGTAGCAGTCGCGGTCAGGACCACTTGGCTATTGAGGCAGCTACATACAGGATAATAAAATCAGTATACCAATATGCGGGATACCTTTATAGGCATGCCACAGTGTAGCTAAATATGTAGTTTGTATTCATAGTTATTGCCCTAAAACCAATAATGACTGGGTAAAAGCCGCCACAACTGTTCGCAAAGAGTTATAGCTGTGGTATCTGCTACTAATACTAAATTTACTGTCTGTAAAAGTTTTACACGCTCAGGTAAGTTTGACATACTGTAATATGATATGCTGTGTAACTCTTTGCTTTATTGCAGAATAAAAAAACAAGAGAAATTGTTGATCACATTATGTAATGTTTTTTTTTTGGTACCTATATAGGTTAACTAATTGTTATTTCACGTGGTATGAGAACCCTCGGATAGATTATACTGGACTGAACTATGAGAAGGCTTTACCTTTAAAAATTATAGTATATTTCAATTGGTGCAGTAACCTTTACTCTAAATGAGACGTCTTTTACTCCAAACTTAAAAAAAAACCTTAACACTATGACGTCATTCAGTTTAAATATTATCAAGCATACACTTTTGAACGTGGGAGAGCCCTGCTTCGGCACGAATGGGCCGGCTCGACCGGAGTGATACCACGGCCTCACAGAAAACCGGCGTGAAACAACGCTTGCGTTGTGTTTCGCCGAGTGAAGGAGGTTACTGGAGGCCCAAACCCTTTAAAAGGCGGACAACGCACTTGCGACTTCTCTGGTGTTGCGGGTGTCCATGGGCGGCGGTTATCGCTTACCATCAGGTGATCCGTTTGCTCGTTTGCCCCCCTATCTCATAAAAAAAAAATACATTGAAATGGATTGTCCATTAACTTATGTTTCAATTTTATATACGCACCCAAAAAAAAAAAGACACACTTTAATCAAATGAACACAATTAGCTAACGAAGATGGAATTATTTTTGTCTCCATATTTTTGATGGTTCGCTGTATACTCTCGGGATGAATTTCGTTTGGTTTAATGCCTATAATCATTTTAATATACATTTTATTTGAAAGAACGATGAATGAAATTGCTTATCTGACAAAAATGTGTACTTTAATTACTATAGAATAGAGTTCATAATTTAATCTGAACGACTTTCGCAATATTTTTAATCAAAATTTAAATAAATTGAGGACCTACGTAATTTTTGTTGTCTATTATTTTCATTCATTCGGAGTTTTTAATTATATTTTTTTATAACTTGGGCGCGTAGTTCATTTTTCTGTGTTAATAAAAGTTAACAATATTGATGAAATGAAACACGAACATAAATAACTGGCATTTTCTAGATAATAAAGTTTGTTGAAACATACAAAAAATAACTACCTAAATGTGTGTGTTTTGGTATAACTATTACGTTGTAATTTAAAATTGTTTTCCATGACATTTTATTTCAGCATTATAAAGCACCTATATTAAAACCGCTGTTCGAGATTCTAGATTTGTAATTCTATTACTACGTCTGTTTATGAAGGCTCAGGTGGAATATAAATAGCACCTGTATGACTTTAGGTTTCTATTTTTTTTTTATCAATCTAGAATTATTGAACATAAATATACCTATCACCCCTAGTTTACTTTGCAATAAACACACCATATTTTTCCATTAATAAATCCCGCTACACACTAACGACTATTTGCAAAGAAATCCAGTTTCCCTATTCAATTCTAATTAAATCCACTTCCAGGCACTTCCCCGAAGTGGGGCGCCTGCGTACGATCCGGTCATCTGCGGAATGGGCTAGAATACTGGAGTTTTATAGAATGTCGTCACCTCTCAAGTTGGGCATGCACCGCTTTAATTAATTATCTCCTGTTTCTGATATTTCTGTAATATTAATTTAGTTTTACGTAACCATTCGCCCGTATCATGCCATATAAATATACTATCACGGATGCATTCCCCGAAAGGTTGGAAGAAGTGGCGGCTCGTGAAATTTTTTCTTGGGTGTTCACAAAAAAATATAGCCCTTAAAAAATATACTTCAACTTTCTAATCTGTGCGCTATATTGGTAGGTAGTAGGTAGGTACATAACTTTGGTTCGTTCATTAAATTTTATAATAGACTAGCTTCTGCCCGCGACTTCGTCCGCGTAGCGTGATGATATATAGCCAATAGCCTTCCTCAATAAATGGGCTATCTCTAACACTGAAAGAATTTTTCAAATCGGACCAGTAGTTCCTGAGATTAGCGCGTTCAAGCAAACAAACAAACTCTTCAGCTTTATATATTAGTATAGATATAGATTTTCGATACCCGGAATCTAGTCTACGAATATCTTGTCGCCCGATAGTAGCCAATGCACTTCACTTTCATTGAATGGTGCGCTAAATCATCAACACCCGTTTTAATCCATCATGCAGACTCACCTCCACCGCCGCCGGAACCAAACACAAGACACGAGAAACAAAACAATTTCTTGGTTTTTTCACAACCACACAACCACGGGGTTTTGATATACCTATTTTTCAGGTTTAAAAACACGAGTGTAGGTTTTAGTTTTTGTAACTTGAATTTCGTACAAACCGTTGCACTTAACTTTGTTTTCATATGAGCGCCGACTACCGGCGCACCGCGCGCGCTATCCACTCAGTACATCTTGACGACAAATTTTGTACCTATACTGCTTTCTGCTGCGTTGGGTTCAGAGCGTAAATAGTAAATCGATGCGTAATTTCTTACGTAAATTAATAATTCCAACAAAATGTGTTTTTACCAACATATAAACTTAGATAAAAAAAATACATTTTGTGGAGTAAATTTTTAGGGAGTGCAGCGCTCCAGCGCTCCTTAGGACGAGCCGCCTCTGGTTGGAAGAGGTGTTTGCCAGTATGATTTAGTTGTAGTCCCATGTAAAAAGGCAGCAAGCTTATTGCCATTAACCGGGCACAGGTCTAAACTCCGAGTAGAGAAGGTACCATGATGTATTGCAATTGTTTTGCGATTGAAAGAAAAGGATGGCGCACTATACTTTAAATTCATCCATTTCTCACAACCGAAATAATCCCGTAATATTCGGGATTATTTTTCAGTTGAATTTTAATTTCATAAAAATATCTATTTGTGTATAGCTAATGTTTAAGTTCTTGATTATGTTCTTAACTTTAAACAAATTTATGTATCTACATAAATTGTTATAACTACTTATTATAATATATTTTTTAAGTTGATTTGACCTAACATTTGGCAAACGTCATTTCAAAGTAATTTAATCAAAACATTGGCCAAATGTTTTTGTCTAAATTCCTATAAAGACCAACTATTTGTAAATAGGAGCTAGTTTTGGGGAACACATGAGAAAGTTTGGCCGTATCTCAGTGACGTTAGAATAAGCTTCTGAGAATATCAGGATTCAAGTCACTAGCGACAGATAGAAACTAAGGAGTCAGAAAAGCGTTTCTCGAAGTTAACTCGAGAATTTTGACCTGGCAATCTTATGGTCACATCACTAACGGCCAATCTGAAAAACAAATCAGTCAGTGGATTTTCTTACTAGGGATAGGACTTTGACATACGGTCCATACAAATAATGTCAAAATTCTACCTCTAGTAAGCAAATCTATTGAAGGATTAGGAACCGGCCTAAGCTGTATCTAGTTAGACTTACTTGTGTGCCACGAAGTATGTTTAGGTCATCGCTTATCTCTTGGTGAAATTATTATGGGTGAAGACGTTATATATTCTGAATTGCAGCTCTAAGTACCGGTTAATGGCAATAGGCTTGTGCTGTATTTTAGTACATGGGGCTACAAACAACACAGATTTATACAGCTCTGCCTTTGGGAAATACTGCGGCGGAATCCTTCCATTTCAGTAGTCGTTGTCATTTTTGATGTGAATACAGTAAAATCACTAAAGGTAATGCAGCTTCAGCTGTCATCAAGCTAATGAGCGTTTCGGAATAATGAACTATAACATCTTTGAATTTACAGAAATTTACTTAAGGTAATTAATCTACGAGTATTAACAACGTACCTACACTACAGGTGTCGATGCTCGTGTTGAATTTGCCACGTGTTTCACGTAAATTATATGTGCTGTGAAATGCTTTTCGGTCTTTACTTTGTGTGTAGAAATATTTGAGTGATAATTCCGTATAGTGGAATGTCGAGAATATTTACGTAGTCAAATATTTTCGTTCTTACGCGTTCTGGGACTTTTATATGACAGTGTTCTTTTCCAGCATAATTATTGGCGAAAGCAATACAATAGTAATTCATGACGTTCTAGTAGAATACGTGTAGTATTTGATAGATTGACGGTGACGTTGAATGTTTAGGATGCGCCAAACAATGACAGTCATCGTCAGGGTTGTGAGAAATTGTAACCTGAGGGCGCTTGCCCTTAGGAGTTCGCCGCCTGAATACGAAGCGAGGCCAGGCCTCACTCTTTGATCGTAGCGCATGTCAGGGATCCCATGACCGTGGCTATAGGGCAAGAAAAGGCAAGTACGGTTTTTAGTTGGTACAAGTCTAAACGGTGCAAGGCCATGAAGAGCATATTAAGTCGGTTTTGTTGGTGTTATACAAACACGAATGACAATTACACATAGTAGTAAGTTGCAAAATCCGCATATCTGCTAAACTATCCGCAGGCATAGTTAAGTTGGAAGCCAACCGCAACGTGGGAATAAATAGGAATCCAAAAAATACCATTAATATAAAAGCAATAAAATATGAATATTTTCTGAAGTACGATGCTGTAGAATTAACTATCTCTTGGTATCCTGAGCTCGCTTGGAATGCGACCCTTTTCCCGCGAATACGCACACCTCCAGCATTCTTCAATTTGTTACGTGATGTCATGTACTTCCGATCGAGTTGCCGATGTTAACTATATATATAGGGCAAAACGTGAATATAAAAAGGCAGAGGCAGGATAAGAATTTTGTGTTTTATCTTATGATAGAAGTTGGTATTTGTATTGAAAGGTGTAAAATGAGCAAGCAGATTATAAATAACAGCTTACATGCATGATGCATAAGCGCACCCCAAGACACAGGCGAAAATCCTAGTGTGGGGCACCGTTTTATTTAAAAACAAAAATCAAATCAAAAGTGCGTTCAATGTAGTAAGCACCTCCTTCGTGTGTTGAGATGGCAGTGTATTTTTATCTGGTAGGAGCCAGACATTTTTGAGTCCAAGATTTGGAGGGAATACTTGGATATTCGCACAGAAAAAAAGTATTACAACATTTTTATGGAGTATAGGGGCTTATAGGATCAACAGAGCATTTTTACATAAATTAAAAAAAAAAATTCTAAGCCCCGCGGCCAGCTTATAACTTACACCAAGTAATAACCATATTTTGAACATGCCGCAGTGCATCTGCTTGAGCTCATCTAACTTATTATATCCCGCTGTTGGCTACTGCTTGCATCGTAAATTACACCAATAAAGAGCTGCTACATATCGTTAAGAGATCTCAGTATCTAATGTATTACTTTCTTACAAGTTCTTGCTTTGTTTTGCTAAAAAATTAAAAAGCAGGAGGTGCTCAATTTGCATATTTTATATATTTTTTAATCCTGACTAGCTAGGACTTTCTTGAAAGGTATGTATATGGGTCCAGCAGAAAGAAAGAAAAGAATTGACCGTACAAACATTATCAAAATATTTCGTAATGAAATGAGAATTTAATCAGATTTTGTTTTTTTTTTATGGGATAGGGGGGCAAACGAGCAGACGGATCACCTGATGGTAAGCAATAACCGCCGCCCATGGACACCCGCAATACTATAGGATTCGCAAGTGCGTTGCCCGCCTTTTAAATGGGTTTAGGCCTCCGGTAACCTCACTCACTCGGCACAACACAACGCAAGCGTTGTTTTTCGCCGAGTGACACGCCGGTTTTCTGTGAGGCCGTGTTATCACTCTGGTCGAGCCGGCCCATTCGTGCCGAAGCATGGCTCTCCCACGTGTTATTATTTGGATTTGAATTAGGTACTACCATTATCATTAATCATTTCTATCAAAATACTTCACGGGAAATAATAATTGTAAGTGAATGTATTTTTTGATAACTCTACGAAATATCGACCGATTTTCCGGTCGTTTATTTTCAGTGTAGTAGTAGAGAAATGGTTGGGTAGGAACTTACAGTCACGGTATCTGAGTCCGAATAAACACACTTTGATTAAATTGGGTTTGAATTGATTGATTTTGGTGTTACTTTTTTATGGGCAATCAGCGTCTGCCGTTAAGTTTTTTAAGCTACGTTTTAATACAATAAAATAAACATTCTTTTAAACATTTAATTGAACATTATTATTTCTATTTGTATTTTTTTATCTAGTAGGAAAAACCATAAAAAACATTTCCTTCCAAATCTAATAAACGAACGAGGAAAATTCAACACGTTGCCTCAGCTTGCTAGGGAATCGGTCATCAGTCCCCCTTCCGGGTCAAGGAAATATTTATAAACGCTTTTTCCTGTTTCAATATTTTAGGAGTGTATGATATCCCTCCAATTAAATCTCAAGGAGGATTGTCCGACCAGGTGTTTTATCTTGCGTAGTACACCCTGACCTGCCGGGTGATATCAGGCGTTTATATTTAAATGAATTTTAGTTAGAAAAGCAGTGACTACCTGTGATATGACCCCAAAGGTCTCGAGTTCGAATACAAAGCAAGCACCTTTGATCATATTTATGATCACTAAAACGGTGAAGGATTCGCATGCCTGAGAGATTTTTTCTTATTCATATTCATATTCATATTCTTTATTGCATACCATAATGTACAATAAGGTGGTGTAATTAGACACACAAATCAGGCACAGCAATTTTAGAAGAGAGGAGGATTTATTTTACTTGCCACGGTAGTTACCAATTATAAATTACTAGCGAACCGCCCGCGGTTTCACCCGCGCTGCCCCGGTCCTAAGAGTCATGCGTGATGTTATATAGCTTAAAACCTTTCTCATGAATCACTCTATCTATTAAAAAAAAACGCATCAAAATCCGTTGCGTAGTTTAAAAGATCTAAGCATACATAGGGACAGACAGCGGGAAACGACTTTGTTTTATAATAAGTAGTGATAGTGATTGGGTATTATAAAATAAAGGTATGTTATTATATTAATTATAGGCTTTGTCTTTTTACATTAAATTACTTTATTTATTTGAATTATTAAGTATATATACCATGTATTTATATATTTATGCGATGATGACTAGAATATTACGATACAGATATGTTAGTTTTTTTTTTTTGAAGTTTGCAGTCTGCCTACCCGTTCTAGGCTAACCCCTGTTATTCTGAGAGTAGCAACCCCATTCCAGTAATGAGGCACTGAATGGGTTGTAAATATAGCCTATCACATTACATACTTATCTTGTCTATGTAAATATCATTCTTATTTCCAATTTAAATTTAATTTAATATCATCCCTACAAGCTTGGGAAGCTAGAAGCCTATAACATTGGTACAGCAAAGAAAAACACTAAATCATTACAAAAGACGTCTTCAGAACAATGTCCAGAAATTAAAGTCCCTTGAAACATATTAATTTCTCAACTTGTGCAATGGAGGGCAATTAAAACTTGAGACGGGGAGCGTAGGAAGTTGAAATTCTTAATTCTTTTCCATTTAATTTCATCTTCGACTTTGAGATAAAGTGGGACGTACGGCCGTACGATAGCGAAGGTATTGATACAAGTTGAAGTGGGTCGAAATATCAATTATATTATCTGTTATATGGGTCGAAATATCAATCATATTGTCAATAATCTGCCCGCGACTTCGTACGCGTAGCGTGATGTTATATAGCCTATAGCCTTCCTCAATAAATGGGCTATCTAACACTGAAAGAATTTTTCAAATCGGACCAGTAGTTCCTGAGATTAGCGCGTTCAAGCAAACAAACTCTTCAGCTTTATATATTAGTAGTATATAGTATTTTATATATTAGTATTTTATATTACTAGTATTTTATATATTAGTATTTTATATTATTTTATATACTTTATATATTAGTAGTATATAGTAGTTTATTTTGGGGCGGGTCTGCCGCTATGCTTTTGCTTTTGCACAATGACATGCTTTGCTTTGCTTTGCGTGGTAGTATAGGTGCAGGCCTACCTTACCGCCTCCTTCTGAAGTGGTAAGGGGGTGAGGTCTTGGGGGAGAGCGCTACAGTCGTGTAGATCCCCAAGGCAAGTCCGGTGGTCTAGCCTTCTCGAGGTTGCCGCCCTGTTCTTGGTCTAATTCCTTAAGAATTAGACATAACAAAAAACACCGGGCGCCTTTGTATTCCATATAGCACCCTTGCCTAGTCACGCAATCCTATCACCTGCTTCCTATCTAATCCTATCCCGACTCTCCCAACTCCCGTCTCATCCTATCCTTGTATGTAACCCAATTGATGGGTTCGGAGGCCTTCTGGCGCGATCACTGTTGGGTGGGTGGGTAGCGCCGATGTGGCAAGTAGTGGACACCCAAGTACAACAATGGAAGCGAGACTTAAAGAGGAACTACCCCAGGCCGGTACCAATGCATGCGTTGGAGAATCCGGCCCCGGGCATGTCTCGGGCAGACCCGTGTATTCTGGGGGGGTCAAGGGATCGCAACCGATGGCTGGCGAGGCCAGCTCAATGTGGACGCCGTCTAACGGTGCTACAAAAGGACTCTCTGAGTCAATTAGGGATGCCAGAGGGACCGTCTCAGGTCGTGGTGCTCATCGAGGCGGGAGAGGAGGCTTAATTTCTGGGGCCCATATGGGAACTGGAGGGCCGAAACTCTGCCAAAGTGATGCATCCGCGAACGGGGCAGGAACCTCAGGGCAAACGCAAAAGGATTTATTGCACGCAGCAACCACCGGTGGGGGAGGACAGGGTAGTTCGGGTGCTTCGGTGGGGAATCCGGCGTCACCAGTATCGGTGAAGACGGATGACCTACTCGGAGAACTGGACGGACTCGGTCTTAACTCACCGGCGGGGGCTGGAGGGGCCTAATATAGGAACCACTTAACACCCATCTACAGATGACAAGATGGAGGGACTAAGGTGCGTACAAATCAACCTGCAACATTCCAAGGCTGCCTCTGCCCTTCTGGCAAGGCAGTTGAAAATGAATAAATTTGATATTGCCCTCATTCAAGAACCTTATGTTTATAAGGGCGAGATTAAGGGTTTAGGCGGGACAGGGGGTATAATTTATCAACATTCCGCTAACGACGTGCGAGCCTGCATCTATGTCAGAAATGGTATAGATGCTTCCATCGTACGTGATTTATGTTCTAGGGATCTAACAACAACCTGGATCCACCTAGGGACAGGGAAGAGGGCACACAAGATCTTGCTCTCCTCAGCATACCTTCCCTATGAAAACAAGGAGCCAGTATCACCGCTCATCAAAAAACTGGTCGAATATGGCAGCCAAGGGAACACTGAACTGGTAATTGGCTGTGATGCAAATGCACATCATGTAGTCTGGGGCAGCACAGATGTGAACAGACGAGGGGAGGATCTTTTGGATTACGTGGTAAGCGCAAACCTTCAGATTCTCAATAAAGGCAGCAGACCTACTTTTGTAAACAGGAGAAGGGCTGAAGTTATTGATGTCACGCTAGCCACTAGCAGGGCAGGCGCTCACATTGAAAATTGGCATGTACCGAATGAGATCTCTGGATCCGATCATAGGTACATATATTTTAGGTATAGGACCCATAATGATTATGTGACTGTACGAAGGAGGAACCCTAGACATACCGACTGGGATGCCTTTCGCAGAGACCTGGAGGTGAATCTAGGGAAACCTATAGGTAAGCTCAATTCCGTATTAGATATTGAATTTGAAGCTGACAGAGTTACTAAGGGCCTACATGCAGCGTGGACAGATAACTGTCCTGAAAAGAAGGCTCTTGGTAAGAAGGAGCCGTGGTGGACTCCGGAGATAGTACAACTTCGTCGAGATACACGACAGGCTTTTAATGCCGCCAAGGCCATTAACGACTTTTCGGGCTACAGTGCTAGCCTCACAAAGTTTAACTCGGCTGTACGAAGAGCCAAGCGTAGGAGCTGGAGGGGACACTGTCAGGCGATCGAGAGTGTTTCTGAAGGCATGAGGCTTAGTAAAGCAATTTCTACAACTAAGGCCATTCCACTAGCATCTATTAAAGATGGGAATGGTAAACTGGCTGAGACTGGGGAGGAGGTCTTGAATGTAATGTTCAAAACTCATTTCCCGGGATCAGTAAAACTGGATGATGATAAGGAGGACTCAGTGACCCTGGAGGAGCTATCTATTCGCACCACCAGGGCTGACTGGGATACTGCTAAAAAGGTGGTAGATGAACATAGGCTCAGGTGGGCAGTGATGGGTTTCCAACCATTCAAGGCCCCTGGACCGGATGGGATCTACCCTATTTTATTACAGGAGGGGGCTGAGACTCTGATACCGCACTTATGCAGGCTGTATAAGGCGTGCGTAGCGTTTGGATACATACCTGCGCGGTGGAGGAAAGTCAAAGTAACCTACATACCTAAGCCTGGCAAGGGAGATTATGAGGATGCCAAAGCTTTCAGGCCTATCAGCCTCTCATCGTTTTTACTCAAAACACTTGAGAAAATGCTTGATAGGTATATTAGAGAGGGGCCTCTAAAGAGATACCCTCTCCATGGGCTTCAGTTCGCCTATCAGGCAGGGAAGTCAACAGAGGCGGCATTACATTACGTCGTAAGCCGCGCAGAGGCGGCACTGGAATCGCAGGAGGTTTGTGTCGGAGCCTTTCTTGATATCGAGGGAGCCTTCGACCGCACAACCTTTGAATCGATACAGCGAGCTGCAGAAAAACATGGCATCAACCAAACCATCATCAGATGGGTGACTTGCATGCTAAGGAGTAGGATCATTCATTCCACTCTTAGAGGGGACACACTCCACGTTAGGACGACCAAAGGCTGTCCACAAGGGGGAGTGTTGTCACCGTTACTGTGGTGCTTAGTAGTAGACTCACTACTAAGCAATCTCAATGAGGGCCCTTTGCTAACCGTGGGATATGCCGATGACATAGTCATACTTGTCAATGGCAAATTCCCGAACACGGTTTCAAATCTGATCCAAAGGGCTCTCTGTAAAGTAGAGAGGTGGTGCGAAGAGAATCACCTCTCTATCAATCCAAGCAAGGCAGTTGTCATTCCATTTACTAGGAAGAGACTGCTATCAGGCCTTGGCCAACTTCGGCTTTATGGCAAACAACTAAACTGGGCCTCAGAGGTAAAATATTTAGGGGTAACCCTGGATAAAGAACTGACGTGGCGAACACATCTGGACAATACCATAGCCAAGGCTCTAAGAGTCTTGGGTATGTGTCGCTCAGCGTATGGCAAAACCTGGGGACTTAGACCAAAGGTTGTGCAGTGGCTGTACACCATGATGGTTAGACCAATAATCACATATGGCAGCATTGTTTGGTGGCCTAGGACGCAACTAGGGATATGCAGGGAAGCCCTCGCTAAACTACAGCGAACGGCATGCCTAGCTATCACAGGGGCGTTCAAAACCACACCAACAGCGGCGATGGAAAAGGTACTCAACCTTGCACCGCTACATATTGTCATAGAGACTGAGGCCCGTCTTGCACTACACAGACTGGCAATAAATGGCCTGTGGGATAGTTCTAAGCCTAGAACTAGACACACAAGGCTTAAAATACAGGACGGCCTTGACGAACTAACGAACATGCACTGCGACAAAATGCAGCCCATGTTTTGGTTCAAGAGGTCTTACAAGGTTCATCTACCGTCAAGGGAAGAATGGATGAAGGGACTAGATCCACCAGAGGAGGGCAGTCTGATATGGTACACTGACGGTTCGAAAACCGAGTCGGGTACAGGGGCGGGCATATATGCAAGGGACCATAAGGTCAGTCAAAGCATGGGCAAATTAGCTACAGTTTTCCAAGCGGAAACATATGCTATTCTTGCCTGTGCACAACAGATGGAAAGTAGCGGTACCACAGGTAGGTCCATCTACATTCTTAGTGACAGCCAAGCGGCACTCATGGCCCTGACCTCCTACAGGATCGATTCAAGGCTGACCATGGACGCTGCCCGAACTCTTAATGAGCTGGGAAAGCGAAACAAGGTCAGGCTTGTTTGGGTCCCTGGTCATAGGGGTATTGTGGGCAACGAGCATGCTGACGAGCTGGCTAGGGAAGGTTCTGGAACCTCACTAATTGGACCGGAACCATTTGTAGGACTGGCTCCAAGCACAGTCAAAACGGCATTTCGGGAGTACGCAAGGACGAGGCACATGGATGAGTGGTTGAGCCTCACGGGACTTGCTCACTCCAAGAAATTCATAGGTTCCTCATCGAAATGGCAAAATGCCATTTGGAACTCAAGCAGGCGGCAGGCCCGTCTTTTGATGGGGGCGCTGACCGGACACTTCGGGACTAACGCTCTCCTACAAAAGATGGGTCTGACGGATACATCAGCCTGCAGGGCCTGCAAAAGGGAAATTGAGAGCATGGAACACCTTCTGTGTACATGCGATGCAATGGCTGGAAAGCGAATGTGCCTTTTGGGTCAGGGTTATCCAAGCCCGGAGGACTACAGACTCATACCCCCAGGCCTCATTATAAAGCTCATGGAAGAGCTGTTTGTAGAACTGGGAGGGGATGAGGAATAGATTATCTAGGGGAAGCACAAAAGATCCCATTGGGTCGAAGTGCACTGAGGCCTTGCTGCCTCGGCCCTACACAAGATAAGATAAGATAGTATAGATTGTAAAGTGTGGTGTGTAGTGGATTGTTTTAACGTGATTTATTTTGTAATACCGACATAAAGTACTTATTCTTTATCTATATAGATATTTGATTAGAATTATTCCTGGTTTCGATTCCTGAATAAAGTAAAGTGGTTTTCCGATGTAATTGTCGGCAGTGATAATACATATTAACTAGGTACGCCCCTTAATATTGGAACCTAAAAAAATGATAGTAAACAGCTGTGAGTAACCCTTTATTTAGCCTTTCAGCCTAACCCTTTGGAAATACATGTGTGATGATTTATTTTGTTAAACTATTGTCTATATTATTGTACTACAATTTTACTGCGATATGAATCGTGTTCAAATTAAGTTCTTTAAATAAAACATTATAAAAAATTCACCTCATTTTCCTTAAAATAATATAAATAAAAGGAGACATGTTTTTTACCTTCTAAATATAAATATTAAAATCCACCAATCATCGCAAAGTACAAAGCCAGATTACGCTTGACAGATTTTTGCGAGCATTCGAGATATATTATTTATTCACCCGATCACACGGTACTCACATTTGGAAAACTGCCTATGTCTTATGTATTCTGGCAGCATAAAACCTTTATGCCATCTGCGCGAAATTTGTTTGACCTAAGGTTCAATATTGGTCACTTAGGCTTTATAAAATGTCCTGGTCAGTGAAACGAGATCTGAATTTGGGTATAGGATTATTTTACTACCGGTACTTTTTATTGTGTGTAGGTAAGGATTGGGAAATAAAACAAGTTTGCGGTCGTTTTTAAAAAAAAAAAGATCTTAGAAGTTACAACTTATTTATTTTAAATCTTATTTATAAACTTTATGGCCAGATGTTTACAAAGGTATTCCTAATTTAGGCGGGTAGCATAGATACGATTACTTGGCCAAACTAAAAACATATAAACTTACATTTAAATAAATAATATAGGTATATATAACATACAATATATGATACATAAATATACAATACATATTAGATTCAAAAAGAAAATATCTATGAAATTATAGTTTTTCTAATAAGAAGTGCAGAAAACTCCTCCGTTTTTAATGAAACAGAAATGTTATCATGTTGAATAAAACTAATATCAGGCCATATCTACATAGTTTGAGTTCTAATTTTTAAAATAGTATCTCAAGTGTAGGTCATCGGCATATTCTGAAAGTTTACAAATCTGAAATTTTATTTTCTATAGATGGTAGACTTTCATTAGAAAGCCTGACTAGCTTCATTAGATTAATGGTATTTGAATGTGATAAAGAAGCAGAGAGCAGGAGGAAAATAATACTAACTTGCTCAGTGGTGACCACCCTTACGTTGGAAGACTCCAACGATCATCCGTTACGCAGCATTGTGAAGCATATTTGTGTTTCGCCTTTTGCGCGTAAGACCCAGTTTCCCTTCTCGATTGATGAGGACTGCCAGCAGTCCAGGTTCTTACCGCTCGGCAACGCATCTGCAACTCTTCTGGTACTGTAGATATCTATGTGTGGAGATGACTACTTATCATCAAGTGCCTCGTCTGCTCGTTTGTCGATGTAAACAGTCATTATCATCATATCAGCCAAAAATAAGTCCACTACTGAACAAAGGGCTCCCTCAAAGTCGTCCACAAGGATCGGTTGTATATCACGTGCATTCAACGACTCCTAGTAACCTTCACCACCGTAAACAGAAAAAAAAGTTAGGTAATAATAACATCATTTCTAAGATTACTAGTAGGTACCAATAGATCACTGTATCAGATTAAGGACAGATTAGTAAACGTCTAGTATGTGATGAAGATGCATTGCAAGCAATCGACAGGTGGGCCCTGAGCAACATGATTGATGCAAGCGATCGTCGTGTTTGCTACAATCGGATGTTGTAGATCAAGTTGTGTGGAGATGTGACAAATTATATATTGACGGGAGAGGAAAGAAGAATTGATTATTTTCCCGTGATATTTTCCCAATTTTTCAAGATATTATTCTTTGTTATTGAGAGACAGGAAGCAAATAGTACGTATTGATACAAAATATGTTCTATTGGCTTGAATGAATAAGTTGGGTTAGATTTCAATATCCGGTGAAGGTATCAGGCTAGACGGGAAAGTGTACTTCATATTTGAGACAACAGTTCATAAATTGATGATGAATTAGCTGATAGACGGTTTCACTAGCATCTCAAAGGACGTTTGGGACAAAAGGTAGCCGATGCCCTTCGCCAAGATCTACATCAAAATTAATCAAAATTGGTTCAGCTGTTTCGGCGTGAAAACAACTAACAGAACTCAATTTTGCATTTATGATATTAAATTTAGATTGTGGTTCTGACCATTCAATCAATCTATCATTTTTATTTCCTTAATATCCCGCTACGAAGAAAATAAAATGGGGCTAAATTGCCATCCCTAAAGTGGTTATTTTTCCTCTCTAAAACGCCACTTACTAAACTCCTCCCTGAAGTTAGATCTGTTGTGTAAGCTGAGAAAATCAACATAAGTATTTACTGATTTTACTTTTTTCTATTCAAAATCATATATGACAAGCGATAACACACACTTCATTTCTATGATGAGTTATGTAATCTTTTGTTTTTGTCCTTTATAAACATCTGTCGTCCACTCTTCCGAAACCACAAGATTCAAGAACTGGCGCGTTCAAATCGCAGTAAAAGTGGCAGTAACAACATGCCACGTCCTTTTAAAGAACAAATTTCGTATCGTATCGTTCCTATCTGTTTTTTTAGAAAGTTTTATTCTATGACACATAATATTGTAAACAGGCAATTGGTTTAGTATCAATTACGGATTACCCTGCTGAGATACTAACTTTATAGATCTGATCTTAGTTTAGTTCGTGTCCTCCAATTAAGGAATTATTTACCAACTCAATTACTCGGATCGTATGTGACATATAGTTCGCAAAACCAAAGTTTTAATTAATACAAATGTTCTGTTCTGAACTTTGCAGTCAGTTAAATTGTATCGCTAGCATACACATATTTCTATATAGAATTGTTGAAAAAATATGTAGCGGGCTGTGACGTCTTTTGCAATTGTGACGTTTTAATAGCAGCGGTCACTGGAGAGCATATTCTGATCTTCCTATCCTACTAATATTATAAATGCGAAAGTTTGTGAGGATGGATGGATGGATGTTTGTTACTCTTTCATGCCAGAATGGCTGAACGGATCTGAATAAAAATTTGGCACAGAGATAGATTATAGTCTGGAATAACACATGGGCTACTTTTTATCTGAAGTCCACGCAGACGAAGTCGCGCGCAGAAGCTAGTATCTTATATGGGGCCCAGGCAGCAAGGCTCGACACAATGGGATCTTTTGTGCTAACTAACCTCTAAACAATTTTTTTACATAATGTTGGTATTTTAAGATCGTCTGACTCGTATCTCAAAAAACCGCAAAGCTAAATATTTCAAGTAGGAAGTATGACCCCTTTTATATTCTTGATAGGCTTACGCTTCAGCGTCAATTCACCTGATGTTAAACGACACTGCGACCTACAATGGAGCGCGCTTGCCTAGAAGAAACCGAATCACTCGTGATTTAAAGACACCTCGATTATACTTATCTATTGGAGTAGACCCATTCGCACAAATTACGAAGCGCATTCCTCATTTTGGCGTTACATATGATAAACGTGGACTTGGGCTCTGGGTATCAAATACAAACCATGGAACACAGTAAAAGTGTGACCGGATGAACTGTAGCTAGTAAGTGAATCACCAAGCAAAATATATATATGTTACAGTCAAAACCACTTTTGACTGTTTTTTGCATTTAAAAGTACTTTTGACCAACGTCCTTAGTTAAAAACACTTAACTGTTTTTTTTTTATTCTGTTATTATTTAGGAACTTTTGAACGCAGTTCATGTCAGTTCCATCTTAACCTAATTTGTAATGTTTACAAAGTAACTAATGAATAAACCATTTTTGCTGCTGGTGACATAGGTTTAGCTAAAATATTATAAAAGATACCTAAGTCTAACCTATTTAATTTTAATTCAGTTAAGATTCTACATCTCTCAGGTTCGTTCCTGGCACATTCCAATAAGACATGTTGTACAACATGTACATCCTCCACTTTTCCACATATCTCGCAGTTGGGCGAACTAACCTTTTTCATGAGGAATGCAAATGATTTTAAAAACATGTGTCCGGAACGAACCCTATAAGCCGTGACCAGATCTTTACGTTTTACTTTATCATCAAAACTTGACCGATTTTCGCAGTTAAAAGTGGTTTTGACTGGTTCTGAGTTTTAACTGTAACTTAAATTATATAAGATGTATGTAAGAATTACCTTAGCTCTAGTGTCTTAACCTTTACACTACTGGAGCTTCATGAACCTTTTTCACCTAGATCACAGTATCGCAATATATTACATTCAGTAATTTGCCATTAGCCAGTCGTTATACGAGCATTATATTGAAACCACATCGCAATGGGAATATAAAGGAGCAATTTCTACAGTAATGTCCAATTGTGGAGGTGAGTCAGGTAGCCCTCGATCCCACAGGAATACTTACAACATCGTCTGCACAGTGTTATTTGTGTTTCACTTTATTTAAATACGTGGATCACTGTTTCTGTGTGTGCTTAATTGTAGAATTGAGAACGTTGGCGTTTGATCATTTTTCAACCGTATTATTAAAAGCATTAAGTCGAAAATATCACTACCTGACATTCCCAGTTGTATTCTGTAGTTGACTTTAGTGTCAGCGGGCATTTTTATTACTCTGTCTATGGTACCTAATGGACTGTAATACATACATACATAAAGTCACGCCTCTTACCCGTAGGGGTAGGCAGAGACCACAGACTTCCACTTGCTACGATTCTGACATACCTCTTTAGCTTCATCCACACTCATCAATCTTTTCATACATGAACGTCGGTTTAGGGTACTCTTGACCGAGCCATTTTTCAGAACGTCCTCAATCTGATTTCGGAACGTTCGCCTAGGCCTTCCCTTTCCTTCTATTATATGGACTGTTGTATTACTTGAGCTTATAATGTGTAACGCTCAAAGAGTAATACTTACTCCGTATTCTATCTTGAATAAATTATTTTAACTTTGACTTAGAACAAATCAATACATGTAAGTAGATACATTTAACCCAACATATGCAATTAGTGGGGTGAGACAATAACTTTTCAAATATTCAATTAATTCAAATAATTTTGACGTGTTATGTATTCAATACACCAACAAAACAACATGTGAATTTAATATTAAATTTACTAGAAGATAATTCATAATACGAACAGCAGAAAACAAAAGCTTATTATCAAAGCGGTTTTAATTGAAAGTTCAACATAATTGGTGTGTATTCTAAGCCACAAAATTGTGGAGTAGACTTATTAGAGAACAAACTTGAATACATTTTATATATTGAATTTTTTATATTACGGGCGCAGCATAGGTACAATAATTATAATTATCTATTATAGTTTGTAAAACTTTTATTTTTTCACTCGCCCGCCATATTATTACGTCATCGTAGCTCGTTACAATTTGCTAAGAGGATGAATTTAGAAATTGATAATCATAACCATTTATTTTTGACGTCACGTTTGGCTTAGCGGCTGAGCGATCGGCTTCTGCGCCATGAGTTGTAGCTCCGATCCCCACACGGAGCAAATATTTGTGTGACCTACAGATAGTTGTTTCGGGTTTGGGCAACGTTTTTTAAAAGACAAAAATAACCATTGCTTGGTACGGGATGCCTTTCAGAGAGGTTAGCCTAGGGATTAGTTTAGAGTAGACTAAAAAGTAAAAATATAGTAAAAGAAACAGGTCTAGTGTTAAGTACCATAGTGACGCATTGGCCTCTACGATAAAGGAGGAGATTCTTAATTTAATTTTTCTATGTATGTTTTCCCATATTTTCACAGATTGTGAACCGATTTCAATGGTCCTTATTAACACTAATATTATTAATATTCTTTCATAATGGTCCCACATAAATTTGGTTGGTGCCTGATGTATCAGAAATGCTTGAAGTTTGTTTTCTTATTTTAATTGGATGATCTGTTTTAATTCAGATTGTTTGATTATTATAATTTGAATTTAATCACCTTTCAATGTAAATATTCAGAGAGGCATGTTCTCAATCAAATTTAAGTGAGCATATTTTTCAAATTAAAAGGATGAGCACTAAAATATTTAAAATTTGTTTAAAATGATAAATGGTTTCTTTACAAATGAATGGTTTTGGTAATAGAAAGTCAGTCATTCGTCAAAAAGTTGTAATTGCTCTAAAGTAGACAGACATATGATCGATTTTAACGCGAAAATTGTTCATTGTTATTTTTTTTTTTCAGTTTTTTATTATAAAAAGTAAAATGAATCTTGAGTGTTATGTCTGGCTGGCCACGACCTGATGATTGATGTCAGGCATTAGTTGCTTGATCTAAATTTTAATATCAACATTTGCAACGCAAGGAAAAGAGGCATTCAATCCATGTCGTGAACAGCTATTATCTAGTGTAATTAAAAAAAAATACGTTCAGTAAAACTAGTATAATTTACTGAACGTAAATTAAATCCCTTAGGACTACGATTAGCCTGGTGTATCCCACTGCTCAGCAAAGGCCCACTCCTCAAAATAGAATCACCATTAAAATTTTGTGAAGATAATTTGATTACTAGTTTAGAAAAAAAATTACAAAAACACGTAGCTATTCTGCTTTCCACTCATAATATTGAAATAAAATAACTTTTGACAAAAAGTAAAGCCCTCAAAAACACAAAAAAATATATTATGTGTGAAACAAGTCAAAGATTTTATTTTTTGGTAAAAGTTAGTTTTTGGTCTCCATTGTCTATCAGACTAAATTTTCTTACCAAATAATCGTCTGTCTCAGGTCTGCAAAACAGAACTTATACGTACAATTTACTGCCACCGATTATGTTAAAAACATTCCCAAAATAATGTTTCTGAGATTCCACGTTTAATGAATGCTCAAGTTACGTAACCCTCATTTAGTTTCGCGTAATAAAAAATTTCACACTTTAAAAGACTGCCACGGCGAATGCCAGACGACTTTTTAACTCACACATAAAGAAAATTAATTTAATTTATGTGAGAAAGTATCTCATTGTGCAGCTTCGAATTTTTAGTACGGTTATGGCACAGAAAATAGAATTGAAAAGTTTATTTGATTCTTTAGTATGTCATTGTCTACCTTGTGATTGAATATTGTGTGGTTAGTCTTTAAATTAATGGATGGCGAGAATATGGATAAGAACAACATCCATTATGTCAAATAAATCACGATTATAAAATCATAAAAAAAACTATGTGTGCATATTAAAGGTAAAAAAACAAGTGGGTTAGGGTATAATAAATACCTCCGAACCAAAAAATGTGATTTTGAAACTTCTTGTCTGTTTGTTACGGGTTGGCGCAAAAACTACTGAATAGATCTTAATTATATTATCCAGATATATTATATCTGTTATAGCTAAACTATAAACAAAACTGTTGAACTTCATACCATAAATAATTAAACGGATCCTGAGATAAAGCTTATCTCGCTGATGTATAGAGACGTTGACCGCCTTTTAAAAGGGTGGTAACCTCACTCACTCGGCGAAACACAATGCAAGCGTTGCTCCACGCCGGTTTTCTATGAGGCCGTGGTATCACTCCGGTCGAGCCGGCCCATTCTTGGAATGCCAAGTCAAAGGTTTCGAGTTCAGTTCAAGGAACGCACCTCTTACTTACTTCTTACACTTCGTAATCATGTACATATAATAGTTGATAATCAAGAGCTTAAACGGTGAAGGAAAACATTCGTGAGAAACTTACATGCCTGAGAGACTTTCTCGACAGCGTGTGAATTATGTCAACACGTATTAGGCTAGCATGGTGGACTAATAACCTAATCCCTCTCGTTCCAAGAGGAGACCCGTACCCAGCAGTGGGACATTGAAATGGGTTGAATTATGTTATGTAACCTTTTTTTCATAATTGATTTGATTTTGTAATACCTGAACACTAAATGTTCCCACAATACAAAGTGTTTATCGAGTAAAATGTTGAAACCATATCATTTAATACAAAATGCTTTAGTTTGGCAATGTTTTCGGTTATAGAGTTTCGATTGTTATGCTGTTATTGAATATTAACGTTCAATTAAAACAGTACTTAAGTTTTATGATGCACCTATGGGAGAATAAAATGGAAATATTTTGTACCTATATTGATTTTAGTACTCTGAGCTGGTTAAGCGAGCGCTCGCCATTTGAAGGGCTCCAGCGAACGCTGAAACCTGCAATCCTGAGGGGCTCATGGCTAAGTAAGGACTAAGCTGATCAACTGATCTCTGAAGGTTAAGCTGCGCTCGCCACGGTCAGTTTGTGGATGGGTGACCATTTCTTAACACATCGAGACCCCTCCGTGCCTCGGAGAGCACGCAAAGTCAGAAACCCAAAAAAAGCCTGACAACCAGTCTATCCTCCGATTATCGTTTTTTTGTTTATGAGATAGGGGGGGCAAACTAGCAAACGGATCACCTGATGGTAAGCGATAACCGCCGCCCATGGACACCCGCAACACCAGAGGAGTCGCATGTGCGTTGCCCGCCTTTTAAAGGGTTTGGGCCTCCGGTAACCTCCTTCACTCGGCGAAACACAACGCAAGCGTTGTTTCACGCCGGTTTTCTGTGAGGCCGTGGTATCACTCCGGTCGAGCAGGTCCATTCGTACCGAAGTATGGCCCAGAAATTGGGTTGCGGAGGTCTGATGGCAGTCATTTCTTGTAAAATACTGATATACAGTCCATCTGGGTAGACTGAAAGCCGACCCCAAGGTAGTTGGGAACAGGCTTGAAAGAAGAAGAAGTGAACGCTGAACCACAGCAGTCATGGTCTTGGTTGAATGTCACGAATCCCTTGACTATAGGGCAGGCCCCGAAACATGACACTCCCACAGTAATGTAGAAAAATATGTGGGAGAGCCATGCTTCGGCACGAATGGGCCGGCTCGACCGGAGTGATACCACGGCCTCACAGAAAACCGGCGTGAAACAACGCTTGCGTTGTGTTTCGCCGAGTGAGTTGAGGTTACCGGAGGCCCAAACACTTTAAAGGCGGGCAGCGCACTTGCGACTCCTCTGGTGTTGCGGGTGTCCATGGGCGGCGGTTATCACTTACCATCAGGTGATCAGTTTGCTCGTTTGCCCCCCTATCCCATTAAAAAATGAGGATGAGGATTTTCCGTACTATAAAAAAGATTAAGCTTAAAATTATTGGTTTTTGAGCTATTTTACTCTGAATAAACGTCATTCTGCCTTTAAAAGTGACAGTAATTATATCATATTCCAAAACAGTCGGCGTTAATATCATTCTTGCAGACTGCACATCACACGCTGCCGTTGAAGAAATCTGTCAGGTATGCAGTTTTACTCACAATAGTTCCTTTCATCGTTTTAACATATTCCCCGAGGCTATGCAAAGGCATACTAATATAAACCAACAGTTAGCTGATATAGAATAGAATAGAATAGAATAGAATAGAATAGAATAGAAATATTTTTATTCAGACGAACAGACGGATACAATACAAATACATACCCATTAAATTTTTATAGGTACAAGTAAAAACAAAAGAAAGAACATTGTCGTCATGTCCGTACCGAATGGGTAACCAACTCAGCATGTGCTGGGTATCCAATGCCCAGCGCTGGTTTTCAGTTGGCACCCTTGCAGTGACGCACGGAAGCGGGAAACATAAATGATACATAAACTAAAATAATAACAATACATAAATAATAATATATATTTATTCGAACAATAATTTTATGTAACTATATCCTACAAATAAGAAATATAAAAAGAAGGAAATGTGAATTCTTAAAAATATAACACATACATAGATTAAAATGGGTGGGTAGTTAGTATATTAAGAGGCCGTCCTAAGAAATAGTCATTCCAAATGACGCGTCGCGTCGTGCTAGTATACAGCAAGCTCAAATTTATATTCTGCCAACGGAAGAAAATAATATTATCGGAGACAGTGAATGAAAAATTAGAAACAATGGAACAAATGGCGCAGTTTACGGGTTACGCTAGAGGTCCTGGGTTCGATTCCCAGGCCAAGCAAAGTGTTATTGGGTTTTTCTATCAAATTCCCAGTAGCAGCTCGGAGTTAGGAATTTGTGCCCGGTTAATGGCAATAGGCTCGCCCCTATTACATGGGACCTAAACATACCGGCGAACTGTGTGTGTACATTAGTACGCCTCTGCCTAACCCTTCGGAGAATACAGGCGTGATGGTATATAATATTTAATGTAAGTTAGCTGATAGGTTAAGGTTCCTTAAGCAATAGTGGGCCAGCCTATTGCCATAAAGCGGACAAAAATACAATTTCCGAGCTGTAACCTGAAAGCCAATACCTAATATTTTTCTCGATCTGGCAATCGATCCCAGGGCATGTGGCGTAGCATTCGTACTCAGGACCACTAGACTACTGAGGCAGTCAATCGTTTAAGCGAGTGATCCATTAATTATACGACATTAATATGCACATATATTACATAGATACACACATAATTTTAGCGCCTTGGATTTGAATCCGAGGCGTATAACTTGGTAGTATCATAGCAATCATCATTTGAGATTTAAAGCGTCACAATAAAGATCTAGAAGTCCGAAATTCTTAATTATCAGAAGAAAACGTGGGAGAGCCATGCTTCGGCACGAATGGGCTGGCTCGACCGGAGTGATACCACGGCCTCACAGAAAACCGGCGCAAAACAACGCTTGCATTGTGTTTCGCCGAGTGGGTGAGGTTACCGAAGGCCCAAACCCTTTTAAAAGGCGGGCAACGCACTTGTGACTCTACTCTCTAGTATTGCGGGTGTCCATGGGCGGCGGTTATCGCTTACCATCAGGTGATCAGTCTGCTCAATTGCTCCCAGATCCCATAAAAAAATGCTTTCATTGCCTGCCTTTTTCATCTACAACATTAAGCCCAAATTTCTTTACTGATTTTTCCTTATCACACCATATCGATCGGTCAGTTCTCTAAATAAATTAATGAACAACATTATTCCCTTGCCATGTGAAGGTAATAAAGGTTCGCCCCCAAGGGCATGCCCAGTCAGGGCAGAGGAAAATGTACCACAGTCCTGCTGGAATTAGATTAATGACTATGTTTGGTAGCCCACGTGTTTTATATATTATGTAGGTGGAGAGAATAAGAGTGTTTTTGTTGAATTGTTTTATAGCTGCGAATATTTTGTCTATTTATTTAAACAATGTTTATGAAAAAGGTATTAATGCTCCATTGGTCTAGGGTTCCTAAGCGTGACTGCTACGCTATAAGTATTTGAGTCGATTCCCGAATTGAGGAAAGTATTTTTGAGGTTTTCAGTATCAGCTCGGAGATTTGGATCTATGCCTGGTTAATGGTAATAGGTTCGCTTCCTATTACGTAAGACCTAAAGACACCGGCAAACTGGGGGTGTATATTAAATACACCTCTTATTGCCAAATTGTAATAGGTATCAAACATCTTTGTAATAAGTACCATAATCCCTTGACATTTAACCAACCACAAAAAAGTTGTACCACAAGAAAGCGTTTCTATTTTTTTTTTGTTATTGGGTTTTCTATAAAATTCAAAGAATTAGGTCGGAGTTTAGATTTCGTCGTTAAAGGCAATAGGCCCGCCATTAAAGAGGAGCTATACATATTAGCGAACTGTGGTTGTACAATGGGTTATAGCTGTTACCTGACCCACCTTAAAAAATTACGAATTTGAACCCTCTGCTTGTGATATTACGGGTTATTCAATTTGTATGAGGTAATCAGACTAGCGCTACTCGATGACAAATAAAATAATAATACAGACTACCTACTAAGCAATTTTGATCTTTAAAACAACGACCTAGGTCGTTGTTTTAAAGCGACTTGTTCAAGATAGGCAAATATTATAAACTACAGTTGTGCCAATTTGATCTTTAACACGTAACGTTAGGGTAGGTAATCTTTGAATATTGTTTTGTCACATGATTGAGGAGTTGTTAATTTCAATAATACTTGTTAAGGTGATTTGGTCTGGTGGTTGCAACAGTGTATCTATGTTAGCATGGTTATGAGTTCAAAACTAGCCCTGCGCTTCTTATAGCTTTTTATGTTTACAATATTCAGATATATTGTTTTTTGAATTCCAAATGTTTTTATATGATATTTAAAAACTATTTAAATAAAAATAACAACAGAAATGAAAAACATTAATTATTATGATAACGATTTTATTAAATATAGAATACACAATTACTTGTCATAGATATATAATTATATATATTATATTATTTAAATAATATATATACTTATATTAAAAAGCAAAAACGTAAAAAGAAGTTTTAATACTTATGAAAGCTTGATTTTTTTGATTAAAGTTGTTACTTACTAAATATTTTCTTTGTTTTAAAGTTGCCTATAAAATACCCATTTTTATTTTTAAAGTAGGTAATTAATCAGTAGTCAATGTAGTGAATCAACATGTTAAATGTTTAGAAATATAATATAATATTTCTATTTTTATAACAATAACATCACCACATAAACTATTATACCTACTTTAAAACTTATGTGACAATAGCACTATACTTTGACCTACTTTATAGGTTTTTAAATATTTATATAATAATAGTTATGATCGCAAAAGGACATGCTTAATCACTGTAAGAAACATTTCCTTAGAAATTGTGATAACAACAATTGATTTGACACACTGACACATAAGTATTGTTAACTCCAGTGGAGCACCATCTCTTTCTATAATTTGTTGCAAGGGGCTTCGCATGCCGCACATCATGTTTCAGCAAGCATTACTTCCTCTCATCAGTTCCCATGTTGAAGTCACAAGTTGTGCCAAATTTTCTTTTGTCCTGACTTCTAATGAATCCCAATTTAAAATCATTTGACCCCACAAATTTTCTATTGGGTTTAGGTCAGGCAGGGCTTTTAGATGGCCAATTTATTGTCTTGACACCTTCTTGACTGGCCAGCCAATTTTGCACCACAGCAGCTCGGTGTATGGCGCAATTATCTTTCATGAAGAAAATATCCGTGTTGTCACGTAATATTTCCAAATATTAGTGACTATTAAATCGGCCATTTCCCGTTTCTTCAAAACGTCTCAACCACAATCTGACGGTATTTCTCTGAAACAAAGAAGGCATATAAAAATAGGTTTGATTAAAGCAATAGCTAGGTATAATAATGAAATTTAAAATTATAAAAATACACTTACTGCTATATAAGTCTCCTAGCAATTTCTCTGATGCCAACATTCTCATCGTGTAAATAGTTTATTTTGTATTTTAAATAATCACAGACAATGACATGATAATAAAACTACTACAAAACATAAATAAAAAAATTGGAAATATACGTTGTTTTTCACAATTTAGTAAGGCAAGGTAAAAAGTGTTCGCGCGTAGTCACTGCAATTGTGCGTAGACTGGCTTTAGCTTTGTTGTCACGGTTTATTTTTATTTTCCTACCCTAAAACTTAGTAACATTTGAATACCAGTTTTATAATGAACGCGTATTTGTCTTTCATCTACCCACTTATTACAAGTTAAGTGAAAATATAAACAAGTTAGAAACTTTATATTTGGAGAATGTGTCCGTCTATAGTTCTTTACAATAATGTAAGAAATACTTCTTGAATAAATTCTAAATTGAAAACAAAATAATATACGCCATGCAGGATTTGAACTCGCATCTTGCTCGTCTCAGTCTTACACACGAACCACAAGACCAGATCTACTTGTGTGTATTAATTAAAATAAGCTATTAGTAGCAATGACACTAATTATATTATCGAAGATAAACCTTTAGTCTTACAGCATAAAAATCTAAATTGAATAACAAGTAGTTATAAATATCCTAACGCAAACGTTTTGCATATCTGTATTATTATTGTATTCGTTCATCGAGTAGCGCTAGTCTGATAAACTCATACAAATTGAATAACTCTTGTAATGTAACAAGCAGAGGGTTCAAATTCGTCCGTTTTTAGGGTGGGTCAGGTAACAGCTATAACCCATTGTACATTAGTAAATGTCTGCCTAATCCTCCGGAGAATACAGGATTCTGAGAGACTAGAGAGTGATTTTTGAAACTCCGAATTAATTCAGCAACGCCCGAATCTTGTCGACCAAGCCAATAGATTTTGGATTGTGTCTATGATACGGGCGTTGACAGGTTAAAGAGTTAATAATTATAGTCCTGTCAAAGTGGCGTACAGATTCAATCATCATCATCAAAAAGAAGTCCACTGCTGAGCATTTAGGCCTCCCTTAAAGACTTCCACAAGGAACAGTTATATGCCGCCAGCAACCAACGACTCCCAGCGACCTTCATTGAAGCTCGTCCCACACTGCATTTTCCAGTGCGTGGTCTCTACTCGAGAACCTTTCTGCCCCAGCGGCTATCAGTATATCGCTATCAGTTTCATCATCACTACATATTATAAAACAAAGTCGCTTCCCGCTGTCTGTCCCTATGTATGCTTAGATCTTTAAAACTACGCAACGGATTTTGATGCGGTTTTTTTGATAGATAGATTGATTCAAGAGGAAGGTTTTAAGCTATTTAACATCACGCTACGACTCTTAGGGACGGGGCAGCGTGGGTGAAACCGCGGGCGAGTCGCTAGTGTATAAATAAAATACTATCGAATCTATCACTCTTTTATCCTTGGACCGACACTTGTTTCAACCCTGAAATCTATTTATAATAATGCCAATACAAGGGCACATGTTAAGCCGTTTCGTGTGTAAGTGCTATTACGGTGTCCCGACACAAGACATCATCATTACGATCGGTTAGGTTTCAATACGCGATTTCTCGAAAGAAGACGTATGTATTTAAGTAAAAGAAGCGAGAGAAAACAATAAATGATTTTCTTATAAAGCTATATTTATTTCACATACGAAATAACAACTCATTTTCTTAAGAACGTTTAAATTAACATAACGTATCATTACGCTTGTATTCCTCGAAGGGGCTAGTCAGAAATATGTTATTGTAAACCCACAGTTTGCCTTAATGGCGGAGAGTAGGACATTTACATTAACCGGGTTCAAATTGAAGCTCCCGAGTTGTAATTTGTACATGTATATACACACAATCATGTTCCTATCATAAAAGTCTGTTGTATCATAAAATAACACAGTTTTGAAATTCCACCACATCAGCAATCAGCCTGAAAATCTCTCAGGTATGCAAGTTTCCTTACAATGTTTTCCTTTACAGTTTAATCGCGTGAAAATTAAGTATTAATACGCACATGAATTCAAAAAGCCAGAGGTGTGCTGGATTCTAAGTCCTGGACTTTGACCTGTAGGTTCAATGATAAAAGTTATAATGTTAATAATCTATGTACGTTTACGAAATAGACGATAATCTGATTTTAAAAATATAATGAGAAAATACACGTGCTTCTTCACATTTTTTCAATTACATAATTATATTCAATATATATATTTTTTTATGGGCCTTGTAGCCTGAAATAAATGGATAATAAAAAAAAATAGCAATCAATTTACTCCTCATTAGTCAACAAAAATTACATTAACAATCTAGATTATAATATCATTACATTTTAAATAACCACTCAAAGAGATTTGCATAAAAATAAACCTAGGCTCCTCATATACCTTAAATGAAAAAGAAAATTTATGTAAAAAGCATTCATTCCCCGTGTCTTTAATAGCTTTAAGTGCTGAAATAAAACACACTAGGTATTTAGAATTTAAGTAAAAATACAATTGAGTTAAAAGCTCTTACTTTGCAGTTGGCATAATCTACTTCAGAGTAGTATCAATGTCGCAAACCTTTAAAAGGAGTTAAACGAACATTTTACAAAGATATTATTTATAGCTAGTACCGTGATCTATGTAACGTATTATGAATAACATAGCATCACGTTTTTTATGGGATAGTTGGTAAACGAGCACAAGGATTGGCTGATGGTGAGCGATTACCGCCGCCCATGGGCACCCACAACACCAGCGGAGTCACAAGTGCGTTGACGGCCTTTAAGAAGGGTTTGGGCCTCTGGTATCCCACTCACTCAGAGAAACAAAACGATCATCACGTTAGGGTTAGGCAGAGATAGAGTACTAAATGTACACCCATAGTTTGCAGTTATTTTGACTTCTTTGACTAGCTTCCTTCTCTAACTGTCATTATCTGTCTTTCATTGCCAAGAACATAAATATAAAACTTGTGTTTTTCATGCACTGCGTTCCGTTTTAGCACGTGCATCTTATTATGCACAGAACAGTGCTGTTTATCAAGAAAATTTCTACCATTGACGATTTACAAACTTATTTTGATAAACTATAAAAAAAGGAGACATTATTTTAATATTATATTCAATAGATATTTTTTTTTTTTAAATGATAATTTAGAACCGTCGTGTCAGGGGCTGCAAACTTGCAATTGGATCACATAAATTAACATTATGCGAACTAACGTAACTCAGTTGCTTTGTTAACTGTTACTGCGCTAAAATACTAGATGAATAATTAATGTTTTCGATCGAAATAATGATGGAAATGCTATAGCTGAAAACACAAAATGATGATAACATTACAAACAAAATGACAGTCGGCTATTTAAAATTATCTGCACAAAAGCAACTTCATAAATACTGTACATATTTATGCATCCTATTCGTCGATGCCACGATTAAAATGAACGCGACAATTATCGAAAACACAAAACGATTAACCCAGATAAAGGCATCGCTATTGATTCCATACTGGCCGCAAACCAGAAAACCGGAGTGCCCACCACTATAATACATCAACCGAAACTTTAAACCCCAATTTCAGAATACATCGCTCCTTTTGTTTCACACAATTCCATAGCAATGCAACAATGGATATTCAAAAGTTGCAATGGAGTGTGAATAAAAAAGGCCTCACCAGTTCACGTTCGTATATTACCCCCTGAGTATCGTTAATTCTTATTGAATACCTCGTATTGTTCGCTAATTGATTAGAATCAATCAATTTCGTCGTATATCAAGGCTTTACGATTTAAGTGACAGGCACAGACGCGAATATAAAGTGCAGTGTGTATACCATAGCATAATAAATAAAAGCAGTTATAACTGTTATGCTCGCTAGTACGGCTGCTCAATATGAGGTCATAGGATAGATAAGACAAGTTAAAACAGTTTTTTCTGTAACAAAGATTTCTGTAGAAGCTGATAGAGTAAAAATTTGTCCAGTCAATGCTAATTTCGACGCCCCTTATTACATGGGACCAGCCATACAGTTAATAGGTAATTAGGTATAATCTTTTCGGTATAACCACATGAGTAGATACGTAGTATAACTGCCTCATTCGTGGCTCTCGCTTATCCCGGGCTCGGTTTGAGCAAGCGGTAGCAGTTCGGAGTTTGAGATTTTTGTCCACATGTAATAGGGGGTATTACATGGGGGCATACCAGTATTATCGTGGGAGAGTCATGCTTCGGCACGAATGGGCCGGCTCGACTGGAGTGATACCACGGCCTCACAGAAAAAACTGTGTAAAGCAACGCTTGCGTTGTGTTTTGTCGAGTGAGTGAGGTTACCGGAGGCCCAAAGCCTTTTAAAAGGCGGGCAACGCACTTGTGACTCTTCTGGTGTTGCGGGTGTCCATGGGCGGCGGTAATTGCTTACCATCAGGTGATCCGTCTGCTAGTTTGCACCTCCATCCCATTAAAAAAACAACTGGAACCTGATAGTGAAGCCTTTTTTCTGAACCTCCAAGTTTATCGAACAGTAAAATGTCCATACATAAATGAATTGAATTTTCCATTATGCAACTAACTTCATTATAGTGATTGCATGGAACTGCAATAATGTTCCACGTGAACATTTCCAATTCCCAATGTATTTGAGTGCCGTTCGCCATGTCGTGTTCTCCCTACTCGTATTAATTGGTGCATCTATTCGCATTTACAGGTTGGATACGATGCATTACCTTGCCTTTGTATTGGAAACTCGTAGGTCTTACTAATTGTTGGACCTCAGTAATTATTCGAGAGGTTGTGGCTTTCAATGCTAATGTGTGATGTTACAGTACAATATCTTTGTGCTGTATCTACAATCTACATCGCAATCTTATGATCTTTATCGCACGTTCAATATCTATTAAATGTTTCTACTATCCGTGATCAACACGTAGTCGTTAGTATATAAGATGCACCTTTGGATAATTATAACCAGACTATACTACAACTTTGTCTCATTTATACCTAATCATATACTGCCAAGAAGTTTGGCAAATTGGTGACCCCGACGAACGAATACGCAGCAAGAAACATGGCACAATCACCATGCAAGGCGAACATAAATCAGCAAGGAACACTTGAAGTAGCTGCTGGCACCTCGGTTTTATCTCGCATTCCGGAATTTTGGAAAGACCAACCAAGATTATGGTTCACGCAACTAGAAGCCATATTAGCACCACAGAAGCAAGGAGACGAATACAAATACTGTACAGTAATAGCAAAATTATCCAAGGAAGAAATACTACAAGTTAGTGACCTAATCATTTCACCACCGATTACAGATAAATATAAAAACATCAAGGAACGTTTAATTGATTGTTACGAAGAAACAGAACAGCGACAGTTTCAAAAATTAATATCAGAGACAGAACTCGGTGATCAAAAACCTTCGCAGTTATTACGTCAAATGCGAGTCCTCGGGAGAGGAAAAATCAGTGACGAAACAATTAAACTACTATGGTTCAGGCTTTTACCAACATCAGTTACTACGGTTCTAGCAGTTACGGAAGACATGGAAATTGACAAACTGAGCCAAATTGCAGACAAAATAATAATGAATTCAAAAGTAACCGAAATATCAGCTGTTAGCAACGACACCTCAAACGACTACAATACAGCATGCATTTTAGCCCAGCTAGCAAAATTACAGATAGATATTGACGCAATTCAGCAAGGTCAATATGGCTATCGACCCAGCACGCACAATCATTTCAAGAAACGTCAACAATTCCCGATTATGAGGCCGAGAACAAACTATAGAGGAGCAAATCGATTTTGTTACTACCACGAAAGATTCGGAAAATATGCAAGGAACTGCATTAAACCATGCGGTTGGAAGCCAATGACTTACGTACGGAACCAGGGAAACGAATAAGAGCACAGACAACGGCGAAACTCTATGCAATCCACCCATCCAATCGCCTCACCATTACCGACCGAAAAAGTGGTATGAAGTTTTTAATTGATACGGGCGCAAATATTTCAGTCATTAGCAAGCAACAGAGATATTCAATTTTACAAAATGAACAATACACACTATACGCTGCAAATGGGACGAAAATTAGGACTTACGGCGAGAAGACGCTTACCTTGAATTTAGGACTACAACGATGTTATAAATGGAATTTTATAATCGCCGATGTTACACAACCAATAATTGGAGCAGATTTTCTAGAGCACTATAAACTATTAGTCGACATAGCAGGTCGCAAACTTATCGACAAAGTTACAGAGCTGACAACGCATGTAACTTCAGAAAAAGCGACACAACAAACAATTCGTACTATCGCAGTGGGAACGAATTCACGTATTACGCAACTTTTAAACAAATACGAAGACATCACGAAAGAGTCCTCTCTACGCAATGCGCCCAAACATAAGATTGAACACCACATTATCACTACAGGACCACCCGTCGCAGCTCGGGCAAGACCATTACCTCCAGAAAAATACGACATAGCCAAAAAGGAATTTCAAAATATGATAGAGCTCGGAATTTGCCGACCGTCAGATAGCCCATGGGCAAGCCCATTACATATGGTAAAAAAGAAAAATGGCGAATGGAGACCGTGCGGAGACTATCGAATGCTCAATAGCACGACAGTACCGGACAAATACCCACTACCAAGATTAACTGACTTTACATACATATTAGAAAATAAGAAGATACTAAGCAAGATAGATATACGCAAAGCATACCACTGTATTCCTGTTAAAGATATAGAAAAAACAGCCATCATCACACCTTTCGGACTTTTTGAGTACTTAAGAATGCCTTTCGGATTACGCAATGCGGCACAAACATTTCAACGATTCATGGATTCCTTATTTAGAGATTTAAACTTCGTATTTATATTTGTAGACGACTGTCTCATCGCATCGGACAACGAAGATTTGCATTATCAGCATTTAGAAACGGTTTTCAAACGTTTACACGAGAATGGAATAACCATTAATCTCGAAAAATGCGAATTTCTCAGAAGGGAAATAGATTTCTTAGGTTATCATATAACGAGCCAAGGAATACAACCTACCGAAGAAAATTACAAAGCAATCATGGAATTTCCCAAACCGAAAACAATTCAAGAATTAAGACGATTTTTGGGCATGGTCAATTTCTACAGAAGTAATATTCCACGCGCAGCGGAAAATCAAAGAATTTTAAACGATTATCTACATGATTTCTGACACTTACGCGAATATTAGACATTGAAATGAAACTACTTTTTACGGATTTTATCGCGGTATATTGATATTATTTAGTTCCCACCTCAGTCTGCCCGTGACCATGGATGCTGTAAAGGATCCGAAACGTCGGGAACTAAATAATATCAATATACCGCGATAAAATCCGTAAAAAGTAGTTTCATTTCAATGAATATCTACATGGTTCAAAAAAGAACGATAATTCACCTGTTCCTTGGACAACGGAAGCAGACAAAGCTTACGAAAAATGCAAGGAAAGCATGAAAAACGCAGTGTTAACAGCGCATCCTTCCCGCAACGCATCACTAGCGCTCATGACCGACGCTAGTGCTACTTGCGTTGGTGGAGTTTTACAACAAAAATCCGGACGCAATTGGGAACCATTAGGTTTTTTTTCACAAAAATTGAGCGAAACTCAACAAAAATATTCTACGTTTGACAGAGAGCTGTTAGGAATATACATGGCCGTCAAACATTTTCACAGATTAATCGAGGGAAGAGAATTTACAATATTTACGGATCACCG
The DNA here is from genome assembly GCA_947256265.1 of Acronicta leporina. NCBI lineage: Eukaryota > Metazoa > Arthropoda > Insecta > Lepidoptera > Noctuidae > Acronicta > Acronicta leporina. Next base: position 3,832,240 of record OX366516.1, read on the forward strand.
ACCTTTGACATACGCATTCTCCCAAAAACCATCATCAAACGATACACCGCGACGGGTCCGGCAGTTAGATTTCATTTCACAATACAGTACCAACATTCAACACATAAGCGGACGTGACAATATTACCGCCGATGCCTTATCTCGAATAGAGGAAATATACGTGCCATCACCTATCGATTACGCTGAATTGGAAAAATGTCAATCAACAGATAATGAACTAAGTAAATTACGTGACAATAAAAGAATAAAATTCAAAAACATTACGCTTCCGGGTTCCACAATAAACATCACCTGCGACACGTCTACTGGAAAAAGCCGCCCCTACTTACCAAAGCAATTTCGCAAACAAATTTTCGATACCATTCATGGTATGAGCCATCCAGGAAAAAGAACTACGAGAAAAATGATAACCCAAAGGTATTTATGGCCGTATATGAACAAAGATATCAATAATTGGTGTAGATCATGTATAGCCTGCCAAAAATCAAAAATACAACGACATACGATATCACCTCCTGGTACATTTATGACAGCGCAACGTTTTGAACATTTACATATTGACATCGTCGGACCACTTCCGATTTCACAAGGGAAGAGATATTTAATCACAATCATAGATCGTTGTACGTCATGGCCCGAAATATTCCCGGTAGAAGATATAACTGCAGAAACAGTAGCCAAGACACTTTTCGAAGGATGGATTACTCGTTTTGGATGTCCATTGCGCATTACTACGGATCAAGGCCGACAGTTTGAATCAAGAATATTTGAGTCACTCTCACAATTTTTGGGAATACATAAAATTAGGACAACACCTTATCATCCGCAATCCAATGGAATGATAGAGAGATTTCATAGAACTTTAAAGGTGGCGTTAATGACAAGAGAATCCAACGAAAATTGGTTAAAAGAAATTCCAACAGTTTTACTCGGGTTGCGGAGTAGCTTGCGAGAAGACACAGGTTATAGTTCAGCAGAGATGACATATGGAACGCCAATACGACTCCCTGGAGGATTTTTTGAGTCATCAGCAGCACAGTTATCAACGTACGAAGAGTTTGTAAAACAAATTCAAAAGGACATCACACAAATGACATCAATTCCGAAAAGAAAAAACCACAACCAAGCTATATTTGTGCATCCCGAACTCAAAGAATGCTCACACGTATTTGTTCGGTGTGATAGAATTAAGAAAGCCCTGACACCGCCGTATGAAGGACCCTACCCAGTAATTAGTAAAACAGATAAAACATTTTGCATTAGAATTAGGGATAAAGAGACAGTGATATCAATTGATAGATTGAAACCAGCATTCATGATCAATGACGAATCAAACTACGTGCCAGATTCAAAGGATTTCTACAGACATTCACACACGTACACTACACGATCGGGACGTAAAGTAAAGCCAGTAGTACGTCTATAAAAAATCGCTGATATAAGCAAGCTATTCGTATATATATTAACATAGATCTTAACATATACCATTAATTCACAACTACTCGTAACAACAAGACATCTAAAATGGGAAATCAAAGTTCTAAGGACCAGATAACATACAATACGGACAGTTGCCTCAATCAAAACGAAGCGGACAAACTCCGTAACCTGATCCAGGAGGACTTACGGTGGACAAGAAATGTTGCAATGGGACAGATTATTTTAACAATCGGCGTGATCCTACTTTACGGCATAATGAAAACACTGGACAGAAGAATGAAGAGCAATAGCATTATTATTTATATACATCAGCAAATAACTAGTAAGGTCTAGGTCAAATTTATATTATAAACACTATTACCATAATATTTTTTTTTAAAGGGGGGTGTACTGTTACAGTACAATATCTTTGTGCTGTATCTACAATCTACATCGCAATCTTATGATCTTTATCGCACGTTCAATATCTATTAAATGTTTCTACTATCCGTGATCAACACGTAGTCGTTAGTATATAAGATGCACCTTTGGATAATTATAACCAGACTATACTACAACTTTGTCTCATTTATACCTAATCATATACTGCCAAGAAGTTTGGCAAATGTGACTTTTGAGAGTCACCCCCAAACGCTTTCAGTCGTCTCTGAAATTGTCGATCCAAAATGGTTCCCTATTTTCGTCGATTCTCGACGTTTAGACAAACACAGTTTCAAGTACTAATGAACCTGCAACTTACGCAAGTCTTTTAGATAAATAGCAGTTGGCAGAATTTTAGAAAGTTTAAAATGTTTTCTTTATAAAAATAGTGTTAGGTTGTTCACGTGGGAGAGCCATGCATCGGCACGAATGGGCCGGCTCGACCGGAGTGATATACGGCCTCGGTTGTGTTTCGCCGAGTGAATGAGCTTACCGGAGCGGAGGCCCAAACCCTTTTAAAAGGCGGACAACGCACTTGTGACTCCTCTGGTGTTGCGGATGTCCATGGGCGGCGGTTATCGCTTATCATCAGGTGATCCGTATGCTCGTTTGCACCCCCATAAAAAACCCATTAAAATATCCCATAAAAAAATAAAAAAATTGATAATAACACTTCAGTTTTTAGCGAGGACAGGTGACTTCTTTAAATAATAGAATTAATATTTTTTATTAATGGCTTCTAATTTTTTCAGTACCTAAAAGATCAGATTAGTATTCGCATTTCCATCTAAAATAGAAACAACTACATATTTAAAATTTACTTGAACACCTAGAACCAGATGAAAATAGACCGGAAAATGATGATAATCGAGTTTTTCAATTATGTTCAATCAATGATTTATCCTAGGTAACATAGTTATCAAACATAGTTGCTCATCCAAAATAACACTAACGTGAATGAAAACAATTTTATATTTAAAACGAATAACACAAGTAGTTCACGACGTACGGAAGGTTTCACACTGTATATCTAGTAATCTACTAAAAACAAACATTTATCTTTAAATCCGCTTTCTATACACGCTCACCAAAATGGCGCATGAAAGATGAAAGAAAAAGCCCCATGTACCAAAGCCGATTTAAGGAAATCTATTCATACGTAAACATGGCAAGCTGTCTTGAAATGTTTCATGAATATTAAACTAACAAATGTATTGGCAATCGACACGGAACTGAAGAAAATGTTCCTTTATTTCTTCAATAGAAGTAATCCTATAAGTCTCAAGGGCTACGCTGTGGAGTATTAGGGTACCATTGTTCCGGGAAGAGAAAGAGATATAGCTAATCTTATGTAGGAATTCCTCTCTTTCTCGCAATAATCGTTATGGTTATGGCGATTGTATGTAGGGCTCTAAGAGATAATAATAAACAAAATGAATGTCGGAAATTAGCTCACGCCCGCTGGCCTATTTGGCCTGACTAACATTTCACATGTATTGATAACATTTCACATTAATCTAGTATTTTTTATGGGATATGGGACACGAGCAGGCGGATCACCTGATAGTAAGCGATTACCGCAGCCCATGGACACCCGCAACACCAGAGGAGTCGCAAGTGCGTTGCCCGCCTTTTAGAAGGGTTTGGGCATCCGGTAACCTCACTCACTCGGCGATATACAACATAAGTGTTGTTTCATGGCGGTTTTCTGTGAGGCCGTGGTATCACTCCGGTCGAGCTGGTTCATTCGTGCCGAAGCATGGCTCTCCCACAAAAAAGTAGTAGTATTCTTATAATTGTCTAGGTATCATGAATATTTACACAAGTAAATATTACATAGGCAAGCATCGAGTCAGTTCTGTACTGGGGTCATAGAGCTGGTATCACCCACCTCGTTCACATAGACTACTACAACGAATTTTTTAAAAATCCTCTATGAAACTATTTCTCTTGATCGTAATGTTTAGATTGCGTGTTAAATATACCAATTTAAATGGATCTGTATAATATATTTTTTCGGTGATAAAAACCGAATCGTAAAAAGAAATAATATAAAAGAATTCCATATTCAAAAAAATTGTTTTTTTTTAATAGACGTCGGATTCTGAAACGTCGGGAATTAAATAAAATTAATACAACGCGATAAAATCCGTAAAAAATAGTTTTATTTCAATGTCTAATATTTGCGTAAGTGTCAGAAACCAGTAAATTGAATTTTTATTGAAACTTTGCATAGAACAAAATATGAGATTACGAAACAACAGTCATATCTAATCCCAAATCGAATTGGTCCCACCTTATCTATCGTGACCTCGCTGTCAGCATGTCCGACGTCCAATCAAATTCCGCTTACGACCTAGCCCGCAAATCACATCGACTCGTCCTTACGCTGAGTCGGCCTAAATAAATCCTCCATGCGTAACCATGTCGGATTACTGGTGTTGGATATGACAGAGAATTAGTTAGGGATGTTTAATTTACTCAGTACTAGTTCAATGATTCAGTTTTGAAATACTTAAATCTATAAAGAAATCAATTTTTATTTTATGCGTCGCCATACCTTAAGATATGAGCGCAACTGCATGCAATGCCGAGTTAGAGAGAATAGATTACCACCCACGCATATACGGTTTGTTAGTATAATAAAAAAAAATATCTTACAAATACAATATTATTAATATGATTTTTTTCTTCTTCATCCGTTTTTCGATATATTGCATTATTTTTCGATATATCTCATTATTTGCATAAGAATTACCTACATAATATATGACGTACTTTTATATATTTTTTTATCAGCGTGAATTCCATAATAAAAATAATTAAAGTACATAGGTAAATGTAAATACAATTGAAATTAAAAAGCTAACATAAAATTACAGAATTTATATGACTTTAATTAAAGACGGGCAAATAGATACGTTAGGACTATGTAGCGTACGAGAATTAAACGCAAATGTTTAGTGTCTGTACTCTGTAATAACATAATTATATAACTATAATTGGAATTCCCAAGGAACTTAAGTAAAATGGAAATGGCAATAATTTATTCAGGATTCGTTATAATGTTGATAATGTAACGTATGAAATTATAAATCGTTTTCGCAATATTATATAAAATATGAGTATAAAGAAAGTTTAAGCCATATATTATGTATTTATATGCCCAAATAATTGCTTGAAAGGGTGTATATTAATAATGGCAAAAATTTCAAACCTAATAATTATTGTCAAATTTTCCTTATCTTTAATAAATACAAAACCATAGTGTAGCAATGCGAGAGCACATGGAGATGCTCGCACATTGATTATTATAATACTACACATTTATATTATAATTCTCATAGTTATATAAATGTTTCATGAAACAAACAAGCCCATACTAACTAAACGTCGAACAAAACGAAAGACAGTCTTACAATCACAACAGAGACATAAACATGCAAATACCATGCCAGCAATAACGAAACGAAACGCCGAATCGCACGGCATGTGTAATTGAATCTAAAGGGAAATTGCATTCCGCACGTGAAGTTCCGATCTCGCAGTCATGTTTGCGAAGATAAGGACATTTTTATGCATCGAGGTATGAAACACTATCGCACTAGAGCAACCACTTCAAAGAAAATAACCAAGGGCTAAACTTCAAGTAAATGAAAAAAAAACTTTGATGCTTTAATTTACAACTTTTTCTAAAATTATTTGAGGCGCATAAAATACGGCACATTTCTAATGATGGGTCATGTGGGATGTCGGTCGGTCAGAAAATAAAAAATATTGAAATTTTGTTATAAATTTTGCATAATCTTTTATACTGCACATCAACTGGTGAGCCTATGATATTCTATACTAATATATAAAGCTGAAGAGTTTGTTTGTTTGTTTGCTTGAACGCGCTAAGCTCAGGAACTACTGGTCCGATTAAAAAAAAATATTTCAGTGTTAGATAGCCCATTTATTGAGGAAGGCTATATATCATCACGGTACGCGGACGACGTCGCGGGCAGAAGCTAGTCTATATCTATCTATATATATAAAAGAAAGTCGTGTTAGTTACTTCATTTATAACTCAAGAACGGCTGAACCGATTTGGCTGAAAATTGGTGGAGAGGTAGCTTAGAACCAGGAAACGGACATAGGATACTTTTTATCCCGTTCCCGATACTTTTATTCCACGGGGGCGAAGCCGCGGGCAGAAGCTAGTAGTTCATAAATATATTGTTCACTCTTTACCTAATACATATGAGAGAAATAGGAGAAAGTTATTGTAATGATTTTAATGTAGTTTAATATAAACCTTCTGATTATCAACTGAAAATATATTGCAATATTTTTGTTGGAACTTAATACCTCAATGTTTATATACTAAAAATTTTACCGGACCACGATTTATTGACAGAGATAGTGTCGAATACGAAGTAAGTGGTCTGTGATATCCTTGTATGTAAAGTTTTGTAATATCATATATCACAGGGTGTTGAACTTTAGAGTGCTCAAGTATTGTAAAAGTATTTCTGGGTCTTTTTGTGATTTAGAACATTGTATATTATTTTCTTGTAAAAATGTTTTTCACACTTCGTGAATATTGGTTACAGTATTTGATTTTTTATACATATTATTGGTTTGTTTTTATATAACACAGTACTGTGACAAGTTTTCTTTGCGTCGATATATTTTTTTTAGAGCTTCCGGAGAAGTACCTCTGCAAGTATATGTTTTTTAATTATTTACGTACTATTATACTTATCCTTAGATATTATAAAATGTAGTCCCCCGCCGTGTCTGTCTATCTGTTCATGGCTGTACGCGTTGAACTCAAAGACTACTCAATTGATTTTCATGTAATTTTCACTTATGAACGGAATTATTACCTAATGAAGAAGGTTTAGAGCTATTTAGCATCAGGTTTAGGAACGAAGTAACGCGGGTGAAACCGCGGGCGGATTGCTAGTTTAAAATAGTTAAGAATAAAATTATTTAATACATATTTACACGCTACTTTTCGAAGCATATTTTTATCCAGAAAAACTTAGTTAATATTCAAATATGCATTTAGATATGAATCTACTGAAAAATCGCAATGACAACCGTTCACTTACAATTACAAAATCGTTGGATTACAAACATTATAATTATGCAACTTCATGAAATAAGGGATTAGGCTTTAGTCCACCACGCTGGCCTAAGGCAGACTTCACACGCCGAAGCCGTCGAGAAAATCTCTCTGTGGGCGATACAATAAGATCACACCTCGATGTATGATAAATAAATTTATTGTTCTGTTATTACAATTGTGTGTGGAGACAAAATGGCGGTGTTCTTCGTCGTGCGTTGTGAAGTTAGTTGCGTTCCTGCGCCGTGAAGCCCGCAGCGAGCGATGTTGCTAGGGTGCGTTCGTAATTTATAAATATGAAGAAAAGCTGCGTTCAGGCGTAAACACTCTCAGATATCCAAATTTCCTCAAGATGTTTTTCCTTCAACGTTTAAGCTCGTAATAATTAACTATTAGTACGCACATGACTTCGAAAAATCAGAGGTGCGTGCCTTGGATTCGAACTTGAGACTTGATTCGATGGGTTGATAATGTTTATGAAACAATAATCCTCCTACGAGAATACAAAAACCACAGGTACCCACGGGAGATGTGAAAGAAATTTACTTGTAATGTCAACAACTAGAGTAGGGCAACATTCATTTTCCTTGAATAATAGTGGAGCATATTCCTTTCCAACTGGGTATTGTTGCTAACAATTTTATATCCAACCCTTACATATAACGGGAATTGCGTTCCCCTCAGTTGAGACAAATAAGGAAAATAGTTGTTACAGGTACGCGTTATTACCTCCAACCATTTATTTTGCATATGTAAAACTTTTTTGTTTTTGTTATATATTATATCTGCGTCTGGGTAGAGTTACAATTTATCATTTATTCGGATCTAGGGGTGTCGATGTCGAAGTTGGATTGTATAATACGCTGTTTTACGAAACAGCTCTATTATTTTAACCTGTAAAACCGACTTCGACCATTAGCCCATACGTGCCAGTACCTAGTCGGTTTTCTTTTTTTTATACTTACGTCTCCACTACTGCGACTCCTAAGAGCCCAGATTTCTATGTCACCATCCAGAATTTCGCCGAAACAATAAAGTTTAGTTATTTCAAGAGCAAGATTCAAGTTGACTTGAATCGAGAATCGAGTTCAAGTACTTCGTGATGTATTATCAAAATTAAAAATCAAAAGACCAACATTGAAATCATTTCATTATCGGCAAAGATATTGCGTAACATACACATAAGCATAGCCTCTATTTTGAAGTCGGATAATGAGTTTACTACGAACAGACTAGTACATCATCTACCCAACAAAATTTAATGTCAAGTAAGTCAATGGGTCGGCAGAACGTGACGTCACGTTTCCGCCTCGTTGATCAAGTGAGGATTATAACCGCACTCCGACGTTGAGGTTCTAGTGTAGACAGATTTAAGCTTTAGCATAAATGTCGCGCCTGATCCTACAGGGATGGACAGAGATACATGTTAAAGCTACGGTTAACTGATGAAGCTACTGTGAAGCTTAGTTGTATGAAATAATATTATGTAGGTAAGAAAATTAGATACAGTTTTCAGCTCGACTGGTTATTGTAATCATAAATTTAATTTTGTTCAGCACATAAGTAACCACAAACTGACAAATTTCCCCAATGTATAAAAAGACTCTATTATTTGGAGATTAAATTGAAAATCGAATGTAAAAATTTGACAGATTTGGAGACCTTGATGTGCTGCTGACCATACATGTTTATGTTTGTGCATTTCTTCGCTAAGTATTTTGAGTTTGAGTACTACGGTCCACTTGTACCAACTTTTTAAATATGTTTAAATTGCATTTTAACTAAATTTTTCGTAAATTTGTGATAAAATGCAATTTAAACATATTCAATAGCCAACTGCCTCAATAGCCAAGTGGTCCTGACCGCGACGGCTACGCTAGAGGTCCTGGGTTCGATACCCAGGTCGAGCAAAGTGTTATTGGGTTTTTCTATGAAATTCCCAGTAGCAGGTCGGAGTTAGGAATTTGTGCCCGGTTAATGGCAATAGGCTCGCCCCCTATTACATGGGACCTAAACATACCGGCGAACTGTGGGTGTACATTAGTACGCCTCTGCCTAACCCTTCGGGGAATACAGGCGTGATGGTATGTTTAAACATATTCAAGAAGTTGGTGCAAGTGGCCCTAAGTTTTGACCTACAATGTGATTGAGCACGTCAGATTGTCCATTCTTAACTACTAACTAAATCAAAGGCAGATAGAGCATATCTGTTCTTGGATCTATTTCTCAATTTTAAATCCAGATTTTACGCAACCGTGAAATCGCAGCGAGAACTCCACTCTAACTAACCGTGCCTGCGTCTATTAGACTATTTGCAATTAGTTAGCGTAAATTGTCAATAAATAAATAAATATTCTGAGACATTTTTACACAGCACCATCTAGTCCCAAACTAAGCAGAGCTTGTACTATGGGTACTAGATAATGGATATAATACTTATATAATTTTTGTTGTAAATACATACTTATAATACATAAGAAACACCCCGACCAACACAAACACTTATATTCGTCACATAAATTTTTGTGTCCAGTGGGAATCGAACCCACGATCTCATGGTCAGCAGTTCGGTACTCGAGCCACTAAACCACAGAGGTTGTCAAAATGATCGTAAATGTCACAAAAAAATCATTTATTTACAAGTGCTGAGTCCCGGCCATCTTGAAAACAAAACAATGTAAGTACGCATACAGCACATGGGCTACCTACTTAACATCCAAATCGCTGTCCGCTCTATTCTATGCACGTGCCCCTCCGTCTTTGAACACGTGCAAATAACGACAACAGTTCAGGGAGTCGGCCTTGTACATAATCATTAATTTAATGGATGGGCCCAGGAGGCTGGATAGTTTCGGTGGTCACTCTGAATCGTGACTGGCTTAACGTGTTATAGGGTTATTCAATAGTAGCTTTGTGGTGGTAGACTGTGAATAGAGATTTATGGTTTAAACACATTATACACTTTATTGCACACCAATAACACATTTTGGCCCACTTGCACCAACTTCTTAATGTGTTTAAATTGTATTTAAACACGAAATATGTGTGAAAACTTGTGTTTAAATATGACTTAAACACAGGTGGTTAGGTGAGAGTGGGCCTTACATAACTTTATATCAGTGATACTGAAATGAAAATCTATTTTGTAGTTTTTATACCCATTATTAACAAAATAAACAAGAATTTTGGATTTGGAGATGTTTATATACCCTAAACCACTTGTTTCTTTTTAAATATCTTCAATGTACAGACACAGCTTTTTACGATTGTATAGTATTGGAGAATAGAAGATATTAGTATCACAATAGATTTTTTTTTAACTTTGAACTACTAGTAATAGGTCATAAAAATTTTTTTTTTCTGTGTGGGGATCGAACCCACAACACGTGGCGCAGAAGCCGATCGCAAACGTATCGTAGCGGCTGAGCACTGATTCACACTTTGCGTTTATATGCCAATAAATGTCCACTGCATATCTTAGCCACGATCTTAGAGTACCTAGAGTACCTACCTAATTCAGAAACTTTCAACCCTTAAGCTGCCTTGTTCTAAGTAAAAACAAATTGTTATGGTTATTCGCACTCCGCTCAACAAACTTTCAATATACTCTCATAGGCATGTCGAGAATGAAAACTTTTTACATAAATTTTAGCTTTAGTCGAGTTGAAGTGGAAAAAGTTTTTTTTTTCTAGTTAATGGATCCTCCAATTTAGGTATTTGTTCTTTAAAAAACTGTCTTGACTAAAAATAAAAATATAGGCAGAGGAGTACACTGTCGGTTTGTCGGTATGTTTAAGTCCCATGTTATAGGGCCTATTGCTATCCACCGGAAACAAATCTAAACTCCGAGCTGATACTGAGAATGCCATAGAAAATCCCTGTAACACTGCTCGTCCTAGGAATCAACAACCAAGGATGTCTAACAGTCGCGCTTGGGAGTACTAGACTAAAAAGGCAAATTGTATTTAAATATTTATAGATAGATTAATATTATTTTTTTGCACTCTATAGGTACTTCATGTACGGTCAATAGAATTAATGTTATTAAAAACTGTCAAATTACTTCAATCGATTTTCAATTCAATAAATAATAGAGATTATTAAGTGTTGGAAAAAAATTATAGTTTGTGGTAATTTGATGTGCAGCTGTTGATTGTACAAAATTTTTAACGTCAGATACCCTTAACGATCAAAGGAGATGCACAAAAAATAAACTTGTTCGTTCAATGCAATATAAAAGCAAGGTTTCTAAAAAGACTGGACTGCATACAATTTTAGCGCTATTTTTCACCCGGAGAATACAGGATGCTTGATATATGCATAGTGTGTTATCCTATTTCAGCGCCAATTTGACTTGTATTCACCAATTCACAATTCAACGCATATACAATATGAGCTGTCCGTGACTGTACTTTGTTATATCGCGTTTTGAACTCAATATTTTATGTTATATTACACACCATTGTGCAGTTTATCCTATGACCGTAAGGTTGAATTTACATTAAGCATGAAGGAAAAGATGGAAGAAAACAATATGGAAATTAGTTTTTATTGTTTTTTATTAATGCCATTTTCCTGATTTGAATTAATGAACAGCGTTGTGGGTTTTGCTTTGATCAAAAGTTAATTTTACACGCTCAATTTCCTACTAATATTATAAAAGTTTGTGAGGATGTATAGATGTTTATGGCTATTTCACGTTAGAAGGTCGCAGATAAAATTTGGCACAGAGATAAGGTTATACTCTGGGATAACACATGGGCTACTTTTTTCCAGCTCGGACCTAAACCTGAAGTCCGCGCAGACGAAGTCGCGGGTAGAAGCTAGTTTTATATAAGTCTTAGAGATTGGTGGAGTTGTAGAGCGACTGGCTTTTGTACGAGTTTTAGGTTTTCATGTAGCTATCCTCGGTCTTCAGACAAAAATTGTTATTTTGTCTGTTGGTCTAGTAAAGACATTAGTTTTTCTTAAATCTTAATCTATAATGTAGCTACAGACATCGGCCTGTTACAGTTTTATTATATACAAGAATTTTAAAAATCACATTTTTGGGTTTGCAGACGTACACTTAACCTAACCCACTTGTTTTTTTTTAATCTCTTCAATGTACAGACACAGCTTTTTACGATTTTATAATAGTAGAGATAGATATTATTTATATATACCAACTAGAGTAGATTAGATTTTACGATGAACGAGTTTTGAATTTGAATCACTCAAAATGTCTGTCAAATATAAAATTGCGGAGCCGCTCTTGAGCCCTTGATCTCCGTTATATTTTCGGTCAAACGGCATTTTGATATCAACCCATGTCACCCACGACAAGCACCAGTCTTCATTGTACTTCAGAATATTATTGAAAACTCAGCGAGCTTACGTATGAATTCATATATTATGTAGAGTTTGGCTTTTCTGATCTTATTTTATAATTAGCTGGCTGTAACACCTGGTTTTACTTGTATCACAAAGAACTTTTTAAGTAAGCCTGGGTTCTTACCTACTCTGGAAGCAATGTATTAATTTGGCAAACATTTTCAAAATCTTTTTAGCGGTTTATATGTTATCAGACAAACAATAGAGGTACTTTATGATATAAAGCATACCATCACTCCTGTATTGACCGAAGTGTACAGGTCGCAGGTATGTATAAGTACCATGTAAGAGGGGCTAAACCTATTGCCATTAACTGGGCCCTGCTGCCACTGAGAGCTGCTACTAAGAATTTGACAGGAAAAACCAATAAACACTGCTGGAGCTGGGAATCGAACCCAGGATTTTAGTAAGAAGTAGGTACGAATTATAAAGCCTGTAGTGTCCCACTGCAGAGCAAAAGCCCATTATAAGTTTTAGTCTTTATTAATCTAATCCAAAAATTCAATCCAAAATATATTCATGAATCCCAAACAGTTTGATCCAGGATCATCCCGGAACCAATATTATTCAGACGTGTAATACTAACAAAACATAAACATAATCTCTCGCCTCTATCCCCGAAGGGTACTGATGTACACCCACAGTCGCCAGCATGTTGTAGGTCTCCATGTAATAGTATGTGAGCCCATTGCCATTAACCTGGCAGCAAAAGCTCAGAGTTTGGAGTTGTGCCCAGCAGATGGCAATAGGCTTGTCTGTTACCATCTACATGACACCCGAACAAATCATCGAACTTTGAGCGTCAGTATCTACATCTTTTCTGTCCACCCTTCGGGAATCAGGCGTGATGGGTGCGTTGTATGTTATATAAATATGCTTAAAATCATTTCAACTTTCAACTTAACTGCCTCAATAGCCAAGTGGTCCTGACCGCGACTGCTACGCTAGAGGTTCTGGGTTCGATTCCCAGGTCGAGCAAAGTGTTATTGGGTTTTTCTATGAAATTCCCAGTAGCAGCTCGGAGTTAGGAATTGGTGCCCGGTTAATGGCAATAGGCTCGCCCCCTATTACATGGGACCTAAACATACCGGCGAACTGTGGGTGTACATTAGTACGCCTCTGCCTAACCCTTCGGGGAATACAGGCGTGATGGTATGTTATGTTAATATTGAACATTAACAATATTATTTTTGTGAAGATAAGGACTTTTTGGATTTTTTGCTCATTCACTTAAACAAAATCATTCATTATTTTGTCACATCCCCTAAAATTCGTAGATAATCTAGAGTTTTGAAATGTCAAATTGTCATTTTTATTTTATTCTGTGAAAATGTAATTACATAAAATTTCGTTTTTATTAAAAATAATAGACTTTTATAGTGATTTCGAAGCAGTTTTTGGTGTAAATTAAAGTGTATGTGTATAATGTAAGTGTTTATAAAATCGTTTCCTACATCAAGTGCGTGATTAAAGAAAAACTTGTGATTTTCGCATCGGACAGGGTTTTTTTACCAAAAAAGACAAGTCCAAAAAAACGGACTATAAGGACAAACAGTGTAATAAATAGTATGCATAATTGAAGCATCTCTTCCGAGAAGCGAACGCCCATCACCTGCTTTTGTGAAATTAATTATTCACGAGAAATTAATAACAGCTATTTTAATTTTACTGCGTTCTGGCCGGCTGTATTTCATGTAAAAAATGCTGTTTTTTTTTCGGAAAAAACAAACAGTTACACACTTATATTTATATGAGAATTAAAATATAAACATTTTTTTTTCTTATGTGCAACCCACAGCGTTTTCCACGTATTTTACATAAAAGTATTATGATAACTAAAAATACATTAAGAGAATAAAAAAACATGCAAATGAATTTAAAAATCAAAAAGAAATATAAAAACAATAAATTACTGACAAATAATTGTGTATCACATTAAATAATAAATTATAAATATTGAAAATTATTATAAATTAGCATCATTTTCTAATAAAGCCTTTCTAAACTGACAACATAAACAAATCTAAATTTTTAAAATGGTCATTATAATTTTTCGATATTCTATACGAATCTACACTGCTATCAGAACTCCACAACCACAACCTCTGGGCAATACAGATATTCTGAGGATAGACTGATTGTCAGGCTTTTTTGGGCTTCTGACTACCACTAACAATTGTCATAGATGTTCGTATGACAACCGCGACTGACGACTTTACGTGCTCTCCGAGGCACGGAGGGGTCTCGATGTGTTAAGAATGGTCACCCCCGCAGCTTAACCTCGCAGATCAGTTGATCAGCTTCGTTATTACTTAGCCACGAGCCCCTCTGTATTTTGTAATATGGAATCTTGGAAGTATAGGTACTAACCTATACTTCCATATTTTAAAGTTTGCTTCTATGGTAAAAATGAGTTTTCATTTTAATTGAGCAATTATGTATCGGAAATATCAATAACTTTTCTTTTTGAAGCTTCTGCAGACAACTATAAACTACACAGCGTTGCTTTCTGAAAAACCCCTCAATAAATTACTGTACTGGCGTGTTTGGCACACGCCTCCTGCGTAACGTTGTGGGTTCGATCTCCGCTCGGAACATGTTCAGAGTCGGTGCTCTGAACAAATGCTTGCTTATGCGATGGTCGATTCAACTGTGTGTGTACATCTCTGCCTATCCTTTCAAGGAATACTGGTATTTTATGTATAAACGATCGTATAATAATATCATTTGATTTAGTTTTGTTGTTTTCCAATTAATGAGCTCAATTACCTACTCCTACCTGGCCTATCTGAAATCTAAATCCCATTTTCCAATACAGAATTTCAAAAAATAAACCTAAATGAACCAAAAGCATGCCCTGGGGAAATCATGTACCTAGGGACTTAATTAAATGCATAGCAATGTGTTTATTTGGCGGTCACCCAGGACCCAGAAGGTGACATGAGGACGACTATTATTTATTTGTTTAGGTTAGGAAGGAGATACGGATATACGTAAGTGTTTGATTTAAATCTTTAGTTTTTTATTGGTACTTTTTTTTTTTTTAAAAAAGCTTACTAGCAATGTGGGTCAAACATTACTAGTATTCTTGTTAACCCCTTGTGCTAAGCTAGATTGCTTGTGTTACGAGTGGGTTCACGTCGGTAGTGCAATGGGTGGGGTTCGAACCGGCAACCACATGATCGCAAGTCCGACGCCCTAGCCATTAGGCTACCGCCGCTCTAGCCATTAGGCTACTTGAATCTCAAAGGACAACAGTGCCGCCTACCTACATCGACGTCACAACGTGTTAGTGTGCTCTCTTTGTATAGAGTAAATTTAAATGTAACATTAAAATTCATTCATTATTTTTGTAAAGATTTTCATTGTGTGTTGATTTTCAGCTTCATTTATGATAAAAACACAACCGTGATGTACCTGCCAGAACGGTATTTTCTTATTTGGAAGATAATAAAACATCATTTAAAAACTTCTAGCTTTGTGGGAAGCGGGTTATTCGGATGGTTCAGTAGCTCTCTAGCTATATTACTGTCTTTCCAAAACACAAACAACACAACCCAATTGTTTCCGCATTTTTAAAGATCTTAATGACCAAGTAACGCATAGCAACGCAATTTTATCAGAAATTGACCCAAGTTTGTTATTTATCATGAAATTAATAACGAAACCTTAAAGTTCTATAAAAACTTGACTTGGTTGGATGCCCTTGCCCGAAAAAACTTTGCTTGTTAAGGGTCTTCATTAGCAACCCTTCGAGGGTTTGGATAGGCACTTCGGTTATCGACATAATTACAAGTATCTTGTACCTACTTTAGCTTAGGTACCCACGTTTGCCTTTGAAACTTTAAACAGATGAAGGTTGATTGATTGCAGACTAATTGGAAATTGGTACATTTGTACAAGTTAATTTATATAAGTATATAATTAGGCTTATAGATTATTTTTCATATTATACGGTAATAATCTTCGTTTTGTTTTAAAAGTGCTTCTCGGAAGAGTGGATAGACAACACAGGGAACCCTGTTTACCAATATTTCAAGTATACTTGAAGAGAAATCTTGTTGGGTTATGCGGGTGCCTCAAGTATTCTTGCTCGTAAATTTTGTTTGCGATACGTTTTTAATAATGCTATTAAAAGCGTTATTAATAATATAAAATTGTATCTGCACACATCAGAAGTCTAATACAGGTGATTTAAAACATAGCTGCGGTCTAATTTATTATTATTATTAACTAGCTTCTGCCCGCGACGTCGTCCACGTAGCGTGATGATATATAGCCTATAGCCTTCCTCGATAAATGGGCTATCTAACACTGAAAGAATTTTTGAAATCGGACCAGTAGTTTCTAAGATTAGCGCGTTCAAGCAAACAAGAAACAAACACTTCAGCTTTATATATTAGTACTAGCTTCTGCCCGCGACTTCGTCCGCGTAGCGTGATGATATATAGCCTATAGCCTTCCTCAATAAATGGGCTATCTAACACTGAAAGAATTTTTCAAATCGGACCAGTAGTTCCTGAGATTAGCGCGTTCAAGTAAACAAACAAACAAACTCTTCAGCTTTATATATTAGTATATAGATAGATCATCAAGATTTTTGTGATTACCAACATTCGAAAAAAAATTGCCAAAATTTTTAATTTATCTTCTCAATAAGATTACCTACAAACAAGGATACGGGCTGCCATATTGTAAGCAATAAACCTCAACCGGATTAAAATAGAAATAAATTTATTTCTTGATTATAGATATCTAGATAGATATAAGCGAATAAGTATAGACTGAACTCGCACTGAAAATAGGCTTTACGAACAGTTTATGCTGAAAAATATAGCTTGATACGTAGCCGTGTGTATGTTGTCACCTCGAGACGTTTTTGTGAAGTATAGTATATTTCACTGAAAATACAATAATAACATACGATCCGCCTGAATTCCCCGAATACAGTCCGCCGGTATGTTTAGGTCCCATGTAATAGGCGGCGAGCCTATTGCCATTAATCGGGCATATATTCCAAACTACGAGCTGCTACTGAGAGTTTCATGGAAAAACCCAATAACACTTTGCTCTATTTGGAGATCGAACCAAGGACCTCTAGCGTAACAGTCCCCCTTGGGACCACTAGACTAACGAGGCACACATGAAAATGTTAACACATTATTGGTTGGCAGCAGTATATTTGGCTATATAGTGGTACCAACCCAAATTAGAGAAGCGAAATACCTACCACCATTAAAAATGTGACGTCATTTGCTAATTCAGGAAAATACCATTCGTTCCTGATTTATCGCAATAAGTTCATGCCCATTATAATGTGGGGTATAAAAACATTACGGCAACCGGTTTAAGTGTACATCAGCATACCTTGAGAGATCAATACTTCGTCACAAATGGCCCGGGTCAAACCATGGAAATCACCTTGGTTTGATTCATGTTGTCTTGGTAGATCAGAAATTGTGACAGCCCTCAGACTTCGTTCGGGATACATCCCCCTCAATAAGTTTGCCTACCTGATGAAAAAAGTTCCATCCCCCAACTGCACTGCGTGCGACAAAGTCGAGGATGTCCTCCATATAATGATGGAGTGTGTTCGGAACGAAGACCTCAGGGCTGAGCTACTAATGAAACAAGGTATAGACACTAAACAGATTGGAAATTGTAACAGCATTTTAACGAACCCCATGTCAGAGGACGCAAGAGCATTGTATAGACTTGTAAATATCGGTATGCATAGAAGATAAGCTAGTGTACGTATAATAATAGTATTAAATAAGTATGTATTGTAAGAAAGCCTTACGGAGCGACATAGTCTTGTTGACCAAGCTCCATAAATAAAGATATAAAAAAAAATGGCCCGCGTCGATCGGAGTGATACGGCCTCTCAGAAAACCGGCGTGAAACAACGCTTACCATGTGTTTGCCGAGTCAGTGAGGATACTGGAAGCCAATTCCCTTTTAAAAGGCCGGCGACGAACTTGTGACTCTTTTGATGCTGCGGGTGTCGATATGCGGTGGTAATCGCTTACCATCAAGCGATCAGCCCGATAGGGTCCATAATGATCAATCTTAATAATAAGACCACCTTTATAATACACTAGCTTCTGCCCGCGACTTCGTCCGCGTAGCGTGATGACATATTGCCTATAGCCTGCTTGAATAAATGGGCTGTCTTACACTGAAATAATTTTTCCAATCGGACCAGAGTTCCTGAGATTAGCGCGTTCAAGCAAACAAACAAACTCTTCAGCTTTATATATTAGTACTAGCTTCTGCCCGCGACGTCGTCCACGTAGCGTGATGATATATAGCCTATAGCCTTCCTCAATAAATGGGCTATCTAACACTGAAAGATTTTTTTAAATCGGACCAGTAGTTCCTGAGATTAGCGCGTTCAAGCAAACAAACAAACAAATTCTTCAGCTTTATATAGATTAGTATATAGATTATGGAATGCAATAAAATATTGAGTATTGAGTATTCATCTGTCTGTTCGTTTGCCCCCTATCCATAAAAAAACCTGTACCTAAACCCTGAGAGGATGAGGACAAGAGTATGTATATGTTAATTATTCATACATCCAGGCACGGTGGTAAACAGAATATTTTTTTACGACGTGATAAAATATCTTTGTGAATATGCAAAATTATCTCAAAGTACACAAATAAAATGGAAAGCGATGGTACTCAGATGTATGATAAAACTGTTCGTATAAGGCTACATAATATGCACAGATTTTACAGAGGATTGGAGGAACGGTAAATTTTATGGTTTAGACGGATTTTATTGTTAGTACCCTTTCTTGGATGCTTTGAGCTTGGATATGACGGTGACAGTATTGCTAAATTAAATAATGCTTATTTGGCAAACCTATTTTGATAGTCATATTATATGATTGATGGAAGTCATACTATTCATATTACACATCAAGTGTTTAGTGGCTATTTTTTAATACATATTTTTTAATACATTGGTAGTATAAATTGTTAGAAATATTTTAAATATTTTGATTGTTCATTGTGTTATTAACGTAGTCTTGCCTTGTTTTTTTCATTGGCTTACTAAATATCTTATAGATAATTGCAATGATTGTAAATTCAAATTCAAATGTTTTTATTTCAAATAAGCTTTTACAAGCGTTTATTAAACGTTATCTAGTTGCACGGTTCCAAAAGGTTGATCCTAATTGACCTTTACTGATAAGCGTTTATTAAACGTTATCTAGTTGCACGGTTCCAAAAGGTTGATCCTAATTAACCTTTACTGATATACCTATTATTGTGCAATAATACAGAAAAGTTCAATTTTTCGTCAATGTCTTTGACGATTCTTATCCAGTCCTATTGTAATCCACGTAAAGTTATACTAGAAGATAAATCTAGGGAATTGGATGCGTCTATCGCACTGGTGTTTAGCTGGCTGTGTAGTTAGAACTCATCCACGTTTATTACTCAAAAATCCTTCCATTTGTAAATTTGGTTGGTTCTAAATCTACTGTATAGAGTGGAACTAAGCTATTATTAAGTTTAAGAGTATTGAATTAATTTGTTACAAAATACTGTTTTGTTTGTGTTGCAATGACAATGCGTTCCACGATATATTCTACAATGAATCTTTCATTATTCCGTCTGCAGGTACTATATTGGAAATTCAAATGTTATAGAATCTGGTATATTTTTGACGACACGTTTGGCGTAGCGGCTGAGCAATCGGCTTCTGCGCCACGTGTTTTGGGTTCGATCCGTGAAATATTTGTATGATCTACAGGTAACTGCCTCATTTACCTAGCGGTTCTGAGCGCGACTGCTACGCCAGAGGTCGAGCAATGTGTTATTAAGGTTTGCTATGAAATTCACAGTAGCAGCTCGGAGTTTGGGATTTGTGCCCAGTTAATGGCAATAGGCTCGTCGCCTATTACATCGGACCTACATTATTACGCCTCTATCTAACCCTTCCGGGAATTCAAGCGTGATTGTAAGATCTACAGGTAGTTGTTCCGGATCTGGGAATTTGTGTATGTGATAATTTGAGTTTGATACAGGAGCATAGGAGTTTGATAATAATGTAGTTAACGATAAGATCGGCATTGTCACCTTCAATTATTTATCTACAAATATTGTTATTGTACATACAATAATACTTATTCATTAGTAGCATTAAAAATGATTGGTACTGAAGGTAAGATATTTTTAGATACCGAACTTCAACTCCCACATAAAGATCAATAATTGTGTTGTATACCCTAAAGACTATGTCTGTAAGTTGATCATTATTTGTGACTGGTAACATACCCAATTATCTAAAATATTAGAACGGTACCAACGGAAATACCAGACCGGTAAAAAAAAAAAATAGTATCTAATTGGATTAATGAGGTCAGACTGATGTTAGGTTTATTGTCTGTTTTTTACAAAAATCACTGCTCAAATCTTACCTAGTACCTCTTGCTGAAAATAGCCAGCGATATAAAGGGCTATTTTTCATGAAACCCATCTTTTTATAACTGTTAATAAAACCAAGAAACTTATTTCCACTCAACCCCACAAAAACAACATCATAACTACGTTGTTGTACAAATAGATTGAAACAACACGTTGGGTTGTAGATGATTTATTTTGGCAATAAGTGTCGTGTTAAGCTCCGCCATTATCGGCCCCCGGCCGACGGTGGACGGACCTAGGTCCAGTACAAGTTCAAAGAGATGAGCGAGTTCAATTCTTTGATAATTTAATTTTTTCAAATATGGCATTTTCCATTCTAAGGGCCACTTGCACCAACTTCTTAAATGTGTTTTTATTGTATTTAAACACAAAATTTACACACTATGAAAAATTGAGTTATATGAATGAATGAAAATATGAAAAATTTATTTAAAAAGTTGTGATTTAAATATATATTTTAAAAGTTGGTGCAAGTGGGCCTAAGATTATAAAGTTATTTTAGTGAAGGAAAAATTCGACTGTATGGCATAGCATGCATTGCATCTTCTGGTTCAATAGACCCTTATAGCTAATAGCATCACCAGACGCTATGACCAACAAAGCCACCGTGAGTCCGCCAGGTCGAAATTTCCCATCACATTCTAAATTAACGTCACTGATTTCACCTTAGTAAAATCAGAATGTCTATCTACTGATATCCGCAACAAAGTCCACGATACGTGTGGCCAGCGCTAGTGAAAAGCAGCTACATGGCGCTTAAAATAATGTGAGCATCTTAATATTCTGTTCGGCCGCGCAGGTATAAAATGAGGTAATTAACAAAAATATATAAAACAGTAAGGACAATGTCTCGAATGTAAAATATACTTCGAAAATATAAATCATCCAGTAGTTCTATTCTTATCAATTGGTCGCTACATCAAATGGAAGTCAAGAGAAACAATGTTTATAGCATTTATTAAACAAGCAGCCATGATTGACGTCTGTTTAATAAAAGCCTAAAAGATGTCATGGTTTCAAACTTGTTTTTGTTTACGCCATCCCTTGGGGAGGAGCGGTTTGGTGTTGTTATTTATTTAATCCTTCAGTAACGATACCTATTAAATGTTAAATGTTGTAGAATAGATATTGTTGAAAGACTTGTTGATAGTCAATTACCTATTTGTTGCAGTAGGTACTTAAAAAATCGAATATTAGAAGCAATATTTCAATACTTCATATTTTATTGCGTTGGCGTATTATGTGACTTATTGTAGCGTAGGTATAAAAAAGTAAATAACTTATTTTTGGAGTTACAAAATGATTTTAAAATAAGACATTCATTATTGAAACTCCTTGACGCTGGACTCGTTCACAACCAGCAAAAAAAAAACAAATTCTAGTCCTGGAATCCCTAAAAAAATTAAGAAGATAGATTTGAAAAAAAAATATCCTTTAATTCATGTGTGTTACTTAATTCATTCAATAAATTTCATTATATGAATTCGAATGAGAATTTGAATAAATTTCCACAAAAAACCTATATTGAATAGGTTTTAAGAAATTGGACCGCGCAAAGGAATTTTGAATGGTAGATCTAAAACTTTTATTGAGCTAAGTTTATTAAGGAACCCTATTCAGATATCAGATAGAATTATCTTATGTATTTTTTTTTTATTTCAAAGACACTCTATACATAACTCTTAGAATAGAATATAATATATATTTATTTGCACACAGGTAATCGTTATCGAACACACTTGTCAAACAAATTTCTAGTTTATTCTTAAATTCTGGGAAGTCTTAAGTAATCTGCTAAAAAATCTGCTAAAACTGCCTCGTTAGTCTAGTGGTTTCAAGTGCGACCGCTACGCTAGAGGTCTTGGGTTCGATTCCCAGGTCGAGCAAAGTGTTATTGGGTTTTTCTATGAAAATTCTCAGTAGCAGCTCGGAGTTTGGAATTTGTGCCCGGTTAATGGCAATAGGCTCGCCCCCTATTACATGGGACCTAAACATACCGGCGAACTGTGGGTGTACCTTAGTACACCTCTGCCTAACCCTTCTGGGAATAAAGGCGTGATGGTATGTTATGTTATGTCTTAAGTAATCAGAGGCACCACAACGAATAAGTTGAGACAGAGATGGTGATATTTAACCTGTAGAACGATAATTATCTCTTGCTTACATTTTTTATGGGATAGCGGGCAAACGAGTAGACGGATCGTCTGCTAACATAATTACGATAATATGGTGTTACGTGGGATTCTTTGCATATAGGAATGAATTATTATGATTATTATGATTATGATTAGCAATAGGCTAATCCCACTGCTGGACAAAGGCCTCTCCCTCATGTCTCCATCTATCACGATCTTGTGCTTGTGAACAAAGAATGAATTAAACACGTCAAATGTATTTGTGAGGATTTCGCAATAAAAAAATTAGTAAGTACTTAAGATTTATATTATTATTTCATTGTTCAGAACTCCTTAGTGACGAGTGTTTACAGTGGATTTGTAAACGAAAGTTAATGAATATCTCTTCAAAATAGCCAGCGTGATGATTTAATCCGTACTTGTGTTTATTGAATTGTTGAGTTGAATCTTCAACAATTTGCTTTACAAACTTTATGGTAATCGCGTATACAAATTTAGTAGGTATGATCGTTGGAATAGACTTTATGTTACAACTTGAAATTATGTGTGTATCATTCCATAGATACATAATATGAAAAAGATTCGGTATGCTTACATCATATATGTAATTATGTATACTTGTTCATATTTATTGTGTAGTATATATAATTAATAAAAAAGCTACCAAACCATTATATCCTTTGCTCGTAGAGTGGCGTGTTCGGAGGAATAATAGTGTGGTACTAAGTTAAAAACAACTTGACTTTGTTATTGGCGTTTATTCTTCATGGCCATGTAGGTAGCATAAATAGTGTTACAGAATAAAAATTACAATCATTTTGGCGCTTTTTTTAAACTGTCATCAACATCTGATTTTGTATCAGCCTGTAATCTCTGACTTATTATCAATATAATACAATTGAAGCGGCGGTAGCCTAATGGCTAGGGCGTCGGACTTGCGATCATGTGGTTGCCGGTTCGAAACCCACCCATTGCACTACCGACGTGAACCCACTCGTAACACAAGCATTTTAGCTTAGCACGAGGGGTTAACAAGAATACTAGTAATGTGTGACCCACATTGCTAGTAAGCTTTTTTTTTTTAAAAAAAAAAAAAAAAAAATAATTTCTAAAACTTAAAAAAAAAACTGAGACCTATAACCGGCAGTCCATTGTTCATATAACTAGGTTTTCGAAAGAGCGATTAAAATCATTCAAATAACACCATTCGCTTCGACTATCGCTGCTTTTAACGAAACGAGTTTTATTCATACACCTCACAATAAAAATATAAGTAGGTACCTAACATAACATAACATAATCAACCCATTATATGTCCCACTGCTGGGCACGGGTCTTCTCCCTAGGGATAGGCTATAGTCCACCACGCTAGCCAAATGCGGGTTGGCAGACTTCACACGCGTCGAGAAAATCTCTCAGGCGTGCAGGTTTCCTCACGATGTTTTCCTTCACCGTTTAAGCGTGTGTAAATTCACTATTAATACGCACATAACTTCGAAAAGTCAGAGGTGCGTGCCTAGGATTTGAACTCGAGAACTTCAACTTGGCAGTCCAATGGTCATATCACTAGGCTATAACGGCTTACCTAAACTTAAAAAAAAAAAACAACCTATCTAAGCATGCAATTAACTTGTAGATACGTTCGTTGCTGATTACCCCGTCACTACGCCGTTATCGTAGAGACAAATTACACTGTTCCTACTTCGAAGCATCTTGCATAATTAGAGCGGCAATCTCCGGTTGTCTCCCGCTACATACGATCGCCTGATAGCTCGCTAATTGAAACTTGAATGTGCTGTTTATCCATAGGATTTCCAGATAAACACTTGGAAAGTAAAACACTCTTGTAATATAGCCCCTAGGACTGTTTACACTTGGACTCACACCCCCAAAAACTCTGTAGGCCATACAAATATTTTTTTCGTATGAGAAATGATTTGCTTGTCCACTGCAACAACCAAGCTGTGAAGTAACATACAAGACATAATTCATAACATCATGCTTGTATTACCGCTAGGGTTAGGCAGAGGCGTACTAATGTACACCCACAGTTCGCTGGTATGTTTAGGTCAAATATATTGTCCTATTGCCACGAACTGGGTTCGAATTACAAAGCTGCTACTGGGAATTTCATAGAAATCCCCAATAACACTTTACTCGACCTGGGAATCGAGTACAGGACCTCTCGCGTAGCAGTCACGCTCAGGACCACTAGGCTTATGAGGCAGTTAATAAATGTGAAATACTTTCAAATAATACTACTTTTAACACACCATGACCTTAGAATGTTGTAACGGTTACAAAACGTCGGGAATTCAATGCGATTAAATTGAGAAAAAGTTGAATTATTTTAATGCTTTATTCGCGTAAGTGATAGAAACCAGTATGTTAAATGATTTAAACTTCGAACTTTGAGTTCATTTCTTTGATAAATTCTTAAAATTAAAAGATGTAGCTTTAACAAACTAAGAATCTGAATCGAAGAGCAATGAGAAATAGCATCGTTTTATCAACAATGTGCTAATGTGCGTAAAGCACATAGCGTAGTTCCACTGATTACACTTCGCACTCCATTGACGCGTCAAGCTTCATTTGCCTCCACCTACAATTATAAGAAGAACCCTCAACTCCCTTTACAATCCTCGCTTTGATCTTAACTACACACTGGATTCAGGAGCGTTGGGGATCAATTTAGACTAGTCCCTCATTCGAGCCTTTTCGAATTAATTCGATGTCCTACTTTTTTATGCTGACTCATGAAGTGAGTTTGGAACGAAATCGAAGTTAGTTTCTGAACATATAATTAGAATTTCCGATGTTTTGTCTTTGCTAATCGATAAATTGAAAGCCCAACGTGCTCGCACTCGGGTTTATTAGTTTAATCTATACTCTCTATACTAATATATAAAGCTTGTTTGTTTGTTTGCTTGAACGCGCTTAAATCTCAGGAAGATTTTTTCAAATCGGACCAGTAGGGTCCGATTTGAAAAAATCTTTCATTGTTAGATAGATAGATAGATAGATAGATAGAATATACTTTATTGCACACCAAAATAATGCTAAGTACAAGCTTCCAAGTATTAATCCTAGAATGGTACAATGGGCGGTCTTATCGCTAAAAGCGATCTCTTACAGACAACCTTTGGATGGACTGAAGAGAAAAGAAATCATTAACAAGGTAGTCAGGTGTACATAATAGAAACAAGAGAAACAATAGAAACAATCTATACTTATAATAAAACATGCAAACACATAAAATACAGAAAAAAAAGAAAAAAAAATAGTAATTCCTAATAATTAAATGTATACGTATATATGCTATATATAAGAAATAAATATATATCTATAATAAATAAATATATATATATATTTATATAATTATGTTATACATAAATGAATATTAGTAAAGTAATACTATAATGATAGTAGGTAAAAAATATGGAGAACATGTCAACTACAACGACAGATAATGTTCCTTAACCATTTTTTTAAATGTAGCCAATGATTGTGCACGCCTAACTGACACAGGCAAGGCATTCCAAAGCCGTACAGCTTGCACGGAAAAAGCCCTGTCAAGGAAAATCGTGGAATGTAATGGCATCTCGAGCCTCAAATTTTCCGATGATCGCAGATATCTAGTATGTGTGTCATGAAGGAACTGAAAACGTTCTTTAAGATAAAGGGGAGTAGAAGGATTGAACAGAACACTGTAGAGAAGGAACAGTATATGTGAATTCCGGCGAAGACGTATTGGGAGCCACTTGAGTTTTTTGCGAAAATCCGAGACATGATCATATTTGCGCAAGCCAAATATAAATCTTATGCAGAAGTTCTGGAGCCGCTCAAGTTTATTTAGCTGAACTTCGGTGATATCGAGATAGCTGACATCGGCATAATCAAGGATAGGGAGTAGAAGGGTCTGTGCTAACGCAATTTTGGTGGCAGTTGGTAAGAAGTTACGTAACCTCCTTAGCGATCCAGCTGATGCGAACAATTTTCGACTGACTTCCTGTAGCTGAGGACCCCAAGAAAAATTTTTGTCGATGAATATTCCCAAGTTCCTAACCTCATTACTGATTGGAATGTTATTGCCGTCGAAACTAACTTGTGGGATCCGAGTCCAGTCTATTCTTAAATTCATTCGGGGACTGCCAACAACGATGACCTGGGTTTTTGTTGGATTAATCTTAAGTCCGTGGGCTTTACTCCAATCGTTGATGGAAACTAAATCTTTATTAATCGCATCAAATGCATTTGGCAGCTCAGACAGGGAAGCATGTTTGTAAATTTGCAAATCATCTGCGTATAGGTGGTAGGAAGAAAGAAGTTTATGGGAAATGGAATTTATAAATATTGCGAATAGTAAAGGAGATAAAACGCCACCCTGCGGTACACCAACATAAGTATTACACCAAGAAGAGGAAGTATCTTCTATGGTTATACGTTGACGGCGACCAGACAGGTAACTACGAAACCAGTCAATTGCCCTTGGAGATATGTTAAGTGAGCATAGTATGGCAAGCAGGATGTCAAAATCAACGGTATTGAATGCATTGCTGAAATCTAGCAAGCAAAGAACCGTTAGATTTCCAGTTTCCATACTTGTCCTAATGTCATCCGTGATCTTGGTTAGGGCAGTAGTGGTACTGTGTCCAGGACGAAATCCAGATTGGAAAGGATTAAGGAGATTATTCTTACAAAGGAAACTACTAAGTTGATTGTGAACAAGACGTTCTAGGACTTTAGAAAGAAAAGGAAGTATGGATATTGGCCGATATTCAGCGAAAGAAGTAGGATTAGGTTTTTTGGGTAAAGGAGTAATAAGAGCGTCTTTCCATGAAGTTGGAAATTG
Source organism: Acronicta leporina (assembly GCA_947256265.1). Lineage (NCBI taxonomy): Eukaryota > Metazoa > Arthropoda > Insecta > Lepidoptera > Noctuidae > Acronicta > Acronicta leporina. The sequence goes on from OX366516.1 coordinate 3,860,014, forward strand.
ACCGGAGGATACGGAGTAGTTAAGGATATGACATAGGACTGGAAGGATTTCGTCAAGAATAGGGAGTATCATCTTTCGGCTGACACAATCGCTACCAACTGCGTTGGATGTAATAGATACTATGCTCTTTTTAACATCACAATCGGAAAATCGACTAAAGACAAAACCAGGATAGTCGGGAGTTGGAAGGGTTGAAAGATGATGTATTGTAGATGCTTTCAGGGTCCCGTTACAATGAGACGAAGATGAGAAATGTTGATTCAATGAATCGATATCTAAGTTTTTAGGAATATTACTTTGGCTCTGTCTTCCAACTCCCATTGATCTTAGAAATTTCCAGACTTTAGCTGGGTCTCCATTTTCTACAGAGCCGTGGATATAGTGGCGTAAAGCGTCCCTACACACCCTATTACAGCGATTCCGAGCAGTTACATAATTTTCCCAGTTGCGTGAATCTGGGCGACATTTGTATTTGGTTTTTGCAACCGCCTTCTTATGCATAATGCTTCTAATGTCGTCCGTTAACCAAGGTGCAGGGAGATGTTTCAGCTTTACTGCACGTAAGGGAGCATGCACGTCATAAAGCTTAGTTAAGCTGTCAGTGTAAATACTGATCTTATCTTCAACTGACTCAGTATTGAAAAGCGGAGTCCAGTCAATGTTTCTCGCATCAGCACGGAGATCATCAACATTCATACCATCAAAATTACGCAGTAAGAGAGTTTTGGGCTTTGCCTTAGGTGGGCGAATTTTATACGATAGGAATAGAAGATCATGGTATGAAAACATATCTGCTGGGAATTGACCATGCTTGGTAACATGTTGCGAAGAGGAAACCATGATGAGATCTAGGAGTGAGGGATTACAATTAGGGAAATGGTGAGTTGCGCTTAAAGGCAGAATAGACAAGTTCAGTGATTGCAACACCGATTTAAAAGAAGAAGAGCGAAAATCTTGCTTCAATAGGCAGGTATTGAAATCGCCCATAATTATGGTGTGACTGTAAGAAGGAGTAAGGTTTTCTAGGATGGCTTCAAAAGAGGAAAAGAAGTCTATATGTGACGATGGACTGTAGTAAACACCTAGAAGAATTTTAGTGTGGATAAAGTCGACTTCTAAAAAAAGATGCTCTCCAGCATTTTGTGGAGGTGGTTGTGGTGACGCATCAATTATTGTAAAAGGAATATGAGAACGAAGATAAATGGCAACACCACCACCTCCACTGCCTGTGCGATCGTTACGTATGAGTTGAAAACCAGGAAGGGAGTATGAGGTAGAAGGGAGACACGGTTTTAACCACGACTCTGAGACGAGGATAGCATGGATGTTCTTACAGTCTAAGTTAGCCAGCATGTCAAAGTAATGTGCCGGGATACTTTGGGCGTTTATATGGACTACATTAAGACTCTTTGAGATACCGGAAAATTGAGACTCAAGCATGTCAGCCAGTGAAGGGGTAACGAAACTGTCATTGCTACATGCCGTGACAAAGCTTTCAGTATCACTATCAGTGTTATATTGAGACATGAAAATATAAAAAATAAATACTAATAAAATAAATAGTAAAATTACGATCTAAGTATATACTATAAATAAAATAAGAAAAAATAAAAAATACAAATATCATCCACCAGCCAGTTGAGTGTTTGAGTTACAAGATATATCTAGCTAACACTAAGTTATAGAATAAAATAAAAAGCAATAAAATGTGACTAGATACTTTCGGGTATCCTCTCGGTTATTTCTAGTTTAAAGGTAGTAGTATCTTAAGTCATCGAAGTATGTCCTTACTCTGAGCCCTAAGTAGTCTGTGATCGTGATATTGACAAATGACAATTGACATAGTCACAGCTGTCACTTGTCATTATCAGTGACACGATATCACAGCGCAGCGCACCGCACACAAGAAAATTATAAAAAAGAAAGATGATCTAAAAGATTAAACAGTAACAAAACAGGGTAGAAAGATAACAAAACAAGTTATAGAAGGTACTCGTCGCTACAAATTACCCGAACAATGGCAATACCCGAAAAGCAGCTGAATCTGGGAACTGTGCCTCACTTTTTCATTGCGGCCACACGCTTCGCTTTCTTGGCCGGCGCCGGTGATTGTGCGACTGAAGGGCCTGCGACCGTTGACCTCGGTTCCTCGACTTGTCCGACTTTGTTAAGGTCACAATATGAAGCAACTCGATGCCGGTTACCATCACTAGCCAAGGCATATATTTGGCCCTGCTTCGTCCAGCAGTTAGTTACACCGAGCTTTTCACGTGCAGACATGAAAATCTGATGCCGGGATCTGGTTAAAAACTCCGACACAGTGATGCTTGAGCCCTTCAACTTTGTCTTGGCAAACCAAATGTTGTCACGTACACCAACATCCTGTAGCTTACATAGAATGGGCCTAGGCTTGTTGGCCCCAGTCTGCCTCCCCATCCGATGACAACGCTTGATATTGGCGACGGTAAAACCAGTCAACTTCAAATGGCTGCGCACTACATCAGCCACTACCTGTGCTGTTTCTTCCTTGGGCTGTTCAGAGACTCCGTGGAACATGATCATCTTGCGGCGACTACGCATCTCAATGTTATCTAACCCGTGTGCAAGAGCCTCCATTTGTTTTTGGAGACAGCCCAGAGTTTCTAGAATAAACTTCCTGAATGCTGCGAAGTCTGCTGCCAAATTGTCCACATTGACTGAGCCTGAAGGGGTTTTCTGCAGCTCAGCCTCAAAACTAGACATCCTGGAGTTAAACATACTCATCATTTCAGATAGTGTCATCTTGAGTGCTTCCATTTTGCTAATGTGACTTTTGTGCAAATTGTGTTTTTATGTGGAAAATAACACTACACTGGCAGGTATTTGATGTTAGCTTGTATATTTAACCATTAAAAGTTATCACTATTCAAGTTTAATATTTTATTTTAATTTAATTACTTAAGCTTATATGTTACACACACTGTCAACTACCCACATAATGCCATGCCCATTTATTGAGGAAGGCTATAGGCTATATATCGTGACGCTACGCGGATGAAGTCGCGGGTAGAAGCTACTATACGATAAAATCTGCGTGGATCGAACCGCTGTCAGTTCAATAGATAGGCAACCTTTATGAATGAATCGATATTGTGAAAACCATAGTAAGGTGTCAACACCGGTTATTATATCCATAGATATTACCACCTGATGATAATTATCAACAATAGATAACATAACATATACCATCACGCCTGTATTCCCCGAAGGGTTAGGCAGAGGCGTACTAATGTACACCCACAGTTCGCCGGTATGTTTAGGTCCCATGTAATAGGGGGTGAGCCTATTGCCATTAACCGGGCAAAGTTTCCTAACTCCGAGCTGCTACTGGGAATTTCATAGAAAAACCCAATAAAACTTTGCTCGACCTGGGAATCGAACCCAGGACCTCTAGCGTAGCAGTCGCGCTCAGGACCACTTGACTAATGAGGCAGTCAATAATAGATAAAGGGCCAAAATCCTGATAACTAGTAAGGTAATTAATACTTACAGCCTAGTTATTTAGCTGCGGAGCTCAAGCCGCATTTGGTTAGATTGGAAACTGGCCTCAACATATTTTTGGGAAAGCTATGTTCCAGGATCGGAATAGGAAGTGCTAATTTACTTTAAGGAACAGAAACTAAAAGTAGAGTCTCCTTATGACAACATTTTTTCTGAGACGAAAATAGTCCCGAGTTGCGAGACAGCTCTATTATTAAGTTTTAGTGTTATTAAATAGAGTAAAGTAATTGAATTCAATTTTTGTTTTCCAGAATTGAGAAAAATACACATCTCCTAGATATTTGAAAATTTTGGGACACAAAAACCTGTAGTAAATTTTAAGATATCTATGAAATTAAAAATTAACTTAAATGAAGTCCCGACACTCGGGACAATTTTCGTCCTTACGACTGATAAAAATACTTTCGTACGGAAGTCCCTACTTTTGACATTTGATGATAATATCATATTGTATCAGTATGCTGTTACTATGGATTAATTAATTTAATGTACAGCAATTAAACTCTAGTCTTGTAGATAAATAATTTTATTTTAGTGTTCACAAAAAGCAGAAGCTGATTAAATTACATATTAGAGTAAAAGTGGTATTTTTTACTAGCTGTTGCCCGTGACTTCGTCCGCGGGATATTAAAAGAAAACGTAGCCTAAGTTACACCTTGTAAAATCAGCTATCAGCTAGTGAAAGTCCCGTCAAAATCGGTCCAGCCATTTCAGAGATTAGCCAGAACATACAGACAGACGGACAGACAGACAAAAATTTTAATAAATGTTTTTTGGTATATGTACCGTGTATACATCCAAATGCACGTAGTAAAAAGCGGTTATTTTAGTATTACAAACCGACACTCCAATTTTATTTATTTGTATAGATGTATAGATTATAGGTGAGTCACTAAAACACATACATATGAAACTGATAATATACCAACTTTTTGTGATTTTTTGCATTTTTATGCTAATTTTTATAAAGTTATATAGTGAAGGAAAAATTCGACTCGCAGGCAGGATTCGAACCTGACGTCACCTTTAAGACGTAAGTTCAATAATATAAGGCAAATTTCGACATGGCAGGTGGGACTCGCGGTGGCTTAGTGGTCATAGCGTCTGGCGTACCTAGCCAGAAGACGCAGGTTCGAATCCTGCCTGCGAGTCGAATTTTTCCTTCGCTATATAACTGATAATATACCTAAGATCTAATATATAAATTGTAGTATAACGATAGTGTATGAAGCACAACAATTAAGAAAACCTAACAATAAGTTAATGTCCATGGGGAACTCGTTCCATATATTGTATCTGGTTGAGCTGGCATCGATATAGTCCAAAGCGTCGTTTATTATAATATGCAGTTTTTCGCCTAAAATAAATAATAAATATATATATTAATTTTCAGTAGTACCATTTGTAACTTCGGTTGTATCGAAGTTTTTTTGTTATATAGTACATATAGTTCAACTCAGTTGTGCGCGCGGCCCTATGTGTGCGTGGGCTTGTAAATATACAACTTTCATTCGTGTGGCAGTGACGTGGCAGTCGTCGTCCACTGCCGCGTCACTGCCACACGAGTGTAAGTTGTATATTTACAAGCCCACGCACACATAGGGCCGCGCGCACATTGAGTTGAACTATCTGTAATTATTTTAGATGACACACTAGTATACATACATGATAATAAGCCTACAGATGTCATCTGCCCGAATAGCAAAACTGGTGACATTACCCTTCAAATAGGAGTGACAGAATTTGGAAAAGTATTGGTCCAGTAAAAGTACCAGTCCAGACGAAATCAACAGCAAAATTCTACCACCTCAAATGAAACAATAATTTCACAAATTACAAACATTGAAGGTGGTTTTAGACCGGTGGGTGAGACGCGGCGTAGATTGGACGGGCGAAAATTGAAATTTGTATGGCAAAATTTCTCTCCACACACCGCTCATCAATGGTTTAAAAAAAAAAGTTTGGTTAATATGGGCGAGGCGAGAATTAAAATTTGTTTTAGTGCAATATTGAACTATACTGCTGCAAGAATAGAGTATTTAATACCCCGATAGCTGTCGAATATCACGAGACATCTTTCGGTCAGCGATATTTCAGTTCACACCCATCTCATCCTCGCATCACGCGTCGCTTCACCTTGGTTTAAAACCACTTTCATACTTTTACTTTATCTTCCTCGTATGGTTAGGAAGAGGTGTACGAATACGAATCAGAGGTGTCCCATCGGATAGGGGGTGAGCCTATTGCCATTAGGCGGTCACAGTCGATATATCGACTTCGATCGATAAATAAATTGAAATTGAAAACCAAATAATACTTCCTCAACTTGAGAATCGAGTTATACCACTAAGACTAATGAGACAATTAATTTCACAAATATAACCAACAATAGATACCTTTATACACTAATAGCTGTTCTGCTAACACTTTTTTGCTTTCATCTAAGTCATTTGCTGCCAACTCCATCAATATAAGTGGAATGCATACTATTACTACGTAGGGGCCTATTACTACACACGCACTTATTATATTGTAATCCTGGAATACATCAATGTGATCATATTAAATATTAACATAACATACCATGACGCCTGTATTCCCCGAAGGGTTAGGCAGAGGCGTACTAATGTACACCCACAGTTCGCCGGTATGTTTAGGTCCCATGTAATAGGGGGCGAGCCTATTGCCATTAACCGGGCACAAATTCCTAACTCCGAGCTGCTACTGGGAATTTCATAGAAAAACCCAATAACACTTTGCTCGACCTGGGAATCGAACCCAGGACCTCTAGAGTAGCAGTCGCGCTCAGGACCACTTGGCTAAAGAGGCAGTTTATTAAATTTATTAATTTGGGTTTTTAATTTATTAAGTTTATTTAATTATTAAATATTATTATTTTGAAGTATATATTTTTTAATATCTCGGCTCAAAAATATGGCCGGCTTTTAGATTAGCACGGGCCGAAGCCAAGTACTAATCTAGACTATTTGTTGATGATCAATGACGATAGGAGTGTTAAAAATTGTTGTGCGCGTATGATTGTGTGCGTGTGTTGACTGTGGTGGTTACTTGTGGATGTGATGTAGATATTTGTGTCCCATTATCATTCTGTAGAAATTTCCTAACAATTCTGCAGGTATTTAGAATTGCAGCTTTCTGTAGGCTTTGATAGGTATACGGTGCTATCTCTAGAGTTTTTAAGGATTGATGTAGTTGTTTGGGAATTACCCCTGTGGTTGATAGAACTATGGGAATAATACTAACATGACTTAAGCGCCACATTCGACTAATTTCAATTTTTAGATCAGTGTATTTAGCGAGTTTCTCTGCTATGGTTCTTTGTAGGTTGTGTGTGTTTGGTATGGCTATGTCTATGATTTGTGCAGTTTTGTTAATTTTATCTAACAAAGTAATGTCTGGTCTATTGTAGTGCGTTGTTCTGTCGGTAAGGATTGCGCGGTCGTAATATAACTTGTGATTGTTACTTTCAAGGACAATTTCAGGAATATATTTGTAGTAAGGTACTGGTGGTGTAGAAATTAAATTGTATTTTATTGCTAATTTTTGGTGAATTATCTTTGCTATTTGGTCGTGTCTGTATTTGTAGTCAGTCTGTACTATTGATTTACATGCACCAGTTATGTGTTGAATAGTTTCGGCAGAACTATTACACCGCCTGCAGATATCGTGGATTTGGGGAATTCGCAAATATTATTATTATTATTATAGGTATAACCCCTTGAACTAAAAGAAATTATGTTTATCAAATAATAAAAATATCTACGTCGTTCGCGCAATCATAAACCACGAAATATTTAATGATAAAGATACAAACCTTGTAAACGCTAGATATAATCTGAAATAGCAGGATGCTGACTTTAATGAAGTTACCCAAAAGGCCAAAGATCATCTGAAACTCGTAAAATTTATTATGTTTAATATAACAGAAATAAATTAAATAATAAGATTATTAATCTTATTATTTTATTTTATATAATTATACAAATATTCGCAACTACTCATCACGCGTTTCGCAAGTAGGTACGTAATCAAGAAAAAATTTGTTAAAATATAAGTCAACCAAACACCAAATGGAGCAACCGTATTTAGTACAAATAATCAAAGTAAAAAAAGATAAAAATTAAGACAATACCTACAATATAATATAGTATTTTTATGTAAGTACTAGCTTTTGCCCGCGGTTTTGCTCACCTGAAGCTATATATAAGGATTTAAATGGAGCATATACTATCTAACAGTAATAACAACATTAAAATCTATTCAGTAGTTTTTGCGCCAACCCGTAACAAACAGACAAAAGGGTAAGAATTTCAAAAATATCATTTTTGGGTTCGGAGACGTTTATATATTATAACCCACTTATTTTATTTAATATATCTTCAATGTACAGACACAGCTTATTTGGTCATATAATATGATTTACAAACAAGTTTTAATAGGGATGAAAAAAATAAGTACTTACCTTCACTCTTATAAATGCTGTTGTCGAATCTAAAAGTTTCGACAATTCCATATAACCATCAACAAAGCTCTTAACATAAACGAATTTGTCATTGTCAGTAAGATTGTTGCTTCTTAATTTATCAAGCGTAGATTGTTTTATAAAATTCACATATTTTCGATAAACATCTGTTATATAGATTGTCGTTATATGATCAGTAAAGCAGATCATGAACGTGTAATGCAAGATTATATAAGCAAACAAGGACGTTTCTTTAATAACTGGGAGTATCACAAATGCTGTATATATTGGAATGATTAAAAATATTATGACATCAGATATAGAACTTCTAGATGAAGGATGTAAAATAGCATTAGAATCTTTTAACTTCGCAACGAATCTCATCACATATTCTTCTTCAGTAAACAATGACATCAAAACACTTAAAACCGTTTCTGTTATTTTAACTAAAGCGCCAAGGTATACAGTTAAGCTAAATAGGGACAAATTTGTAATAATCAAGTAGTAGTAATATAAGGCAAATGAACCAGTTAATACACAGAAAACTCTTGACAAGAAACAGATGGTTTTTGAACTACTTATTTTGAAATGATGCAGAAATAGTAACCTAACGAGCATTATTCCGTAAATTGATAAATGAAACTTTATTTTAGATTTCAGAAAATTTAGAAATTGCATTTTGGAAAAAATAATTATTATAAATACAGAGAGAAGCAGTCGTGTGCCGCCTGTATACTCTCTTGTACGACTAAAGGTTTTGATGGTCAATATATCTATAGTTCAAGTCTATTTTAGATTCGTTACGTCTATTATTTTCTATTGTGGGCTATATAGTATCATAAATTACATGTTTCTCATATCTATGTAACCGAAGATAACATCATTAATATGAAATTAAAAATACCGAAATAAAACAATACACAAAAGTAAATAATAGACATTAATTACCCAATATTTTCTTTTATCCATTAATAAGTACTATAATTTGCCCTAGCGGTCGCAAGCGCCTGCTGGTGGCTGGTGGTTAATGGTTTTTGGGATTTTCTCGGTAGTAGCTTGAAATTTGGTTTTGAGTCTGATTAATATCAACAAGCTTATATTACCTAAAAACGGTACTCAGAGAGACCTACAATTCACCTAAATTGTAGGTCTCCTTGAGTACCGGTGGAGATATAGCTTTTAGAAATTCTTGTCACCAAACATGTGTTTACAACACAAAACTTCTCAACTTCCTTTAAGTGGAGATTAATTCCTTTAAGTGGAGAGATAATTAATGCTTAATCATTAAGACACAAGTCACACACACACAAGTGTGGCAGATTGTATAAAAATAACGACTATTATACATAATTGTATTTTATATTGACAGCTATATTTAGATAGATTTCATTGTAGAAATGTAACCCTTGCATCGAACTTATTAAGCGGAAGACGTTAGTACCCTACTCTTGATTAAAATAGAAAATTATAGTTCCAGGTCATACAAAATGTTACTCTCATTTATTATTATTATTAGATTAGATTCCGCCCGCGACTTCGTCCGCGTGGAATAAAGAGTCACAGCTCCTCCCCCGTAGGTGATAGCATGATAATATGTTGACCCGACCTGTTAGTAATATTCATGAAAAATTTGAAGTAAATGCCGTACTTTATGAGTTTAGCCTGGACATACATACAGAAAATCAGACAAAAATTCTAAAAACTATATTTTTGGCTTCGATATCGATTGTAGATCACGCGCCAAGTATTCTTTTAAAAAAATATTCAATGTACAGTTCTGACTTTCCTATGATTTTATTATATGTATAGATGTTACTCATATCTACTTCTCTGGCACAAGACGTTCCTTCATTCCCTTTTCTTACCTTGTCGGGTGAATAAAAGTATTACGAAATGACAGATATTATTTTATGTAAAATATTGGTAACTGCTTTTAATAAAGATAATACTCATACTCTATCCCCACAGTTCGCCGGTATGTTTAGGTCCCATGTAATAGGGGGAGACTATTGCCATTAACCGGGCACAAATTCCAAACACCGAGCTGCTACTGGGAATTTCATATAAAAACCCAATAACACTTTCCTCGACCTGGGAGTCAAACCCAGGACCTCTAGCGCAGCAGTAAATAACAAACATCCTCGGGTACAGAACTATGTAATATAAATAATGCTATTCAGAAAATTGAAAACGTTCCATACAGTGTAACAGTCACAACCTCGTATAAAGAAAAATAAATTAATTATTCATTGCTGCAAATAAACTGGGGACCGTATCTTTGTTGTTATACAAAGTAGCAATGGAGAATATCTTACTCTTTGTGGTATCAAAACCATCTTTCCAATAGTCTTTGTTAATAGCGCGTTTTATACTCTTTGTTGTGGTGCAGCAGAATAAATGTTTTTTAGTAATATCGTATTCAAATGAAATGGTTTTACAAAAGAGACTTGTTAAAGGTTTATTAACTGTTCCTATTATTTTCATTTAATTATTTGCTTTTATAGATATTTTAGTATTTATATAGGTTATTATATTGGTATCTATAAAGATTTCCATGATATGGTTAACTGGTATATCAGTTCTACTCTGGGTATATTCATAGTATTGTCAAAAGTACTCTAAATAATGTAGTCGTTAAGCAAATCTCACTCAATTATTTAATACTAGCTTCAACCCGCGAATTCATCTGCATGGACTTCATAATTGTGTCCGACCTAGATAAAAAGTAGCGTTATTCCAGGCTATAAAAAAAGTAAAAACTAAGTATAAAATAAGTATTAAATTAAAGTAGCGTTATTCAATGTGTTATTCCAGGCTATAATCTATATGTGTGCCAAATTTTATCTAGATCCGTTCAGCCGTTCTGGCTTGAAAGAGTAACAAACATCCATACATTCTCACAAACTTTCACGTCTAAAATATTAATAGGATACCATACTGTTTTAAACCTTGGCAAAGGCCTCTTTAAGTAAATCCAGGTATTCTTTTCCTATGTCCTCTCAAATTATTGTGCCCAACCAAAATTAGATGATATTGATAATTAAATCTACCTGAATCCTGCTCTTCCGTAGAGAAATGAACCGATTATAGAGATTTGTAATTATGCATAGATAATGTCATTGTTATAATCAAGTTAAGTCAAAAATCTGTATTAGCATACGGTTTATTTAGAACTTTTGACTAGATAACTCACTAGCTTCTGCCCGCTACGTCGTCCGCGTAGCGTGATGATATATAGCATATGGCCTTCCTCAATAAATGGGCTATCTAACACTGAAAGAATTTTTCAAATCGGACCAGTAGTTCCTGAGATTAGCGCGTTCAAGCAAACAAACAAACTCTTCAGCTGTATATAGATAGATTCTGTGTAATTTTTGATGAAACAAAATTGTTACGTAAAGCCTCAAACTCTTTTATTTCATACTATAAGGTTCTTTTGAAAAGTCAAAAGCTAGTTACATTAAATACGACGCATTAGATAAAATGGTATAAAAAATATACATACGAGAAGTATGAAATAAGGCTGAAAGAATGCCAAGAAAGCGAACAAGCAAGTGGTCTCTAAGTAGCTTGCTCCCTTTGCGACTTTGCGGTTCACTACTTGAATGGCCTTTTTAATAGCTCTAGTTTTATGCCCAGTTCCTACTCGTATGTACCCTGTTTTAGTTCCATGGTACTTTGTATAGTATGAATTGTGTTTTCATATGGGACAAATTGAGCGTTTTATGTAAATTGAATAGGTATTAGCCTTGTGGTCCTGAGCGCGACTGCTACGCTAGAGGTAAAGTGTTATTAGGTTTTTCTATAAAATTCCCAGTAACAGCTCGGAGTTTGGAATTTGTGCCCGGTTAATGGCAATAGGCTCGCCCCCTATTACATGGGACCTAAACATACCGAGGAACTGTGGGTGTACATTAGTACGCCTCTGCTTAACCCTTCGGGGAATACAGTCGTGATGGTACGTATGTAATATAACGTGTTGAAGGGGTTTTGGAAAGTTATGTTGAGGGTCAATGTTTGGGATTATTTTCTATAGATTTTATTTAATAGCTGTTGTGGAAGCTCATAATTATATGTAATAAACTCTTCTTCAAAAGCTCATATAAAACTACAGTTGAAGTTAAAAATTAGCCTAAAATTTTCTAATTGTTAGTCATTATTTATTTACAACGATGCTTTGATTTTATGTTACATAATATTCGAAATAATATAAAATTTTCATCATTTTTCGTACGATTGGCAACATTGGCCATATTAATCAACATTTGCAAATCATCCCGAAAAATATACGTAACCCTAGCATCTGATACGAAATGCTATTCGAAAAAAAATCCAAACAGGCTATTCGCTTTTATAGGAAAATTGTATTGCGTGTGGTTTCTGCGGCGAGGCAAGATAGCTTATCTGATCTTACTGGCCGGACCGTATTGAATGGCGCCGGCTGTCTCTCAAATGAACGTACAACTTTGTTGGAAAGTATTACGAAATAGGTTTCATGTAAACCTCCTCTGATGGAATGGTTATAGGATTGCAGTAAAGCATTCTTAATAATAGGTAAGATTTGATACAAACATTGACCGAAATAAAAAGGAGCGTAGAAACTGGCCCTGTAAGACAAAAAAGACAAACAAATTAAGGCTACATAGAACAAAATTTGAAGGCCATTTATTAATTGTTTATACCTAATTATAGAATCTTTAATAACTATAGAATTATGAGAAGTATTAGAATTTATTTTCAAAGCAGATTTTAAGTTATTATATAAAACTTAGTCCGCGTGGTATTAAAAAAAATGTAGCCTACGTTACTCTTTGTTTCATCAGCTATCTGAAAGTGAAAGTCCCGTCAAAATCGGTCCAGCTATTTCAGAGATTAGAGATTAGGAATGTTTTGGTATATGTAGGTACCTTACATACTTCCCAATGCAAAAGCGGTTTAAAATTGAATATTACAAAAAGACTCCAATTTTTCACTCAAATTATTATGTACCTAGTATGTATAGTATAAAAGATAAGTTAAGATTTTTTGAAATCAGTGACTGATTCGAAAACCTGATTACAAATCAGTTAATCATAATCAAGTTATTATTTGTAGTTATAACTCCTCTCTAGTTCCTCAAAAACGGAGACTAATAAATTAAACTGCCTTATTAGCGTAGTGGTCCTGAGCACGACTCTTAGCTAGAGGTCCTGGGTTCGATACCCAGCTTGAGCAAAATGTTATTGGGTTTTTCTATGAAATTCTCAGTAGCAGCTCGGAGATTGAAATTTGTGCCCGGTTAATGGCAACAGGCTCGCCCCATATTACATTGGACCTAAACATACCAACCAACTGTTAGTTTACATTAGTAGGTACCTACACCTTTGTAATACAGGAGTGATGGTGTTATTTTAATAAATTAAACTGAAGACTCGAAACTCATAATAGCACTTCTGCTGAACCAAAATAAAAAAATAGGCAACAATATCCTACATTCAATCTAGTTCAGTTCAACAAAGGGGCAACGCTTAGTAATACCCGATAAACTAAACCCTTGCAATTGTGCCGATGCAATTTATCCCATATTTTACTTTTCCAGGATCAGACTGGATTTGAGTCACTTATCTGTTTACGTGGAGTGCATTACGGCCCGTTGCCTCCGTCTCGATTTTCGCTCGGCGCATTGGATTATTTTCAATATCATTACTATCAGTGCGCGACAGCAAATCTTTGAGTGGCAAATTGGATATACTTTTTCATTTGCACCGTGTACGCGATTGGATTTTGTAAAATATAGATAAAAAATATCCAAATGATTTTGGTTTGTAGTTTGTCACATAAACAAGATCTTGAAAATTTAAAGGAGAGCTGATATATAATATAATTAAAGTAATTGCTTTTAATCATCTTGTTAGGCTGTCATAATAAAAATTCCATAAGCAAGGGTGAAAGTAAATCTAATTGATACGACTAGAACAAAACATTGAAAAGACTAGTAGTACTATTCAAAGAAGGCTTTCGGACACGAAAATAAAGTATAGAATGATCATTTTATTTTATCTATACATCTATACAAATAAATAAAATTGGAGTGTCTGTTTGTAATATTAAAATTACCGCTTTTTACTAAGTTTATTTGGATACACGGTAACATATACCAAAACTACATTTTTCCCATATTTGTCTGTCTCTCTGTTTGTTCCGGCTAATCTCTGAAATGGCTGGACCGATTTTGAAGGGACTGGCACTGGCAGATAGCTGATGTAACAAAGAGTAACTTAGGCTACTTTTTGTAATACCACTTGGCCGTAGTCGCGGGTAACAGCTAATAAAAACGTTTCATAAAACTACTCTATAAATTGTTGTCAATTCAATATAAGATTTAGATTGTAATCTTTGATCATTTTATTTTTTTACATACTTCATGGTAGGGGAGACCACTTGTTTTATCTTCCAAGTCTTGGCGTCGCAAATCTTTCGAAGAATTAGCTCGGTTAATTGCGGGAGAGTTCGTATCCACAGCGCTCTCCTTCCAACAATAGCAACGTTCTTAGTGCTTCTATTGTTTTCTAAAGGGTGACTTCACTTCTAGTTTGTTTTAGCGAGTTTCATTTATTCATACATTTCATTTCATTTATTAATCACAATACAAAATATATTGCAAAATAATTACGGGAATGCGAGGAAGCATTTGTTTAAGTTCGTTTTTCTTTTCAGTACAAAACAGAAGTTGAAGTGGAAATCACGTAGAGCGTAATACCGTGCTAGATTTAAGGATCACTGAGCACGAGTAATGACCGACCTTTGAATTATTTTCTGCGCTAGTCAACTGAATTAGTTTTTGTTGTTCGTTTTATTCATTATATTCTAGGATTGAAAAAAAAATAGGTATATTAAAAAAAAATAGATATAGGTAAATTAATTAATTATATTGATTTGACCTTTCACCTTTTGCCCGCGGCATCGTTCACCTGAAGCTTGTATATTAGGATTAAAAATGGATCCCAAAAATAATTTAATAAATCCGATTAATTATTTGAGATAAGAAGTATAACAGTTTTTAAGCATATACTTTCTAACAATGGTAACAAAATTAAAATCTATTCAGTAGTTTTTAGCGCCAACCAAAATTTTAAGAATCCATTTTTCATTTCAGAGACGTTAATATACCCTAACCCAACTGTATTCTTTTTTTAAATCTTCCCCGTTAAGCAAAGTATTATTGTTTTTTTTTAATGAAATTCAGCTCCAAGTTTGGTATTTGAGACCAATTAATAGCAACAGGTTCACCCCCTATTACATGGGATCTAAACATACTGGCGAATTGTGGGAAAACATTACCTCTTCAAGCGCGATATGTTATGTCATGTAAAAGAACCTCAAAATCACCAAAGCGAAATATTATTACTTTTTGTTTTATTTGGAGAATTCCGATTTTGGTCATCACTTTTCGGTCAATTATGTATCTTAGGAATCACTCGAGGCTGTTTAACACTACGTTTATTAAAATTAACAATTTCTAAATTATGTACTCTATTGTAACAAGTTTTCAGTCAGTAGTTAATTAACGCCAGCCACAAACCCTCTGTGTTGTCTAGTTTAGGATTTTGGAGCAAATCACAAGCGTTAGCGTTTATTGAGATACGTGTGGAATCGTAATTCATGATATTTAATTTGTCAGTTTGTCTGTTTGTTACGAGTTGGCGCAAAAACTACCTACTGAATAGATTTTAATTTTGTTATCACTTTTAGAAAGTAGGTATATGCTATACTTAAATAATTAAATCAATTGGATTCGATCCCCATGGTGAAGCTAAGTAGAACTTCAGAGAGTGGCTGCTCCTGCAGGCTTGGCCCAGGAAGCCTGTATTGGAGCGGCTGGTCGCAGTGTCGTATGTCGATTGTTGAAATTTGTCTTCACATTCTGAATTTACGTCTTAAAGGTGACGCCAGTAACATCTATTGAAAAGCAAGTTACTTTCCGGTTTGATATGGCAGATGGGACTCGTAGTGGCTTAGTGGTCTAACCGTCTAGTGCATCTAACTAGAAGATGCAGTTTCGAATCTCGCTCGCATGTCGAATTTTTCCTTCACTAAAAATAACTTTATAGTTATGTATGTTAGATATTCAAATCTTGCCTGCCTGCTGAATTCTTCCTTCACTAAAATAACTTTATAATCTATCTATACTTATTACTTATATTTAATATATAAAGCTGAAGAGTTTGTTTGTTTGTTTGTTTGTTTACTTGAACGCGCTAATCTCAGGAACTACTGTTCCGATTTGAAAAATTATTTCAGTGTTAGATAGTCCATTTATTGAGGAAGGCTATAGGCTATATATCATCACGCTACGCGGACGAAGTTGCGGGCAGAAGCTAGTTATGTATGTATCTTTCATCTCATCCTCTTTATCTTATAAATTACGCCAAGTAAAAGCAATGAGCATTCGCGTGGGAGAACACAACGGCTCACAAACAACTCGCCAAGCTAAGGGTACCTCACATCTCATTGTTTGCATTCATTTTCACCTCTATGAAGATACACATAACACCTATAATCCATTAACTGAAGACTGTCTTATGTTGCGATAATAATGACTCGAATATGTCGAGATCGAGTGATAACCTTGTGGTGAACTTGAAAATTGTGTTTGCGTTCAACCAAGATTTATTATTTAGCTTTCCTCTATTTGCCTAGTATACGGTATCCTAAATTATCAATTTGGCTGGTTGTTCGCTGTTATTTCGTGATTAATGAGGTTTGGCTGCGATAAACAAGAATTGCCTTTTAGTGAACGAATAACCCTGTGACTATGTTTTTAGGAAATAAATAGATCTGTATTTATGTTTTCTTGTTCAAAATGGTATCATAAAAGACAACTTGAAATAGTCCAAAGTTGTGTCCATTAAGGAGATTGTCCTTTGAAGGTTTAAAAAAATCACAAAAATTACAGCTGGCGCCACCAAGGCCACCCATTGTATGTTTTTTTATTTTCTTTTCCTGTCCTTGGTATAATTTTGGCGTACAATAAAGTATATAATAAATAAATAGTTATAATTGACGGACACAAGACTTTTTAACGAGAAAAATATTTAAATGTGGAGGAAGTAAGCGAAAAATGGTAGCAAGTGGCGGTCTGTAGTTTCTGCTTACCCCTGTGGGAGAAAGACGTGAATATAAATGTATGTACGACTTCATAACTTGAACTTGATCCCCACTCCAGTGAATCCTGGCTATGGCCTTAGAAGAAATAATAATAAAGCATTTTTTTTTTCACTCACTCACTAGCTTTGTTACTATGATTCTAACATAAAATTCAAAGTCAAATTCAAATTTTTATTTCTATTATACCTACCATTATTACGCACGGATAATTTTAAAGTAGCTATACAAATGCGAAATTTACTGCTGTGGTTAACATTCAGAACATCAACGACATAATTTTCTGGTTTTAGTCAAATACTGAAACCACACAACACTAAAACAGCATTGGTTGACTAGCATACCTACTGTGTTTACACGACGAATTCAAAGCTGTAGTATCATAGTGCGTATCAATCCCCCTTAGCAACCCAAGCTTATCTCTAAGGATCCGAAACGTCGGGAATAAAATGATATCAATACAACGCGATAAAATCCGTAAAAAGTAGTTTCATTTCATTATGATCAACTGATAAGTTACAACAGATAACTGATCATTTTAAGTTTTTTGGATTGAATTCGTGTTCTACTGACGGTGAATTATGTTCTTACTGTTTATTTATGGGTTTTTCTATAAAATTACTAACTGAAGAACCAAATTTACTATTATAATGAATTTTGAAAGGCGACTAATACGGCCTTAGAATCAACTTATTGGTGAGGTTCTTAAAAAAGGTTAGCGGTGTAGTAATTGCGACTGGCGCGTGTTTTACAAGATGATTATGTTAATGTAGACGAATCAAAAAGAATCATCGAAAAAGAGGAATGTAAGAAACGTACAAATGGCGTTCTGTAGTTTCTTTCTACCTCTACGGGGAAAAACCGTGAGAATTACTATTACAAAAACCTATTATCTTTACTCAGCTAAGGTAATCAGCTGCTCTTATCTGTGCCTACATAAATTACGAAGGCGTAATGAGTTACGAGGATGTATGAAGTGAACGTTTTAAATATTTATAAGCATTCAAGCGGCCACCTGGATTTAGTTGATGGAAGCTGAGTAACAGTTCAAGGCTATGCCAGCACTTTTGTAGATTTTGATGAAATAACATAACATACCATCACGCCTATATTCCCCGAAGGGCTAGACAAAGGCGTACTAATGTACACCCACAGTTCGCCGGTGTGTTTAGGTCCCATGTAATAGGGGGCGAGCCTATTGCCATTAACCGGGCACAAATTCCTAACTCCGAGCTGCTACTGGGAATTTCATAGAAAAACCCAATAACACTTTGCTCGACCTGGGAATCGAACCCAGGACCTCTAGCTTAGCAGTCGCGCTCAGGACCACTTGGCTAATGAGGCAGTTGATGAAATATTCGCAATGAATAGTGAAATATTAATATTGACAGGACTCCTAAGTGCTAAACTATGCTCTTTTCTCTTTCTTTGAATTCTTGCATCCAATAGGTTCCTAACCTTCAGTTAATCTTAGGTTCGTTTCTAATATATTTATGAATGTTAAGAGTGTTGTTTAGTACCGTTTTTATATACCAGACTACTTATTTAGTCTATACAGAGGTTATCTGTTAAAGATCGCTGTTAGCGATAAGATCGTCCACAGTACCTACCACTTATATTTTTAAGAATATTTCCTTTATAAACATACATATAAACATACCATCACGCCTGTATTCCCCGAAGGGTTAGGCAGAGGCGTACTAATGTACACCCACAGTTCCCCGGTATGTTTAGGTCCCATGTAATAGGGGGCGAGCCTATTGCCTTTATTAATCTAGGAAATATGGACACTACAGTAATATGACAGTTAGTACTGTCGATAGCTTGTTGATTAAGTTTGTTTTTTTAATTATAATATACTTTTTTCATTCTAAAGCATCAGCCCAAATACCTTACAATATTGCGACATTAAACCAAACTTAACTCACCGTTACTTTCAACACTACTTATACCATAAACCTATTTCATGCCAAACTTTATTGCGAAGAAATCCAACGGCACGACATTAGATTATTCCCAGGTGGGTTACTCACGTACACCGCAGTTTTGAACTGGGTCACGGTAGACAAATCGTTTGACAACCTCCTTACCGGCCAATTGAGGTGGTAAAATTGGCTGTATGAAGGGAATCGTAAAGTAATAAAGTGGTATAAAGTGGTGGCCAAAATTAACAGCATGTCATGATTTTTTTTGCACTTATGACCCCATTGGTGATAAAAGTCCAAATAAAAAATTTGAAAAAACCACTGAATAAATGTAATCGTAAAAGGATTAAATACATTTTAAAAGCCACCGACTAAAGGACTACCTACACATATTCAACTATATTGTTACTAAAATGATCAATAGCAATAAAAAATAAGAATAATAAATAAGAATTTAAAAACAATAAATAAAATGATAATAATTAATATATAATAAAACATAAAATAACAAATATATTTACAATAATAGAAGTGCAATTATTCAAGTACAATGGGTTATAGCTGTTACCTGACCCACCTTAAAAATTTACGAATTTGAACCCTCTGCTTGTGATATTACGGGTTATTCAAATTGTATGAGGTAATCAGACTAGCGCTACTCGATGACAAATAAAATAATAATACAGTAGTCTGTATTATTATTTTATTTGTCATCGAGTTGAAAAATTGCTTAGTAGGTAGTCCTACTAAGCAATTTTGATCTTTAAAACAACGACCTAGGTCGTTGTTTTAAAGCGACTTGTTCAAGATAGGCAAATATTATAAACTACAGTTGTGCCAATTTGATCTTTAACACGTAACGTTAGGGTAGGTAATCTTTGAATATTGTTTTGTCACATGATTGAGCAGTTGTTAATTTCAAAAATACTTGTTAAGGTGATTTAGTCTGGTGGTTGCAACAGTGTATCTATGTTAGCGTGGTTATGAGTTCAAAACTAGCCCTGCGCTTCTTTTAGCTTTTTATGTTTACAATATTCAAATATATTGTTTTTTGAATTCCAAATGTTTTTATATGATATTTAAATACTATTTTAAATAAAAATAACAACAGAAATGAAAAACATTAATTATTATGATAACGATTTTATTAAATATAGAATACACAATTACTTGTCATATTTATATAATTATATATATTATATTATATATATAATATATTATATACTTATATTAAAAAGCAAAAACGTAAAAAGAAGTTTTAATACTTATGAAAGCTTGATTTTTTTGATTAAAGTTGTTACTTACTAAATATTTTCTTTGTTTTAAAGTTGCCTATAAAATACCCATTTTTATTTTTAAAGTAGGTAATTAATCTAATACATACCTACTTTAAACAGTAGTCAATGTAGTGAATCAACATGTTAAATGTTTAGAAATATAATATAATATTTCTATTTTTATAACAATAACATCACCACATAAACTATCATACCTACTTTAAAACTTATGTGACAATAGCACTATACTTTGACCTACTTTATAGGTTTCTAAATATTTATATAATAATAGTTATGATCGCAAAAGGACATGCTTAATCACTGTAAGAAACACTTCCTTAGAAATTGTGATAACAACAATTGATTTAACACACTAACACATAAGTATTGTTAACTCCAGTGGAGCACCATCTCTTTCTATAATTTGTTGCAAGGGGCTTCGCATGCCGCACATCATGTTCAGCAAGCATTACTTCCTCTCATCAGTTCCCATGTTGAAGTCACAAGTTGTGCCAAATTTTCTTTTGTCCTGACTTCTAATGAATCCCAATTTAAAATCATTTGACCCCACAAATTTTCTATTGGGTTTAGGTCAGGCAGGGCTTTTAGATGGCCAATTTATTGTCTTGACACCTTCTTGACTGGCCAGCCAATTTTGCACCACAGCAGCTCGGTGTATGGCGCAATTATCTTTCATGAAGAAAATATCCGTGTTGTCACGTAATATTTCCAAATATTAGTGACTATTAAATTGGCCATTTCCCGTTTCTTCAATACGTTACCACACCACAATCTGACGGTATTTCTCTGAAACAAAGAAGGCATATAAAAATAGGTTTGATTAAAGCAATAGCTAGGTATAATAATGAAATTTAAAATTATAAAAATACACTTACTGCTATATAAGTCTCCTAGCAATTTCTCTGATGCCAACATTCTCATCGTGTAAATAGTTTATTTTGTATTTTAAATAATCACAGACAATGACATGATAATAAAACTACTACAAAACATAAATAAAAAAATTGAAAAAATACGTTGTTTTTCACAATTTAGTAAGGCAAGGTAAAAAGTGTTCGCGCGTAGTCACTGCAATTGTGCGTAGACTGGCTTTAGCTTTGTTGTCACGGTTTATTTTTATTTTCCTACCCTAAAACTTAGTAACATTTGAATACCAGTTTTATAATGAACGCGTATTTGTCTTTCATCTACCCACTTATTACAAGTTAAGTGAAAATATAACCAAGTTAGAAACTTTATATTTGGAGAATGTCTCCGTCTATAGTTATTTACAATAATGTAAGAAATACTTCTTGAATAAATTCTAAATTGAAAACAAAATAATATACGCCATGCAGGATTTGAACTCGCATCTTGCTCGTCTCAGTCTTACACACGAACCACAAGACCAGATCTACTTGTGTGTATTAATTAAAATAAGCTATTAGTAGCAATGACACTAATTATATTATCGAAGATAAACCTTTAGTCTTACAGCATAAAAATCTAAATTGAATAACAAGTAGTTATAAATATCCTAACGCAAACGTTTTGCGTATCTGTATTATTATTGTATTCGTTCATTGAATAACTCTTAATGTAACAAGCAGAGGGTTCAAATTCGTCCGTTTTTAGGGTGGGTCAGGTAACAGCTATAACCCATTGTACATAAATAATAATATAAAATAACAACAAAAAATAACATTACCTACATTAAAAAATTATGCAATAAATATCATAAAGGTACATATTTACATAACAACTATAAGATAATAATATATAATTATAAATATAGGTATATTAAATATAGGTAGGGTTCAGCTGTAGACTACTACCGGGGTCCATAGGTGGCGGATAATGGATCAGCGATGAGATATCATCGTTAGCTGCTTAGGCAGTCCCCGACCATGCAGTAATAAGCTGCTTTGAGCTCACGGACATAAAAGTCCATACGAGGCCAAAACAGAACAATCGGCATTAGCGCAGGATGTCGATTTAGGGTGGCGGCGGATGAATACCTTGTGTACCAACGGCGGCGTCCACAAGCCTAGTCAGATGGCTTACTGCACACCTACCAACCCGCATTAGACAAGCGTGGTGGGTTATATGTCTAATCCCTTACCCCTTACCTATCATGAATCACACAATGAAAGAAAGGCCCCAAGTGCCCGGCGTCTCCAGTGGGAACGACGTCGATGACAGTGGACAGACTTCCCCTGGAGCAGGGGGCGCATACAATCCCTGGGTGAGAATTCTTAACTGTCAGACAATTTTGGCTAAACATAGGGACACCGATAAACTTAATGTTTTGACATTTAACGTTCGTACATTACGCACCGAAGAAAAACTTATCGAATTGGAGAATTCTTTGACACATGTAAAATGGGATATTATTGGTCTAGCCGAGGTAAGAAGAGAGGGAGAGATGATTCTAGAAAGGAATGATACTATATTTTGTCATAGAGGAGACAGTGGTAGTCGATACGGTGTAGGCTTTTTAATAAATAAAATCTGGAAACATAACATTAAAGAATTTATTTCATATTCAGATCGCATTGCTTTGATCAAATTTCAAATAGACCGCACAAAGTCCCTTACCATCATTCAGGTGTATGCACCAACCTCATCGCACACCGATGACGAAATAGAGGACTTCTATGACCTCCTTAACACTGCATGTGATCAACATAGAGGCACTTGGACAATGGTTATAGGCGACTTTAACGCAAAAATTGGCACAAGGTTACCTTCCGATGATCACAACATTCTCGGGCCACATGGTCTTGGTATTAGAAATGACCGTGGCACACGTCTTTTACAGTTTGCTTTTGGGCAAAATTTAACAGTAAATAACAGTTACTTTTGCAAAAAGCCTCAGCGTCGTTGGACGTGGTTTTCTCCAGATGGCTTCACGAAAAACGAAATAGATTTCAGTCTTTCCTCCTCCAAACAGATAATCACAAACGTAGAAGCTCTTAACAGTTTAAAATTTAGCTCGGATCATCGCCCACTCAGAATTACAGTACAATTTGATTTCAAAATACAACGAATTCGTATGATTAAAAGTTCAACCAAGCGAATAAATAAATCAACATTGATCGCTAACAAAGATCAGTTCATACTCGAATTAAAGAACAGTTTCAGCGCACTTAATATTGATTCAGAAAATATTGAAGAGCAATATAAAAATATTTCACAATGCATTAAACTAGCAAGTTATAAAATGAATATCCCCAAAAATAAAACTAAAAAGTTAAGCACTCCCACCCTAAAACTAATTGAAGAACGTCAAAAATTAACTATCTATACACCAGAGTATAGTGCAAAAGACAAAGAAGTCAAAATAATGATCCGCAAAGATATACGTCACTTCAATGTAGAACTAGTGAAAACCGCTCTGGAGAAAAATCAGTCCCTTAAAATTGCTATGAGAGGCAGGGAAGTTGGTAAGTCAGCGATAGGAAGCTTAAAGGATAATAGAGGTGTGAAGCAAGGCGACAGGGAGAAGATCCTTAACATTTGTACAGATTATTATAAATCTCTTTATGCCGAAAACACCGTGGTTCCCCAACAACTACCGGGAGCTTATTCATGTTCCGAGAGCATCCCGCCTATAACCGGGTATGAAGTTCACCAGGCATTGATGAGCATGAAATATAGCAAAAGCCCTGGTGAAGATGGCATTACCACCGAAGCCTTAAAAATAGGGGAACCAGTCCTTTTACCTAAAATTATAGATCTATTTAATTCCATTTTAGAAACAGGTACATTCCCAGACAAATTTTGCCACGCCAACATAATTCTATTACACAAAAAAGGAGAAAAATCTGACCTAGGGAACTATCGCCCCATAAGCCTTGTTTCTCACCTTTATAAGGCCTTTGTCAAAGTTATAGAGAACAGAATTTCTGGAAAGCTAGAGAAGCACCAACCTGCAGAACAGGCAGGATTCCGACGCGGTCTCTCTACAGCCGACCATCTCCACACTCTGAACCAAGTAATCGAGAAATACCACGAATACAAACTTCCACTTTACGTAGCATTCATAGATTATTCCAAAGCCTTTGACAGCCTCACACATACATCAATATTTACAGCCTTACATAATCAAGAAATAGACACAACATACATAAATCTGCTTAAAAACATCTATCGCAATAGTACTGGTGCCATAAAACTACACAAGCTAGGCCAAGCCTTCCCTATACATAAAGGAGTCAAGCAAGGAGACCCGCTGTCTCCTAAACTATTCACAGCAACGCTAGAAGAGGTGTTTAGGAAGCTTGCAGACTGCTGGAATGAGAAGGGCATTGTCGTCGGCGAGAAAAGATTAACGAATCTTCGTTTCGCCGACGACATTGTACTTTTTTCCTCTTCGGCATCTGAACTAGGCAACATGATCAACGAACTCAACCGAGCGGGCCGCGAGGTCGGACTGAT
Organism: Acronicta leporina; assembly: GCA_947256265.1. NCBI lineage: Eukaryota > Metazoa > Arthropoda > Insecta > Lepidoptera > Noctuidae > Acronicta > Acronicta leporina. The sequence continues at coordinate 3,884,823 of OX366516.1, forward strand.
GATGAATATGTCGAAGACTAAGCTGATGACTAATAGCACGAAACGTAGGTTAGAAGTCGCAGGCAAAGAAATTGAATACGTCCAAGAGTATATATATCTGGGCCAATTAGTCTCTTTTCAGGCAAGACAAGAAAAAGAAATTTGCAGACGCACTGAAAATGCCTGGAAGAGCTATTGGTCCATGAAAAACCTCATGAAGGGTGACCTCCCTCTCACTCTTAAAAAGAAACTGATGGACGTGTGTATTCTGCCTGTCCTCACCTACGGTGCTCAGACTTGGTCTTTGACGAAACATCAGAAGTCCGCCCTCGGGGTTTGCCAGCGAGCCATGGAGCGCAGCATCTTAGGAGTCCGGCTATCAGACCGTATAAGGAACAGTGTGCTGCGCTCCAGAACTCAGATTGCCGACGTGGGCCAGAAAGCTGCAAGCTTAAAGTGGAATTGGGCTGGTCACATCTGCCGCATGTCAGACGAGCTGTGGGCAAAACTTACAACTGAGTGGAACCCACATAACGTTAGACGACGTCGCGGCAGGCCCAAAAGGAGATGGCGGGATGAGCTGGACATCTATTGTAAAGATTGGCCACAGAAGGCTCTAAACCGTGAGGAGTGGAAGAAGGGTAGGGAGGCCTTTGCCCTGCAGTGGGACGATAACGGCTGAAAAAAAAAATATATATAAACTTATAATATTTAAATACATAATTATTTAGACATAAAATAAAAAGTGCAATAAATAATGAAGGCTAAATATAGTTAGAAAAATGTAATTAAAATATCATTATTAAAATAATAATGTATGTATAGGTACATCTCCCTCTCTCGTACTTAGCGTTGATGTGCCCAACAGGGTCCATAATTGGTTCTTAGTTTTAAGCTTACCATCTGTTAAATTTTATATGTACATTAAGGAACGCAATAAAGAATTGAATTGAATTGAGTTAGTTCTGCAAGGCACAGCATAGCATTACACGTACATTTTAATTGAAATTTAGAACAGAAATTCGAATGGAAACGCAAGTGAATAATTATGATAGTCAATTAGTCGGGGGGTTTGAAAATGTTATACATAATCAATAATCATACATACATACATATATATAACCTATAAAGCGGCGGTAGCCTAATGGCTCGGGCGCGATCATGTGGTTGCCGGTTCGAAACCCACCCATTGCACTACCGACGTTAACCCACTCGTAACACAAGCATTTAGCTTAGCATGAGGCGTTAACAAGAATACTAGTAATGTGCGACACACATTACTAGTAAAACTTTATTTAAAAAAAAAACATATTGTGTAATCCTTTTACGATTACATTCATCGTGCGATTTTTCAAAAATTCAAATATTAAATTATATCTATTAAATAATGTTATTTATTTTTGTTTGTGTGATTTCAAAATTGCACGTGTTTAGAACTAGTGTCAATTCAAACTAATAATATGCACTTGACTGACGTCATCTACATAGGTACGTGTTAAGTATTTTTCAAAGAGTCCCGAAGATAAGGAAAGTGTTTGCAGTCAACAGGACTGAGTACTGTAGTGACGAACTTAGACTTTTTTTATAGGTAGGTAGTGATCATGACAATGACAGAATGTTGGGTGTAGTAGTTAGGGTTAACCGCCATTACCATTCCACCGAGTTTCGTGGGTCCCACACGAGAAACGTATTTATGTGTTTCATGGATATTTGTGTCGAGTTTGGGTGTACTTTGTATCCGCTGACTGCGTGAAGCCCACCGGGCAACCACAGCAACTGTTTCCTCAAAGAAAAAGGAGAAATAATTAATCATGTACCGTGGGAGAGCCATGTTTCAGCACGGATGAGCCAGCTCGACCGGAGTGATACCAAAAGCCTCAAAGAAAACTGGCGTGAAACAGTGCATTGTGTATCACCGAATCAGTGAGAATACCGGAGGCTTAAGCCCTTTTAAAAACCGGCAACGCACTCGTGATTTCTCTGGTGTAGCGGGTGTCCATGGGCGGTGGTAATCGCTTACCATCAGGCGATCCGTCTGCTCGTTTGCCCCCTATCCCACAATATTAATCATTAAATAAACGTGAAGTTGGTTTCCACAGTAATTTAACGTAGGGAGCATGTTAGGTGCCCTGATAGCCAAAGCGGTATTTTTCAACACACATCTATATTTCCGAAGGATTATGCAGAGTTGGAATATTTTTGTATATAATGGGTATTTGTATATAATGCTCACATATTGGTATATAAATGGGGCGAGCTTATTGTCATTAACTAGACACAAATCCAAACTACGAGCTGTTACTGAGAAACTTCATAATAACCCAACAACACTCGACCTGACTTCGTAGCAGTCACGGCTAGGACAATTAGACTGATCAAGCAAAAAGTAATGAAAATTATAATTGTAATAAAAAATATTAGGTCTAAGAAATATCACAAATCTAAGAACTCAGTGATTTATCATCTGTACGTCATTATCATGACCCAAAAACTAATTTAAATTATAAAACTGCAGAACCTGTTCATTGCAGATAATTTTGTATTTATTTTATAGCAATAGAGTCAATATTATTTTAAACAAATTTTCATGCATTACTCACCAACAACTAGAAAACATAAGAGTTGCAATCGCTATCTCGAGTGTCACCATCAACATTATCACCATATTTAGAGAATGCACACACATACATTACCTATGAATATAAATACATTCCATTATAAGATTTATTATTGAATCCGTCGAGTTGCTAGTGGGAAGAAAGTCGATCAACATGAAAGTCCTGGTGGCGCTTGTCAGTTTGTTGGTGCTAGGAGCATACAGCAAAGTCTTACCTGTCGATGACGCCATTAAGGTTATTGTTACATCCCTAGAGTCTAAAGAACTAGATGGCCCAGCAGCTGATTCCGAGGAACCTGTACTTTACCTCGTAGAGGAACCAGATGATGCGGAGAGTGACGAAGTAGCACCACAAAAAGATTTACAGAAATCTATTGACATAGGAATTTCTGGTGAGAAAAACATAATCTAAGCCCATCGATCTATTTTTAACTATTTATTCATTTATTCATAATTATAATTACAAACATGACCATTAGATTAATGAAATAATGGGTTCAATTCCCAAGTAAAGCTTATAAGGTTTTCCTGCAAGGAAATTCCCAGTAGAAGCTTGAAGTTTGGATTTATGCCTGGTATGTTACTTAAATAACTCTGTGTTACTCAAATAGCTTAGTGCACCCAATCATCCCGATGTTACTCAAATAACTCGGTGTCGTTCAAATAACTGGATCTTACTCAAATAAATGGGTGTTACTCAAATAACTCGATGTTACTCAAATAACCCAGTGTTACTCAAATAACCCGGCGTTACTCAAATAACCTATTTTAATATTTCTATTTGTTACAGATAAATTACACGCACCCGTACAGCGTACTTTTTCTGATGGTGTGTACCTTTCAACTTTCGCTCAGGTCTGTACTAGCTCTGTGAGCAGCTTTATCTGCAGTTTCCTTGGCTTCAAAAATGGCACCTGTGCAGATACCAATATCTGTCACTGTTATAACTAATTATAAATATATTTTACTCTCTATCCTTCCCTTCATATTTATTTTAATTGGAGACATAATTTTAATAGATGCATTCATGTTTTCAAGTTACTACCGCTATTGAATAGTTTCTTAACCTTTTTAGTGACGCGATCCCACAATATATTAATTATAAATATTAATTTGACCATTGACAAAGTGGTGTGTGTTTTTTATATGTAGGTATAGCTAAAAGGATATTTGTTTATTATGGATCTTGTTTATGATTATGATTGTATGTTTTTTTAAATATGTGTACCTATATAATTTGTTCGATTAATTTTAGAAATTTTAAAGCCACTGTTTACCTACATTTCTGTTTTATATCATCCTTTATGTATTTTGTACATTATACCTCTTATTCGATATTAGCTCAGTTTATGTATGGACTATGAATAATGATGAATCATAAGCATTTTACTTAAATTTATTTAATAAAACTTATCAAACAATATACCTAAACATAATTTTAGGTCATGTTTATTACATGACCTAAAATTTAGGGGCAAGTTTATTATTCTTAACTAGGCACAAGTCCAACGCTGCTATTGACAATTTCATAGAAATTTATGAGTTTACGTTATTTCAAATTGACGTAAACGTAAATATATAAATACAATCGTAGGAATATCTCGTACAGACATCCGAAAGAAAATATCACTGCTCCAAGTGCTGTATCTTTGAAAGTTAGAATAATTATAACAGTTTTTGTAATTCCGCGTCGAGTATATTATCTACTTAAACAGAAAGTTAGGCCAGTCTTTCTTAAACTTCCTGACAATTAAGGATGCGGGCCGCGGCAACCAGAGCCTAAAAACTCTAGCAACACTAGTGATATCACGCGGGTATTGCAATCTCAGTTGTAAAGTCTCACTATATCAAACTGCAGCCAACAGATTTTTTTTGTACGTAAGTGAATAGTTATGTGTGTGTAGGTAGTCATTAAGTCGAGGGTTCGGATCCTTTACAGCATCCATGGTTACAGGTAGACTGAAGTGTTGGACGTCATAATGCTAAAATTAATAACAGCTACCTTACATTTTTGTTAATTATTAGCGCTCACCGTGTCTTGCAGTTTTGGACTTGGATTTAGATTCTATATTGAGCTTCCAAGCAGCTGCCAAGCCATCATCTCTATTAAAATTTGCATGTTTTTAAATTTCAATAGCCTTACGAATCATCCTGTTTAGGAATTGGTATTCTCTTGCGAGGACTTCTTATTTATGAAATCTGATGTAGTACTGGGTCTTGTGAAGGGTGTGTTCAAAAACTTTCTAGAACGGCGGTGCTTGACATAAACACAAAAAGTAGTTTCCTTTCAATGTCTAATATTCGCATAAAAGTCAGAAATCAGAATTAGATCCAATTATCTGATTTTTACCATCTCTCTCTCTGCCAGTGTTATAATGTACTTACGGGTAAAATAATAGGTAAATGTAATTTGTAGAATCAGCGTGAACGTCTGTTGTAATATTTTGCTTCACCAGCGTAATACGTTAACCCTATTACACGGTCCACTGTCAAACAATCCTTGCCTCCGTGTTACGGAACTTAACGTTTTGCTGACTACAGCATACTATAGATATTTCTCTTACGTAAACCTATTTTCTATACTCAAATATAAATTGTGGCAATATATTTACGTAGTTATACTGTTAGGCCTCAGTAAATAGTTGCTGAAAGAGTATAAAAAGAGCTTATACAAAACGTCACGCGTTACAACACAAAGGAAAAGGTTCCAATAAGCATCTACATATATGTAAGGGACTCTATACGAAAAGGGTTTTAAGGTACAATTCCAATAAAGTAGCGCGAATGTCGAGTGAATAAGCGGAATACGTTTTCGAATGGCCCCACGGCTTTCTAGACGAATTTAGGTAAATTTCTATTTTGTGACATGAACAAATTGGTATGGACCTTTTGATACATTGAGGGCTGCCGGCCTTAATAGCACATCGTATGAGTGTAACGTGGAATTTCACGGTTTTAAGTTACGAATTTATTTTATTAAATTTATTGTTCAGAAATATAGGCGGCACGTGAAAGGTTATATTTTAAACTGAAGGCCCGTTCATGGTTTTGCACGCAGAGAACACGAAAATAATTGCAGACTAAAATAATCAGCATGAAAGCAGATTGAGCTATTTTCATTTATCTGTAAAAAAGTGTTTGTTTTATGACCTAGGGGAGGGAGAGCTCCCTCTATTCGTGACATACTTTATTTTAGATTAGCTTCCACCAGCAACTTCGCTTGCGTGAATATCGATTATTACATTAAAATAAATTTCCACAAATTTTCACGTTTTTAGGGACGGTATTTAAAAAAGTTCGTCCTAGTGCAGTCCTTTCAGATACTTAAGAAATATATCTACCGATATTTATATATATATTCGATAGATACCTATCTATCTAATAATTATATCTACTGGTTTGGCTATGCATTGCTTGTCAGTTTAAAATTAGAAGAATTTGCGTAACAATTTGGTGAACTTTTCTAATATTCGCTATTGCTCTTAAAAAATAACTCTTTTCCATTATTTAATCTCTAACGGTGTCGATAAATTTTCATTATTTTTTTAACAGGAATATAAATGTCTAAATAGGTCTGTCATATGTAATTAATATAACTCAAATCTATATTAGTTTGAAGTATTATTCCTGCAATACATCTCAAAAACTCTTGCTGTATAATAAAATTGACGTTAGCAATCACACGTGGTTGGTTCTATAAATTTGGAAGGCACTTAGAAGGATATATTGACGTCTCGGATGCTAAGGTTTCCCGTAACGGCCTACAAATTGCTCGTAGTTCACTGTTACATACGTGATCTGGTTTTTAAATGGATATAAAGGAACAAATCGATGAAATCCCGAAAGCAAGCACCTAACTCCAAGCAAGCGATATCTTCGATTTTTTTTGTCATAGATTAGAAATTCCCTTATCTTCTTCTCTTCTCTTCTTCTTCTACTTCTTCTTATCTCTACTATTATAAAATTTTAAAAAAGCTGTGTCTGTACATTGACGATATTTAAAAAAAACAAGTGGGATAGGGTATATAAACGTATCCGAATCCAAAAATGTCATTTTTAACATTCTTGTCTGTCTATTTGTTACGGGTTGGAGCAAAAACTACTGAATAGATTTTTATTTTGTTATCACTGATAGAAAGTATATGCTCCAACTTAAAAACTGGTAAACTTATCTCAATTAATTAAACGGATCCTGAGATACAGCTTGACCTCTCTGATGTATAGAGGAGCATACAAAAAAGAGATCATCACTGTTGGTTATTTTAATTATTTTTTTGGAATTCATTTCTAATACTATTATAGATGCAATATATTAGTATGCATCGACAAGCATTTATGTACTTAAAGAGCACGCAAATATGAAATTTGAGCGTAGACGTCTTGTCTAAGAATGGTCTATTTATATGAGATTCCAACGTATAATTTAGAGCTTATAGTGAACTCTAGAAAATAACTATTTCAGTAGCTTAAGAAATAAATTAAACCTCATCTGCGTCGCCTTTGTAGGTAAAATAATGATACCAGGTCACTCAGAAAGTTTTTTTTTTTATTATGGCGCCACACTTTTTGTGTATTTGCCAGTGTCAAGTAATAAAGTAATCAATTAATATTTCCCAATGGGATTGCCTGGGATTGTAATATGGCACCACACTTTTTGTGTTCGCCAGTGTCAAGTATAAGTTGTTGAGTTGCCCCAATAAAACGGTAGAAATTTTATTGAGGCTTCGATGGAGTTTAGGAGTGAACCCAAAAAGTCACGATTCTCAAATTTATATCATTTGCCTATACTCTCACACGTTCACAAACACTTAATGGTTAATTATCCACCATAATTACACATTAAACTTCGGAGAAATTCAAGGTTTGAAAAATAATATAAAATCGACAATGTGCACTTTTCATTTTCCCGCCTAAACTCCCACTCAGAAAGTTTTGCGACAAAAAGTTTTTATGTACCTATAAGACACTAGCCACATAAACAATTATTTTGAACTCTTCGATTATTTAAAAGTAAAAATACCACTGTTCGATTTTCAAATTTGCCTCCGCATTTTTTTTGAGAGCCAATTTAAAATTTCTTGTCTCATAAAAAAATGGATCTGCATCGAAACATTTTCGTGGAGTTTAGGCGGGAAAATGAAAAGTGCACATTGTCGATTTTATATTATTTTTCAAAACTTGAATTTCTCCGAAGTTTAATGTGTAATTATGGTGGATAATTAACCATTAAGTGTTCGTGAACGTGTGAGAGTGTAGGCAAATGATATAAAATTGAACATCGTGACTTTTTGGGTTCACACCTAAACTCCATCGAAGCCTCAATAAAGTTTCTACCGTTTTATTGGGGCAACTGAGCATCATACTTGACACTGGCGAACACAAAAAGTGTGGTGCCATAATACAATCCCATGATGGGAAATAATTATTACCTACTTGATTATTCTAATACTTGACACTGGCAAATACACAAAAAGTGTGACGCCATAATAAAAAAATAAAAAAACATTTTCGTGCAATGAAAATACATGATTCCGATTACTTCTGGTATGTATGCCATCATGATACGCTGAGATGTTTCTACCTTAATACCTACAGATTTTTTCGATAATGCACGTTCAACACGCACGTAGTCAATTGTTATACCTTTGTATTTTACACAATAGACCAAAATTAGAAGTATGTTGCTACTAAAAATAGTTTCTACTGAGTACCCATTGAGAGGCTTTTACTGTCTTAGAATTAATTAATTATATCTATTTTACCTTGGTAAAAGACGTTTGGAGAACTCGGGTGGATTCATGCAATATATTTGTTATTGTTAGTGTTAATTTTGTTTAAAAAACCCTTGTAAGTCATATAACTCGTATATTATCGATCAGAATCCAGGACCAATCATTGAAAATGCCAGCTTAAATATGCTTTTTCAATGCTGTTTTTAGTAATGTTCATACTAGGTATCTCGGGTATATTAAAGAAGATTTATTTTTGACGTGGGAGAGCCATACTTCGGCACGAATGGGCCGGCTCGACCGGAGTGATACAGAAAACCGGCGTGAAACAACGCTTGTGTTGTGTTTCGCCGAGTGAATGAGGTTACGGTTACGGAGGCCCAAACCCTTTTAAAAGGCGGGCAACGCACTTGTGACTCCTCTGGTGTTGCCGGTGTCCATGGGCGGCGGTTATCGCTTTCCATCAGGTGATCCGTCTGCTCGTTTGCTCCCCTATTCCATAAAAAAAAAACTTTGTACAAAATTATCGAGTAGCTTCCTGAGTATACAATAAATAAAACGGCGAGTTTTATGTAATGACTCTTTTTTATATATTTTTTGTAATTTTTTTATCATAAATATTTTCAGGCACAACAAACACAACAAGTCACCGAAGTTTCATCGCAATCGATAAAAATACAAACATTCATTTCTATTTACGTAAGTTTCTTTATAGGATACAAATCTAAGATATAAAATTTATACTTAGTTACATATTTTATGAACTATCAATTTATTTTGACGACCTCTGTAGTTTAGTGGTTCGTGTACCGGACTGCTAACCATGAGGTCGTGGGTCGATTCCCACAGAACACAAATATTTATGTGATAAATATAAGTGTTTGTGTTCATCTGGGTGTTTCTTATGTATTATAACTATGTATTTACAACAAAAAAAGTATATAAGTATTATATCCATAGTCTAGTACCCATAGTACAAGCTCTGCTTAGTTTGGGACTAGATGGTGCTGTGTAAAATGTCACTGAATATTTATTTATAAACGTTAACCGCAAGCCTATAACTCACGCGTTGTCACATTGAGACCTTATTTGTTTTCTTATTTCGCCTGCCCACCCCATCTTCAACTTCACTGACTTATGCCCTACAAATAAACCGAAACACAACACAATTTTTGTAAGCTAATTATTGCTTAGCGGCAGAATATTTGAACACAGGCGAGGTAGTAAACCATCTCACAAACAATTGTACTCTAATGCTGTTACTACCTAGCAAAACTCACAAGGAGCGGAGGGTTTGGTATAAAAAAGGCCAGTAAGTACAGTCAACATTTTCTCAATTCCCCCTATTCTGTGAAGAACCTAAAAATGTCAGGTCAAACTAAGAAAAAGTGGAATGATATTTAATAGAATTGTAAAATTCTTGAGTTGAATGCTATGGGTCGTCAAAAGTACACGCGTAAACGAGTTTTAAGATTTTTTTTAAATGGTAGGTCATTGTGGTTGTCCTTTGAAATTTAGCTACAAAAACTTTATACAGGGTGGCGTGGCCAGATATCAAGTACCTACAGTGTATTTTAATTTTACTTTCTAATTTCTGTTGTATTTTGCACTCTCTCTCTCTTGGTTATCTCAGCACTTATGGAGCATTTACGGCGGTAGCCTAATGGCTTGGGCGTCGGACTTGCGATCATGTGGTTGCCGGTTCGAATCCCACCAATTGCACTACCGACGTGAACCCACTCGTAACACAAGCATTTAGCTTAGCACGAGGGGTTAACAAGAATACTAGTAATGTGTGACCCACATTGCTAGTAAGCTTTTTAAAAAAAAAAAAAAAACTTTTAGCTTTTACTTTATATCTTTTAAACTTATACAAGTCTAAACGTGTCCTTTTTGTTTCCTAATTTGAAAAGGTGAAGTTAATCTGACTATATTATCATCCGCAGCGTCTTATACCTAATTCTTGAAAATATATTTCTTTCTAATTATCTTGATAAATGCTTGTATATTTCTTCTATAATCATTTCTCCAAAAAAAAACAATATTAAAAGTCCTTTTGCAGAATCCAACCTTTTCTCAGATTGAGAAAATTCTGATTATCATGTGACAGGTCAGAAAAAATACAGGAAAAATATTTCCTTGCTGTTTTTTCCTACTCTAGTATTATCCTCCTTACTATTAAAGCTTGCAGGAGGGGAGATAATGATCTGTTGTTTTATTATATGCTTGTTTGTGTTTTCCAACCGGATAGAAATACACGTAACTGGCAAGCGGTACACTCACCCTACTTAAAATATTTCTCTCCGACAGTAGTAAGCCAGTTATATTTTTTACGACAACGTCATTATATCTTTTACTATAGACACTTTTTGTAAAAGTAATGTGAAAATATAAAAAGCTTTTTGTTGGGGGATATAATGTGAAGATTAGTGTTTATTGCTGAATCATCCGTAATAACGTGGTCTTTGATGTTTTCGTAATATTTAAATAAAACTGTTACTAACTTCAATTAAGGGGATTTTTCTATTCCACTAAGCTGGCAAATAAGTATATGGTTCGTCTTATGGTAAGCGGTTACCGTAATCTATGGACACTTGCAACACCAGGGGTATCATTCGCGATGCCGACCCTGTAAAAAATTTTTCACACCCTTTTTGATGAACCTGATTTCCTAAATCGTTAATAATCGAGAACATGCCTTAATCAGAAATTTGAGTCCCATAATATTAAGTTCTACTTTTTGAAAATGAAATGAAATTGTAACACAATTATTTTAGGTAGAACTTAGGTTTTACCATAGAGTTTTATATCTTTTAGAATAGCTCACGAAGCAAATAGACTGTTTAAAATCAGTATTATGGCAGCCCAAACAAAAAAATACGGGTATTTTGGTTCCAGGCACTGATCTCCATATTACCCAGTAGGTAGTATTATGGATATCAGTAGTTTCAGGTATTAAAAAGTCAAATTTAACTTCTTATTGCGATTATATTACATGGCTGTTACAAACGTTTAGTACCAATATGAAACCTTATAAGAACGTTTCAACTTTTGTATTTTATAACTATTAATAAATTCATTTATTTCTAATATAATAAATTCATTTATTTCTAATATAATAAATTCATTTATTTCTCTTCCACAAATTATTACACAGCAATTTACATCAGTTTTTAACTACATATTAGATTATTATTAGTTTAATCATATCTGATAGCAAGGCTGGCTTACTATTAACTGTTTCTTATCTGTTGCTAAGACATAGGACAATTTTATCTTATAACAAAAAAAAATAAGGTTTCTATTTAGAATAGCAAGTAATTTAAAAATGTAATAACAATTCCTACGAATAATTCTAGCTGAAAAAATGCAGCGAGCATCCTAATAACGGTTTTGCGTGACTCCAAATTGCTTGTACTTTTACTACAGTTGCAATGGCATTTGTGGAATTATAAGAATATGAAATTATTATGAAACTTACTTTTGAAATCTTTATTAGACGGTTTAATTGGTTTTTGATTTGAAATTCTTTCAGGTCAGAGACAAAAATCTGCATTTACTTACTTGCATTATTTAAAATTCTACGTTTCATGTCTATGGATCAATTAATTTTATTTAGTTCAAAATCAGTACAGTGCTGGAGATTATAGGACCTGTACGTGGACCTGGATAAATATTTGAAAAACGTTAGAGGGTCATTAATTTAAGCGAAGAATGCAGATGTTTAACTACAGTTATGATAATGTAAACTTTAAATTCACTGCCTCATTAGCCAAGTGGTCCTGAGCGCGACTGCTACGCTAGAGGTCCTGGGTTCGATTCCCAGGTCGAGCAAAGTGTTATTGGGTTTTTCTATGAAATTCCCAGTAGCAGCTCGGAGTTAGGAATTTGTGCCCAGTTAATGGCAATAGGCTCGCCCCCTATTACATGGGACCTAAACATACCGGCGAACTGTGGGTGTACATTAGTACGCCTCTGCCTAACCCTTCGGGGAATACAGGCGTGATGGTATGTTATGTTAAATTCACCACTACCGTCGAGCAAGAAAAGACAAGAAAAAAAGAACAACCTACGATAATGTTAAGAGAAATGAGAAGAATGATTTGTTAAATTATGTTTGAATAGTTACCCAGCTAATATATTTTTCTTTGTGTGATAGGGGGGCAAACGTGCAGAGAGATCACTTGATGGTAAGCCAATTACAGTTGGCGCAAAATAACTTGAACCAAAATGGTGGATGCGCAGTAGTCGTTTTTAGTACATTTTGCACGCAAATGCACTGCGCAAACTTTCCCCCTGTCCGTTAGTTTTGGGTCAAGTTATTTTGCGCGAACTATACCACCGTCCATGTACACCCGCAACAACAGAGGAGTTGCAAGTATTTGCTCACCTTTTAAAAGTGTTTGGGCCTCCGGTATCCTCACTCACTCGGCGAAACACAACGTAAGGGTTTCACGCCGGTTTTCTGTGAGACCGTGGTATCACTCCGGTCGAGCCGGCCTATTCGTGCAGAAACATGGCTCTCCCAAGATGAAAAATTACTACAACTGAAAAATGTGCCATATTTATTGTAATATCCATTTTTCCGTGCTACAGTCCTAAGATACCACATATATACGTTTTTAAACAACGTATACAATTTAATAGTGTCTCACTGTGTTGATGGACTTCTTTCGACAATCTCCGTTAACGAGATGAGCAGCTTAACATGCCTTCCGATCACAACTTCCATTATATCCTACGCAACTAATCTCAAGATAACTTAAAAAAACTAAAAACAGGTCTTACAAAATATTTACAAAACGTAATATGAAGTCAAAGTTACTATTTGTTTGTCGGTCGAATTCTCATTGACCACGCGTACGATCACGCGAAGCGTCGCTTAAGATTTCTTTACCATTCGTTACGTTCGGCAAATGATATGGCTTCTAAAACAGCCTTAAATATACTATAAACACTATCTTTGCATTAAATCCTTATTTTTCTAGAAAATAATGTGTTTAAGACACATGATAGAAGAATCCTATTTCTTTTTAAGTACGCCAGACTATCTAAGTATCACCTTTTCTTTTCTCACGATTCCATCCAAAGGTTGTCTGTAAGAGATCGCTGTTAGCGATAAGACCACCCATTGCACCATTCTATTAAATAAAAAACTGTACTTTACATTATTATTTTTTTATGTGCAAATATTACGACATAGAATCCAATATCCAAATAATTCTATACTACATACACATTTTTTTATTTCTTTTGCATAAAAAAAATCCACTAGATTTTTAATAACCAGTATTCTGCCATTGCAGTCTCTCACTTTGTGGCCACAAGCTAAAAAACTGTATTTTCACCGCACATTTTATGGAATTCCTTTGACATGGCATCCGACCATTACTTTGTAGTTGATTGCTACGAATTCGTAGAGGGCTACGGCGTAGCGCTACGTGCGTAAACGTTGCCTTTTGTTTTTTTTTAGGGAATAGATTAGGTTTGGTTTGTTGAGAATGTAAAGGAATTCTTTGATTTTGTATTTTATACTAGGTTTATTAGAGTACATATTTAGTTTTAGTATATTATGTGAAACCCGAGACGCATGTCTAGTATTTTTATGCAAAGAATCTAGGTACAAAATTTCAGCTTGTTTTGTTACATAGTTGTCTGTACGAACACATGCTCACGATGTTTTATTACCCCCGCACCACTGTGCGCCCGCGCCTAGCGCCTGTATGACCTGCCGTGACTTGTGCTGTGCGCATATGATTGCGGAAAGATACTTGTGTCGCTTGGTGTCCTACATGGTGAAAAAAAAATTGGAATCGATTTGGTAACATATACTGAACAAACCGTATGCATACCGTTTCGCATATACTAAAAATAATGTACCTAGTATATTTTTTATTTTGACAAAAACGGGTGTTATTAACCTTTGTGAAAAATGAAATCTATGAAGTTTTCGGGTTTAAGTGATTGTTATAGTTTTTTTCGTGGGTACTTAAACAATCACTAAATATCAAAGACAAAAACGCCCAGACCCGGAACAACTATCTGTAAGGTCATACGAATATCGCAAACCTCTTTTGCAATCTGTATACATACCCAACTATCATATTAACAAAAAAATCTTTATACAATCATTGCTTAGTCATCGAGCATGGAATAAATCTCCCGTGTTTCCCCTTAACAATCCCCCTTACAATATTAAAATAATTTTAATTGTATTATTATCAACGACATAATCGTTCGCTCCATTCACGGGCTAATTGGAGGGATCAAACGTTTGAACGATTGAATGCCGATAATTCTCTTTTGTTACTTTCAATATACTTTTGTTACGATAGAACACACAGTGAGATACTTCATCATTACATCTAAACGCAAAGAGGGGTGATGATAACTGGTATCTTAGGTACGTACTTGTGTTTGTGGGAGAAGCAATAATACATAATCATTCAAGTTATAAACCAACAATGGCCAATAATGACTGGCCCGGCTCTGTTTACTGTTTCTTCGTCGTCAGTTAGGAAATGCCGAAGCCATCTAGCTATAAAAAAAAACAAACCATTGACTTGTAAAAGTGTCTCTAATGATCTACTTACAGAAATAAATATCACTTCATTTCATTTCATTTCTGTGGAATTTGACAACGAGATATGTAACAATCGGCTGGGTCGGGCCAGTCAGACTTGGTACCAGGTAGTTACACATACACAATTCAATTCACATAAACAAATTAAAAATAAAATGTCATTACTTGCCATCTTTGATTCGAAATTTTAACTTTGATAAACGATAGGTACCATCTATTCGGAAACGAAAAAATATACCCTAAAATGTTATTTATTACTACAATTAGAAGTACGTTCGGTACTTATAGGTCGTTGACCTGATGAAAACTGGCACGCAATCACCCATTGTAATGAGTTAAGGGAAAGTGGCCTTTATTGTTTATTACATTTTGAGTATTTGAATAGTACAAAAAACAGCAATACGGGTCATATCTGATTAGCGGTTATTGTACTTCGTGGATCATCTTCTTCTAAGCCAGTGGATTCCTTTTATTCCTTACCATGACTTATCGTGATTGATCACGATAATTTCCTTTAACTTTTTTATTTAATGTTTTGGTTACTGTTTGGTTTTGTTTTAAATCTGATTGAACTGCCTCTAAATATTGCCATGCTTACGCTTTACGATGATAACGGTTCGGATAACATGGGCCGTATATACCTAAAGAATTTTCCCATAAATTCAAATAAATATTCATATCTCCTAAACTATCAAAAATGGCAAAACATACGTGGGGTATTTTCGGATACCCTTAGGCACGTGATAGCCTAGTGATATGACCATTGGACTGCCAAGTCAAAGGTCTCGAGTTCAAATCCAAGGCACGCACCTCTGACTTTTCGAAGTTATGTGAGTATTAAAAGTGAATTATCACGCGCTTTAACGGTGAAGGAAAACATCGTGAGGAATCCTGCACGTCTGAGAGATTTTCTCAACGGCGTGTGAAGTCTGCCAACCCGCATTAGGCTAGCGTGGTGGACTATAGCCTAATCCCTCTCATTGTGAGAGGAGCCCCGTGCCCAGCAGTGGGACATATAATGGGTTGATTATGTTAGGCACGTGGAACCTTATATTTAGAAAATAAGAACTCAATTGAAGTAACTACATAGATTTCCCGATTGGACATTTCAGTACACAGAGTTGACTTTCACGCAATAAAGGATCAAATTGAACACACTTCAATGTACAGATAAACAGAATCGAAAACATCTTGAACTGTCAATCGATAAAGATTTATAAAAGGAATGTGACAAGTGTATTTTCGTCCTTATTGCTTCAACTATAAGCTCGTATACGTGTGGTATTTTGCGGTCGCTTCTGTAAGGCTTGCGATACGCGGACGACGAGTTGTCATAAAAATGTTAGTTTGCCGTGTCCGATGGTAATGACTTGTTATCTAATAGCTTTGGTGTAATTGTGACAGACCTTCTACTTAACCCATATAAATAAAGAATTTTTATTTATTAAATCAGTAACTAGTGCACCTTTATTCAGTTTTTTATGACTTTATGTTACTTTATCTTTTCTTTATAATGTAACTGTCTGAAATTATTATTTTTAATCAAATGTAGTATGCTACATAATTATGTACCTACCTATAAAAAACAAACACAAAATCTTCACAAACTAGACATTGTTGCATCAATGTCACAACTACTTCAAGTTATTCAGTTATTAAAGTTCGCTAACTAGTCATAGACACAATTCTCTCTAAAGACAAAATTTTCAATTTTTTATGATATTCTTTGTCCAATTATAAGTTTCTAATTTTGAAAAGTAGTTCTGATTTGTTTTGCTCATATGAAAAAATATTTTTCGAGATTAATATAGGGTGTTTAAAATAAAAACTAGCAATCAATCAGTAATCATTGATCAATTGGATCTATCTTCGGTACACTTGCTATAATTCATTACGGGCTATATTAATTAAAGTTATCCAAACGATAAATTTTAGTGTTTCGATTAGAAGTCCTAAGTAAATATAATAGAGAATAAAATGAGTTAAATAAAGGCTTTTAAATCGATACTTATATAATAAATGCGAAAATAAGTTTGTTTATTTATTACGCTTCCACACCTAAACCACTAAACTGATTTTAAAAATTCTTTCACTAGTAGAAAGCTGTATTATCAGCGAGTAACATAACTTTATTATTTTATTTTACAATATACCTGCAAAAATTACAATAAAGTAACCCAATGTATCAAAAAATTGCACATGAAGTCATTATTTGACGTGCGTTGCCATTTTGTTATTTGTTTGAAAAAAATCGCTTCATTCAACTACATATAAGTGTAAAAAATTAAGACGAAACGAAGTTCCAATAAGTAGGTAAATGTTTGCGGTCAGCTCAATATTCAATTACATAAGCACATAGGCAACTTTTTAACCAGGTTGGACCACGCAGACGAAGTCGCGGGCAGAAGCTAGTAGAATATGTACAACATAACATACCATCACGTATGTTTAGGTCCAATGTACTAGGGAGCGAGCCTATTGCCATTAACCGGGTACAAATTCCTAACTCCGAGCTGCTACTGGGAATTTCATAGAAAAACCCAATAACACTTTGCTCGACCTGGAAATCGAACCCAGGACCTCTAGTATAGCAGTCGCGCTCAGGACCACTTGGCTAATGAGGCAGTTAGAATATGTATAAAAAAGCAATACTGTGGTATCATTAAGCTATACATTTTAAAATACACTCAAAACACATGCATCGTGAAAAAAGGAACACAAACAACGACGGTGTAGTCGCCCATGTGCAGTTGTCCTTAATCAAATTATTCAAATAGAAGATTCTGCTCGCCTTTGAGGCGCCCGCGGAGCATTCAACAAATAAGAACATTTACTCGATGAGGACTCTGTTAAGCATTGCAATCTGTTATTTACGTTTACCCCGCTTCTTTTGATTTCGTATATATTGACGTCACCAGGGAGTTCTCAAGTTGAAGGGAGTCAAAAGAAGACTTGTTTAATACTGCCTCATTAGCCTGGTAGTCGTAAACACGATTGTTATCTTCCTGGGTTCGAGTCCCAGGTCACGCACAATGTTATTGGGTTTTCAATGAAATTCTTGCCTCTGGATTAATATTGCTTGGATAAAATTGTTTGGATTTGTGTCCAGCGATTTAAACACACCAATGAACTATGAGTATACATTAGTACGCCTCTGTCTAACCCTTAAGGAATACAGACGTGGGGTTTTATTTATTTATTTATTTATACTTCTATGCACAATAATAGTAGTACATAAGGCGGACTTAATTCCCTAAGGCATTCTCTACCAGTCAACCTTTGGGTTTGGGAAATGATAAAAAAGGTATGAATAATTAATATTTGAGTGACTAGTGCTAAACTTAGAATACATGAAACCGTAGCTATATAAGGTGTTATGTAGCTACGGTTGCTATGTGACCTTCACAATTTCGTTGATGAGGATATCCATGCTGATGTTATCAGAATATAACTTAATGAACCCTGTGAATCTCATTGAACTCCAATAATCTCATTCCAGAAATAGATACCTATAAGAAACCGTATTTAGTCATCAAGTTGATGCCAAAAACTTGGTCTCTGCGATGTTGAATCAAATCGCATCCGATAATAAGGCTTCGAACCTTCAAACAGACAGGCCTACTTAATTAAAAATTAAATTTGGAGCTCATCGTCTCGATAGAGATCTTTTAATGATTCAACGGAGAATCAAACGTTAATGCTTTCCTGTCACGCGATGTTTATTGACTAGGGTACTGTGTTAGTGGAACTGTAATTCTTATTTTAGGTGAAGTCTGAAGTTATAAATGTTTTAAGATAATTTTTTGACCTACTTTGGCAGTGCTTAAGGTTATGTTGCTTCACTGTATATTTAGTGTATGATTGTGTGCGTTGGTTTTGATAATTGTTCTTGTAACATCGCCAGTGTTGCCCAAAAAGCTGCAAGCTTAATTTAGGATTGTTGGATGTTGGTCACATCTTCCGTATGTGTGAGCTATGGGCAAAACTCACCACTGAGTGGAACCCATAACGCTAGACAAAATCACGACAGACCAAAGAGGTGATGGCGGGAGGAGTTCGCCCTTTATTGGAAGGATTGGTTGCCTTCCAATAAATCCTTCAATCTAAAACTCTAAAACCGAGAAAAGAGGAAGGAGGGAGACCTTTGCTCTGCAGTGGGATAATAATAGCTGAATAAAAAAAAAGTCTCATGCAATCATGATATCATCGTGATAGCCTAGTGATAGTGCGACATTGACCATGGGATTGCCAAGTCAAAGGTCTCGAGTTAAAATCCAAGGCACGCACCTCTGACTTTTCGAAGCTATGTGCTTAATAGTTTATTATCACGCGCTTAAACGGTGAAGGAAAACATCGTGAGGAAACCTGCCCGCCTGAGAGAATTTCTCGATGGCGTGTGAAGTTTAAAAACCCACATTAGGCTAACGTGGTGGACTAATAGCCTAATCCCTCTCATTGTGAGAGGAGACCCGTGCCCAACAGTGGGACATATAATTGGTTGATTATGTTATGTTATGTTATGTAATCAGACCAGACATTTTACTGGCTACATCGTCCTTCCAATCGGAACACATCAATAATATAACTTAAACTTTAAACAGTACGACGGTATGTTCAGATCCCATGTAATAGGGGGCCAACCTGCCAACATACATCGAAACTCCGCGCTGTTACTGAGAATTTCAGAGAAAAACCCAATGACATTGCAACCTGGAAATTGAACATCTTGTGTAGTAGTCACACTTAGGACCACTTAGCATTTTAGCACATTATTGCTTAGCGGTGAAATATTTAATGATGGGGTATGTAGTGCTTGCTAACCTAAACAGATTATAGCAGTAGAGTTCTCACACCTTGAAAATGCTATAAAAGCTGAATGAAATAGGCGACAGTCTCAATATTTTTAATAATCATAAATTTTAATGATCATATATAACAAAGAGCATTAAACATTAAATTTTATTACACGTTATTAAACATACTCACGTTAATGGACGGCAGTGTTTCAAATGGATTTGTCAAAGGCACCATTTGTTACTTCCAGAATTATGATGTTGTGTACAAGTGTAATAAAATGCTTTAGATTTGTTTTGTCATTAGAGTTTTTCTCATGCGTCATTTTTATCGCTTTTATTAATGTAGTTATTATGATTCTCATTTCAGTTTTGTGCTATTTATGAAGTTTGGATGCCGGTTACCTTTAAAAAAATAATTTTGCTTGAAATCGACTATATTTAACTATTACCAAGTCCGAAAGTTACAGACCGAGGGACAGCCATGCTTCGGCACGAATAGGCCGACACAACCGGAGTTATACTACGGCCTCACAGAAAACCGGCGTGAAACAACGCTTACGTTGTGTTTCGCTGAGTGGGTGAGGATACTGGAGGCCCAAACCCTTATAAAAGGGTTTAGGAGAAAACAGACTGATCTAAACTTATTCTCTCTGACACAATTTAGCAGTCCAATGGTCTTTAGGCTATTGCTGCTTTCCTGTTATTAGATCTGTACAAAAATACCAGGTAATATACATAACAGTTATTTTTGTATTGTTTCAGATGAGCCAGTTGATAGTAAGTAATTATCGCCGCGACATCGAAGAATTTTCTAAAACGTCGAAACACATACCAAAGTACTTTACGATAGACTCCGAAGCAAGGGTGGATATAATGTCTAGCAACCCGCTTTGTGTTACTATAAAGCCTACTGTATAATAGGTTAGGTACATATAAGTATGTATATATTACTAACTAGCTTCTGCCCGCGGCTTCGCCCCCGTGGAATAAAAAGTATCGGGAACGGGATAAAAGTATCCTATGTCCGTTTCCTGGTTCTAAGCTACCTCTCCACCAATTTTCAGCCAAATCGGTTCAGCCGTTCTTGAGTTATAAATGGAGTAACTAACACGACTTTCTTTTATATATATAGATATTCGCTACCCACGAATCTCTGACGTCAAAACATCTAATACTTACCAAGATCCTATTGAACTTCGACGTCTCTAATAAGGCAAGGCCATTATCAGCGGAGCTCATTAGATTTTACGGGGGTTAATCCAACCCATTCGACAAACGCAGCACGCGATTCTAGTCTTTATGCAAATGTAATTATGAGTGTCAGGCGACTATTGTCAGGGAGAGAGCCGAGGGTAATCACGTTACCCTTTCGAGTGAAAAATTCCGAGGGAAACTGTTTCAGGTCACGGTTTTGAGCCGTAGACGTGTGGGGTAACGTCCGCATTCTGAAATGGAAGTAGACACAGATGATAGATGGAGGCATTGCTTTTTTTTTAAGCTTACTAGCAATGCGGATCGCACATTACTAGTATTCTTGTTAACCCCTCGCGCTAAGCTATATGCTTGTGTTACGAGTGGGTTCACGTCGGTAGTGCAATGGGTGGGGTTCGAACCAGCAACCACATGATCGCAAGTCCGACGCCCTAGCCATTAGGCTACCAACGCTTCATTACTTTTAATTTTAGTTCCAAGATTATTATAAATTTACTTGTGTAAAGTCATATTTTAATTATTATAATAGTATAATTATACTTATAAAATTGTAAAAAACTGTCTCTGTACATTGAAGATATTTCAAAACAAACAAGTGGGTTAGCGTATACAAACGTCTGCGAACCTAAAAAAGAGATTTTTAAATTCGCGTCTGTTTGTTCGGGTTGGCGTAAAAACTACTGAATAGATTTTCATTTCGTTATCACTGTCAGAAACTATACGCTCCAACTTAAAAACTGGTGACTTCTTATCTCAATTAATTGAACAGATCCTGAGATACAGCTTGACCGGTCTGATGTATACAGACCCATACAAAGAATAAATCATTACTGTTGGTTTATCCGTTTTACTCATAATTAAGCTTCATGTGAGCGAAGCAGCAAACAACTTTTATTGAACCAAAAACCAAATTTCTAGGGTTTTCGATAAATAAGTAGGTAGATTACATACATGTATATCTATTGTTTATTGATACATTGTAGCGAAAGAAAAGTTCGACCTCAGGCAGGATTCGAACATGCATGCAAACAGCATGCGGTAGCGCAAAAAATAATTCATTCAATCATTAAAAATATTTTTATTACACATGAAAACACAAGGCAATGTAGAATTATTATTTTAGTTAAGTTTAATGACAAAATTTTATTTATACTACTTGATACTACTATAATTGCTGTACTTTTAATTATGCTATTAAATATTTAGTATTTACGACCTAGGTATCCCTTAAAACAAGTCTGACTTACATACCTTGTACCTATTCCTCGAAGGGTTAGGCAGAGGCGTACTTAATGTTCCCGCAGTTCGCCGGTATGATGTGATAAAACAAGTCTGACTTAATTATAATAACTTTTTCAAAAGGGGTCAAATATAATGACCACGAAATCTAGTAAATTGAACACCAAAATCACCAAATATTAGGTTATGGTTAGGTTAGAACTGCGATCAGAGCCGAATTATACCTATTATACTTGATAATAGGATCGCAAGTTATAAAATTGTTGGTGTATAAAGTGATTTTTGCCGTTACATTTTACTAGATCTGGAGGTTTTTTTTATGGGATAGGGGAGCAAACGAGCAGACGGATCACCTGATGGTAAGCGATAACCGCCGCCCATGGACACCCACAACACCAGAAGAGTCACGAGTGCGTTGCCCGCCTTTTAAAAGGGTTTGGGCCTCCGGTAACCCCATTCACTCGGCGAAACACAACGCAAGCGTTGTTTCACGCCAGTTTTCTGTGAGGCCGTGGTATCACTCCGGTCGAGCCGGCCCATTCGTGCCGAAGCATGGCTCTCTCACGTAAAAAAGTCGTAGTTAAACAAATACATATAAACGTCTTTTTAAAAAAACTAACCTAAATTGATAATTAAATAAGAGCACCTAGTAACAACATCAAAATCAAAATGAGTGGTTTTCATATTCCAATTGTATTTCTGATACCGTCAAATTGTTTTTCAAATGTTATTTATGAATAGAACTGCCTCATTAGCCAAGTGGTCCCGAGCGCGACTGCTATGCTAGAGGTCCTGGGTTCGATTCCCAGATCGAGCAAAGTGTTATTGGGTTTTTCTATGAATTTCCCAGTAGCAGCTCGGAGTTAGGAATTTGTGCCCGGTTAATGGCAATAGGCTCGCCCCCTATTACATGGGACCTAAACATACCGGCAAACTGTGGGTGTACATTAGTACGCCTCTGCCTAACCCTTCGGGGAATACAGGCGTGATGGTATGTTATTTATGAATAGCGTTTGAATATGAATATTTTATTTCGAACCATCGATTACCAACTATTTCCGTGTTTGAATCGATATCGTATTTAATTATTCATAGAAATAACTAAGCGCTGTGCGTATTTTCGGTACGAATGGGAGCAGTTAAAATAATTTATATCGACGTTTTAAAATAACATGATAGACAGCTTGTGTTAGTTTGGTTATTTTAGTTTTAACTACTAATCTATTAACTACTCGTTATTTAATAATCATCATGGACGCATTTACCATAAAAACTCAAGCTAGTCTCATCGCACCTTAATTTAAATATATATATTTTTTTTGTTAGTAAAGATTACTAGCAATGTGGTTCGCACATTACTAGTATTCTTGTTAACCCCTCGTGCTAAGCTAGATTGCTTGTGTTACGAGTGGGTTCACGTCGGTAGTGCAATGGGTGGGGTTCGAACCGGCAACCACATGATCGCAAGTCCGACGTCCTAGCCATTAGGCTACCGCCGCTTAACTATATTATAATTACGCTTATTTATATTGTAACAATATCAAAATTACCTTACACTGATATTCCAGACGGATTACACAACCCTTCCTTTTCTATGCTTCTTATAGAAGGTTATTTGTAAGGATTGTAACCTTCACGTCCAACACAGGTATATCTTTCTAATTTTATTATTGAGCATATTATGTATGGCTGTCATCATAATTCTTCAGCAGTTTCACAATCAAATATGATTTTACGATGGATTTGATGAAATAAAACTACCTACTTTGCGGCTTTTATCGCGTTGTAATCAAAATCCGTAAAGTGATGGTTTTCAATAAATGTCCAATATCCACGTGAATCAGAAATCAGTATGTTTGGAGGATTGCTAATTCTACGGCACCTAGTCGGTGAATAATTGCAATAGATTATTTCCATAAAACACTAATCACTGACTGCCTCGTTAGTCTAGTGGTCCCAAGTGTGACGTCCTGGGTTCAATTACCAGATCGAGCAAAGTGTTATTGGATTTTTCTATGAAAATCTCAGTAGCAGCTCGGAGTTTGGAATTTGTGCCCGGTTAATGTCAATAGGGTCGCCCCCTATTCCCTATATAGTCCCTACATGGGACCTAAACATACCAGCGAAATGTGGGTGTACCTTAGTACACCTCTGCCTAACCCTTCGGAGAATACGGGCGTGATGTGTTATGTTAACAGTGATGAGTCAGCGCTGAACTGTAATTAGTAATCAGAAATTGGGTAGCTTTAGAAGCTTCGATGGGTTAAATAAAACGGCAACCTTTCCACCATGAACATTTTAAGGGTACTCCATCATATTATTTTAAAGGTCTATAAACACAGTTTACCGACCTTTTGTCTTAGTTCAAAGTTATCGTTATTAAATGGTTTCTATCCTCAAGAAATTATCCTAGATAAGTCTAATTTAGATAAGTCCTGTAGAATAGATCTCGATTGCCGAGTCTCAAGTGTCTGGTCTTAAAACTTTCCAATCTATTCCTTGAAAAGTAACTAATAATATTTAAACTAGGCCAGTTTCCTTAATGTAACTAAGTAAAACGAAAATCTTGTTTTATCTTGAATACCTTTTCCTAGAAACAATTTGATTGAGAAATTAATACCCAGCGTTAGATTTTAGATTACAATTTCTGTTTAAGTTTACGTTCAGTATTCTTAAATGGTATTAACAAATAGTACTAAACTACTAAGACTACACATTTGGCGTAGCGGTTGAGCGATCGGCTTATGCGCCAAGTGTCGTGAGTTGTTCCTGGTCTGGGCGTTTCTGTATGTGAGCATTTGAATTTAGAAACGCAGAAGAAAATGTTGGTGTGGAGCAACATCTTTTTAAAGAAAAAAAAATACTGAATTACCTGTCTCACCCACACATAATGTGTTTCTATTATATATATCTTTTTTTGAAGTCGGTTAATAATAATAACATAAATATATACCCTAAAACTTGTATCCCAACAAGAGATATTCCAGCTTCTCAATTGATTACCACTAATATCCATATTTTAGGAAAACTACTTGGTCTAGCATTATCCACCAGATTGTTCAGCTTCCTAGGAATTAATCACAAAGCACGTTACCATTGTTATTTGATTCCAAGGAAGACTTATTACAAAAATCTCATTAAATAAAATAACATTAATTCCTTTAAAAGATGATTGCAATAAATATTTAAAAGCTCTAGAAATCACAAACCAGAGAATCTTTCGATTCGGTACTTTGTAAACGAATTCAAATTATATGTTAATACAGCACTTCCTATGTAGAGACATCAGTTGGTATTATGTTAATACGGTAACGAGTCGACTCGGAACGGTTAATCAAGCCATATTCGTATTGAGACGGTACACAGTACCCTCGTTGGCATTTGATACTAATATGTGTAGACGGGTTTATTTGGCGCGCGAAAAACACGTCGCGTTTTGTTATTGAAACGTCCAGAGGGATCACTCTTGCATTTCGCAGCGGAGGGTTAAAATGTGGCTGAAATATTTTCAGTGACGTTTTCTAGGACCACTAGACTAATGAGGCAATTATAAGTTTGATACATAAATTTGAAAACAAAAATAAGTAGTTTATAAGTCGTAAAATCCTGATAAACAATTAATTTAATTCTTATCTTGCAGGTGATGAAGTAAAAAATATTGACACAACAAATACTTTGTCTCATAAAAATATAAGACCATAAATGATTTAATCGAAGCGTCGTCGGTAGCCTAATGGCTAGGGCGTTGGACTTGCGATCATGTGGTTGCCGGTTCGATAGCCACCCATTGCACTACCGACGTGAACCCACTCGTAACACAAGCATTTAGCTTAGCACAATAATACTAGTAATGTGCGACCCACATTGCTAGTAAGCTTTTTTTTTTAAAAAATATACTTTGCCAGTTTAATTTTGACCTAAAAAAAAGTAATTCCACCAGTATCCATTGGGGATGATTCTACGAAATCACTTTAATATTTCATTATTCCCCAACTTGGGCCTAATTAAAGAAAAAAAAGAAGCTAAACAATCTAAAAGTCTTGTTCGCTAGGTGGAGGTCGTACGTGACTGGAATGATGATAAAATAAAAGTAAATAATAATACAAAAACCCTTGTACGTTTGTCCGTTATGGCTTTTAGGGCCGTGGGATGGCTTCTGCTCTATAGTACGGTGGTAATTTATTAACGCGAGTATCGCCAATATTCGCATTATCTAATGTTACGAGTCAATATTAGATGCAAGATGGCGCCTGGCACGGAATAATAACTATTTATGGGTTTACGTGAGCTATTAGTAAACTATTATTAATTAATGTACTATTTATAGACTTGTGTTTTCTAAGTTAAATATTCAAAGGAGTTTGTTGCACCATTTCTCGTCAAAAGATAAAGAAACATACTTACTGGTTTCTGACACTTACATGAATATTAGACATTCAACATCATCGTACTTAGCATCCATGTGGTTTCAGGGAGACTGATCAATGGTGGATGTTGTAAAGAATCCGAAACGTCGGAAATTAAATACAATACAACGCGATATAATTCATAAAAAGTAGTTTTATTTCAAAGTTAAAGAGGCATTCTCTCAAATAACATAATACCGCCATGTATCGCTGCCATGCATGTGTCCCTTAGGAATTAGGCAGACTTGTACAACTGTACAAAGTTTGCCCAAACGTTATCAGCACCTATATTTTAGGGTTAGAACTGTAAGGCCCACTTGCACCAACTTCTGAAATGTGTTTAAATTGTATTTAAACATGAATTTTTTATGAAAAATTGTGTTTAAATATGATTTAAACACATTTAAGAATTTGGTGCAAGTGGGCCTAAATTCTGTATAAGAACCCGCTAAATATACCTGAAAATTTAATTCAGAATCTCACATTGTCACATTTGCTACCACTAATTCCGTGACTATAGTGGTTTACAATATGTCACTGATGAAGTCTTACAACTATGTCAATTCCACTAAGAAAATAGTACGAAGCCTCTGGTTTATGAGCTACTAGCTGTTGTTTGCGGTTTTTCTCGTCCCAAGAGGAATCATTTAATATAACTTGGTTTCTAGGTAAATTACGAGTATCAAGATGGAACATGTACCAGATGGCAGTTTATTTATTTTTCCTTTTTTTTAAACAAACATTGGCCACATTACGATTTTCTCCTGTATCTTGGGTGCTTCTACAAACACAAATAAACGCCCAGACCCGGACTATCTGCAGGTCATACAAATATTTGAGGATCGAACTCACAACACGTAGCACAGAAGCCGTTCAGTCACTACGCCAAACGTGTCGCCAAATTGTATTATATTAGATCGTAGCGTGCGTCGTATCTTACAAGAAAACTATCCTTCTTTCGAAATTAAACTGTCGATTTATTTGCTCTGGCAGATGGATTGCTTGTCGGTTAGACAATTGTCTAACATAACTTGAGCTGTAGTCTTACTATTTAACTCCCTTCTTATTACGACCGTCTTAGTCACAGTGGGAGATAGGGGAGGTCAGGTGTAACTGGTGTAGAAACAGCACGTCAGTTTTGGCGAATCGTAGCCGGAAGTCCGAGGTCACGTGGCGCTAGCGGCGTATATCCGGTTACGAGTAGGGAGGCATTCGGTAAAGGGTGGGAATTATTCGAAATTGCTCGAAATTTTGGTATTTGGGCAACGTTGTGGTGTTTATGATGTGTTCTTTTGTGACCATATATTGAATAGTTTGTGTGTTTTATTTTAATGCTATAAAAATCCAGTAGATGACGTATTTAGTAGATAGAAAAATGAATACAATAGATTGTATTAATAATCAAGCTGCGGTATTTGTATTAATGAATTTGTGGTGATTGTATTAATGAAGCGGCGGTAGCCTAATGGCTAAGGCGTCGGACTTGCGATCATGTGGTTGCCGGTTCGAAACCCACCCATTACACTAACGACGGGAACCCACTCGTAACACAAGCATTTTAGCTTAGCACGAGGGGTTAACAAGAATACTAGTAATGTGCGACCCACATTGCTAGTAAGCTTTTAAACCAAAATAATTCTTATTTAACTTAAAAATATTTTCAGATATAGATTGACAACCTATTTTCTTAATAAACTCTAAACCTAGAGTATTTTATCTCAATGTTATTATTTATTAGATATATGATTAGATATTATATTTTGCTACCTATACCATGAGAATTTTGTGGTGAACATAGTTCATGCAATCACGATAGGATAACGCTCTTGACTTGGAAATAATTTGTATTATAATATACTAAACTGTATAACTCATTCATATCCCACAAAGAATTACAGGCATATATACAAAAGTTATACCTACAGGGCCAAGTTTACCGCCCTTACCCTGAACTGAGACATATAGGGTTTTATCAACGCTGACGTCAGTACAGTTTGCTTCCCCTAAACGCGTAAACACACTATCGTTTTACACGATGCGAAATATGATCAGTTATATAGCTAGACGACCAAACAGCATTATGAGGAAAGTATTTTAATAGAGTTCCCCCCGTTTTATCGTCTTCAAACAGCCTAAAGCCGAGCAATACCTTTATATGCTACTTTTTTTTATTTGAAAATGTTGTGGCTTAAAAATGTATCCGGTACTGTGGGTGTTTATTCAAAAAATGTAACAGATACATCCATGTAGTACGGTCGTTCCAGTTCTGGGTAAACATCCACCCCTGGAACAACTATTTGTAGGCCATGCCAATATTTTGTTCCAGTACCACTACCCAGTAGGCAAGAGCTCTAGGTTCCAGTGATTATGCGATTCACGGTCTATAAGGGTCGTAGTGAATATAATCCGAAATCCCATGGGAAAATACGGAAAAGTTGCCCAATTATTTGAACGGTATTTAAAAATAAATTCGTATTCTTTTTAGTGGGTATGTGATCGACATACTCTGCCACCTCCCCTGGCGACAGACAATGATATAATTATAATATGCTACGTCAGATATAACTCTTCCCCTAATGAGCCACAACTACGTCAGAATGTCACGTACAGTGTTGCTGTTAATTAAAATCTTCACTAAAAATTTCATATTTTTTTATTTCAAGTGGAATATAAAACAAATTCTTTACACAAAATAAAAATTCGTTGACATAACTGTTACATGGCGTAGTTCGTCTTTCATGAAGATATTTTTTAAGAAGCAAATTGAAAAAGGTTAGAATCCTAGGGCTAATGTGCTTCATTTCCTTTCACAGCTTATAAAAACCATCCTATCAAAAATCAAAGGGAATCTAACCCTCAATTTACATCATAAAAACAATAAAAACCAGTACATGAGACAAAAAGTCAACGTCAATGTTACTCCTGATAAAATGGACGGCTCTCTATCGCCTATAAACTATAATTTTTTTGCCCAAAATCAAATCTTAGATTATTTCCTGATGTCTCCTCGTAAAACTACGAAGGGTCGAGAATCAGAAGGATTTTCAGAGATATGCAATATCGCTTGTGACAATCCGCGCTCGGAAAAATATGTTATGGCGGTGTTTGTGTGACGACTATGAATTCAAACCGCATATTACCATTATTTTTTTTTAAATTAATTTCAACACTAACTATTTTCCGTTGAATTACCTGCGTACATCTAGTTATTCCCAGAGTACCGTGGTTTTCCCAAAATGCTTCATTAGCGCAAGACCTGAAAGTAGTTTATTTAAAATTTACTGCTGAATCGATGAAATTGGTTTATATATGTGTTACAATACCTAAAACTATGCCCCTTGATCTATCAGTGGCTCGAGCTAGGCAAAACTGAAACCTATTTAAATAAATAAATAAATATTCTGGGACATTTTTAGCACAGCACCATCTAGTCCCAAACTAAGCAAAGCTTGTACTATGGGTACTAGACAATGGATATAATATAATACTTATATACTTTTTTTTGTAAATACATACTTATAATACATAAGAAACACCCAGACGAACACAAATACTTATATTCATCACATAAATATTTGTGTCCTGTGGGAATCGAACCCACGACCTCATGGTCAGCAGTCCGGTACTCGAACCGCTAAACCACAGAGGCCGTAAAAGCTAGCTATTTCAAGCTCAAGTTGTTATTTATTGCATGTGCGCGTGGATATTGTAGTCTTTTTTGGGCACGACTGTAGTACAACCACGAGGTTTTTATGACTCAATATTTTAATTTACGTGTTTGAGGCCCTGCTCTTATTCAGGTACCTACACGTACCTTAGATCTGCAAAATCTTACATCCTAACGCAAAATGACTAGGCTATTTTTTTTCTATTGCCGTGTCAATTCATTGTCATGTGAATGTATGTTAATGTAAAAGATGATGTTATATGGAAAATTAACAAATATCTTACAAAGCTTGCTTGCGTGCAAATACAAAGCTACTTTATTTATAACTAGCTTCTGCCCGCGACTTCGTCCGCGTAGCGTAATGATATATAGCCTATAGCCTTCCTCAATAAATGGGCTATCTAACACTGAAAGAATTTTTCAAATCGGACCAGTAGTTCCTGAGATTAGCGCGTTCAAGCAAACAAACAAACAAACTCTTCAGCTTTATATATTAGTATATAGATGTCGTTGAACTAAAATTTTCTATAATTGCATAGCTAATCCACTCTAATCTTCAACAATTAAAATGTCAGATATACAACAATTTATTGCGGCTAAAGTTTCTTTTGGGTAATCAGATTTAGGAGGAGGAGGATTCTCGTGCTATTGTGTTATTATAACTGCCTGATTAGCCAAGTGGTCCTGAGCGCGACTGCTAAGCTAGAGGTCCTGGGTTCGATTCCCAGGTCGAGCGAAGTGTTATTGGGTTTTTCTATGAATTTCCCAGTAGCAGCTCGGAGTTAGGAATTTGTGCCCGGTTAATGGCAATAGGCTCGCCTCCTATATCATGGGACTTAAACATAGCGCCGAGCTGTGGGTGTACATTAGTACGCCTCTGTCTAACTCTTCGGGGAATGCAGGCGTGATGGTATGTTTGTTATGTTGTATTATTATATTATTATGTATTTTTATTACTTTTTTTAACAGTTTAATTATTAGTGCTTGTTTAATGTAACATTAACTCGAACACATTCGGTACAAGCCCTCGATTTAATTCTCCAGTGTTCCAAATGAATGTATTCTTTTTATGTTAATTGGATTAGGAATTAGTGAGGCGTGTAATAGGGTGAATACAGTACCGAATGGTACGGCGTGTTATCGGCAGGGTGCGTGACACTCGTCCCCTTGTGTAGAAAAAAATGTGTTCCGTTTTGTTTTGTGTAAATCGGTTTCAAATAGTATTGGGACACGATTGTAATGTCTGTTAATTACGGTACTATCCATTTGGGAATTGTTACTGAACTTTTGGAATACTTTTCCTGATAGGTCTGTGAACTTGATTGTTTTTTTTTTCTGTTTCAGTGATCGATTTCAGTTCAGACATAGAAAGCGTAGCTTTTAATTTGTACAAATTGAGATATTTTCATTTCATGTTCAACTTTACAAACAAAAAAAATATACACGTATTTTATTACAAAACATTTTTCGTGAGGGTGGAAATTAAATTTATATCAGGGTAGGGAATCACAAATAAATATTGTTACACTGTCATAAAACAATAAATGCTACTGCAATTATGTAAATCGGTTGTACGAGCAAAGTTGAACAAATAAAAATAAAGTTCCCCTCTCCCTCTAAATATGAAATCGCAATATAAGGGGATACTTCCTTATTATGAACTTATTCCCTTCATCCGTGGTGTTTGGTGTTTTTCATACCATAATCTCCATCCCCCTTCCCTGTCTCCCCTTTGTGTTAAAAGATTGCGAAGATTTGATGTGTTTTGGCGGTCGTTGATGTGCAAAGAAAGGGGAGTCTAGCTAGGAAATTGATCATTACTGTCTGGGGATATTTTTAACTGTAATACGTCTTTGGACGTTGTTTTTGGAGAGGCCGATATCCTGTTGGGGTCGATTAACGGCTGTCTGTCAGGACTTAATTACTTGTCAATTTCACGTCTCCGATTATTTACTCGTATCATTTTTACTGGTGAATCTTTTTAATGTTAGATAGAGTGGTTTCCATTTGAAACAATCATTTATGGTTGATTTTCTCGAACGTTACTGCTTTAATAAATACAAATTTCACATACCAAACATAATTATGTATATAATATATAAATACTCTGGTTGCATACTATACATATTCACTGCCTTACGATTACGAATAAGTTGTAAATGGTCTCATTTTGTTCAAATACTGTAAGAACAACTAAAACATAAAAGTGTACATATATATCTACATATAGTAGGTAATATACAACGTTTATTCGTAAGACCATATGTGTCAAATAATAAAAGAGCAAATATAAGTTGTATTGACGTAGTGGCCGCTGAACCTCAATCTGTCACTTTTTCCAGGACAATAAACACGACCATTTTCCAAGTAATAGTAGATATATACACTCGGGCATAAAAAGATGGATGCTATATTTTATTCTTAGATTTTATTTTTGTAACTGCCTCAATAGCCAAGTGGTCCTGACCGCGACTGCTACGCTAGAGGTCCTGGGTTCGATTCCCAGGTCGAGCAAAGTGTTATTGGGTTTTTCTATGAAATTCCCAGTAGCAGCTCGGAGTTAGGAATTTGTGCCCGGTTAATGGCAATAGGCTCGCCCCCTATTACATGGGACCTAAACATACCGGCGAACTGTGGGTGTACATTAGTACGCCTCTGCCTAACCCTTCGGGGAATACAGGCGTGATGGTATGTATGTTTTATTTTTGTTCAATAAAATAACTTTTTATATAAGTAAAAGAACCTGAATGATTGGCGATAGGCATTTCAATGATGATCTTGCTTACTCTGGTATTTAACCACGTTATAAAACTGCTCAATGGTATTTTTTTATCATGGCAATGAAAATCAGAAAACCTTACATAATCTGACTTTACCTACCCCAATTACTTCTAAAGGCGTTAAACACACAAATACACTCCAATCAAGATAAAACCCATACAGTGACACCTTAACTTAAAAGGGCTCAAATACTTGAGGCAATCAATGAGGGCTTAATACCCAGTTGTTAGAAATTGCCCGATAGAAAGTTGGTGTAATCTCTTGTGGATCAACTCGCAGTACGTGAGGGTAGATTGGGCTAAGGGATGGTGTTCCACACGATTTAGTTAATCACTGTGTGGTAATCAAAACGTAGATGTGTAGGTACTCCTGTTCTGCGAAAGACCAATTGCGATATTTTTGTAGTAAGTCGTAAGTTCAATATTTTAATTTTGCCCATTTTAATACCTTTTTTTGTTCTTGACAATGCAATGTAACATTTTACCTAAAATGAAAAAAATAAAAAATTGGTATAATTTTGATTTTTTTTGCAATATCGTCGGATCTAGTTCAGTTGAAATAGGGACTAAAAAAATAAATTGCCTTTGTGAATGGTGTTACTGACACTAAGGGTGAAATGACGAAATTATAGATTGATTACTCAGAAAACTTATTTGAATTATACCTACTTATATTTTAAACCTTTTCACTGAACCTCTTTCTGTATGAACAGGGAAGAGTCCAAGGGCCCAAGTCTGATATTTCAATCGTATCAGAATAGATCTTAAGATTCAATTTTAAACTGTAATATTTTCCCTATTCACTGTGATGTTGTTAATAATTTATTGTTGTTGAGAAAAATACTTTATGTTGAGACACAAACGTAGCCTTAATTGGGATACGAATTTTCCCAAAGTAAAATAAGAAAGACGTGTCGTGACACGCATACGTGTTTCTAGACAGTGTTACCTTAAACCCACATGGATTAATTTAGCACAAGCGTGGGAGGCGATTGGGCCAAGGGTTGTGCGTATGGGATTTAGTTAATCGCTATGGTTATTAAAGGTTGACTCGATTACTATAGTAGCAATCGAATGGAATGTTTTTCAGGATTGAAGGGTTCTGAAGATAAGGGATTTTGAGAAAGGTGTTTGTGTTTATCCAACATTTCCTTACACTATTATTTTGGCATTTTATGCATGTGTATTTTTCGCAACTAAAGGACCATGGGCGATTTTGTATGGACCCCGTGCCCACCCTCCAACAGACATGGAATGCGTTTTAATATGTTTATTAGCAGCTACAAAAGGCATAACAAAAGTTTTAAATGCGAAATCCATGGGGTTTCTTAAAAAAATAAAAAAACGTTTTGGCAGAAATGTGTATAATTTTATACAAATATATATTTTTTTAATTTCTATTTACTGAACACCAATTTCACCATCATTCTAGCGTAGCAGTCGCACTCAAGGAGAGTGCTAAAGGTCTTGGGTTTGATTCCCAGACCGAGAAAACTTTATTGGGTATTTTTTTTGTAAAATTCACAGTTCGGAATTTGGATGCGCCTGATGGCAATAGACTCGCCTCCTATTACACGGGACATGCACACTATTACCAAAAAATGTGACAAAAATTCGACCGAAAAATACTTTGATATCCGAATTACGGTTGAACCCCACCTATTTGAAGATTACCGCTATAAGATAAAAATACCAGCATAAAAAGACCTTTCGAATGAGGTATTTCTTAAATCAATTTGAGGGTGGTGGCATTTTTTAAAAATACTTATAAATGAAATTCTGGTCAAACTCCACATATTTGGACAGTCCCGCCATAACATAAAAATATGTGCTGAAAAAGACCTTTCAAATGAGATAATTATTTCTGAAATGAGGGGACGTGAGGGAGGGTGGGGACGTTTCTTCCCATTGTCCTTTTCATATAACTGTAGTCCAATGAAGTGATACATTCGTTCTAATAAAAGAACCAATAAAAAAAACTACAGTATAAGTTACTTTACGATAGTACTACCAATCGATAAAAAGACCTAAAATCGGATAACAGTTATGAAAACTTGCCGAACTCTATTAATTTTCATGTAAATTTTCCTTATAACG
Source organism: Acronicta leporina (assembly GCA_947256265.1). Classification (NCBI taxonomy): domain Eukaryota; kingdom Metazoa; phylum Arthropoda; class Insecta; order Lepidoptera; family Noctuidae; genus Acronicta; species Acronicta leporina. The sequence continues at coordinate 3,919,928 of OX366516.1, forward strand.
TTACAAAGTATGCCTTTCTCGACTTTCTGCCGGATGAACCTCGGTATAATTAACATTTATACAGTACACGCAATGGGAGTTTGGTTTTAAACTAATTGTTGTTCACCAGTCCCTGTGATGATTACAATTTCATGCTCTTTTAATTATGGAACCTCTATATTTGTTATACAGATTGGGGTCGAATCACGGGTTTCATTTCACAATGAACTTTTGTTTATTTCGTAATACGTCACATTTTTATATTTATGACGTCCAATGGAATTGTATAAAATTTAAATATAAAAACTGCCTCAATAGCCAAGTGGTCCTGACCGCGACTGCTACGCTAGAGGTCCTGGGTTCGATTCCCAGGTCGAGCAAAGTGTTATTGGGTTTTTCTATGAAATTCCCAGTAGCAGCTCGGAGTTAGGAATTTGTGCCCGGTTAATGGCAATAGGCTCGCCCCCTATTACATGGGACCTAAACATACCAGCGAATTGTGGGTGTACATTAGTACGCCTCTGCCTAACCCTTCGGGGAATACAGGCGTGACGGTATGTTATGTTAAATATAAAAACTCCTTTGTTTTTTTCTTACTGAAGAGATGAACGAAGAGCTATAGTGGCCAGTTTAAATAGTATAATTGATTACTTGCTTTATATTTTATCCTAATATAACATTTTCCCGTAACTATGTGACTTAAAGGCTGAATGCTCAGATAAACCGTTCAGTATTAAACAACGTTACTATATAACTAAATAGGTACCTACGGTTGTATTCTTTGAACCTATGTTTGCACTAGAATATGTACCTGAATTTGTTTTAAATCAATGCCTTCAATTAAAAGTGGAACAATATTTTTCAGCCCTTTTCCAATTTTTTTTCGGTGATACCCTGATCCCTTTATTCCCCGATTATCCCGATTTGACACGCTTTTTATTTTTTCCTAATAAAATCGTTACATTTAAATCTGCTTACGTACAAGCACAAATATTTGCAGGATTAACATCAAACTCGCCACTTGACGTAATTTGCCAGAGTATGACGTCACTGAAAGGAAAAAACATAAGACGCCACTGTCACGTAAAAGAAAAAGTTTCGCGCACCTACTTTACGGATAGATAATTAAATTCTTGGGACATTAATCTTAGTTAGGCCTTTTTACACGTGAAACTTTTTTGATTATATGTATTTTTGTTAGCTAGTAAGTGCTAGGTACTTAGAAGAGCTGTTTTGATTAAGGAAAATGCATTTTAGGTAGATACGCTAAATGTGTTCTAGGCATAGGATTATGTACTTACAGTTGAATACTTAGCTTTGTATTTATCGTCTGATTCACAATGTGTAAGTTCTCGTAAGTACATAAATTTCGTCCCGTAGCGAGCAGTATGAGCCTTAAATGCTTCTAAATAATGAGAAGTCGTTTGTAAGATTAAGAACATAATTTTATCTAAGCAGTATTTGAACTTGCACGAAGTTTTCTCCATGTACCTGTAACCTATACTTTTTTGACCTTTCCAACTATACCCACACTGAATATAATTCGTAATTTTTTTTATTATAAAAAAAAATTAAAAATAAAAATAGTTTATTTCATTAACATTTTGCATATAACATAGTGTGGCTAGAACCACCCAGGAAGCATGTAGTAATGCTTGTGTTGGGTGACTCAGCTCCTCCCTAGGATTAGTACATAATGTAGTTATATTAATTAATTAAACTATTTTACGTTTAATTACAATCAAGATCAACACAATAGAAATTATTATTTCATCAATGGATGTTGATGACATCATATTAAGAGGAGAACGAGACAGGAGGAGCTTTGGAGTCCTCAAATCAATTTCCTCCTGCCTTACAAAAGGGTTTGAGCCTCCGGTATCCTCACTCACACGGTGAAACACAACGTAAGCGTTGTTTCACGCTGGTTTTCTGTGAGGCCGTGGTATCACTCCGGTCGAGCCAACTCATTGCTGCCGAAGCATGGCTCTGCCATGGTAACATAGGTTTCGAAATAACCACATCTGACAGATGATCTTAAGTCATTTAAAAAATATATATACCTTTATTTTCTTTGACGATACGGATTCCTAACAGGTAGAATCATAAAAAAATATTTTACTAGAAAAGAAAATGCCATAAAGTCTATGAAAAATAAACATTGCTGTACCTAAGGTCGATTGGAGAATTTAAAAACTAACAAGTTATGCCTGCCGATCGCCCGGCGGATGGTATCGCTTCGTTATTACGTTGACCTCGAACCGTTTACTTACACTGTAGGTAAAACGAGGCGAGGCTATTTTTGTAGGCTGGGATTTTTGCTAGTGTTACGTGACTAATGACCCAATGGGTCCTATCTATTGTAAACTGTAATACTGTGAAACTACACGAAGACGGCATTATAAGATAGACTCTAATATTTAAAGGTGGGAAGACTGCTGTTAAATTGCGTCAGGGGTAGTATTATTACAAATATTCTGCCAAATAGGTAATAATATCTTATTTCTAGTTTAAAGGTCTGTCTGTACCATTGACATTTTTGGGTGTATGAAACGTAACAATTGAGGTATTAAGATGACAACACACTAGTGATATCATACTATTGTGTTGCTGGCGTCTGTAGGCTACGATATCTTACCAGTCGGTGGCTCGTACGCTTGTCTTTCATATTTATTATTGCTCAACCCGGGAATCGAACCCAGGATCTCTAGCGTAGCAATTGCGCTTACCAATAGGCTATCGAGGCATACTTATTTTGGTGATTAGATCAGATTTTATTTCTTTATCTGCGAACTTCAATGCGTCTCTGTTTTACCTGGTGTTACGAATATCACAACCATAGCTCTTGGCAATAATTAGGTGAACTTAGCATAAACAGAATAATTAATAGCACGACATACCTACATATAGACCGCCCTCGCTCCGTTCTTTTTTAGATACCCCACGCACCGTCCCCTGGGGTAAGTATTAAAAGCTTTAAACTTGTAGGTAGTTAGGCTAAAGGAGATTGGAAAAAAGTTCCAAAATCGAAACCGAGTAAAATACATCACATTTATGTCGATACTATACTTATTATTTTGTTTTCTAGGTGGTTACTTAAAGAAATAAGATTATTATGTGACTTGAATGTCTTGTTCAATCACAATAACTGAAAAATGTCATATGATGTATATAATGATTTGAAGAAAGCACGTCCGTCAATTCACCAGTGGCCCACTTTGGGCGCCAATTTTAGCCGTCGGCCCTAATCTTATACGTTCACAATCATAAATTTTAAATAATTGTTAAAAAAAAATCAGAATTGTCGATACCCTGAATTGCGTTACGGAGTTTTGATGGTATTCATCGTGTCAAATATTGATATAGACTCGGAGCTCGACTTTAACATAGTTGGAGAAAATCAATGTTGATAAATGTAGCTTATATATATCAAGCAGAGCAGTATAATAAGTAGTCACTATGAACATACCGCCCCGTGCTCCCCATGGGTATCGTTATACAACAGTTCGAAACTAGGGGAGGTCGGGGAGAAATCACGATGTTCCGAAGTCACAAAGCGATTCTAAACACCTTTAACCAGTATTCGATATCAATGTTAAGTAAAACTGTACAAAAATTACTAAAACTACTACTCACAAAAATTATAACTTTACTTAACCGAACATGAATACCATCGCTCATCACCGCCCAAATTGATTTCATCAAACACCTCTGCTTAACCCTTCGGAGTTACAAGCTTAATGTTATTTTATGGTAAATATAACCAGGAATTTCAAACAAGGATATTACAAGCCTCGCTGCTAATTACAAACAAATTAGTTCACAAAGCTAAACGTTTCATCAGTACATACATAATACATATCGGGTCTCTAATGTATATTTAATTATATCGTCTGTTTGTTGTAGAAAGTATTTGAGTGTAACGGGGAATTCATGACCAAAGTGATTCACCTGTGTTTAATAGTTTTATTTCGTGTTATACTATGAATTGCTATTATTTATATATATGAAGGTGGTTTCTGCAGCTGGATATTATGATGGTTCCACCGCATTGCCAAAAATTCTGCCTCTAAGCTGTAATTTTAATAATTGGATTTGCTTATTTTTATTATTTTACGAGTTATCTCTGGAAATAAATTGAATTGTATCCAAGCACGTAAAAGGGCTCCTGGACTACCGAGCATGCTTTAAAAGTTTTGCATAAATACATAAAAAGTATCAGACATGGTTTTGCTTGACACGCACGACAGAAGAAAAGAAAAGAGCTCCATAAGATGGACTCATTCTGAAACTAACTTTTGTCGCGAAAACACATTATCTTTAATAAATTTAATTTACCAGAAAGAAGATGATGAATTATTTGTTTGGATTTTTGAATTCTGAATATCCATTAATTCAGTATCAAAGTAACATAATAATTCATTTAAATTAATTGTACCTACCTATTTATTTTCGTAATTTGAACGATTTTCGAATTTCACTTCGAATTGCAATTAATTCTTCTAGCATTTATTTTCAATTAAAAACAAATTTGCTTTCTTGATTAAATTGAAACAAAACAATTTGTTCAGACGATAATAAAGCGGTTAGTCTGTGGACTACCAAACAAATATTGTGAACTCTCCAAATACATTTAGATTGGTTAGTTTATTTTATTCTTCGACTATTATTAAAGTTTTTTTATGAAAAATCTAGAAAAGGTATAAAATAAAGATTTATAATACACTGTGATATATAGAACATTCTTTTTAGTATAGGTATTTATGCGAAACCTGAATACAGTTTGTTCAGAACTGAACTGAATCGATTCTAGTATTTTTTTCGCCATGTTTATTTTGTCCCAAAAATATTTTAAAAAGTTACAAGTGGGATACCGAGCGACACAAGTCTATTTCCGCAATCATACGCGCAAAACACAAGTCACAGCAAGTCATAGCGGCACTAGCGCGGGCGCACATCGGGGCAGGGATAGTAAGACGTAATGAGCATGTTTTTGTACGGGCAACTAGGTAACATAAAAAGCTTATATATTATACTAGCTTCTGCTCGCGACTTCGTCCGCGTAGCGTGATGATATATAGCCTATAACCTTCCTCAATAAATGGGCTATCTAACGCTGAAAGATTTTTTAAAATCGGTCCAGTAGTTCCTGAGATTCAAACAAACTCTTCAGCTTTATATATTAGTATAGATAACTTTGTGATAAAGTTTTGAAATTTTGTACATAGATTTTTTACATGAAAATACTCGACATGTGTCTTGGGTTTCGCATGTACTCAAACTAAGTTTCACTATAATTCTTTGATAGTAAAAATAGAACCTTAGTTTCGAGGATACACGCTTCATTTTTGTATAAAGTGGAACGCCTTGATATTTGATGATGTTATTACTTCTCGAACATGATGTAACATTATTCACCATTTATTACCGTTTACAAAAAAACCATGACTAATCTACGGTAACACCCAAAGAGCTTCGTAACTACCGTTCAAGAATTCTTACAGAAAAATGAACGATTGTTGCAAAATGAAATGAAATATCCAATTGCTGGTGCTTTTTAGCAAAACACGAGAGTTATAGCATGTAAATAAGTCTTTACGAATTAGGGAAGGCATCTTTCATCTCTGTTCAGAACGATTAGGTATTCATAAGATCGCTCGCTCGCGTCTTGTACCCCGCCCCCGGAACGATTTTTTCCCATGATTTATTTTTGTATGTAAACAAAAAAGTTTTAATGCCCCAAAGTAATATGAATCTCTAATGCCCAGCTTCCATGGTTTTCCTTTCGAAAATTACTTTGTATGTTTGAGGATTATGGGAACTTTAACAGGAAAAGTTGATAATCACCAAACAGTGACCCTGTCTTCCATTGTTTCGTTTAGACTGAGGATAATAGAAACAGATTGCTTTTTTAGTTAAGGCTATTTAAAAAAACGAATTCTACAAAACATACCATCTGTATCATACCAGGCGTACTTATGTATACCCACGATTCGCCTCTATGATTTAGGTCTCATGTAATAGGGGGTGAGCCTAATAACCGGGCAAAAAATCCAAACTCTGAGCAGCTACTGGGAATATCATAGAAAAACCTAATAACACTGCTCGACCTGGAAATCAAACACAGGACACTCTAGCGTAGCAGTCGCGCTCAGGATCACTAGGCTAATGCTTGGCTAATGAGACACTTAAAAACGAATCTTTAAAAGTTTTAGGCTAGCATGCACGATCCTTGTCAGCAATTCATATCGTATGAAGTTATGAGGAGGATATTTTTCATCTTCGTGTGTAGTTTTCGTTATAATTTCATCATGGAAACCATTTGTATTATGTCAGGCCCAGTATTTCATTAGCTCAACTGTTCAATATACGATCATCATCATGATGTTAATTTCTGAAAATCAGATAAACATAAAAAAGTTGTGTTACTTCCTTTTCTATAAGAATACATACCTGGCCTAGATAAATGAGAGTTTACCGCGAAGATTGCGTCTATTACAAACTGCATACAGGATTTCCTTAGAGGTAAGCTTCAATATAAAATATGTTTCTAATCAGTCACTTTTAATGGATATTATCGCGTTGTATTGACATTATATAATTTCGGACGTTTCGGATCATTTCCAGCATCCATAGTGACGGGTGGACTAAGTTGTTGGACGTTTTAATGTAACAATCACTAAAAGCTTACCTTACATTTGCTTTCCCATTAGAGTCGCATCATCAGCAGGTTTGAAAATCGCACAGCCTACGTTTTTGTAACCTATTTACACATAGCAAAATTATGTGGAAGATATCATATCAACCGGAAATCATATGAAAACCTCTTACTTTTTAGAGATTCATAACATACCATCACGCCTATATTCCCCGAAGGGTTAGGCAGAGGCCTACACATCCGGCGTAGTATACATCCACAGTTCGCCGGTATGTTTAGGTCCCATGTAATAGGGGGCGAGCCTATTGCCATTAACCGGGCACAAATTCCAAACTTCGAGCTGCTACTGGGAATTTCATAGAAAAACCCAATAACACTTCGCTCGACCTGGGAATCGAACCCATGACCCCTAGCGTAGCAGTCGCGCTCTGGACCACTAGGCTAATGAGGCAGTTAGAGATTCATTTTTTCCTAATTTAGTCGTCTTGCTTATAGTATATTTATATATATTTTGGTAGTTATGCCAAAATTACAGTACAAGACTCCTCAATCAAATTCCAAGAAATTTCCGCATATTTCTGAGATTGCAAGTCCTCCGAATATTATGAACGTTTGTGAGGATGTATGGATGTTTGTTACTCTTTCACGCCAGAACGGTTGAACGGATCTGGATAAAATTTGGCACAGAGATGGTTTGTAAAAAAACAATTGGCGAGAAATCATTTGTCAATTGTTTTTTATCACACATCAAAGTTCTACGTACGCAACGAAAATAGAATTAAGTCGAAAAGATTTTAGAGCGATGATTATTTATGATTTTAAAAGTTCTCTCTCTTCGCAAGACTGTGCCGCTCGTCTTCAAAATGCTTTTGGGAGAGAAGCACCTTGTTTGAGCACCGTGAGGCAATGGTTTGCTGAATTTGAGAGAGGTCGAGTTTCTTTCTATGAAGAATTTCGTGAAGGGCGGCCTTCAACTGCCGTCAACGAATATAATGTGGCTACTGTTAAGCGGCTAATTGGAGAAAACCCGCGGATTACCTATGAAACAATTCGAGGACTATTGGGGATTGGTATGAGGCAAATTCAGAAAATTTTATACGAAGAATTGAAAGTTTGGAAACTTTGTTGTCGTTGGATCCCTCATGAACTGACAGCGGAGCAGAAGCGGGCTCGCGTGGAATGGTGCTCACAGATGCTACTGAAGTACGATCACGGACATTCTAATGCTGTTTATGACATTGTCACAGGAGAAGAAACGTAGATTTATTGTTTTGAACCCGAAAAAAAACAGCAATCTTGTTAATGGTCTTTTGAAAATGAGGACTGGCCAACAAAAGTAAGGCAGGTGAGAAACGTTGGTAAAAAAATTATCGCGTTTTTTTTCTCAGCTACGGGTCCCATCTGTACAATTCCACTTGAAGATCAAAAGGGTGTTAATGACGAGTGGTATTCTACCATTTGTTTATCCAGGGTGTTAGAAAAAATTCGCGAAAGACGACCCAAAAGCCGCGTTCTCCTAAATCATGACGACGCTTCTTCACACACGGCCAACAAAACAAAGTCATTTTTAGCTTCTGAAAAAGTACAACTCGTCACCCATCGTGCGCATAGCCCCGACCTAGCACCCTGTAATTTCTGTATTTTTCCCAAAATCAAAGATTTGATGAGAGGTTTCACTTTTACCAGCTCCGAAGAGGCAGTGATAGCATTCAATCAACACGTAGAAAACATGCCTTCAGATAATATGTGGTCCTCCTGTATAAAAAAATGGTTCGATCGCTTGAAAAAATGTTTAAAATGTGAAGGAGAGTATTTTGAAAAGCAATAAACATAAAATCATGTTGTTTTTTTTAAGTTACGTAAAACTTATAGTGTGACCTACGTATATGTATAAAATTCTATGCGGATCAGTTCAGCCGTTTTTTCGTGATTGAATAACAACTTACGTTCACATATTTGTTTCTCTATTTATTTTTCAAGGAAGGCCAAGAGCATTTAATAATTAGCAAATTAATTAATACCTATATTAGTATTAAGGGGGCAATTAAGGGGCAATATATGACAAAGAAAGATTTTTTTTAAACTTTATTGTTTCTTTATAATGTTTATTACACATGTAATTATATTATGCGGAGCACCGCACCGTCAGGTATTATAATACATACAACAAGTATTATTTATTTCTATTGTTACTTGTATACAATAATAAACTTTTGACATAATAATAACTGGATATACTTATCGCGATCTGTCAATATCCTAATTCAAGAAAAAACACTTTCAATGACTTTCGTTCGTTATTTTACATCAAGACATCTTAGACATCTGAAGGCTTATTCAGGTAATTAAAAATAGTTCCAATTTAGTTGCAGCGGCTTTAATGTTGAACGGTAATATTAAACTTGCAAATTATATCGAACATGTGATATAAATTCTCATTTTGATCGGTTCTACTTTTCCAACGTTTTTTTAATTACTTGACTGGACCTTCTAGATAGTTTTTATGTACAGTAAAGTACCTATGTGTGGAAATGAAAAAAATAACACTTTTTTATTGACAGTATCTGTCGAGAAAGCACTTCATTTTTTTTATTTAAGTAACTAGTCTTAAGAAATTAAGAGGACGGGGGTCGCTAAATAGGTTCTTCTTTAACAAATGTCACAAAAAAACTAAAACTTTATTTTATAGGCAACAAAAATTCACAAGTCAAAGATACTTACGTATTTTATTTCTTAATACAAATATATCGGTCATAAGAAGAATAGTACACAAACAATGTTTGATTTCAAATCAGAATTGTTTTCTAACTATGTAAAATATGTTCTCCTAATTTACGCTTACATCTATCTACTCTATTGTTTTATAGTAGGTTTATATTATACACGTTATTCACTTTTTCAAATGGGTCCTATTACAAGTGCAGTTAAATCCAAAATTATCTGAGTTATTTTAAATCGATATGCAATTTTGAACTCCTATTCATGTTTAGGATTAATAGGTATTTTTTTCAAATTATTATTTAAAGAGTAAGTTGTTTTAAATATTGCGATTAGTGACTTAATTAACTTTTTTAATAGGTACCTTATTAAGACCCTTTTGCAAAAGTTTCCTTACGAATACTATTTACAACATCATTTAGATTCACAAAATTTACTAAAAACTTACTTACAATTTACATCACTTAATACATATCTGTATTAAAGGCTAGATAGAGTGATTCGTATAACCTCAACTATTTACATTTTTCATTTCTAAACATTTTGTGTTTTAAACGTAGTATTGTCAGCTGCTTATACATTCCTGTGTCCACTATCTTTATGGCCTTTCATTGGAATTATATTTTCATCGTAATTTTTCTAATACACATCTATTATAAACAAGAATATTACGTTTGAATTTTATTTGCCAATAAATATAATATAAATTATTCATTACAATCTTGATAGAATTAAAACATTAACTGGAAGTTTAATCATATAATGACGAGGGTCGATCTTTATAATAATTATATTGGAAATCAAATCTATGATTACATAAATTAATACGATTAAACACGCTTTATATTACACTATATACAACACTATACGGAACAAGCGTTTCCTACTTGCTCTTGGATTTACTTTATATTGTACATAACACAACCCACACTATAAAATAGCATTTTTTTCTCAGTCAATTATATTGTCAATTATTGACAAAGTCATCATCTTCATTATTATTGACAATATAACCGACTGATTTTGATAAAATCTCGTATGTATTTACATTTATTCGAAGATCCGTATGTGTCAAGAGAGTGTTATGAAGAGGCAAGTAGCCAACACCAGGCAGTGCGCAGGCGACATTGGTGCGAAAGCCTGCCCGCCTCGCTGCATCGCCGCAGGGTACTCACCTGATAAAGGGAAAATCGAATTTGCTTCTTTGGCAAAAATTAAAACTGTTCTCAACAATATTGGTAGCAACAAAACTAATACAGAAGAGAATCAGATTAGAAATTTAGTATGGATTCAGCGATCACAATTAGTCAAAATTCGAAAAACAAAAAAAAATTACTCAGTATTTTTACTCGAGACTTTATTGGGAGATCTTAAAGTTTGTTGAAAAATGGGGACAATATTTTAAAAAGTACTAACTCAATTGTAGAAAATTGGTTGAAAATGGAATCAAAAGGAGTTCCAATTTACCAGCTGAGAATTTGAGATTTTAATCGCTAATCGTAGATTAAGATTCAATAATAAAGAAGGACTAACAATTTAATTTCTTCACTTGGATAGATAAAGTATTCTTCATCGAAAGTAAGATAATCATAGAAAGACTTGAATTTGATGCTTATCATATAATACTAAATCATAAGAGAACCTGTAAATTCTCGGCTTACTGACGTAACTTCTCGTAAGTAAATAAGAAAATACTATGTACAGTCAAGCTAACGAAATCGTTTATTGAGTTCAAAATATTATCTTCAAAACCAAAACTTGACAAACTTATAATTAAAATGTATGATGCATGAAATTAAATGTATATTATAATATAAGGTTTACGGAATGTCCACCATGAATCGTCGCTGTGTTAATTAGTTGGCTTTACAATAGGTAAGTAAGTAACCTAGTAATATTGACTACATGTAAACTCCTTATGACATTGCAATATGGCCCATTGTTCTCAACCGCGAACCTAACATTAAAAAGAAACAAAATTCCGTTGATTCATCGCTTTAATGATAATAGTCTTTAGCCTTAATTTTTATTCCAAGCGAGGTTTAAAAAAAAATATTTTCTTTCCTTTATCTCCCAGAGGTCGTTTATCAAGTAGATTAGGATGCTCTTTACGAATCACCGTCAAGATTTAAAGATTAAAGATTTTATAAATTATGATTTGAATTAAACAGATTCTTGATATGAGTATCATTATTTAATGACATCTTGTATACATAATATATTTTTTTTAACGAAATGTCACTGTAATTAATTGAAATGTTAATATTGTCTTTTGTATTTTCGTAAAAGCTTTTTATAAAACAATTTTGATCCAAGATGTAAATATTGATGCCACCTTTTTCTATGTATTTTCTTATAATTTAAAGATAGGTAAAAAAAAAGAACTTTTGCTATAAAATCCAAAAACTGAAACCCACGTGACCGGAGTCACGGGCAGTAAATAAGAAGTAATGTGTGTAATTGTTTCTTAAAATACCAATCACCCCTAAAGAATAAAGTCCACGCGGACGAAGTCACGGGCAACAACTAGTAGAGTAGAGAATAAACAAATTCGAATTAAGAACACAAAATCGCAAACAATCAATCTAGGTTTTGACTCACCATTGAGCACATGTACTACGATGCTCTTCGACTGCGCGTTGCTCGGGTTACATTGATACGTCCCGGAATCCGAAGGTCTTGCTTGCTGGATTAGCAGGAACGAGGTCGTCGTCTCCCCCTTCTCAGTCACCACCGACACGCCCCCTCTCGGGGAGTCGTAGCTTATTATCTGTACACATTTTATTCACTCCATGTTTTATGGTAATAGGATTGATGCTATTTTCTAGATTGGATACGTTTTCCTGTTTTTCATGTTATAAAACTGTTGGATTGGATATATTATGGTAATCCAGATTATGTCTGACAAATAGAATTACATCTGGGCTGTTGATTTCAGGAGTTGTGTTATAAGAGCTGTCGAGTTATAAATAAATTGCAATGTGGTTGAAATAATTTGTATTTATTCGGCAAAACTACTCGTAACTTAATAGTAGCAGCAATCGGCGTAATTTTCATAATCAACTGAATTTATTCATCACAACTTAAGTTTAAAAAAATATTAAATCCAGATCATGAATGTTGTTTTATTATATTCTCTGATAGACTCAACTCTGTACGAAGTTCATATAAACATCTATTTGAATAATAAATTCTATTCTAAATAAATTTATTAATTTGAAATAATACCAACCTCAATAATTAATTCAATACTTTTTAAATATTATTTGAAACTCTTACCGCATCATTATGGTTCCAAAATATATAGGCGGGTGGTTCTGGTGAATAAAGAACCACGCACGTGAGATTGATGGTGCTGCCCCGGTCAATGTAGAGGTCAGGCCCACCAATGATCTCTGTTGTTGGTTCTGTAACAAAATCATCAATGTTAGTAAGACTAAGTTAGACATAACAACAACATAAAATACCATCACGATTGTATTCCCTGACGGATTAAGGCATGGGTTATGTACATACGCCCACAATTCTACAAAATTTTTATGTCTACGTAATAGGAAGCTATCCTAACACAAATCAGCGTTTGTGGTGCTACTAAGAAGTTCTCAAAAAAACTCAATAATACTGCTAGACCTAGCATTCGAACCGAGAACTTCAAACATAGCAGTTGCACTCGGGCCCACTAGACAAATCATACTATACTATTTTAAAACTTCATTTTTTTGATCACGCCTTTTTTACTTAATGCTTCATAAAGTACACCGTCTCATGTACCTACTCCAAAATATTTTTCTGAACTTTTCTAAACATTATTATTTCATTAAACGCTTTAAGCAATCAAACATAAAATTTCTTATTAATAAAAGGTCGCTGTTGTGTTTTGTTTTTCTTATAACCCCATAAGTTGCGTGCGTGCCCATAATACGCCGCACTTAATTAACCGACTTGGCCAAACATGAGTAACACAAACATTTGTGCTAAGTTCACTAACTTTGTGACGCAAATGTCTCTCACTCACATAACACAAACAGCTATGATAAACGTTAAATTAAAAGTAGATACTGCTATTTGTAGAAGAACGTCATTGATATCAGAAGCAATTTAGAGTGGCCTCGAAGGAAATTCATAGTCAATGACGTAAGAGAAACTCACGGTAACAGTTAATCTACAATTTCCTCTGTTTATCTCTTGAATATGTTATTTAACTGCCTCGTTAGGCTAGTGGTTTCAAGTGCGACCGCTGCGCTAGAGGTCTTGGGTTCGATTCCCAGGTCGAGCAAAGTGTTATTGGGTTTAGTGTTATTAGCTCGGAGTTTGGAATTTGTGCCCGGTAAATGGCAATAGGCTCGCCCCCTATTACATGGGACCTAAACATACCGGCGAACTGTGGGTGTACCTTATTACACCTTTGCCTAACCCTTCTGGGAATACAGGCGTGATGGTATGTTATATGTTATTTCAAAGAATCTTTGGCACATTATTGACCTTTCAAAGACCTTGAACTTTAGTGTACTCGCGTAGGATAGCTCTAAAGGAAATTATGTAGGTAAATATATAGTCCTTATCGCTCACCCGTTTACTTTCATCCAGGTCTACTTTGTGATGTAATAATCTTTGTAAGCCTCTAGGGCCTAGTTGACTCAAAGTTATGATCTTAATCTTGAAATGCTCCCAGTGCGCTCCTATTTTTCACTTAATTTTATTGTATTTATCCCGAACATTGCTACAGCTGCTACGATATTGTCTATAAATAACATCTTACATAATTATAATAAGAATGGTAACTCGTGTGACCTGTGCATTGCTTATATTTGCTTAAAAAACCTAATTTGGGGGACTGAGAATAAGTAACACAATCCATTTCTATCTATCTGTTTCTTAGTCTGAGACGTCAATGGCGCTAATAGTTTTTAAAATATGTAAAAACAGAATTCTTTCTTCTATGAGATTTTTTAATGTGCTTAGTTGAAACTTGGACAGGACAATGTCTGTCGGGCCAGCTATTATTATATAAAGCTAATGTACCAAATTTAAAGAAACGCTACATAAATATTACTTACCTTGTTAATATTATCTATCTATCACTTTAAATTAATGCTGTTTACTACAAATTAAATAGGAGTAGTCATCGTCGTGACACGATTTATTACAATCAAATCACAAAGGGCAAGTTCAAAGGCCTATTGTAGAGCATTTTAGATTTACAGAACTAATTAGAGTATTTAACGACCACAATATAAACTGAAGTTTCTTATTGGCGAATTAGATACGCACAATAAAAATTGTCGACATATTTATACGGAATTGAAATTTTTAAATATTGAAATTGGTATTAATTGAAAAGTGAATTTTGTGACTGCCTCATTAGCCACTGCTACGCTTAAACGTACTAGCTTCGATTCCCAGGTTGAGTAAAGTGTTATTGAGTTTTTTCTATGAAATTCTCAGTAGCAGCTCTGAGTTTGGAATTTGTGCCCGGTTAATGGCAATAAGCTCGCCTCTTAAATAATGCCGGCGAACTGAGGGTGTAAATTAGTACGCCTCTGACTAACCCATCGTGGACTACAGACGAGATTGTATGCTATTTTTATTCTTCAAGGTTGGTGTTGATTTCGGGATTATGTTTAAGTGACAAACATCCGGTCAGGAAATATTGAGTTACAAAAAAACATCACCCATCCTTTGACCACATGTTTTCATAATTAACTCATTACTATCGCACTGTCAGACACAGGATTTCTCTCGGAAGGAAAGGGATTAAGCTGTAGTCCACCATACTATCTTACTCAAGATAATCTCTCAAACATGCAGTTTTCCTCACGATGTTCCCTTTAATTTATTTAATTAAAACGCATGTGAAAGGTTGATCAATCTCTGCTTCCGCCCGTGTTTCAATACCACCAACGTAAAGAATCGGCCACTAAATCATCACACAGTATAAAAAAACACGTAAAGATAACATAATTTGGACTGAAGGGCCTTCGTCAGGGTAGTCAATAAACTACTAATAACAAGACCCAGGGTCGAATAAATCCAATAAGTATCGGCTTACCAACAACATTGAGATGTATAAAATGACTCATGTGTGGAGTCGTAGATATTTGACACTCGTAAATCCCCGAATCCCTATGCTGCGGGTATTTGATCTGGAACAAAAATATAAGTATTACTGTAGGTTGGCTTCACTACAGCTATAGGACCTAACATACGTCACATGATATAATTTTGTCGTCATCGTCTCTTGATTAGTTATACGAAATATGCGACAGCAATATCGGTAAATTATTTTTTGCATATTGTCGATTAGTTATATTTTTACGAGTGGCCCACCCCGGCTTCGCACGGGTGGAAAAATCTCTAACTTTTTTCAAAATATTCTATAGCCTATGTTAATCTGGAATAATGTAGCATTCAAGTGGTGAACGAATTTTTGAAATTGGTCCAGTAGTTTTTGAGTTTATTCGTTACATAATAGAAATCTTTTCTCTTTATAATATTGGTATAGATATAGTTTTTAATGAATTTTGAAAATAATGTAAGATACTTTAAATATATTTACGAAAAAAATGCCGTTTGCTTCGTGTGAATCTTATTTATAAAGAACGGCAAATGTATGTTATAAAATGTGTTTTTTGCATCTTGTGAGAATCCTAAATTATACAAAACGATTCATAAAATTTCAAAAGAAAGATTTTTCAGACGTCCAGATTAATGAGGGATGTGACCACTCCCTAAGGTCAACGAACGTACAGATACAATACGTTTCATTTATCCAACTGAATAAAAAATAATAAAGCAATGTATAACTTAATTTTCTGGTCTAGCGAGTATGATAAAAATGTGTGTTTATTTGAAAATATTTTTCCAAGAAACTAGGTATACTTATTGTAGGTATATTAAAATGATTTTTTATGTTATATACTGGTGAGTCAATATTTTGATATAATTTACAATTGCATCTACAAAGGCAATGCAAAAATTTGCAAAATATTTGAAGGGTTTTGTTTTTTGTAGAGTTAACCCCTACTGTTAACTTAAACAGTATAAAATATTTAGAACTGTTATAATTTTGAATATTATTAGTTATCTACATTATACATAATATAGCTACCAATTATTTATCGAGGAAAATTGAATTTTTTATTAGCCTTCCTATCGGGTTTGCTCACTTTTTATCTCATGGCAAGTTTCCAAAACACAGATTGAGATCTTAAGTGGATACTTGAATATGTAGCGGACTTAAGTCCTATAGCCTAAAGGCTCAGATCTTATCCAATGTATGTCACTTTATTCTCCAAAATACTTTTTGCGTCTTTAGTTGTAAAATTACTTTTATTTATATAATTTAATCATTTCTTTATTAATACTATATTATATAAGTTTACGATAACAAAACTATATCTATACTAATATATAAAGCTTAAGAGTTTGTTTGTTTGCTTGAACGCGCTAATCTCAGGAACTACTGGTCCGATTTGAAAAATTCTTTCAGTGTTAGATAGCCAATTTATTGAGGAAGGCTATAGGCTATATACAATATCATCACGCTACGTGGACGAAGTCGCGGGCAGAAGCTAGTTTAATATATTTGGATAACTTATTGTGATTTTTTTGCATTTATCATGCTAAGATTATAAAATTATTTTAGTGAAGGAAAAATCGACTCATTCGCACTTTTAAGACGCAAGTTCAGAATGAAGGCAAATTTCGACATGGAAGATGGGACTTGCGGTGGCTTAGTGGTTATAGCGTCTGTTGTATGTAACCAGAAGACGCAGGTTCGAATTCTGACTGCGAGTCGAATTTTTCTTCACTAAATTATTATTTGGGTAACATTTTGTGACCATGCACACGGATACACATCAAGCTATACACGTCCAATTTAAATTGACCTTGCATTGTTTAGGGTTACAAGAAGAAGTCAGCATATTATACTTAAAATGAACATGGTGTGCAGCCGTGTGTACAAAACACAATCTACAAAAATCAATAAACAATTCATCCACAGCAAATAATATTCATTTTTATAATAATTTAAACTACTTATTTTAATATTTTCGTAAAGTGGGATAATTAAATTCCATTAAATCTATAGTAGGTACAGGAATCCTCTATGAAGTTAAATGAAAGAAGGTACTTGTCATATATCTACACAATAACACTTTTTTATGTAATTGTACCAGCCGCATATTCAGAGGGCCACAGATGCATCACCCGAAATATACTGAGTTATTGACTATCTATACATATAATAAAATCGTAGGAAAGTCAAAACTGTGGATTGAATATTTTTTAAAAATAATACTTGGGGGAAAATTTTTGTCTGTTTGTCTGTATGTATGTGCGGGCTAAACTCAAAAAGTACTGCATGGATTTACTTCAAATTTTGCATGAATATTACTAACAGGTCGGGTCAACTTATAGGCTATATCATCACGCTAAGACTAAGTAACTATTCCACGCGGATGAAGTCGTGGGCGGAAGCTATTCAGTGAATAAGAATTACCTGCAAAGTCCAGTCCTCGGAATGTGGCAAGTGAATTGCTCTAAACCTCTGATCACTCGTGTATGTGTACCGACCAACCGTCAGTAGATGAATATCTCTATGCCGAACCCACGAAACTTGCATGTTCAACTGAAACAAATACATTTCATCAGTAATTGATTGTATTACCATTACCATTAAAATTGTAAACAAGAACAAAGGTCGCCGTAGCCAGTGTACCTCGCGGCGTCAATTATTACAGACATAGGTACAAGATATTATTCGTTCCTTCCATCCTCCATTTTCGTTTGAAGCATCAGATTTCTTTTCAATGAAAGACACGTGATAAAACTCTACAAAGATTTATTGCAAGTTATTGGTTACATTAATATCCTGAGATATTTCGGATTTCTAATATATAAATAATATTAAATAAGAAATAGTTTAGATTTCTTCTTTAAACGTAAATAAATATTATATCCTAACTAATATAACACCAAAAATAATGTTTGTTTGTTTGAACGCGCCAATATGACCAGCTGGACATGAAACATTATTTTTGTATTTGATAACTCAATTTTTTAAGAAAGGTTAAGATATTTAATATTACACAAAGACCCTTATGAGCGAGGCATAGTAAGTGAAACTACGGCGCAGAGTTAGTACTCAATATACATTTAGTTATTTAATTCTTAATATCTAAAGTAATGGCAATTGAAAATAATTAATTAGCCAATCAGACGGACTATCAAACTAAGTAAATAAGTAAATTAAAGCCAAAATCAAAGAAATAAATTTTGTTCAAGGTTAAGCCAGAAAAAATGCAAGCGCCCGAGAATTAATGCAATCTACAAGGATTATCTCTAAAATATTCTTGGCGACCGGATATTCGGCTGGCCTTTAATATTTCAAAAGGAAATGAGGTAGTTAAAGAAAACTCATTTTGGTTAGACGAGAAAAAAATATAGGACCTAGTAAAATCACATTAGCGATAGCTTATAACCGAGCAGGGAAATGGGACTATAAAGCTCTCTGTCCATCAAAACGGGAGTGATTAAACGAGCAGAGTAGTGCAGAAAGATACAGTCCTATTAGGTGGAGGAGGATAGTAAGTTATATTCTAAAATGGCTCAGGATGACTCGCGTCCGAGGCGATGAGTGCGGTCTACTCTTAGGTTTCGTAACAATTATACCGCTTCTAGCATCATCCGCGTCCAGACATCACCTCCTGTTCAGTATAGACCTCACTTTATGGTGATACACTTTACCATGATCCTCATCAATGTTTTACATGTGGTAGCAACAATGTCGTCTGCCCATCTCACTATTGGACGAATGTCACACAACCAATCGCTGTCTTCTTTGAAATGTACGATGTTCTTACAATAAAAATCCTCGGGGCACGCTCCGCCCTTCCACTTTAGTGGGCAGGTAGCCTTAATGGTAGCTATGAAACTTGTACCGTACTGTCATTAGCATTACTTGGATTACAAAGCTTCGCAATGAAGCTATCATTACAGTTTGTATATAAGGAGGTTCCAATTTACTTTAGATGACTTGGTATTTTTACAGATTGTATCTTTTAACGGTTTTCATAAACATAATATCTACAAGCTATTTACATGACTTTGCAAAATTCCTTTGTGACTTTTTTACATTATATTGTATTTTCGTAGGTAAGTAGTAGACAAAATTACTGTTGTTAAGAAGATAATTGAATATGAGTATATTATTCTGTCATTTCGTATTACAATATTGTGAAAATGGTATGCTTTGCAATTTTCACAACAGTAATAAGATATTTTGTATTTCAAAATAATTGCTCGTGTTGTATAACATATTTTAATAATTCGCGTGGATAGATATTTTGCCTAATTGAAAGGCTCGAGAATTTTGGAAGGGCCAAAAGAAGGAATTTTGGTCATAAAATTATCTGAATGTAAGTATATAAAATTCAGTCTCCCGTAAACTTATTAAAAACACAGAATAGTTCAACCCAGACCAATTACCAACCAGCACATAAATTCAAAAATGTTGATGATGTCGTCGCATAAAAAAACGCGTGAAAAGGAACGGAGATCTCGTTACACCAACCTGTTATTTATGTGAGATGTGGCGAGTCGGCCTAATGAGACTTTTATTTATAAAGTTGAGCACAATACAGACTTTAAAGTTTCATTGTGCTATTGTTACGTTTCATTTTAAGTGAGGAGTTCGTGGTACACCGCTATGTAAATTGGACGTTGCCTGTTGAAATAAGGGTAACTCGTTAGTACGCTTGTGTGTACTCGAGTTTACGCGCACGTCTGTATTGTAAGGGCGTGCTTACACTGAGTGCGTCGGGGCGACAGTAATGTTGTGAAGTAATTTGACTTTTTCGAATGCAAGTTGAGATGGCAATTTTATGGCACGGATCTTTTCCGCTTCTAAGAACTTTTATGTTTTTATGATAGTTTGTGAAGAGTGATATGTATTTTTTTTTGCAAGATACATAATAATTTTTAGTGATATTGCTGTATTCATTTTCGATTTCGGGCGATTAAATAATACTGTCTATCTAGGTAGGTATCAAAATGACACCAATATTATGAGTCTCATAAAAATGTAGGTATATTACCTATTGTATTAAAATGCACATCGCTAATGCACCAAAAATAACGTCCATATTTTACGTATTATATTAATAAAAGCGTGTTAGTTTGACAAGCAGAATCCCCAAAAGATAGAACATATCCATTTCCGCAGATATACGAGTAAAAGGGAAAGGTTTTTTCCCAACCTTTTATATACTGAATTAGCGTCATTTTGGAAGAGTCATGAACTTAAGAAGGAATCTTGAGGCGAATGGGAAGCTGTATGTCGTTCATAGGTATATTGTTGTCGTTATTGCAGAGTTTTAGGTACTTTGCTTCTAGGATTTATTACGAAAGGCAAACTACAAAAGAGTATACATCTTTATCCACATCTTTCTTGCAGATCCTAAGCACCTACTACTTATATGTTAATATTTTTTTCCCTTGTAACTCATAAATGAAGGATTTATTTTGTATTTGCACATGTCTGTGTCCTCGGAACAAATTGTAAGGGGTCAGACTTAATGCTACAGACATTATCTATTATATAACTGTAGGATGGTAGGTACAGGGAGAAACGTAACAGGTGCATTGACAGTTAAAGTGAGACATAGGTCATTATATACTCACGTAATAATTCTATCTAATAAAACAAAATTTCATTACTGTAAACGGCGTGCTTTTAAAATAACAAATCTGTTTTTTAACCCCCGACGCAAAAACGACGGGGTGTTATAAGTTTGATTCCTCACTAAACTTGAGTCATAGGACCTAATACTGACTTCACACAACTTACCAAAACATGTAAGCGAAATCAAACCAAGATGCAAATAACATAACATAACATATCATCACGCCTGTTTTCCCCGAATGGTTAGGCAGAGGCGTACTAATGTACACCCACAGTTCGCCGGTATGTTTAGGTTTCGAGTCCCATGTAATAGGGGGCGAGCCTATTGCCATTAACCGGGCACAAATTCCTAAGTCCGAGCTGCTACTGGGAATTTCATAGAAAAACCCAATAACACTTTGCTCGACCTGGGAATCGAACCCAGGACCTCTAGCGTAGCAGTCGCGCTCAGGACCACTTAGCTAATGAGGCAGTTTGAGATGCAAATAAATATGGAATTAATTCTGTAATACTTACGGTTTTATTCCCTAAATTCTTGACGCGGCAGTTTAAATACGCTGTCTTGCCGAGCAGCGCTGTCACGTTCTTGGATGCCATCAGGTCAAAGTACGGCCCTGTCCTAGGTGTCGGCCTCGGTCCGTCCAGAGGCGCACCAGGCCGGATCGCGTTGTCCACGGACCCGGCTGGAGACGTGGTGGCCGCCGACGCGTTTATCGGTGAACCTTTGCCGAGCTCACGTTGTGCAGATGACACTGCGAAAGAGAAAAAGTTAGTTTGGGGTTATTAAGTTAATTCAGCAACGCCAGTAATAGGCCACAAATACCAAGACATAAGATTTTGCATTATATCTATACCTAATACAGGATTAGATTCGTAGATTTAATAGAGTGTTAACCTTAGGGTATCCCTTGATTTGGTAAAAATATAATATAAAAGTTCCCTCCAAAAATTCCACCACTTTATCAAATGCCCATCCGCGGTTTCACCCGCGTTGCACCGATCCAAGGATCGTAATTTTGCACCCCTATTTTTTATGAATTTTATGTTTTTTTTTTTTCAAATCCTATTTAGTGCATACCCATATCGCCAAATGGAAATTTATGCGAAAATTCATACTTCTAAACCCAGCGGTAGGTTCTTCTTTTATGTATAAATGTGGAAGAAGAAGATAAAAGATATCATGAATCC
Source organism: Acronicta leporina (assembly GCA_947256265.1). Taxonomy (NCBI): domain Eukaryota; kingdom Metazoa; phylum Arthropoda; class Insecta; order Lepidoptera; family Noctuidae; genus Acronicta; species Acronicta leporina. The sequence goes on from OX366516.1 coordinate 3,942,157, forward strand.
GTGAGGAACGAATTACCAAATTTCCGTTTTTGTTTTGCAAAGAATTTAACAGGAATATCAACTATTTTAATAACAATGACAATTAAAATCTAGAACTAAGTTTCGTTACGACCCCAAACAGTTTCACCTTTAGAATAAATTTCGGCAAATTGACTCAACTCAAAGTTACTTTCTCCGTTTAAACCCTTGCAAATATAGTACCTACGGGAAGGTACGGGAATAGATTAACGTCGACAACTTTATTATCCCTGTCTGTTCTACTGGAAACTTCGTAAAACCGATCACGTGTGTGAACATCACTTGGTGACGTCACACTGGGCAGTCATGCCGTGTGCCTGTGCAACTGTAAATGTACGAGATTTTTGTTTTGTTTTCTTGGAAGGGAGAAATTCTCGAATGAAATTGGAATCGTTGAATACGAATAGCGAATGTGATTTGCCTGTGATAAATTTGTTTGAACACGAAATCACTGAGATTGTTAAACTTAGTTTTAGATCAAAATTGGAAGGTGATCTTGTGGTAAGGCTAGAAGGTCGTTAATCGATGACAAATAAAATGAGCTTGACACAGAAGTAAAATCGTTAATAGATTAAATTGCTCACATAATCAGACTCCATACAACATGTGTCACTTGAAAAAAATACTATCTTATTACGTTTAATATCCAATTCTGGATAAGATGGGTGGTCTTCGCCATAACTTCAGTAGGCGAAGATACCGTCTTCGATATCTTCGCCTCTTGCCGTGCCTTTAAAATAAGTGAGCATGGGTACTGTCAAACAAAATAAATATTCGTCGCCCATACAATTACGACCAAGAAGACAAACCTACAGCTGCTACTCACATGTACTATTTGCTTTGCGACCTTGCAGTAAAAGGCTTTCAGGGACTGGATAAGTAACATGAGTGTGCTAATGTTATTTTAATGTAGTAACACTGTTCAGAAGTTCTACTCTTGAGAAATTATTTTCATTTGGGAACATTGTAGTAGTATCAGAGTATTTACTTCCTCCAAGTTGTGTTAGAATAATTACATGGCATAATACTTCATAAGCGGTCAAGGAAATCTTCGTGAAGAGACCTTATTATCTCGGTGTGTGAAGTTACCACGTTGCATGAGATCTGCGCGGTGGACTATTTGCCTAGAATGGGGGGAGGCCCCCATTCTGAGTGGAAATCCATGCTTAGTGCATATTCTTCTAGAATGATGATACTTCTTCTTCTTTTACTGTGTGGTTTTAATGGTGCGTTAGTGTTTGTAATTTTTAGCATAAATTCTTCTCAGATAGATAGTTCTCTAGTATACAAACTCTTATCTGATTTCTAAACAATTAATTCTTAAGAGGTATAAAATTAAGAGGCGCAGCGTCCATCTACATTGAATACCACAATTATAATGTAAAGCATTGTCGGCTCTATCGCTTATTATCCTGTCATTTAGAATGACACCTGTTCGCTTTAGATTTCTTCGGTGTCTCCTTTCTTCTCTCTGTTGTCATTGTTACTAAACGACGATGTACAAGAGCAAATTCTATACTTTATTTATTGGCAATTTTTTGACGGTATATTAAGACACATTCATTATTACTTGGGGTTTACAGGTTATAAATTCTTTACAAGGTTTCATTGTCAATATGTTGATCGCATTTTGATATGCTTTTAATTGACATATCTCTGAGGATTTCTCTTTTATAATTCTACAACCCTATACTTATGAAATCTAAAGAATTACATGCCTATACCTTTTTTATTTTATATGGTATAGAAGAAAATAACGCAATTTTAAATTGAATTGAAACACTTTGTAAATGAACGTCAAAAAATTTGTCAAAAGAGGCATAAAAAGATGTAGGTACTTAAACTAAAAAATTCGAACAAAAACTGTGTAGGTACTCAAATTAAATTGTGATCTAATTTATGACATGCTCTATAAAATATTTCAAAAATTTGGTAGAGTGCTCTTATAAGTTTCAATGGTTATTACACGAGCTGAGTCATTATAGAAAATAAAATACGACTCCAGACATTTGCTCAATAATGCGTTTAATATTTATTAAGATAAAAAAATTCACAGCAATACAATATTGGGAGTGAAATATTACGAATATAATGTTAGTATCCAAAAAGTTTACCCACAGAAAAACTCCAACAATAGAAAGCACAAAAAAGTAAAACAAGCCAACAAGCCCAATGTACCCTAAATACCGTATTATAAAGGACCAAAAGATCTAATGACGTGAGAAGTTATAATAATAGCTTGTCAAAATTTACCGTAAGTAAACATTAGGGTCCAAATAAATGTACCACAGAAGAATCGATTGGACCCAGTTTCTGTGGGCCCGATGCTAATAACATACATGATAATAAACAGAGGGCGCGCCGTTGTTATTATTGGCGGTATTGAATATCACAAAATGGCTGAATACAAGGGATCGGAACAAAACACCAAGAAGGGTTCGTTGGTAATTTTATAGCGGAAGCCCTAACATATTTTTCGATGGAAAATGTCAAAACTTTTTTGTTTGCTTATAAATTTGCTATCAGTTAAATGTTATTTTGCCGATTTTCATATTTTTACTTTACACTTCACATCCTAAACTAAGTTTTATTATAATCCACTAGTGATGTTTGAACTCATATGGAATAACGGTAGTTTTCGTCTAGAGCAATTTGTACTTCAATAGACTTACCCCCTTATTCATAAAAATAAATGAATATTTTTGTAGTAATAATATTATGATTTGTCTTGTTTTGACAGGTGATATTCTGTGTCTGGGAAAAGAAGACAAAACATATTATAGCTATGGAAAGTTTTTATAGTGTTTTATATTTTTATAAATTTTTACAAATTTAAGCAGAAAACAACAAAATAAAGAAAAGACTACTATTTTAACGTTTAATCTGTAACTGTATATATAATTATGAATTCTTAGTCGTATGAGTTTGGTATAAGAAGATCTGGTGAATCAACAATATTTACAGTAACGTTTTCAACTTTGAATACCAAACATACCCATTTCTACTAAATAGTGCTTCCAAAATAGTTTCTGCATTAATTGCAAATGAGATCAAGGATCCCAGTTTAGAAGTACGTATATGCAATATATGAGAGGATTTAAAGTAGATAGAGCATAAATGCAAAAGAGGATTCTCTGTTACGAGTTTTAGTCAAACTATATCAAACTTAATCACCAAATGTAACAGCACGCTGGAGTGTCTTAAGCTGTCATTTTTAAGTTACATTTGGTATGGAGATATACGTATAAAGTTTCTTTATAAGCATGTGTTTACAGTTAAGTAATACGCATTGCAGATACTGCAACGGAATTGCTCCTAGATGTCGAGTTTCTAGCAAGAGTATTTGGGATTATGTCGTAGTTAATGTTCAAAATAAAGCAGGTTTTTTTTGTGGCATAAAGAGCTTAATTCTAGGAACGAACAGAAAGATTTGGATTACTTATGAGAATACTTAGAAATTTATTTAACAGAGAAAAAGTTCGTAAATTAAGATACTGCGTTAAACTTTGCTGCTATTTGTACGGATCCCTGTTATGATACTTATTTATTTCCGTACTTACTTAAGTATTTCAATAACTTTTAGTAAAGTAAATGAATAAGTAGATCTAATTAAGTAAAGAATTTTAGCGGAAAAAGCGATGAAGAAAATAGGCCCACAAATGACGTTGCTATAATAAAAACAGAAACTGAAACTAGTTCTCAATAGTATTCGTTAGTATCTCATAACTTTTAACAGCCGATAATCCAAATACCCAAGAAATAAAACAAGCCGAATGGATAGCAGTAATAAAACCGACCATTACCGAAGTAAACAATATTAGAGAAAGAGTCGTGGTTATAAATCTTAGTAGAAATGCCCAGACAGCGATAGCCAGCCAAATTGTGGCGAAAGAAAGTACAATATACGTAACATACAAGTTAGATTACGTTGTCTTGTCGTCCGAAGATTTTCTTTAGATAGTAAGTAAAATAGTATTCATTTTTGGGAGAAATATTTTTTCTAGAAGGTTGAGTGAATGAATAAGAGACATGGTCCGAAATGTAATAGTATAACAATTTTGGTTTTCGTATGATTGGGAACAAAAATAAAGACAAATTGTTGCGACTAATGTGATTATTAATCTTAATCAAACAAACGTTGAGAATATTGATAAGATGTAGGTAGTGGAAACAGAAAATAAGCTAAAGAAAATAAGTGATATAATGTTCGTTTATGTATTAACATAACATAACATACCATCCTGTATTCCCCGAAGGGTTAGGCAGAGGTGTACTAAGGTACACCCACAGTTCGCCGGAATGTTTAGGTCCCATGTAATAGGGGGCGAGCCTATTGCCATTAACCGGGCACAATTTCCAAACTCTGAGCTGCTACTGAGAATTTCATAGAAAAACCCAATAACACTGCTCGACCTGGGAATCGAACACAGGACCTCTAGCGTAGCAGTCGCACTTGGGACCACTAGACTAACGAGGCAGTTATGTTACTTTTATGTAATTATAAAGACAAAATTAAAAATTGCAGTATCCATTATATTCCAGACATGATACTAGGGCAATGTTAGTCAGAGAATGAAAACACGTATCAATTATAATGAAATATTAAATTATTTATCAACAGAAATTACATTTTTAAATGTTCATCATTCACAGAAATCAAAACAATAATATTTAGTTTTGAGGTTAGGAATATATATATATAGGTTAGATGTTTTTATTTTTTAGTAACTACATGTTCGCTAAATTGCTTAAATAGAATTACACATAATCCTATTTCTCAACCGGTTTCGCGCCAAACAGTCCGCAAAACAATTAGAAATTAAAAACTAATCCTACCCTTAATAGGATTGCCGTAAATAGAACGGTATAGAATTACGCTTTTGTTGACATTATCATTCTGTTTATTTTTAACGAATCTCTGACATCTGTCGGTAAAATAGACGTAAAATAAAAAGTATTTTGTCTTTGGAATGAATTGTTGTTTGTTTATCTTTTTTCTTTTTGATTAAAGTAGAAGCAAACAATCAACAGCAAAGGAAATGTTTCCCGAAAAATTGAAACACTTGACACGATGAGCCTCTTGAATATTTTGTTTTTATTTTTTCTGTAAAAATTGTAACCGGTCGAGTCACAGACGATGCAGAAAACATAAAATTATTTTAGTAAAGAAAAATTTAAACTTCGGGCGGGATATGAACCAGCGTCTTCTGGTTAGATACACCAGTCGCCATGACCGCCACCGCGGGTCCCACTCGCCAGGACGAAATTTGCCTGCACATTCTGAATTAACGTCTATGAGGTGACGTCAGGTTTGAATCCTTCCCGCAATCGAATTTTTCCTTCACTAAAATAAGTTTATAACCTCTGCATGGAAAGTGCAAAAAATATTATCAACAAAACTAACATTATAATTATAAATGTTGATTATCTAGATTTAATATCTAGTTAGTTATTTTTATCTGAAAAGCTAGCTACGTTAACGATTTTTTTTTGTATTCCGTTTGGTTACATAACTCATCTTTTGAGCGATACTTTTAACCTCAATTTATAACGACGGCATTCAACTAAGATTTATAACGTTTAACGTTTCCAACGATATTTAATTATGAGAAAATTTTCGGTCTAATTAATCATGACAGTGGAGTTTATTGATCGTGCGAAATGTCCATTCCGTTTTTGCGTAGTCATGTGGCAATGTATAAACGTTTACTGTGTTTTGCGAGTTCTGCATTTTTGAGGCTTGTTTCATCTTTATATAAGACTAGCTTCTGCCCGCGACTTCGTCCGCATAGCGTGATGATATATAACCTATAGCCTTCCTCAATAAATGGGATATCTAACACTGAAACAATTTTTAACTGAGATTAGCGCGTTCAAGCAAACAAACAAACTGTTCAACTTTATATATTAGTATAGGTAGAGTAAAGATTTTATTTTACTAACTGCCTCCTTAGACTACTGGTCCTAAGTGCGACTGCTATGCTAGAAGTGCTGGGTTCGAACTCATTAACTTTTTCTGTGAAAATCTGAGTAGTAGCTCGGAGTTTGGGATTTGTACCCAGTTAATGGCAATATGTTCACACCTAACCTTTTGGGGTGTACACCCCCCCCAGTTTATGCCATCCAGTGATAATAGATTTCAAAAATAAGAATTACACGAATAATCAATCTAATCTACTAATCCATAAGGATATTCCATACCATAAAATAACGAATTGCTTGTTAATACTTTTTTAAATGAATAAAGAGTTGCCATTAATAAATATGGAAACGCTAATGTTAATATTCTACTAGGTACTCTGATTTATAATAAACAATTTTCTGATCAAACAATCTTCCATACGTTACTTTGTTCTTCAATTTCACTAAATTTGTCGGCAAAGTTCAGAATAATTGCGTTTAATTTATTCATTTGAGCAGAACGATATAATTGGGTGTTTCCATCCATTATGCTGCGTCTTTTCACATTTGACGGTAAACAATGAACTGTCAACACACTTTGGAACTGCCACTGTGAGTAATTAATTAGCATTGTGTGTATGTTGGACGTCACTTACAGTGATTTCTGTTGTGATGTGCAAAAAATATATCGTAGATTTTTTTTTCGGTTTGTTTTTTCTTCAAAGGGATAATAAACAACTTTTCGAAACAGAGAAAAAAAATATCATCTTCCCTTTTATATAAAAAAAATGTTTATTATACCCAAAAGTTGTCTATGAAGCAAATGGCGCCATTTATGTACTTTAAAAAATTCAAGCCTTTACATCAAAAAATTACTAAAAGATCTATTAATGGAAATTTATATCATTTATAGTCGCTGTACAACACTGTTTCTCTGTCGTAAAATTTAATTTCAAATGTTAGAGAGACTACAAATAATAGTTTTTCTATGTTTTATAGTATTTCATGTTTAGAAGTTAGAAAATGAAATACTAAGGGTCTGGCGGAGCTTGAATATTTCATCAAATTTTGTTATAACATACCAACACGCCTGTATTCCCCGAAGGGTTAGGCAGAGGCGTACTAATGTACACTCACAGTTCGCCGGTATGTTTAGGTCCCATGTAATAGGGGGCGAGCCTATTGCCATTAACCGGGCACAAATTCCTAACTCTGAGGTGCTACTGGGAATTTCATAGAAAAACCCAATAACACTTTGCTCGACCGGGGAATCGAACCCAGGACCTCTAGCGTAGCAGTCGCGTTCAGGACCACTTGGCTAATGAGGCAGTTTTGTTATTATTCAGATTATTATTAAAGGTTCCTACCATAGGTACCATTTCATGTTACTACTTCACAGGAAAATAACAACCGGAAAATTGTTGCAAACTTGGTAAAGTTATCAAAAATTGCATTAGCTTACATTTATTTCCAGTGAAAGTATTTTGGACGAAACGGTACAGAATATATATCAGGTATCAGAATCCGAATAATAATACCTACATTGAATAAATTGTGTTTGAATTACGATTTATTTTGGTATTACGTTTGTATTGGAAATCTGGTCCGCCGGAAATTTGCACAATTTAAGAGAATTGTGAACTCCATCTTATAGACCCGGTATAATTCCTACTAGCAATTAAAATATACGCTAAAATTCCCGACTTCTTGGTGAGACCTAAAAAATACGATTTATTTTCTTAACATTAAACATTGTTTTAATTAACTACAACGCTAATTATTCTAAAGTATTGTACGGAATATTATCCTCCAAAATCAACATGGAATCCCTTGTAAATATAGCTGACCTACAAAAGGGAGCGTTGTTTTAAAATTCAAGGCACTGTTTCAAAAGATAGGTACACAAGTGAATTATGAACAGTACATCTTGCCTCAGGGCCCATATTAAAGAACCTTTGACCTCGAATTCAGCTCTACTGTGCTGTGAATATACCTACTTGGTATTTTTGTGAAAATTGTTTAACAAAAGAGACGTTTTTAAATAATAGTAATTTAAATATAAAAAAATATAATAAGCTATATCTCCAGAAAATGTTTTTGGGGTTCAACATTAGAACCGCATTTTATTTTGAGGATTTGACATTCAAAACGTTAGCTAAACATTTTATTTAAATAAAATTAGGTACCTCATTAGCCAAGTGGTCCTAAGAGCGACTGCTACGCTGGAGGTCCTGGGTTCGATTCCCAGGTCGAGCAAAGTGTTATTGGGTTTTTCTATGAAATTCCCAGTAGCAGCTCGGAGTTAGGAATTTGTGCCCGGTTAATGGCAATAGGCTCGCCCCCTATTACATGGGACCTAAACATACTGGCGAACTGTGGGTGTACATTAGTACGCCTCTGCATAACCCTTCGGGGAATACAGGCGTGATGGTATGTTATGTTATGTTAAATTAGGTACTTAAACCGTAAAACTATTTATTTGTTTATTTTATTTATTTATTATGGTCTGCCAACAGTTATTACAGTGGTGAATTATTTGGTTGTCTTATGACTAATTACAATATTTGCATTACTGCATAACCAATTACAGGCAAACACAACTTGCTCAATTATAACTGATGCGGTATCACGGACGGTGTTCTTATATCTAATACAGAAAAAAATTACAATGGCAGCATGTTACTAGGCATGATCGATTGGAGGGCGATTATTATTTCTTGAGAATCTTGCCAAGCCATCTGCATGAATGTCATACATGTCGCTTCTCATGTTGACGTGTTTACACAACCGTGGAATGGGGGAGTTAGCGCCAAGTTTTGTACGTCGAAGTGGGGGGGCTAGTGGCGTTATGGGTTTCCGAGGACGATTACGGGGAACTCTATAGGCAAATTTACTTAATAGCTCAGAGGAATCAATTTTATTATTGAGTAGTTTGTGGATAAACCTAAGATCTAAGAGGTCTCTTCGATGTTCGAGAGTGGTCATGTTGAACTGCGCTAATTTAGAAGCATAGGATATTTTCTGGATCCTTGTTGAAAAACTTAGGTAGTTTAAGAATCTTTTCTGGATGCGTTCAATTCTTAGTGAGTGGTTTGCGTAATGGGGCCTCCACACGACACTGCAATATTCCAATAAGCTGCGAACTAAGCTATAATAGAGGACTATTTTAGTTTTAACTTTGCGAAACCCCTTGCAATTTCGAATAACAAAACCCAGATTACGTAAAGCCCTTTTGGTTATATCATCAAAGTGTGGGATAAAAGTTAATTTACTGTCCATAATTACTCCTAAGTCACGGATCTCACTCACGATTGCAAGTGGAGTCCCATGTATGTGGTAGGAGCTGTCTATGTTGCGTAACTTACGGCTGAACGTCATATGAAAACATTTTTTATTATTTAATAGAAATCGATTGTGAGAGCACCATTCAGATAGTCTATTAATATCCTCTTGCATGAGTTTAACGTCGTGGTTGGAATGTATCGTTCTAGCAATTTTGATATCATCAGCAAAGAGAAATGAAGTTGTGTGTTTAAAACAAGAAATGACGTCGTTAATGAAAATATTGAACAGAATAGGACCTAAATGTGAGCCCTGGGGAACGCCTGAAAGGATATTGTAACAGGTGGATCGGTAGCCATTAACAACGGTGTAAAACTCTCTACCGCTCAAGTATGACCGGAACCAATCCAAGAGTGAGCCAGAAATGCCATATCGCTCAATTTTATTTAGGAGGAGCTCGTGGAAGACTCTGTCAAAGGCCCTGCTGAAATCCATGTACACAGTGTCTATTTGCAGTCCCTTATCCAGGGCTTCTGACAGCATCTCAGTGAACAATACTAAATTGGTACATGTCGAGCGACATTTATCAAAACCATGTTGCTGTTCACATAAGAGCCTTTGGAAATATCTCTGTATACCTGGACAGAGCAAGGCCTCAAACACCTTGCCAAGAGTGGAAAGAATTGATATCGGCCTATAGTTGGATACTACACTTCTTTCCCCGTTTTTGAATACTGGGACAACTTTGGCCAATTTCCATTGCGTAGGGAAGCATCCGGTTTTCAAGGAGTTATTAAATATATTATATAATGGTGCTGCTAAGCTGGACGCGCAATTAGCTAAAAAGATTGGTGGAATGTCGTCAGGGCCAGCTCCTTTGTTCTTGTTCAGACTATTTAGTAACTATAATGAATAATCGTAATTCCATCTCCATTTCTATATAATACACATAATAATTATTAAATAAACTCACCATAAGTAAGTGGTCTTCTATATTGCAAAGATATATTTAAACACTGAGGTTTTATTTTATTACCTAAAAGGTTTATTTTATTGCAAAAAAGAACTTAAGGTTCGCCTCGAGGCAAAAGTTAGAGGTTTATGTTTCAAATATCGGACTTGTTATATTTGTCCTTATAAAATTTGCTTAAAAAAATATTGTTATTTATGTCATCAAGTAAAAAAACGTCTGTCATACATGTCCGCGGAGGCCAGGGAGAGTACTCTCTCCCCGTTCAGCCCCAGTGTCTCCAGTCATACTTATACACGAGACAAAAATTGCAGAGCTTAGTAGGCAATTGATTTTACTTATAATAGGGTATTACACCTTTTTTTGAAAACTGTTTTAAATTAATCCTTAGATCGTAATGAACCAGAAGAATTTTTATTTCAGTTTTATAAAACCGAAAAATGCCTTAAAAACAATTTTTAATTTATGATTTTGAATTTTCGCGCGGAAACGCTAGCCGCCATGCTACTTCGGGTCGTGACGTCACTTGGTAAGTAAACAATACAACTGCAAAAGACCAAGTAACGTCAAGTTACTATCGGAGTGACATCACAGCGGAATCCAATATGGCGGATAGCGTTTTAAAACAGATTAAAAAAGACTATTTTTGAATTGAATTATAAAATTTACATTGCATTTTTATAAATAAATACTAACGTTTCTCATTTACTTTTTTAAAATTCTATCATAGACATGCATTTTTATATTTTTTCTTACGTGGTGTAAAATACTCTATTATTTATTGACAATTTTTCGCTTTTTCTTAAGCTGTCGTGACGTCTCCTTCAGTCATGTCGGGAAGGGAAGACCTGAGCGTAATAAATATTGTTCTACCATGTATGAAAGTATCTATAAGCCCCCATAACAACTTACACAGATAGCATAAATCCGAACAGAATAAAAATAAATCACACGCTACACATTCGGATAAACGTTAATCTAACTTCTTCAAGTTAATATAACTTTGCCTGTTTCCTATACGCATGAACATATTTTGGGAAAGTCATGAATAATAATTTTATGGTAATACGAAATGCTTTTATCATTACTCTTTGTGAGTAAAAAGTTTGCCTTTTATAATTTTCCGCGGATATGAGGGTAAATAAAAACATACGGGAAGGAAAAAAGGTTTTGTGTGCCCCAAGGACCAGCTTACAGGTTTTAAAGATTTGAGAACGACTTCCTCGTTAGAGATTTTATGATAATCCTAGGTTCGAATCCCAGTGCAGGTAAAGTTTTATTGTTTTTTTTTATGAAATTCTCAGTAGCAGCTTGGAAATTCTCAGTAATGGCTCACCCCTTATAACAAGGGACATAAATATACCTTGGACACCTTTGCTTGGTGGTGAAGCTACAAAAAGCAAAAAGTAGCATACATACCCAGTGCCCTACCATTACGCCTGTAGCCCTGAAAGGGCAGGCAGGGATGTGTAATGCCGTACACTTCGCTACCTATTGTCATTAACTTCTCAGCTGCAGCTGCAAAATATGTCCTCACGGAACATAACGGAATAACCTGAGAATCAAACCCAAGACCAAACCCTTAGCGGTCGCAATTGCGAAACTTAGACTATTAACTAGGCTCTTAAAAGCAAAGGAACTAATTCCGTTATTAAAGGCGGGCGAGTGATTTCACTAAGATTTTTAACCCTTTTTAATTAATACTCCTCGTAGTAACATCACGGTACATTACAATAGTTCATAATTTTATTAACATGCTAAATCCAGATTTGAATTTATTAAAATTATTAATTGAATGTTGTTTTAATATAAACATGTTATACCTATGCTGCAAAAACAAATGTAATCCTGTGGAGAATCACCGCACAAAATTGTTGTTTTTTAATTTACAATGCAGTAATCATTGGGATTACTGCATTGTAAATCTTAACGATATTTTTAAAAGTTGTTTTGTTTTGATACTTAAGCATATAATTATATACATATTTATACATATACATATTTATTTAAGCTGATTTAATTTTAAAGTTTGATCTCATTGTTTTCGTTTATATTAAGTAGTGGTTGATCTCATTTCGCATGATGTGATCTCCCATAATTGAAAAAAAAAAAAATGAAAAATAGTTTATTCACAGAAATACATATTGAACACTATTAATTTTACCTCTGCCAAACTGCAAAGCAGTTTGTTGGCAGCTGTAGCTCCTTTTGTCTAGCACAAACATTCACAGCTAACATTTTCTAAATATCCTCAACATTGAGGGTTTGACAAAATTCATTGAAGAGGTACTTATGTATTTTATTTTTATAAGACGCTTTTGTAATACAGCTGCTGCTTATATCGTCTGGAAGGTTATTAAAAATGGTTGTAACTAAAAACTTTCTACATCTTCTACCATAATAGTTATTACAATTGGGTACATCAAACCTTTTCATATTATTTGTCCTCTGAGGTCTCGTACGTACAATAATATTTTTATATATATCACTATTATACTGTTCTAAAGCTATTGCTAACACCACCCTCTCATGAGCCGGCAGTATTTTACATTCCAAAAATAATTCTTCATACTTACCAACTTTACAACGCTTTTTTGTATTTTTATCAACTAAAAGTTTCATGAATCTAATTTGTAATTTTTTTATTTTATCTAAGTATGTCTTAAACGTATTACCATAGCACGCCAGCCCATAAGACAGCAGTGAGTCCACCAGCGCATAATAAACCATGAACAATATTAAAGAAGCACTTGGCTTGAAGGTCAATTGTAATATTTTTATTAGCATGTAAGGTGTATTCTTTGTCGGAGATCCTAATAAAATAAAAATAAAATAAAATAAAAGTAGATAATAATAATTTAAATGGCCTAATAGGTGCATCTATATCACATGTTATTTTGTAAAACTCATATTTTCGATATAAATAAATCAATCATCGATAAATGTCATATAAACCTACTTATATTATAAGGCTTTTTGTGATATGTTTGCTCGTCTATTTCTTGCTTCATTTTGTCTTTGTTAAATTAATGTATTAATGGTATTTTTTAAATGGGTAACAAAACCAAAAATAATTCCGGTTTAGTACCTACCCTGAAAGTGGGTCTTAATTCCAGAAATTTTTCATAAATGGTGCTAAATTTTATTACTTTTTAAACGGTGCTTAATTTAATTACTTTTTTACGTACAGCAGTTAGTTTATAATGTTATTAAAACCGAGTTAACAAATTATACAAACTTAATTTCGCAAATATCAAAATTATAGTAACCACAAACGACTGCTGAAATGAAACTTTTGTGTTGCGAATAAATCCCGCATAATTTTAGCTCTCTAGCATAATTTATGACACGCAGTGGTAATACATGCAATAAATTTAGCCCCTAATGTCAATTTATATGATAAATAAGTTCAATATGTTTTTAAAATATTATGAAAATTTTAAGCTTTTCGTATTAAAAATGTATGAAGCTAAGTGGGAATATTATTTATTCGTACCTATAATCTACACAACATAATAAATGTTGTTATTAATGCTAAATTTTATTACAAATTATTTATAAGTTTGCGTAACATTCGTGCACATTTTGCCACATGCCACATGTTTTGGGTTCGATCCCCACGCGAAGCAAACGCAGGTGCTTGTGCATGCCAATTTATATTTTTAAAAGCAACAACGATAGAGGAGAAAATTCTAGAGTGGCGCATCGGCGTACCCCAAAAACGTGATAATAACGTTTATAGTTGTGAAGGACGTAAATTTACATAAAATTTTAAGTAATAATTAGGTAATATCAAACGATTTCAGCACAGCAACGAACCTTAAACTACAAAATTTAAGGGTACTTGCGGTACCTTTACATTTTGGGGGCTCATAACCCTTCATCAACTATTAATTGGACCAAATTTCTCGATTAGGCAAAGGCAAAAATACACCTGCATCCTGTGGGTGCGTGAGCCTCTATTATTAAGAGAGCTAAGTAGGCAGAGTGGTGCAGTGCTGGCTGAGCCGTTCCCTACAATTTGGTTAATCGCCCCGCACGAATACGGGGAGGGGGTGGGGGTGGGGTTAGGGAGAAGCCTGCGTGACTTCGTGTTAACTTCGGCGTAGGCACGTGGTAGGTGCAAGCGAAGGCACGGAAGCGGGAAAATACCGAGGTACCTAATGAGGAGTTAAATTTATAAATGGGTGAAACCTACAAGCCTAAAGCTAATCTTCAGAAACAATTCTTAGCGTAAACTTAACCCTGTCAAATTTGTAATAAATTTAAGCATACACATACACATACCATCACGCCTGTTTTCCCCGAAGGGTTAGGCAGAGGCGTACTAATGTACACCCAGAGTTCGCCGGTATGTTTAAGTCCCATGTAATAGGGGGCGAGCCTATTGCCATTAACCGGGCACAAATTCCAAACTCCGAGCAGTTACTGGGAATTTCATAGAAAAACCCAATAACACTTTGCTCGACCTGGGAATCGAACCCAGGACCTCAAGCGTAGCAGTCGCCCTCAGGACCACTTGGCTAACGAGGCAGTCAAATTTAAGCATAATAAAAAAATAACCATTAATTTGAGATTCTCAAACGTGTAAACGACATTTAAGGCTCTGTACGAGTAAATGCCTTGGAACCTCATGTTCGACCGCCGCACGGAAAAAAGAATGGAATCTCTTATAAAGACTAGAGACGTTAATACTACAATAAAAGAAATCATAGAATAAACTAGCCTAAAGAAGCAATTTTAAATAAAAAATGGTAATTTAAAAAAAAACTATTTCCATGACAAGTTTCTCAGCTTACCAATTTATAACTGTAAATATTTTTTTACAATTTAAATTTGGAATTAATTAATTAGAATGAATTGATTTGATTCTTTAAAGTATTGTGTGTTGTGTTTTTATTTAAATACCATCACGCCTGTATTCCCCGAAGGGTTAGACAGAGGCGTACTAATGTACACCCACAGTTCGCCGGTATGTTTAGGTCCCACGTAATAGGGGGCGAGCCTATTGCCATTAACCGGGCACAAATTCCTAACTCCGAGCTGCTACTGGGAATTTCATAGAAAAACCCAATAACACTTTGCTCGACCTGGGAATCGAACCCAGGACCTCTAGCGTAGCAGTCGCGCTCAGGACCACTTGGCTAATGAGGCAGTTTTTATTTATTTGTGTATTATCGTTGTTTGGTGTTTTTATTTATTGTCGTATTATCGTCGTCTCCCTGTCGCTCTCACATGTTGCTTTAAAACTCGCTAACGCCTCTGCTTTATGGCAAGTTCTGTTAACTGTACAACACTGTATACAAAGCCGTGAGGCTACTGGCTTAGGTGTAAATAATTTGTGAAGCACTTAAAAATTTGTGTTTGCAGGCACGAAAAAGCGTTTCCACGTATTTCATGTCGTCTGCAAGATTAGGAAGTTGAAACACCCAAGTTGGAAAAGAAGAACTTCAGTTATTTATGGAATATTCATATGTTTTTGCAATCATAAAACTCATATATTTTTCCAGATTATATAGAACTCGTATAGTAAAAATTCTATTAATAATGTTTATTATCAATTGAATACCTACACAGGTAACACAATCATTGAATCAAATTATTCATTTCGTAACTAATTCTTTCAAAATTTGCTGTCATTCTGCTTAATAATGTTTATATCATAACATACCATAGCGCCTATACTCCCCAAAGGGTTAGGCAGAGGTGTACTAATGTACACCCACAGTTTGCCGGTATGTTTAGGTCCCATGTAATAGGGAGTCTATTATCGGGGCACATATCCCAAACTCCAAGCTGCTACTGAGAATTCCACAGAAAAACTCAATAACACTGCTCGACCCGGGAATGTGACTAGAGGTTCTGAGTTCGATTCCTACCACTACTAATGAGGATCAGGGTTGCTTATGTTTCTTGAAAAAAATGATATTATTCTTGCAAGCGCTTCAGAATTATACCCATGTGAAGTTCTGAAATTATTCATCATTATTCCGAAATATTATATAATTATAGTACGCCCTCGGGACGCATTTGTAAGAAATTTTAAATAAAAATACACACGAACCATTTGTTCCACAAATGTACAAAAAAGAGATAAAATTCTCGCTCCAATTACAATTACACTATACACTTTCAACCCACAAGATCTTATTTCATCGTTGTCAGCTCTAATCCACCTTTAAAACTTTAAAAATATTTACAGTTAATAAAGCTGGGCTAAGGAATTTCTACTAGATATTACACTTTGATACGCAGATATTCATAATGCGCAATTACCTCTTTTCATATAAAGGCCGATAGCTCGTTAGAGCGAAAATAGCTTCGAGCCAGCAAACAACCCCCGCCTTGCCCGCGACCTACTTAGGCCTGGTATACACTATAACACAGTTCACACGTTTTCGCTCCAATCAAACCTCGCACCTTTGATTGGAACGGTAAGGCAAGGCGAGAATTGGATTGAAATGACTATTGGGAATAAAGTGGGAATAAGAGATGGTCTAAACATTTTTAGTTGTAATGTATCGAATGAAAGGGTAAAATAGCTTTTACCACGGTCACATTAGAGTTTTGAATTTTGAGTAGTTATTTCAATAAATAGTACACCCCTGTTTGTTTCCTATTCAAAAACATATGATCTGACATCAACATCAAATTAATATTTGAGACAAAAGTATATCTATATAAAATATAAGTAGCTAGGTTAATACTACACCTGCATTTTTGTATTAGTTATATAATTATTTAATTTTGGTTTTTGTCCGTGGAAGAGAAAATAAACTATTTTATTTTTTATTATATCGTTCTTCAATATATTTCTATACTAAAATTCATCAAAATCAGTTAGGCGTGATAACTTACAAAAAAAAAGACGTAGCTACTTTCAAATTTATAATATCAAAATGTATCGTGTCATAGATATAATTAGCGAATATCTGAATAAGGTTAATACTGTTGCCTTTATGCTTTCGTTTTGCGTCATTTTCAAGTATGATACAAACCATAACGCCTGTATTCCCAGAAGGGTTAAGTAGAGGTGTACTAATGTAATCCCATAGTTGTAATTACGAAATCCCCCCAATTACAATTACCGGCTAATTGTAATTGGGACAAATCCTAGCTGCTTCTGAGAATTTCATAGCATAATCCAATAACACTGCTCAACCTAAGAAACGAACCCACAACTTCTAGCATAGCAGTCACGCTTAGGACCACTAGGCTAAATTAAATACAAATATAATAAATCCAAATAAACAAGCTTTTAGACGTAATGAACATGGAATTCGTCGCCTCAAAAGCCACCAGCAGCAATAACGTATTGTTAGCGAGCAGCGAACTGTACATTATAACCAAATTAATATTTGCCTCCAACGAGAACCGCACGACAGCCTAAACTACGCCTTACTGTCGTGTCGGTCGCAAGTAAACCTAGTTTCGTGTTATTATTTAAGAATTAGTTACTGTAGCAATATGCCGTAATGGTTGAGGAAAGAAAGTACCTCGTACTTTGGATATAATTTCGAATGGTAATTAAGCAAAGAAATTGGTTTCTGTTTTGATTCCAACTGCATTTTTATGGGGAAATTGTAGCGTAAGTTAGTATTGTAGCGAGTTGGAACAATAGTGCTTTGTGATTTTCATTTATTGGTGGGTAAGATTAAGTAAGTGCTTTTAAATAACTATAAAAGTCATACAATTTGCTGTTGCAAATAGTATGACTGAGAGGTATGTTTTTTATATATTTTACCACACATGCCATATTTATATTTGAATCTTCTTACTAGCCTTTTTTAGATTATGGCAATTCTCATTCTAACGAAATGTAGCTATCTATCAGTACTCCACATGAAGTGATTTTGAATAAACCTACATACATCCTAAATTTGTAGCAATATCGATTTCATAGGATAAACTGATTATCAGGCTTTATGGGATTTAGTTATTTTAGTGAAGGAAAATTCAACTCGCAGGTAGGATTCGAACCGGCGCCTTCTGGCTAGGTACGCTAGACGCTATGACCTCTAAGCCACAGTGAGTCCCACCTGACATTTCACAAAATTCGAAATTTGCGTTCACATTCTGAAGTTACGTCTTAAAGGTGACGTCAGTGACATTTATTGAAAGGCAAGTTACTTTGACTCTATATGGGATTTTTTAGGGTTTCGGCTATCACTATTGTCTTAAATTTTTCTATAACAATAGGATCAGTTTTGTGTGCTCTCCATGTCATGGAGGGGTCTCTATGAATTGACACCCATCAGTTAGACTAAAAATGTTGGCCAACATTCAGGCGGCGTACAACCGGTCCTTGGGGAAGTCTTTGAGGGAGGTCTTAACGGACTTCTTTTGGCTGTTAAGCTGATAATGAATACACTAATCGCGAGTGACTTTTATAATATTAAAGTTTATACCTTTAATATTATAAAAGTCACTCGCGGTTACGAATACCTAACCTTACTGCTGTAACTACACACTCCTATCAAGCCCAATTGTAAAACAGATAAAAAATATTCTATGAGAAAATGTATGAATGTGGGAGAAGCAAAAGAAGTATGCAGTAATCGTACCAAGTTGCGGTCTATAGTTTCTGCCTCCCCTGTAGGAGAAATGATAAAAAATAAAGATACCCCAAATATATCATGATTTGCGATATTTTCAACACGATGAGACAAAATGGCTCAAATGCGACCAAATTTTTGTGCTGTAAAAAACGCTGAGGTAAAAGAGGGTAAAATTAAGTTTTACAAACTGGACGTGTTAAATAATATTGCGAGCAAATTTCAGCCAATGTGTTTGATTGGACGGACAAAATGTTTGCAGAATTAATCCTCATAGGATTTAAAATGTGTCCCACACATTCGTATTACATCGTCCCTTTTCCTATTTAGCGATTCTTTTTAACTGATTGGACATGAGTAAATTCGCAATTTTCGAATAGTAAGGCTTTAGAATTTTATATTGGTACTAGCTTCTGCCCGCGACTTCGTCCGCGTAGCGTGATAATATATAGCCTATAGCCTTCCTCAATAAATGGGCTATCTAACACTGAAATATTTTTTCAAATCGGACCAGTAGTTCCTGAGATTAGCGCGTTCAAGCAAACAAACAAACAAACAAACTCTTCAGCTTTATAGATTAGTATAGATATCGATTTTTAGTCTACCAATGAGCAATAAAGCTTCCTGATAGTAAGTAATCATCGCTGCCCAAGAGCACCAGCAACACTAAAGTTACTGATGCGTTGCCGATCCCGAAGACTCCACGGTCTGCTCAGCCAGAGTCGTAGCAATCTAGGGGAAACTCATACTAAGCTGCTTTACGACAGACTCCGATGTAAACATAACTAGTTAGAGCCCAAGAGGTCCTAACACCACGCTAGCCAGAAAATATTTTCTCACCTCTTACGGCCGGTTTCTATAACAAATCTTTCAGTAGATTTGATTACTCAAGATAGGATGGGAGAGCCATGCTTCGGCACGAATGGGCCGGCTCGAAACGAGCCACGGCCTCACAGAAAACCGGCGTGAAACAACGCTTGCGTTGTGTTTCGCCGAGTGAATGAGGTTACCGGAGGCCCAAACCATTTTAAAAGGCGGGCAACGCACTTGTGACTGCTCTGGTGTTGCGGGTGTCCATGGGCGGCGGTTATCGCTTACCATCAGGTGATCCATCTGCTCGTTTGCTCCCCTATCCCATAAAAATAGGATTTTGACATTAGTTGTATGGACCCTACATACTATTTGTATGTCCTGTATCTGCTTACTGGCAGATTTGGTATAGAAATCGACTGTAAGTAGTGAGGAACTTTATTCTAACTCCCCAAACGAGTGATTGCAGGTTTTTTATTCTGCTATCAAATAACAATATGATAGCTGTGTCCATGTCTAGCCAAGTATTCTGCTTTACGCAGCAAGGGTTCGTATTAGAATCCTTTAATTATTACAAAATTTTACATACCTACCCCATGATAAATATCTCGTTCCACTCCTCCATAATTTTGATAGAATCTACGAACTTAGAGCAAATTAGTTTTTGCTCGCAAATTACAGTTACATTCGCTTGTGTGATAACATATTCAAACAACTTGAAGCCAAAACTCAATTACCTCTTATAATCCGACCCCACTCAGTTACGGATAACAACTATGTTACAGCCTATTTCAGTAATTGTGTCTGTAAACTAAATGCGTATGTCTTCTAGGGAATTCTCATAATTTTATTATTGTGTTTTTGTGATAAACGCGGTAAAGAATACTTCTTGCATATTTTCACTAGTTGCTTCATTTTATGCTTAAACTATCCCAGAAAGACGTATACAAAAACTCGCGATGATTCAAGACACTAACTTCATTTCCATAAAAGAAAAAATACCAACTTATAAAATCAACAAATAACATTAATAAGAGGAACTTAATGAAACGCTTTAATTAACCCCTCGTGCTAAGCTAAAATGCTTGTGTTACGAGTGGGTTCACGTTGGTAGAGCAACGGGTGGGTATCGAACCGGCAACCACATGATCGCAAGTCCAACACCCTAGCCATTAGGCTACCGACGCTTCAAACAACAAAACATTTAACAAAACTTAAACATCAACTCAATAATTCTACAT
Source organism: Acronicta leporina (assembly GCA_947256265.1). Classification (NCBI taxonomy): domain Eukaryota; kingdom Metazoa; phylum Arthropoda; class Insecta; order Lepidoptera; family Noctuidae; genus Acronicta; species Acronicta leporina. Next base: position 3,962,934 of record OX366516.1, read on the forward strand.
CACAATTGGCACAATTTAAGTAACTAACGACAAATCAGATGAGAAACTAATAAAAGGTTTAAAAAAATATTGACCGACGGAATCTAATCAAGTTTCACCTATACATATTTGTTGTCTGCCATTACATAGGTACATTTAAGTGCGAGAATTGTGCAAATAAAGGTTCGAGTAAACTATGCAAGTTGAACCGTTTTGTTGGGGACTCTAATAGGGTTTGCTTGGGGTATTGTGACCGTCCGTTTGGGTCTTTGTGGACTTTTCTTCAAAAGGCTGACGTGTTTTGTAATACGTGAATGTCGATGTTGAAAATGTCGGAAGGGAAAATGTAAGATGCAAACAGGTACCTATCTAAATGGAGAACTTTATGTGAAAAAGCCGCATTCTAAAAATAGACTTATTTCTTAAATCTTACGGTTTTTTAATACTTGGATTCAAATTATTTTAAATTTTATAACCAACAATTTTTTTTTTAACACAGCATTTTTTTTAACACACTCAAATCACTGATGTAACACGCAAAGCCAGACAGCTTAAATGGGACTGGGCAGGACACGTATGCCGCATGCCAGACGAACTGTGGGCAAAAGCTACCACAAATTGGATCCCACACGGAGCGAAGCGACAGCGTGGTCGGCCCAGACGGAGGTGGCGCGATGAATTAGACTCTTACGATAGAGATTGGGTGGCTAAGACTACAAACAGAGAGATTTGGAAGGAGGGAAGGGAGGCCTTTGCCCAGCAGTGGGACGAAACGGGCTAGAAAAAAAAAACACAGCATAATATCTCACATCTGTAAACGAAATATGATTTTGTAGGCTGAACAATTAATTATTATTTTTAAGCGGTTCCAAATTTAAATTCCTAATACATTTATAAAATACAGTGATGAAGTCTAAAATAGTGTCACGAAAAATAAACAAATAAAAGCAGAAGTTAGTATCACGTTTGTTGAAACTGTCATTCCCTTTTAAAGCTTCAAAAGAATTCTTTAAAAGAACTTATCCTAGTGCAGTTCTCAATTATGGTGAATGTAGCTCGGCCTAGTTTCTTTGTTTATCTTCAATAAATGAACTGAGCTGTACATGAGTTTGCTTTTGATCGCTGAAGGGTTTTTCTTATTAGAATTACAAATGTTTACCTTTCATACTTTTATCGGTTACGCAAACTAATTTAATTGCTATGATTGCTTTATTTTAGATTGTCAATGTTTTCATTTCTGATTTGATTTCAAGGAATTTTCGTTAGTACGTTCGTGAAACTTGTTATAAATTCTACAGCAAACTCAAAAACTTTAAATGATTTTAAATATTAACTATTTTGTATTTGGTATTCTTTAGTATTTGGGTACACAAAAAGCTTTTTCGAAAAGTTTCGCTCAGAATTTAGAAGGAAAATTAGTTCCAAGTTTTTTTAAGTAAAGTGTTTTTATCAATATTTAATTAAAACAAATAGTATTTCAAAACAAGTTTAGGAATATTTTATTAATATATTTTTCTCAAAAGCTTGACAAAGTAATCAAGGTCGATACTGTTTTTATAAAAATATATTTTAATTTCACATTTCCACAACTCCATAAAAACCCTGAAAAAGTAAATGAACATATTGATATTGTTTTGTTAAAACAAATACTACTAACTAGACATACAATTGAAATGAAACTACTTTTTACGGATTTTATCACGGTATATTGATATTATTTAGTTCCCGACGTTTCGGATCCTTTACAGCATCCATGGTCACGGGCAAACTGAGGTTTTGGACGTCTTGATGTTAAAATTACTTACCAGCTGCTTGGAATCCCATTATAGAATCTATAAAATCTAAATCCAAGCCCAAAACTGCAAGACCAAAGGATACGATGAGCTCGTTCTGCGTGAATCGGATCGCTAATAATTAACAAAAATGTAAGGTAGCTGTTAATAATTTTAACATCAAGACGTCCAACACCTCAGTCTGCCCGTGACCATGGATGCTGTAAAGGATCCGAAACGTCGGGAACTAAATAATATCAATATACCGCGATAAAATCAGTAAAAAGTAGTTTTATTTCAATGTCTACTATTCGCGTAAGTGTCAGAAATCAGTAGACATACAATTACTTATCAAAATTTATAAAATTACTACTGAAAATAACGAGTCTCGTCCTAGAAAAAGATGAAATTCAGATACACCCCATCCGATTTTACTTTCCATATTTCTTTCAAAGTATCGGATAAAGATATCGTATGTAAAATAAATCATATCCGATGTTATCATAAAAACAAACCAAGATGTAAAAGTTGTAAATTATTATGTACTAGACTTTATAATAAATAGCTTCTGCCCGCGGCTTTGCCCCCGTGGAATAAAAAGTATCGGGAACGGGATAAAAAGTATCCTATGTCCGTTTCCTGGTTCTAAGCTACCTCTCCACCAATTTTCAGCCAAATCGGTTCAGCCGTTCTTGAGTTATAAATGGAGTAACTAACACGACTTTCTTTTATATATATAAGATTAGTGTGTGTTTTTTGCCTTTCCCTCGCTTTGGGCCCTTAACCCAAATCGCCCAGTTCGCTTTTATAAGCAGTTGACGGAGCCACTTCTTCTTTTTCTTTAGTTATTGATGTTACACGGAAATTTGTATGTCTATAAGTCATTTGATTGACTAGATTCATATCAAAGATGTGACTTGTATTTCTCAGGCAACAACAGTTAAATTAGTCATGTTAAATGAGTCTACTTTTTTAAAGATTTGCATTTTTTTTTCTGATGTAATCGTAAACGTTATTGAAAGTATTTATCAATATTTGACTGACAAGCAAATTAAGCTAAAATTACAAATAAGGTCTTATGATTCGAGGCAAGGTCTGGAGAAAAAAATAATATTTGAATTGTATGGTACTACAGCCTCGAACAATTTAATATTAAACTTAACGTTTGCATGTGCAGCTACTAACATTCCCCTCACATGATTAGCTAATTAAAATGGTAATACCACACCTAGAGGAAGATTTATCGCTGTGTGTAATGGTAACTCAGTGTTAATAGCCCACAGCATTGTGGCTTCGAAGCCAGGGGTGCGCCGCGAAGGACCTCCTTTGTGACTTCTGTCTACATAATTCATCCACACAGAATCAACGGAAAGGATAATGGCAAATGTAGTTAAGGGTCGCAAGAAAATCTGTTAAGTGTATGTTATGCTTGATTCCTAGGTCAGGCAATGTGTGTTTGATATAAGGAAATTGCCTCATTAGCCAAGTGGTCCCGAGCGCGACTGCTATGCTAGAGGTCCTGGGTTCGATTCCCAGGTCGAGCTAAGTGTTATTGGGTTTTTCTATGAAATTCCCAGTAGCAGCTCGGATTTAGGAATTTGTGCCCGGTTAATGGCAATAGGCTCACCCCCTATTACATGGGACCTAAATATACCTGCGAACTGTGGATGTACATTAGTACGCCTCTGCCTAACCCTTTGGGGAATACAGGCGTGATGGTATGTTATGTTATAAGGAAATTCTCAGTAGCAGCTCGAAATTTGGATTTGTGTGGTTATGTTAGCTTGTACAAGTGTATTATTATATTCTAAACTTACTCATGTTATTAAGATTATAATTATATATGTATTATTATTGATCCCAGTCACACTGTTTGTACAGTCTAGTCTATTTACTACATACCAACCTCACAAAAAATATTTAATAAATAATGTACAAATACCGAACTATAAACTAGTTTGAACAACATCAGATAGATAACAATATGACGTCTTATAAAAATTCAATTGGTGTAGTGATCTATGTTGTGCGCTAGAGTTAATTCCGGGATGAACAAAAGCTTTTATATAGCCTGCAATTGCAGTTTCGGGTGTCGGTGTTTATATTACACGTGAATTTATGAGTTGTTAGCATTTGCAATCCAGAATAGCCTTTCTGTTATCGATATAGAGGCTATAGTTACAGATACCAGAAAAACACAGTAGGTAGGTACATAAAATACTTGATAATAATAATTACATACGTAACATACAATCACGCCGATGATCGCAAACGGTTAGGCAGAGGTGTACTTAATCGATGATTTTCCCTATAAATTATTTGATCCATGAAAAAGCTTATTGCTATTATTAGCAGGGCACAAAAACGAAATCTGAACTAAAAAGTATTGACAATTTCTGCGAAATTCCCATAAAACTTGCTCGACTAGGGAATCGAATCCAAGATCTCACACACAGCAACCGCGTTGTTACCGCAACCATTAGACCAATAACTGCATCCCAGAAGTCAAGTCAAGGTGGCTAATATTACGAAAATAAAAAATGTTTTATCTCGTACATTGGACATTCCAGAGCCCAGTAAGTTAGGTATGTTACATTTCTATGACTATTCTGTGAATTTGAGTGTATAAATGTGATTTTAATTAATTATTGAAAACACTAAGCGTTGGTCACATCCCATTGATATATCGAGTAAGCTAAGAAATTCCTAAGGCTACATTAATCTCTTTACTTGCCTACAGTTAACACCCAAAACCCAATGAGTAGAACGTTCACACTATGCTTACAGTCTAAGATCACCGGCTCACTTAGTTAGCGGCAGATTAGAAGCAAAATCACGCTATTTGTTATGTTTTCTACCACCACTCACCACCACTCGGTTACGTATACTGATTAACCGCCATATTAGAACGTTCATACTATGCTTACAGCCTAAGATCACCGGCTCATTTGTTAGCGGCAGATTAGAAGCAAAATTACGCTATTTGTTTTGTTTAGCTACCACCACTCATCACCACTCGGTTACGTATACTGATTAACCGCCATATTGCGGCAGATAGACCGCCATAACCATAACCTTAGACTATTCTAGAAACATTTACGAGTAGGTACATGTCTGTTTTTCGCCTTCGTTGAATACTGGTGTACATTCGTGGAATCGTATTTCTGGTCTAAAGTGGTACTTAAACTCGTACATTTCCACAATCGCGTAATCGTGGAATTGCGTGCGGTTATTGGGTCATATTTCGGAGTGACCTTAATTATATTTATTGGGCTACATAATATATGCTGTATCGCTCGCTGTGAAAGTTTTCGCCTTGTATTGTTTTGGCAACAGATATTTTGTTTTTAATAAGTAGCTAATACTTATAACCTACTATCTTATTAATTAAATGAAGACATCCTTTTTTGTTTATGAAATACTAGCTTCTGCCCGCGACCTCGTCTGCGTGGACTTCAGAATGTGTCCGACCTAAATAAAAAGTAGCCTTTGTGTTATTCCAGACTATGATTATCTCTGTGTCAAATCGTCAAAGTCGTAGAATAGTGACGGATCTGTTATATGATATTATGTCAGATCCGTCACTATTCTACGACTATGAAATGTCTGTGTGTATATCTGTGTGTTCTGGCGTGAGAGAATAACCAATACAATATCCATACAATCCTCACAAACTGTCACGTTTATACTGTTTATTAGTAGAATGGGATAGTAGGATCAGTAGGATTTTTTAATAAGAGTGGTAGATATTGTCGACCCCGGTTTTCCCTGGTTGTCGACCAAATTGCCTTGGTATCAAGACAAATATTAAAATTGAATTGTATCGAGCCACACTTAACCATTCATATCTCCCGTACGTCACTCATTCGCTATACACAATCTCAATCCCATTCATTCTACACTTTGGCACACGCTCAACGATAATTACAACGAATTTGTAAAATTTAATCTATATAAATAACATAAATCCAACTTTCTGTATGTTCCGCGTGAACAGATAATATGAATGTGGTGAAGGGAAGTGCAGAGGCACTTCATATAAAAATTCGATGCATTGAGTGAATACATAACATAATCTACCCATTATACTGCGCCACTACTGGGCACGGGTCTCCTTTCAGTATGAGAATGTTGATCCACCACGCTTGCCTAATGCGGGTTAGCAAACTTCTCATGGCACCGTCGAGAAAATCTCTCAGATTGCAGGTTTCATGATTTCCTTCACCGTTTAAGCTCGCGATAATAATAATATTTATTAAAACTTACACTTTCTGACTAAGAATAACATTGAAATAATTTTCGACTTGGCCATTTTTACCAAACCATTTGTTAGAGCAATACAATTTTAAAGCATTTTATAGCTTCGCAAATATTACGTTGAATTATTATTCCGTAATTTGAAAAGTTTTGGAGCTCATTACAAGGAGAGATGGTTTCTATATTAGTTTTGAATGTTTAGTATTGGTCTTATAAATAAGTTTGAATAATGTGCCTAGTTTTATGTAAGTTATTTGTTTTAACCATGTAACGAGGTGGACACGTTTTAGGACCGACCCGGGAACTATTTTAGAGGATATACAAATTTATTGACACTAGGTTGAGACTATTTATTAAGTTTTAACTATATTAAAGCAAGATTAGGGTGAGTTAGGCTCAGGGCGGTTCTAGGCTTCGAGGCGAGGTCCGGCCGGTAGAGGGCGGCACTTAGCTTGGGCAGCTGCAGCAGGAGGAAGAAGTCCCGCGCGTCATCTGCCGATCCTATATAGCGACGCGCGGGGTAGGCGTGAGGCGTGGAGGAGGGACGACAGGGGCGGACCATGTCACAACCAATTTTGAAAAGGGAGGAGGGTCTCAATAAGTTTTCTGGTCTGTTATTTTCCCGCATAACTTGTCGTTATCAATCTTGATTTTTTTATCATGGTATATGGCTTCATGATTGATAACTTCCAACTCATTTAATTTCCCACGCTGGCCTAATGACCTTTACCAGATATTATATTATGGTCCCTTATAATCGGTCGATGCCTGACCATTGGTTCTGCACAACAAACAATTCTTTAAAGATTTTTTTATTGATTATTTATTTTCCAATGTTCATTCGGGCGATGATCGATGACTTTCGTCTTATTTTTGTACTCCATATCGAGACTGCTACCATTATACAATTATTCTCGGCACGCAATCAAAACGCAACAATTTACTGGTAGAATCTAATGTTCTGCCTAGCTAGCCACCCATATTATTTACCCTTATTATGTAGGTAAGTCTATTTCTAATACTTAGTTTAATAGTCTTTAGTCGTGTATATGCCTGAGGCAGAAGGGATATTTACTTGTACAGCGCCGTTTTTTTATAATACTGAGGTAGCAAACGACTTAAGCCCGTCTAATCGTCAGTTACCGTAGCCCATGGATGTCTGCAACGCTAGAGATGTCGCTTGCGCGTTGTCGACCCTGCAAAAACCTATGCACTCCTTTTTTGGAGAACCCCATGCTTTGGTCTTAAAAATAGTATTAGTCTGATGGTAACAACATAACATACCATCACGCCTGTATTCCCCAAAGGGTTAGGCGGAAGCGTACTAATGTACATCTACAGTTCGCCGGTATGTTTAGGTCCCATGTAATAAGGGGCGAGCCTATTGCCATTAACCGAGCACAAATTCTTAACTCCGAGCTGCTACTGGAAATTTCATAGAAAACCCAATAACACTGCTTGACCTGGGAATCGAACCCAGGACCTCTAGCGTAGCGGTCGCGCTCAGGACCACTATGCTAATAAGGCAGTTAACAGTCAGTTAAGTCTGACGGTAAACACATTCAAACCAGATAAAAAACACTAAACTACGTCCCTGTATCATAATTGAATGACCAAACAATTAACAAAGATATTTAAGCGTTTCTAAGCTGAAATTTGCATTATCCATCATGCGGGCTCAAGTCTTAGGTAGTATTCAAGTATTCCTCTAGGGACTATTACGTCTTTATGAATAGAACGCCTCCCCAGAGCCATAATTGAGTTTAAACATAAACTGTCTCAAAAGGCATACATAATTACGAGTCCTTACATTGCCCTTGGAGGGCAGCACAACGACTTTTTAACTTATTAATGTCTGGTTGTATATTTGGATAACTAGTCTCGATAATTATTGTTATTAAAATGTTATACAGTAGGTATAATTGTCTAAGTAGATAATAAATTAGACATTCCAGTAAATTATATAGATTCAAGCTTAAAAGGTCTTGTTATTGATTTCATTTACAAGTCTACATAACGCGTTGAACTTACGATCAATACAAAAACATTTTATCAAATAATTAAAGATGGATTGTATTCCGTCAAATTCTTAATAAAGAAATAATTGTATTATCCGATTTCTCAGATCAGGCAAAAGGTATTTTTTACTCTACCGATATCTAGAAATATACCAAAATGCCTTGACACCCCAATGTTCTTTACGCCCTATGAAACTCAAAGGGTCAATATCATGTAAATGATCGGGTACGTTCCTCAGCAATGGAATTATTCATCCACTACGTCTGTTTAACCGTAAAAATAGCCAGCACAAGTTAAGCACCACTCACTTACATAGGAAAGGAGATGCTACACCAATATACCTATCTGAGAGCCTGACTCCGAAAACTCAACGCATATATTACTTAGCACGTAAATTTGCAATCGAGAACAAATATAAATTTTGCTGGACTTCGCTTGGGAAAGTTTTTCTAAGAAAAACAGAAGGACTGAAACAAATACTTATAAATAATGAAGCTGATCTCAACCTCATAAACAGTCCAGATAAATGACTAGTCATAGAAGCACAAGCCTATCATAATCTTAAACTATCCACTTGCATATCATTGTATAAAGCCGTGCTGTACTCTCACACACACAACACGAAATTGACACACCTCACATCAGTTACACACATTTCCTACTACACACACAAATATTATTATGGTAAAAATATTTACAACTCTCAAGTCTCACACTTAAGCTACTTTGTAATAAATATAATATTAAAAACTGACACTACTATTAGTAATAAAACAAACTTTCAACTAGCCAATGGATAATGACAACATAGCTACAAACATAGATAATATTACAGTAACGTCAACATTCCACTGCGACCCTGAATCCTGTAACGGAATAATAGGTTCTGGGTCATCGCTTAAAATAATAACACAAAACATTCGGAGCGTTTACAAAAATTTTGACGGTTTCCAGGCTCAGTTAGCTAGGTTCAAATGGGATATCGACATCATAATTTTGACAGAATGTTGGTTATGTGAAAACAAACCCATCCCTATAATGGAGCACTACGAAACATACTCAAATAAAAAATATCTTAACCAAAATGATGGTATTGTTGTTTACGTAAAAGATCACCTGCAATGTACGGTTGAAGAGCCAGATGCAGTTGGAGCTAGTTTTCTACTACTAAAGATTGAACCTAGCACCTATATTTTAGCGGCATATAGGTCACCATCAACACATCGTACTGACAGCTTTTTGAACTCTATTGAAAATATTTTAAGGCCACTTAAAGCCAGGAATATTATCTTAACAGGTGATATTAATATCGATATTAAACCCAACAATAATGACCGAAACTGTGCATCTTACCTCAACATAACCGCGGAATTGGGACTCTTACCCGGACACGTATATCCAACCCGTGTACACAACTGTCTCGATCACGTAATGATAAACTCCGCTTGTCATGCTACAGTTGTAGTCCTGGATTCCACTGTTACAGACCATGCTGCCGTGTTACTATGTTTGAGTGATGCCCAAAGAGAAAAGAAATCACGTATTTCCATCAAAACAAACTATGAGGCAGCCGTGGAGCACTTAAAAAACACAGATTTTACTTTCGTTTCCCTGGTCACTGATGCGAACGAGGCTGCGACACTGTTTGTTAATGCACTGAGGTCTGCAGTCTCCCTCCACACAAAAGTAGTACAAGTGCCTAATCGTAAAAGAGTGCTTAAGCCATGGCTAACACCAGGCCTCGTCCGTTGTATTCGACACAGGGACAAGCGCCATAAAAAATTTCTGAAAGATAAAACCAATATCATAATTGAAATCTCTTTCAAGAGATACCGGAATTACTGCAACTCATTATTAAGAAAGTTAAAAAATATTTATGAAAGAAACCTTTTAAAAACGTCGAAAAGTAACAAACATACATGGAATGCTGTGAAATCCATAATAAACAAAACGGAACACAAAATCAAAGCTGATAAGCTCCTAGGAAAAGGGGAAGCATCATTAACTATCGAAGATATCAACAACCACTTCGCAGGTATCGGTAAACAACTTGCAGATTCTATTATAACATCCCGAAATGACCCTTCAGCTACAAATAACTCCAAGACGCCTTCAAACCCTAACTCAATTGTCCTGCTTCCTCCTGATGAGTCTGAAATAGAATCCCTTATTATTAATTTAAAAAATGACTCCGCCACGGGATGGGACAACATTTCAGCGAAATTCCTCAAATTGTGTAAAGACATTATAGTCCCTCCTCTCACTAAGCTCATGGAAAGGTGTCTGGAGCAGGGAGCTTTCCCTTGCGTATTTAAGAAATCTCTTATCACTCCTGTTCACAAGGGCGGGAGTCAGGACGACGTCAGGAACTACAGGCCAATCTCCATCTTGCCAGCCCTGTCAAAAATATTAGAGAAGCTGTTGAATAAAAGACTTATGGGATTCCTAGAAAAAAGCAATATATTGGCAGAAGCACAATTTGGATTCAGGTCGGGAAAAAGCACTGAAGATGCAGTTAATCAACTAGTAGATCACATTACAAAAAACCTAGATAAAAAACAGAAATGTCTAGGTGTTTTTCTCGACCTGACCAAGGCATTTGACACAGTCTGCATTCCCACCCTTGTGAACAAGCTAGAGAACGTAGGGATCCGCGGCACTGCCCTCAAAATTTTTTCTGATTTTCTAAATGAACGTACACAGAGGGTTAAGATTGGCAATGTGGTTAGCGGCGAAGTCCGAGTCATCTATGGTGTACCACAAGGCAGCTCACTTGCCCCGAGTCTGTTCTTGATATATATGAATGAACTGTGTCAGCTATCTCTCGCTAAAGGAAAAATATTTAGCTATGCTGACGACACGGCAATTATATTTCACGGAGAGACTTGGGACGAGGCTCGGCATCTGGCTGAGATAGGTCTCCGCACAACTACACAATGGCTGAGTGAGAACCTGCTTACACTAAATCTCACTAAGACCTCCTACGTACAGTTCAGTTTTGGAAGAGTCAAACCCACAGAAGGAACCGTCAAAGTACACTCGTGCAGTCACCATGATTATTCCCAACATTGCCAATGTCAACCGATCCCCCCGAAAACAATGGTGAGATATTTGGGAGTACTATTGGACGACAGTATAAACTGGCACTCACAAATCGAACTTACTGTTACACGCGTTAGGAAACTCATCTGGGTGTTCAAGAAACTTCGCCATGTGGCAGACTTTAAGCTTCTCCGCTTAGTGTACTTTGCACTGGTACAATCGATCCTGGGGTATTGTATAACGACTTGGGGGGGCGCTTGCAAAACCTACATGATCCACCTTGAAAGAGCTCAAAGGTCAGTCCTCAAAGTTATGACATTCAGACCATACCGGTACCCAACGAGATCTCTCTATGAAAAATGTGAAATCTTAACAGTAAGACAGCTGTACCTCTTGAATCTTACTATTAACCAACACAAAATCACCCCGGTTAATCATGAAGCAACAAATAAACGAACGATTACAAACGTATGCAAACCGATTATATGTAAAACAGCGTCAGCTAGGAGACAACACCGATACCTTGCGCCCTCCACATACAATAAAATTAATAAAATATTAAACATAAATTCACTCACAAAAACAGTCATAAAAAGAAAAATTTGTACATGGCTACGAACTTTAGATTACGCACAAACTGAAGAGTTTTTACCATAATCACTGGCATCTGAAACATTATATACACACATCACACACACTCATACACTCACACTCATAAACTCACACTCAAACTCACACTCTCTCTCACACACACACTTCACACAAACACGCACACGAATGCATGCTAGTTACATAAGTTTTTCATTGTTTCTTAGTTATACTTATTCACTGTACTTACCTTTACTTTATTGCATTATATAGTGTCAAAAAAATGGGAGAAGACACTGACTCCTGTAACACAGGTTATTATTACCTAGCTCAGGAGTCAGGGCCTCAATAAGAAACTGTACCAAATTAAGCTAATAAAGAAATTATATTATATTATTAAAACACTAGCTTCTGCCCGCGGCTTCGCTCACGTGATGCTATATCAGGAGTAAACATGGAAAAACCAACATTGATTATTTCTTCTTTGTATGGGCTATCTATTCTTCTTTCTCAGGATTCGTTTAATTAATTGAGATAAAAAGTTCACCAGTTTTTAAGTTGGAGTATATACTTTCTTACAGTGATAATAAAATTAAAATCTATTTAGTAGTTTTTGCTCCAACCCGTAACAAACAGACAAACAGACAAGAATTATTTTAAAAATCACATTTTCGGATTCGGAGACGTTTATATACCATAAACCCACGTGTTTTTTTTAATATCTTCAATGTACAGACACAGTTTTTTTACAATTTTATAATAGTAGAGAAGAAGAAGAAGATAATTATTATATATAACACATGACATACCATCACGCTTATATTCCCCGAAGGGTTTGAGCAAAGGCATACTAATGTACGCCCACAGTTCGCGGGCATGTTGTAGTCCCATATAATAGGGGGTAAGCCTATTGCCATTAACCAGGTATAAGTTCCAAACTCCGAGCTGCTACAGGGTATTAAATAAAAAAACCCAATAACACTTTGCTCGACCTGATAATCGAACCCAGAATCTAGCGTAGCAGTCGCGGTCAGGACCATTAGGTTAATGAAGCAGTTCAATAATATGAGTCAGAAGAGTGCAACATGCAATATAAGAGACCTTATAAACCGATAATTATAAAGTTTGGATATTCCAATTATGTAAGTATGTCATTTGAATTGGACACTTAATTTCATTACAAAACATTTTTTTTATCTGTTTTGATTTTTTTTAAATATATACAATGTATTTGTTCTTTAAAAAAACGGAGGAGGTGTAGTGTGTGACGCGCCTCCACCCAATATATTATAAGTGTTAGCATGTAATTGAAGCAGTAATAAAGAGACTATCATAAGAGTTAGTTGTTTTACTCGTTCCTCGGACGCCCCACATTACAAGGCTGCAATACACGGTACTATTGCAATATATCTTTAAATGCCCATTATATTGTCTATGACACCGCAGGCCCACTTCCTCATTCTGCGGTTAACAGATTATCTAAGGAATTGATTTGTCTATTACAGAATTGACTGCGGTACAACTTAGTTAATTTATTGAGGATTTATTATCTAGAACATTTGTCTTTTGAGTTAGAAGCTGTGAACGCCTATTGTTTTGACAATTGGATTGCCAAGTCGTAAGTCTTGAGTTCGAATCCAAGGCACACCTCTTCTTTTAGCAATTATCACTCACTTAAATGTTAAAGGAATAATCTCTCTTAAATTGTGAAGAAACCTACAGACCCAACACCACTTTCACTTGTGGCTTGTGACATGTTTATTGGCAGCCACAGTTGGTCAGCGTGGTGGACTAGCTTTACCATTTATTTACCACTGAGGTGGCAGACAAGCTTACAGCCTGCCTAATGGTAAGCAGTTCTCGTAGACTATGAACGTCTGCAACACCAGGTGTGTCACTCGCGCGTTGCCGACCCCATTACATTCTTAGAGGACACCTGTGCCTAACAGAGACAGTAAATCTGCAGCAAAATACTAAGAAGGTATCTTTAAGCATTATTTTTATAGAAGGTAAAATCTCTAACAAATTCACATCTGCTTGACAAGCTCACTAACCAGTAGAATTCTTTCGAGCAAAATTCCTTCGGAATATAACAACGTACGTAGTATTCTTTTAATTTTTCAGACAGAGATTAGGAAGTGATCCCGAACGCTTTGATAGCGTTGCACGTGCCCGCTCCAACGAATGGGCAGCTCCCCGGGGATCCGTAATCCCACCTATACTAGGGTAAAGAAGAAAATTTTATACCAAAAGCCTTCCCGACTTTGGATTTTGGATCCTAATATTGCCCACTTGGAGTCCGGAGTCGATTGAAGAATAACGCTTTAGAGAACTTTTGGCTATCTCCATCGGTTCCTCAGAGACTAGGGTATTTGAAGAATCAATTTATCGTTTGTGCTTTAAGTTTTGCCCATAAATCAAGCTCAACGATGGTGCCAAGTAAAATACTCATGTTTTTATTCATTACGCTGTAGAAAAAATGTGTAATAATTATCTACATTTGTAACTCCCATAGGACTTAATACCGGTGTCTGTTTTACATACTGATTCATAAACCAAATTAAAATGTTGTAGGTGCGAATACAAGGGAATTTAAGTTTAAATTGACCAGATCTGCCCGACCGTGTTACGTCAATAACTTTAACATAAGCTGTTTGTGATTAGACTTGACCTATAAACTCGGGATTACGGCGAAAGATGCAATCACAAACGAATACTGGGTTTTACAACTTAAAGAGAATTGGGGGATTTTTATTTAAATATTTTTTTTGTTTCAGGGATTTGTGCGTGAAAAATTGAATTTTACTCCGAGTTGACTGTCAAAATTAAAAATGGACGCCAATTCTTTTATGATATTTTTTTTCACGACTTTTGTTTTTATGATTAATGCCCACTTGCACCAACTTCTTAAATATATTTAAATTGTATTTAAACACAATGTTTCATAGTAATTTTGTGTTTAAATACGATTTAAATATATTTAAGGAGTTGGTGCAAGTGGGCCTAAGCCCTCACTACAAATTCATACCTAGTATTCGGGAACGTTAAAAAATACTTAGTTATGTTATTTTTCCTGAATTTAAATTTAATCTTCAAAATGCATGTAAATTTTATAGTCGCAGTAATTAGTTGCCTTTTGTGAAATGTCTATAGAAATCAATTCACAGAATACTTAGGGTGATATCAAGTTGTTGATTATCGACAAACTAAAGGTCAATTTGTCAATTATACATTGAACCAAAGTCACGAAACTCAATTGAATACATACAAAAGCACTTGAATGTATTGATTCACTGCAAGCTGAGATATCACTGGTGAATAGATTGGAATACAATTAAGAATAGTTCTTATGACTCATTGAATAAAGTTATTTTGATAAATAATATTATGGTTATTAGATTTTGCATTGTATGTGTAATTTGTTCCTTGACGGGCTATGGATAAGCAAAAGACGCGAAGCTCTATCGCGAAAACTTTTGGCAATGCAATTGTACCAGACAATCTCAGCAGCAGATATACTACCACCTCAAAAGCTTAAATGATTTCCAGGGCGTCAATGTATTTGAGCTAAATTCAGTGTTTCTACGAGAATTTGTGTCCGTGGACTATACATAAGTAAAACAAGCAAACATTGAACTCCCGTCCCATTGTCAACTAACATCGCTGCACAAGAGAGTACGTCCCAAATGAATATTTAAGATGTTAATGTAACATTTCGTTTGTTATCCGACCACAAAACTAAAGCGTCTACGTACTTAATTGTACTAAAACAATTACACTCATTGTTTTGTTAGACTTAACATACGAAAACAGTTTACTTAGAGTGAGGGTGGCATTACATTGTGGCTGTACTAGGTCCGCGTGCGTAATACGTAATTTAAACAATTTTATACAAAGCCTGAAAAACTAATTTGTGTTACAGTTGTAATTATACTGTCGACTATTGTTCTTGTTAATTCCGTATGTAAAAGATATACAGTCTGTTTCATTATGAAATTTTCGCGTTTATTGTATTGTATTGGCTCATTAGCCAAGTGGTTCTGAGCGCGACTGCTACGCTAGAGGTCCCGGGTTCGATTCCCAGGTCGAGCAAAGTGTTATTGGGTTTTTCTATGAAATTCCCAGTAGCAGCTCGGAGTTAGGAGTGTGTGCCCAGTTAATGGCAATAGGCTTGCCCCCTATTACATTGAACCTAAAAACGTACTGGCGAACTGTGGGTGTACATTAGTACTTACGCATCTGCCTATCCCTTCGGGGAATACAGGCGTGATGGTATGTTTATGTAATATTTGTTCTTCTATTTGAGAGCTATATTCTTACAACATTTCCAACAGCTCTCTGTTGAAAGCTACTTCGTGGATCCCAGGTCCTGCTGAGAATTTTACCATAACCCAATAACAATTTGATCGACTTTGGCATCAAACTCAGGACTTAATGCTCAACAGCCGCTCGTATGACCACTAAACCAACGAAGTAATTTCAAATTGGAAATTTTTCAATTTGGAAATATAAAATTTTGTTTTTTTTACTAATTTAGCTTTGCATATAAAGTCTTGGTATACTAGACCTAAGAGTTTATGTGGGTTTTCGGACATGAGTATGACCCACGTACTACCATAACGTGTTGGTTTTATTAGGGGTAATTGTGTAATTAACGGCTGCTTGCTAGTCCAGGGCAATAATAACAAGTCTTTATACAATTACATAATATAATCAAAATACCTAGACTGCTTCAGTGATAAACTATTTTATTAAAGACAGCTTGTACACTACGCGGGGTACTTCAGATACATAATATAAAATTTGTCTTAATTGAGAATCGAACCCACGCCACGGAGGCAATGATTTATGGTGCAGTCAAAGTTATCACTCTTGCATTCCCCAAAGGGTTAAGGTGGCCCAGCTCAACATTGTGCTATAGAATATAAGAACGTTGATAATCTTTTGCCATTTTCCGGGCACACATCCACAGCAAACAGTTTACGATATATTAAAGCAAGAAACACTTTTTAAATAATGTTTTAAATTATTTCACTCAGGCACAACTAATCTTCATGTTTCAAACTACAAAAAAAATAATCTATATCTATATATATAAAAGAAAGTCGTGTTAGTTACTTCATTTATAACTCAAGAACGGCTGAACCGATTTGGCTGAAAATTGGTGGAGAGGTAGCTTAGAACCAGGAGGACATAGGATATAGGGACTTTTTATCCCGTTCCCGTGGGATGTGAGGACAGACCGAATTCCACGGGGGCGAAGCCGCGGGCAGAAGCTAGTATATTATAAAACTGTTGTACCTAATAAAAAATGATAATGGTTTCTTCTGTTGAGTTATGATTACATTTGAACAAAGCTTTTATTCAATGTATAATTAAAAAGACAGTTGTCTCTGTCTAGACACTTTGATAAGTTGAGAGTCACTAATGGGTTTTATATTAAAAGGAAACACTAATTAAGACTTTTATTTTGTCATAAGTTATCATAAAGTCTGTTTTAGATATTCATCATTATTGTTTTTCTTTTAATTTATAATTGAAGTGAATGGTGTAACTTTAATAATTAGATAAGTTTGTGTACAACAAACTAATTTAAAATTTATTGAATATACAAACATAAGTTTGTTCTTGGTGAAAATTATGAAAGTAATGGAATTATGGAATACTTTATAGACATTTTTATCGTGATAACTAAAAGATGTTTTTTTTTCTAAAAAACATACCATCACGCCTGTATTCGCGTACTAATGTACACCCACAGTTCGCCGGTATGTTTAGGTCCCATGTAATAGGGGGCGAGCCTATTGCCATTAACCGGGCACAAATTCCTAACTCCGAGCTGCTACTGGGAATTTCATAGAAAAACCCAATAACACTTTGCCCGACCTGGGAATTGAACCCAGGACCTCTAGCGTAGCAGTCGCGCTCAGGACCACTTGGCTAATGAGGCAGTTTTTCTAAAAAAAATACATTTAAACTACGCAGAGAAGTAAAGATGACCTACTAATTTTTTTTGAAAGCTGTTTCGATATATAGAAATATCTCCGATTGCCTATATATAAAACAGAATAATAGGTTGTTATGAACCGTTTCAAATCGCCATCACGCGATGAACAATAATTCCGTGTAATGTTTGTTCTTTTTCTATCCAAAAATATTTTTTTTTATGTGATAGCAGGCAAACGAACAGACGGATCGCCTGATGGTAAGCGATCACCGCCGCCCATGGAAACCTGCAACACCAGAGGAGTCACAAGTGCGCTGCCGGCCTTTTAAAAGGGAGTGCGCTCTTTTCTTGCCATGAATTGAGCATATTCCACGGTAAATCCACGGTAAATAGGTAACATTTTCGTAACATAGGTATGTATGTGTACCTACAGCCGTATTGCTGCGCCTCTCCAAGTTCCCAAAACAACAAATTGAATAACGTATTCTAAGTCACTCACGTATGCGAAAATGTGAATTTACGCGTGCGAAAAAAACTAATAAAAATTCTCTCCCGTTTAAGCATTAAGCATTCTTTATTTATAAGTTAATACGTCAACTGCAGCCGCCTCTAACCCTCGGAACGCGATGCGGTCAAACAACGTAATATTTTATTCACAACTTTATTTCTGTTTTGTCGACGTCTCGCGAAGTTCGCGCCTCGAGAAAACATACAAATGTCGGTGGGAATTTTCAGATACATTTCTTACTTTGAGGCGACAGCGAAGAAACAATATTATTCAATTGTTTTCTTTGAATTTATTCTAAACTAGCTGACCTGAGAGACGTTGTCCTCTCCAAGTTTCAACTAACCACCTCGAAAAATTTGATTTTCCATATTTGTAATACACTTAGCGCCATGGATCTCTGAATACCGTATTTCTGACCTATAAATTACTTAATTTCAAAAATTTGTTCACATGGTATTGACGTGAAGTATGGAAATATAAACAGACATACCTACATAGACAAAAATCTCAAATAACTGTTTCGGCATCAGTAAAGATTAACGCACGTTGCATTTTTTAAAATTATTATACATACATACGTGGTATATTCTTTGGGTATACTATTTAATTATTTGATTCGATGCAAACTCTTTAGTTTCTCAAAGAAAGTGTGCGCAATATATCTACACTATGGAGGTTTCACATTATAAAATGAGTTACTATATGGCTGGATGCTTTAAAGAAGAAAACAATAATTGACTAAATTGTCAAGTCAAAATGACACCTGTTACCGAATCAAATTCCATTGAGGTAATAACGATGTCGTGTTAGTCCGCTAGAAAATAAGTTGTCATTCTTTGTTTACTTCTTTAACCTACTCAAATATTTAGTTTTTACACCGGCTTGTGCTCCCTGGATAAATCCTATGTATGTCCCGTGATTCCCTGTATAAGTAGAGTTAGAATAACTGTACTAATAATCGATTCCTGGTCACAATAATGGTTTCTGATTGATATACTTTATTTTCTTGTTTTATCTTATTTAGTCCCTGTAAGTGTATTTTTTAAATTTTAATACTTGATTCTGTTATAATTTTTGATCCGTGCTAGTCTAGTACAGAAATACTTTAAAAAGAAATTGACTACAATGGTTATTTTTAAAATTCTACGTTTTCAATGGTTTAAATATTAATAACTTTTGATAGAGAGAACCGATTTGAATTAAAAATAGCCTAAATGTTAATCCAAGAAACAGGCTATGAATTCTTGCCCACTTCCTCCAAATCTCTTCAGTAGTTATCATTTGATGCGCGGTCAAACATACAGACAAACCGACAGACAAACCGACAGACAAACAGACAGACAAACCGACAGACAAACCGACAGACATACAGACAGACAAAAGTTCCAAAAATAATAGAAATGGATTGTGTTACCGATTCTGAGTCCCCCAAATTATTTTTTTTGTAAATATAAGCAATGTACAGACACGGCTCACTTACATTCTTATTATATGTAAGATATTTACTTTTTTGTCGTAGAATGTAATTATGACAGATATCAATTAAATTGTTCTAAACTTACCTAATTATTTTGAAATTGGTTCACATAATTTTGTATACGAAATGACAACATTAAACCAAGCGGCTAAGCGCGACCACTACGCTACAGACCTTGAATTCGATTACTAGGTTGAGCAGTGTTATTGGATTTTTCCTATAAAATTCTCAGTAGCAGCTCGGAGTTTTGGATCTTGTGCCCGTTTAGTGGCAATTAGGCTCACCCTCTTTAAATGGAACCTAAAAACACACAGGCAAACTGCGTGGGTGTACATTAGTACACCTCTGCCTAACCTTTCGAGGAATACATGGGTGGTTAAACAAATTTTAAATGAATAAAAATCGAATTTAATAATGCTTGCATATTTTGTTAACTTGAGTAGCACGACGTGAATAATTATTTTGTTACTTGTTTAAGTTGGCCTACTCTGTTTTAACGGAAACCGTACTTACAATAAAATTGCAGTCACGCTTACTACAAGAAACAAAATAATAATTTACCATAAATTATTATTTAATTATACCATCAGAATCCAGGATTCTAATATTGCTTGTAATTTGATTATTAAAGCAAAAAATAATAATAGACGACTAAAACCACATACTCAAGTATCATAAATCATTTATAGACTGATATAATACTAGCAACCCGCCCCCACTCCACACGGGTACCACATTCATAAATGATAGCCCATCAACGTCCTTAATAATCCCTTTCTTCTTTTATTAAAAATCCGTATAGCAGTTTCTGAGATAAACCAAAACAAACGTTTACATAATGTAGTAATGTTATTTTACTAGATTTCAGCTAACAATTATAAATTCATACACTTAAATTAATTGTACCTACTCTTTATGCTCGCAAATGGTGCATGTGTGTTCTAAACGTTATCCAAGTTCTACAATTATGACTGTTACCTGAATCTAAGTTTATTATCTTAGACTTCATTTCAAGTTGAGAACTCTAAATGTCTGTACGTGCTTACGCTCACTAATTGCATTGAAATATTCACGTGCCGGGGTTATTTTATACCACCGAGTGGCACCGGATGGGTTAAGATTTTAAATTTTAAATCGTATAATTGAAATCAATTGGATATCAAAAACGCAATAACACCTATCTTAATGCAATTTGCCAGTGCTTAAGCTGTCCTTACTATGATCAATCCAAAGCTGGGTAACAACGCTTGGGGCAGTATTTGAATTTTAAACACCCCAATATCATAATAATCTTGCAGTTTTACTCGTCTTTTCATCTCCATCTTCTCAATTTCATGTCTCACTTGAATATTATGAGACCCGTCTCAACATAAGTTATAATTCAAAAAATTCAAAAAAAATTAATATATTTCCATTTCAGTTTATTTAATTATTGTCTGAAGTCTACTGGGGCTGAATGCCAAATAAATTGTGTTATATTACCAAGATAGGGTAGTCCGAACCTTAAGTCGAATGAAATAAGATCTATAATTTGTTTTTATGTCTTTTTCCACCACATAAAGTCTGACTGCAGTCACAAAATCTTTTCCCGGTTTCGCGCGTGACTGTATTATGAATAACTTTAGTTTTTGTGGGATTACTTCTTTTTGAGAACTTAATTAAATGCATTTTTCATAGAGCTTTTAATTCTAACACGAAATGCTTTGTGTAGTGTTTTCAATAATGCTATAATTACAATTATAATTTTTACTACTCTAGCACACTAGGAACCCGTCTTTAAAAATATTCGCTATTTTTAAGAATTCAAACTAAGTATGCCGTAAAAATAACGTACCATATTATCATCCATCAATTCGTGCTGTTTAGAGTATTTGCTAAAGTTTACTTCTTTTTCATTGCAAGCCATTTCCATGAAATTATAAGCGACTTTCTAGAATATTTCATAATTATAATACATTCACATACAAATAGAAATACTCGTAGGTATAGGTAAACACTAGATTTCAGTCATTTTAATGCCAAGTCTCGAATGAAATACCTACAAAAATGCAGAACAAACAGTACAGCCAATCAGTTTCTTTTTTTCTACGTGAGTCCAATTCCAATATCGTAACTATTTATTTACTCAATAACAGCATACCTGTTCGCCTAGCTTCGTTCACGTTCACAGCGAGTATTCGCACGAAACTAGTTTTGTCTCGGTTAGGTAAATTTGTTGGTAAAACTTGGCAAGGGGCGGCCTCGCAAAATTTCGGGTTCAAACCACGATAATTGGGTTCGGCAACAATTTGCGATGGCGGTTACACTTTGTGGATGGGAGAACGCGAAGTCCCATATTCGTTGCTTTATTGCTTGGTTCGCACGGTCATTGGAACGTTTTAATAAAACAGATTACGTAAATAGGTTTCACTTCGGCGCTGAGCAGGAGCGAGTAGCGTGTTATTAAGTTTTGTAAATACGTGAATAATTTAAGTGGGTTTGTTAATTGTTTCGAACACGTAAATGGTAGAATAGAAAATAATGTAATGACGCACTTTGAGCTATAAAAAAGTTCTAAATAAACGGAAAAACGTCATCGTTAGTTTTTGTTTATAATGCATGTCATCGCCACGGTCATTGACAGCCTACATTTCTAAAAATACCGCACAAAAAATTAAATCTTAACTCAATCGATTCTTTTGGGCCCACGTCTATTCGATATAGACATACTAATACTACAATAACATACTAAAATCATATACCCCGATAACGAGAAACTGGAATCACGATACATAGGTTGATGATAATATTTCGTTGATGCTAGTATATGTACTACGTACGTATGTAACTTGTCCGTATGTATAATACTTAACTGTGTAAATTCATGCTTTCTACTTTCAACTTCAGTCATCATCCTCCTAGCCTTTTCCCAAATAGGTACCTTGGGGTCGGTTTCCGTAGTCCGCAGTTTACCCAGACGCGGCTGAATCTGCCGTCAGACCTTCGCTACCCAATTTTTTTTTCTTTTTTGTGATAACAGGCAAACGAGCAGACGAATCGCCTGATGGTAAGCGATCACCGCCGCCCATGGACCGATATTTGGAGGATAGGCTGGTTGTCAGGCCTTTTTGGACTTCTGACTACCACTAACAACTCCCATAGATGTTTGTATGACGACTGGGACCGACGGCTTTACGTACTCTTCAATTCATGGAGGGGTGTTAAGTATGGTCACCTATCCACACACTAACCGCAGCGAGCGCAGCTCCGTTTGATCAGCTTAGTTAGGTAATCAAACAATCATCAGATAATATACTTATACCTTTTTTAATGGAGTAAAACATATAAAATAAATTTTTATCTCACCCATTCCAATATTTCTCTTTTTATCATAATTAAATATCGTTTCGTATCGCATTAACTGTTAATGAGGTTCAGAGTGTATTGATGAATATTCATTGTAATATACAGTGAATGTTAAAGGTTGGATATATTTATTGATAGTTTGGTAGCTAGCTTTTAATCCGGTTTAAAAATAATGTACCATTTATCAACAAAACAGTTTTGATTCTATTCTGCTGTTATTGAGTTTCAGTGGGAAATTATATTGTACGTATGAATAGAATTTTAATTAAGTTTGCATAATTACTTGAACGTGCTTGCTTACTTAATAAATTGTTATGAATCTGAACTGATATCAGCTCGTATATTATTATAGTTATTAATGAACAATGCTAATCAAAGGAAATGCTAATGATATTGTTTATTACAATAATGATCAAAACATAACATATATACTGAAGCGGCGGTAGCCTAATGGCTAGGGCGCCTGACTTGCAATCATGTGGTTGCCGGTTCGACACCCACCCATTGCACTACCGATGTGAACCCACTCGTAACACAAGCATTATAGCTTAGCACGAGGGGTTAACAAGAATACTAGTAATGTGCGATCCACATTACTAGTAAGCTTTAAAAAAAAAACCATTACGCCTGAATTCCCCGAAAGGTTAGGAAGAGGTGTCATAACGTTAACCCATAGTTTGTCCCTTAAAATAGTAATAGCAAGCCTATTGCTCCTAATCGGGCACAAATCTAGACTCTGAGCTATTACTGAAAATTTCATAGAAAAACCCAATAACACTTTGCTCGACCTGGAAATCAAATCCAGGACGTTTAGCGTAGCAATTTGACCATCTAAAGATGAAAATGCGACAAGCCGATCACAGGGGGAAATGGGTTGAAACACTTGAAACTTTGAAGGCCTACGTCCAGCGGTGGACGCATATAATAATGATTCTGAAATAAGAATGACCTAAAACTGAAAACTTCAATCCCAAGAACGTTTAACCAAAGCTTCCCCAGAATTTTGACGCTCTACTTACCATGAATTATAAAAGAAACAAAGTTGATATCTGGCAAGAACATGACGTTGCTATTGTTCGACATGACAGCGGTTACGACATGTGCGGGCACATCCGGAAGTAAAGAACATGTGGGCGGGTGGCTTTAATACTCCTATCTCGAATTTCGATCTTTAGTTTACGTTCGAAAGAGTTGAGCCTTTTGAGGAATACCTTTGGAAAGATGAGATTCACTTCGACTCTAAGCTTCCAGGAATTCCAAGTTCGTGATATCTTTGTGGATTTTATTTCTAAGGCTTTCTACGTATCGCTTCTAAGTATGGTTATGTAATGGAAGTAAGCTTTTGTTAAACTACTTTAGCGTTTGGTTTAGATGTTTAAATACATTTTAAATACATTTGGGATAGAAATGTATCAGTATCATTTTTACTAAGCTTGTATTATAATTCAAATTATAATTATTTCAATCTCTCGTTTATGATTTAGCGCCACTTGCACCAACTTCTTAAATGTGTATAAATTGTATTTAAACACAAATTTCTATGAAAAATCGTGTTTAAATACAATTATGAAGTTGGTGCAAGTGGCCCTTAAGATAGTTCTAATGGTTAAAATATTTTAGATTTTGTTGTTCTTGTCCAGAAAAAATGACGATAATACATATACACACCTATGGCATGTATTTATAATAAAATTGTCATTGCGTAAAATTCCAAACCATCCGTCTCTAAACTATTCAACTCCAATCGACCAGTAAACAATGCTCTTAATCCGTGGGATTATTTCAAACAAATTTCAAATATCCAACTAAGTGTTACACTCACCATATTCCGGACATATGATGCAAAAAGCCACAGCCAGGAAAAAGCCGATCACTTCACCACAGGAACCTTTGAAGGCCATTTTTCTCCTTTTTGCTTAACCAACGCTGGCTTTTACCGACATCTTCGCTCTTTCTATTTTGCACAATTTCTCACTAAAACCCCTTCGGCACACTCATCGTTCTTTGTATAACATTTGATTTTTTTATCAGCATCTTTCTTCAGCCATGTATCTTCTGATACGTTGGTTACATCTGTAAGAGATAAAACAAACCATGTTAAAAATATTTTAGCATAATTTTTTTTTTTATATTATCAACTTCAAATCCTATTGTGATGCGAGTGAAACCGCTTGCAACAGCTAGTATAATTTTAGCTGTAATTAAAATATTGTTGTTTTAATATGGAAAGCCGTATTGCGGTACATGTACTTAATACGTATTACCTTCAAATAGTTAGGTGATTATGTAGCCACGAGGTCTCTATGTATAAAATCTCTTGGAAACTAATTACATTAGAGTACAGAAATGGCGAGAATGTGTAAGACTTCATAAGCAAGGGTTCACTATTACGTTTATGACGTGATTCCAATAACTGCTCCTACTAACAAGCTTACAAAGTTATATTTCATTGGTTAACTTGAAAATCTTTACATATTTTTCAAAGTTTTGTTTTCATTCTGTTACAAAATGTAGTTAAACATAATATTAAATTTATGAATTAAGAGATATAAAACGATCCTTAAAATGTAAAACCTTGTACTTATAACATTTTTCTAGTTAAAGATAAGCTCTTTTATTTAATTCGATGTTATAATGAAAAGATTATATATAATAGTACAAAATATACCTAGAAATTTGATAATAATGTAAATATTATTTTGTTGGTCCTATTCGGACATTTATATTATTTATAAATTGTCATGTGCATCATCAACCTGGTGAAATGTTATGTAGCAGTTTTTAGGTCGTCATTTTGAAGCTAAAGGAAAGGATATTGTTGTTATTCTATTTTACAACGTTACGTAAAACACATTTTACTTTTACTGTTAGGTATCCAAGTATAGACCTTTATAAGCCATAAAAGTGACGTACGTACGTTGAATATTATAAAAAAAAAACAACACATTCGCCGAAAATTAATAATGAATATCAAATAAGAAAGCTAAAAATACCCCTAAGTCCCTACCGCAAAAGAAAAACATAATTGCATCCATAATATAAAAACCATACATTACGAATTCCAACATTCAATAAACTCGTTACCAACACGACGGTGTTACAAACGTTTTTTCAAACAATACACGGAGCATAATTATTTGTTGAACATGTTACAACTGGAAGTGACCTGAAAAGGACGACATGTATTGTGCCAAGGCGTCCGAGGCAGAAATTGTAT
This sequence comes from Acronicta leporina, assembly GCA_947256265.1. Classification (NCBI taxonomy): domain Eukaryota; kingdom Metazoa; phylum Arthropoda; class Insecta; order Lepidoptera; family Noctuidae; genus Acronicta; species Acronicta leporina. The sequence continues at coordinate 3,989,085 of OX366516.1, forward strand.
TGTGTTCCAGCTCTTTATGTACCACAGAAACGGCTCTGTTTGTACTACCTATGTCTGTTCTTTGTCGTTGTCACCTATACAAGGCTTCTTATGTCCCGTTTGCACTGTTTTAGTTGTTGTTAATGAAGTGGAAATGTACTCGTAAAGGTACTTGGAAGAGTGCACCTTTGTTAGGGTAATGAGCCGAGCGAGTTTGTTTTTCGTCGCGTGCTATAGATAGAGGTTTTATTTTATTTTCCTCATGATTGAATCAGGTAATTTTATGCAATTACTAAAATTTGAGATGAAAATTAAATCGCCAGTTATTTAAACTTATTTTATTACTAGCCAGCGGCTTCGCTCACTTGAAGTAAAAAACCAACAGTGGCGATCTCTTCTTTGTATGAGTCTCTAGACATTAGAGGGGTCAAGCTGTATCTCATGTTTAATGTTTAATTATTTGAGACTAGCTTCTGCCCGCGGCTTCGCGCCCGTGGAATTTGTTCTGTCATCACATCCCACGGGAACGGGATAAAAAGTCCTCTCCACCAATTTTCAGCCAAATCGGTTCATCCGTTCTTAAGTCATAAATAGTGTAACTAACACGACTTTCTTTTATATATATAGACTCTTCAGCTTTATATATTAGTATAGATTAGAAGTATACCAGTTTTTAAGTTGGAGCATATACTTTCTAACATTGATAACAAAATTAAAATCTATTCAGTAGTTTTTGTGCCAACCCGTAACAAACAGACAAGAATTTAAAAATCCGGTGACGTTTATATACCCCAACCCACTTGTTTTTTTTAATATCTTCAATGTACAGAGTACAGACACAGCTTTTTTACAATTTTATAATAGTAGAGATAATAGAATTTATATGTAAACTAGCTTCTGCCCGCGGCTCCGCCCCCGTGGAATTTGGTCTGTCATCACGGCCCACGGGAACGGGATAAAAAGTCCTATCCTATGTCCGTTTCCTGGTTCTAAGCTACCTCTCTACCAATTTTCAGCCAAATCAGTTCAGCCGTTCTTGAGTTATAAATGGAGTAACTAACACGACTTTCTTTTATATATATAGAAGATTAGCACAGGATTGTAAAATGTGGCAGTATCACATTTTCTGCCTTATACTCCGCAGTGGGTAAATTCAGACTGTGGATGATGATTAGAATCTTAGAATACTCTCTTATTACGAAATAGTTTCTCTTTTTCTGATGAGAAGAAGGTAAAAGCAAAGTTAGACATCAAAAATACAGCAAATAAATAAAAATCGTCCCATCTAATATGGCACTGTTTACTTAAAAGCGAGTTTGCAATTTTACTAATCCTAATGAAGTTGTTGAAGAATAATTCCAAAAAAGGAAATAAAAGGGAGCTTGTGATTACTCAAAGAGACAGCCAAATCCTATCATTTCTTCGGCCTACAATCTTTTTTCCAATTTGTCTTAATGTTAATGCTGACGAAACAAGATTCCCTTCACTTCGGAGCCTCCCTTACTTAATGCCAAGCCTCATGTCGGTAAATGTATAAAAATATCAAAGAAAATGGGTACAGTAAATTGATTTACGTTCACACATTGTAATCAAAGCTGATCATAATAATATTCTCAGTATAATAAACATGACTTTGATACAAATGAGAATGTCAATGAAAAAGTTAATAACGACTGAAAATTAGTTTTTATTTATATTCTATAGGATTCTAAGTACGCCTCGAATGTAGAGTATCCTAATGTACTCGTACTAAGAATTTTGTCAAACGAATTGGCACCAATACTCGTGCATACTACTTAATAATCTAACACTATCTTCAATGATCTTTGATCATGATGATATCCCGATTTCTGACATGGATGCTGTAAAGGATCCGAAACGTCGGGGACTAAATAATATCAATATACCGCGATAAAATCCGTAAAAAGTAGTTTCATTTCAATGATGATATCCCCTTTTTTTCTACATTATTCTACTTAATCATGGACAATGTGGGTTACATAACCCATTTTTGTAAACACATGTTTACAAAAATATAACAAGGAACCTATTATAATACTTCGCATACAACTGTTTTAGTCCCTAATTAACAAAATAAATAAAAATAATCTGATCATGAATAAAACTACCAATAGGTTTTATGAACTTAAATTTTATTAAAATTAAAATTGTTAAGTCATTCTCAACAATGTCAGAAGAAATAGAATTGTGTATATACCATCAGAAATGAAAGGAATATATAGCTGATCTAATATTTTCTGAAGAATGTTCCATTCGCCAGTTATCCAGTATAAAATTGCCGGATGACTACTACTACTAGAAATTATCTTCACCCTACGGAGGCTGGCGCAAAATTGTCCACACTAGCAAATAGCTAAGCGAAGCACGTTTTTAATTACTGACCTACTCAGAATGGAGCCAGTGCATTGACATATAAGTTACTGTTTAAATCAATAACAGAGTGGTAATACTCGCATTATGTCAGTATCAGCCAAATTAGAACAGAGGAGTATTTACCCTGTACCAAATTGCTGCCTTAAAAAAGCGTTGCCCCACACTAGGATTTTCTCCTGTAGCGTGGGAGCTTTCACAAACACATTTTTTAAAAAACGCCCAGAACGTAGTGTTGGTTACACCATTTAGAACTCATTTTATGATCTTAGATTTATTCGATTTGTTTTAACCCGAATAGCAGAATAACTATCAAAAAAGGAAAATAAATCTCATCCATTTTATATCGAGAACGGGTTGACTGATTTCACATAAATAATTCGATAATAAATAGTCAATATGTAGCGTTGTGTGCATTGTCCGACCCCTAATCCTTCAGGTGGATCCCTGGATGATGTAGATTTATAATTCTAGCTGGTAGGTGGCACCGCAATCGGGCTCCACGATTTAGGGCAGGGCATCGTTTGCCGGGCCCACTAGTTAAAACTTAATACACTAAACTATTTTTATACTAACCCATTCGCGTTTTCAAATACATACGCTATAAAGAAGGAATCCACGAATAACCGTTTCCATATATTATATGATATTTTACCAACAATAAATCTAAAATCGACAACATCCTTCCACAAACCTATCCATTCTTCACTCGGGCCCATATAAACAGACTATAAAATGAGTCTTGTATTGACGATAAAACCGTTTTATGTGAACTTGAAAACGTTTCTACAAATGTAATACGATATTGTGATTATTCGATGAAGGTAAAATAGTGGTTACTTTGATGGCTTCATACAAATAAAACTTCACACAGAACTTGACGTTCACGCCTGTATAGGTTGTATAGGCCAAGGGTTAGGCTGAGGGGTACTAATGTACACGCACAGTTCGCTGGTATATTTAGGTGTCATGTAATTGGGGGCGAGCCTTACGCCATTAACCGGGCCAAAAAATCCTTACTCCGAGCTACTACTGAGAAATTGATAGAAAAACCAAATAAAAAAACAATTGGTCGACTTGGGAATGGAACTCAGGAACTCTATCGTTACAGTCGCGTTCAAGACCACTATGCTAATGAGGCAGTTAATTTTTAATAGTATTGACCCTAAATAATTAATTCCTCTCAAAACTTTGTATCTTAATAAAATATAGAGCCATGTAAATCAATAATTTTAAAAGAAAAAAGCACTAAATGTATTAAGTACAAAGAAGACAATCAATATTAGTACATACTGATATTATGTTGAAGCGTGTAAGCAATCATATTATGGTAAAATATAATGTCAAAAATAGAGGACATTAATTTAAAGAACAACATGGAAATACTCATGCAAAGGAATTCTGAAATAATAATTCTGATTAATGGCTGAAACATTCCGTGCCAAGAGTAAGTCACGGTGCATAAACACAGACTCGGCTTGCAACAGTCGAGATGGAAACAACACTAAGAATGCATGAGACCGGACAAAGTAGAAAAGTTTGTGTCATAAAGCAAATCCTTGCACAGAAGTAATTCTCAAAACTTGTTGACGTTAGTGATGTGCCTTGTACAAGTTTATTCCCCACGGCTAAACTAGGACAATTTAGAGAGCAATAGGAACTTTTAACATTAGTTAAGGTATTCATGCTATCGTTGATGAAATATTATAGCCAGTTTCCTATGTTTCAATTAAGTTACGGCGGTAGCCGTATGGCTAGGGTGTTGGACTTGCGGTTGCCGGTTCGAAACCTACCCATTGCACTACCCACGTGAACCCACTCGTAACACAAGCATTTAGCTTAGCACGAGGGGTTCACAAGAATACTAGTAATGGGCGACCCACATAGCTAGAGACCTTTTATTAAAAAAAACCTTAACAAAGATTTGGTATTGAATTATTCCTTTTTTAAAAAAAAAAAAGCTTCCTACGAGCAATGTGGGTTGCATATTACTAGTAAGTTGTCCGACACTCGGATTTTCTCCTGTATCGTGGGTGCTTTTACATACACAAACTCTCACATTACATAAACGCCCTGATCCGGAACCACTACCTATAGGGTAGTGCCACCCACAACACGGGGCGGTGCCTTCATAACGAATTTTTTTCTTTGGTTAATTGCTCTAGTAATAAATAATAATATATCTTAACATTTTCAGCCAGACAGTCCAGTCCATATCTAAACATCAAAACTTTATCAGTCTATAATGTTTTAATTCAAGTACATAAAGATGTATGACAGAGTGTTTGTAACATTTCTGCCGATATATTGGCGACGTCAAGTGTTGGTATCCCGCTAGTGACGGATAGTTTTTCCTGCGTATGATAGATTCAACGGAATTTGATCAAACAATACTGAACCACCATAATATTAAAAGTGATTATTACAAAATTCAACAAAAAAGAAACGGAGGAGAATCGTATCGCAAAATACAGCTATTATTTAAAAACTACGCTAATCTGGCAAAGTTTTAAATTCAGAACCGAAGCTTTGAGAACGAATTTGATAAAGTTTGTTTATTTTTTCCTAACAACTTGGAAATTTCGATTTGAACTGTCTTGTTAGCGCATATTTATGGGACCAACCACACATTATTTACAAGTTTCCCCCGATCGCGATCAACTGAGATTAAGCCTGTCAGGTTTGGTGTGAAAATGGCGAAAATTCAGGGACAGAAGAGTTAGAGAACTCGTTTACATTATAACAGTGTAAGTTGTGGGTGATGTAAAAAACTTTACGATCTTCAACCAACTAAGTGAATTTATGGCGGGCAATATCTTTTGCTGAATCAGGCTTGTTGAGTGGTGTTTTGTAGAGCCCATAATACATTTTGATAAGTATTATTTAATTATAAGTTTAGGAAGAGCAACAAGAATAATATTCGAAATATCTTTACAATATTAGTTTACCTTACCTATTTTAGATACCAGATAAAAATTTTATGACACATGTAATCTCAGATTTTACGATATTTAGTAATTTTTTTAATAAATAGCTTAGAAGATAAAGTCTACTCCAAACCTTTTTTAAAGAGCAACTTTCTAACAAAGTCGTTTCGCCGGATCGAAGCATTATAAAAACTAGCCTGAAGCTGTCTGAACTTTTGCTGAGAGACAATAGTTAACGTAACATTTTCTATCAGCCAGACTTATCACGTAAAACTTGAATCGAAACTAAACCTTTAGATTGCTTTCTACGAATACTGATTTAAAACCAAATAACATTGATAAAACCCAAGAGTATATAAGATATAGGACTGGTTTTATCTTATACTAGCTTCTGCCCGCGACGTCGTCCGCGTAGCGTGATAATATATAGCCTATAGCCTTCCTCAATAAATAGGCTATCTAACACTGAAATAACTTTTCAAATCGGACCAGTAGTTCCTGAAATTAGCGCGTTCATACCAAACAAACAAACAAACTCTTCAGCTTTATTATTAGTATAGATTTATACGTCATGGAGAACGACACAAAGGATAGCTTTTCTATTAATTTTAACATTACGTCATGAATCCTGTATCACTTAAAGTTATGACGACATCGTCGTTGGTCAGCCATTGCTGAAACCATCATTTAGACAGAATCATTGTGGATTATTTAAAATCTAGAATGATATAGGTAGTTACCACAATACCCCATATAGTCAGTCCATAATAACATAAATATAATATTAGTAATACATAACTCGCAGTAAATTCCAGCCTTGATTACGTCAGTGCTCAAGCCTTATTAATGAAATAAGGACTTGACTTCCGAATATCACTCATGTCAATATTAACGAGGTTAATTATGCTTCAACAACAGATAAATAAACGACGGGTATTTAACTACCATGGATTTTTAATGAAAGCTTTTACTTTTTAATTTATGGTAATAATAAAGCATAATATTGGTCTAGAACTAAATATGGACCTCGTCTATGGATCTAGTCTATCATTGTGCTGCCGATATAGTATGGGTTGACCGACTACATTCTTTTATAATCTCTGTGGAGTCTTTATAGCGAATTACCCCAGTGAAGGAAAACAGCACGAGGAATCCTATATGCCTGAGAGATTAAAGATATAGAATTAAAGAGCTCCTCCTCTCTCCTACTTAGTTATTAATGTTGCTGTGCCCGACAGTGTCCATAATTGTTTCTTACTACTATACTTAACACCTGTATTACATTATGGATTGCAAATAAAAATATGAATATGAATATGATTATCTCGACGATGCTGCGTGTGAAGTCTGCCAACCTACATAAATCCTGCGTGGTGAACTATAGCCTAATCCCTCTCATGCTAAGAGGAGACACATTCCAGCATCCATTATACATCACCACCTGTATAATGGATTAATTATGTTATGTTATTATGGAGTCTATAAGCGCACAGGTACAAGTTGAACAAACCTCCAAATAGTATTACATACTGTGTTCAATGGTCCGTATTTGCGAGCCGAAGCCCGAGAGGGAATTAATTTACCTACTTGAATAGCTCGCTCCATTTTAGACCCTATTGATGATCTCCAATTAGGCAAGATACATTCAAGACAAAATAATGAAAAGATTTGCATCGTGACAATCGATCTTTCTTTTGCACATAAGTAAAAGGATTTTATTCGAATTTCAAATATTATTACTTTACTAGCTTTTACCCGGGGCTTTGCTCAGGTGAAGTTGTATTAGAATTAGAAATGGATCACAAAAATAATAATTTCATCATAAACCAACAGTGATGATCTCTTTTTTGTATGGGTCTGTATACATCAGAGAGGTCAAGCTGTATCTCAGTATCCGTTCAATTAATTGACATAAGAAGTTCACGAATTTTTAAGTTGAAGCATAATAACAGCGATAACAAAATTTTAATCTATTTAGTAGTTTTTGCGCCAACCCATAACAAACAGATAAACAGACAATAATTTTAAATATCTCATTTTTGGATTTAGAGACGTTTATACGAGTATATGTTAACACACTTGATTTTTATAAATATCTTCAATGTGCATACACAGCTTTTTTACTATTTTATAGTAGTAGAGATTAAATAAATGTTTATTATAGTGCAACGACTTTTACAAATCTATAGTGCGTGTGACTTGAAAAAAAATAGATTAAAATATAATTAATACTATAAATGTATTGCTTGCGTGCAGTCATTATTTCTAATTTTAACTTTATTTTTAGTACATTTTCTGAGTCTATTAGAAAACAACCGTTTTAAAAATAGATTGGACGCTTGCATGGGACAAATAATCTCTACTATTATAAAATTGTAAAAATACTGTGTCTGTACATTGAAGATATTAAAAAAAAGTGGGTTAGGGTCTCAAACGTCTTCGAACCCAAAAATGTTATTTTTAAAATTATAGTCTGTTTGTTACGGGTGATAAAAACTACTGATAGATTTTAATGTTGTTATCACTGTTAAAAAGTATGTGCTCCGAATTAAAAACTGGTATACTTCTTATCTCAATAATTAAACGGAACCTGAGATACAGTTTGACCTCTCTACTGTATAGAGAGATCATCACTGTTGGTTTATGAGCTTCAAGTGAGCGAAGCCGCGGGTATAGGCTAGTACCAAATAAAGTTATTTGTGTTTGAGTACATAAAATTATAATATAAAATACCAAAACTGACTTATTAATAACTAGCTTCTGCCCGCGGCTTCCCTCACGTGAAGCTATATCAGGAGTAAAAATGTAAAACTAACATTGATGACCTCTTTTTTGTATGGGCCTCTATACATCAGGGAGGTCAAGCTGTATCTCAGGATTCATTTAATTAATTGAGATAAGAAGTTCACCAGTTTTTAAGTTGGAGCATATACTTTCTAACAGTGATAATAAAATTAAAATCTATTCAGTAGTTTTTGCTCCAACCCGTAACAAACAGACAAGAATTTTCACATTTTCGGATTCGGAGACGTTTATATACCATAACCCATGTGTTTTTTTTTTTAATATCTGCAATATACAGACACAGCTTTTTTACAATTTTATAATAGTAGAGAGAGAAGAAGAAGAAGATAATAAACTTTTTGGTTAGCCAAAACTGCAGTAATTTTTCGGAATTCACTCCTTATTACAAAGTAATATGAGGGAAGAAAAGTCACGAAAACTTACACAAAAAAATAAGAACATTGTAACTCATTATAACTTCGACTATAGGCCAACATGAACCTGGTATGTGTTCGGCGTAAACTTTGTCTCTTCTGCAAAGGACCAACTTATCTTTATTACTTCAAAACTTCTATTAAAATAACGAGACAGCTCCTTAATAAGTCTTTAACACTACAACAGTGTTTCACTAATAGCAGATATGAGCGATCAGGTAATTTCAATCAGGTATAGACTGAGAGAAGACCCACAGAACATAAGGAAAAGCCTTAGAGAAAACCAAATCATTTTTAAACAGAATGATCGTAATCTAAAATGTTGACTGTCATAATCTATACTAATACATAAAGCTGAAGAGTTGGTTTGTTTGCTTGAACGTGCTAATCTCAGGAACTACTGGTCCGATTTGAAAACACTGGATAGCCCGTTTATTGAGGAAGGCTATAGGCTATATATCATCACGCTACGCGGACGAAGTCGCGGGCAGAAGCTAGTTATTTATAACAGTACAGAGGCCGTACTACAATAGGTTATTGTGATTGAAAAGGGAGAGATGCCACTGAAGAATGCTATCATCATCATAGATGATAGCATTCTTCAGTGGCATCTCTCTCTCTGCATGGTCGCAGTTTCATCAAAACTTAATTGAATGACGGCTGCTGTGATAAGGATTGCGAGTTCAATCCCTACACGGATATTTATAGACCAGACATAATTATAGTTATCCCAAGTTGTGCATATGAAAAATGTGTTTGTAAACGAACCACGTTACAGGAGAAAATATTAGCGTAGGGCAACATCTATTCTCTAGAAAAGAAAGAAAACACGCATTCATCCAGCCTCACATGTTTTTATAAACGGCACTACTTGTGTAAAGTGCCAGTCGTTCGCAGTGTGAAAGAAAAACCGCGTGAGCCATGCATACGAAGTTGATATCATTTATCTTGTGAAGATAACATTTTTCTTCGCGTATTTAGGGTGTATATATTTATTTACTAGCTCGATCCTCAAACTGAGGGGTTGATAGGACCGTTTGCATAAAAGTGGGGTAAATAATTGTTGATTTAATTTAAATAATTTTGAATGAAAGACTACAATCACACGTGCGTCTCATATCCGAAAAAATGATATTTTTTTTTACTATTGTGAAAAATAGGGTGGCTGTATAGGAATATGAAATGTATAGAAAGTGACAGAGAGAAAGAGTAGAATCTTGTGGATTCTACACTATACTAGGTAGTATTTTACGTTTCGGAACTTTTAAGCTTTTACGCTATAAATATTATTTCAAGTTGCACGTTGGTTTTACAATTATTTTCTTCTAATAAATCGATTTTCTATGAATGGAAGTACGATACTAATTTGATATGTTAGATATTATATAATCAGTACTTGCTGACTATCAACAGTACATCTTCTACGCCTGAAAAAAATACCTACTATCCAAATTAAATAACATAAAATAAAAAAACCTCTTTATCGAAACCAACTCATGTCCAATTTCTGTTCCATAAATAAATTTACAAAACAAAGCCAACAATAAAAAATGCAACAATGAACAAGAAATTGGCAAGAAAATTACATTTAAACAGAGAACGTGTGAAGACGTGCCCCGTTCCTTCAAACGTGACGAGCCAATCCTCACTCGGGAATCAGGACAGGCAACATACACGGAATATCAAACGGCATTGTACTCACAACGAATATTCTCACACTATTGATATGAGCAAGGTATATATAAAAAGGAAATATATTGGAGAGAATTTCGAGGAATACCTAAATTATTGTATTTTCGTATGCCGTACACATTGTGTCGTGTTTTAGTTAAATTTGTCTGTATTGTGTTATGATATTGCATCTCCCCGTTTTATATACTGTATAGTTTTTTTTTTCTTTTTTGGGTCTCTGTTTCTAAGAAGCATCTCTCGTTTTGTTCGAAAAGGGAGGCAGAAGCGTGTGTGGTTCTAAACCACAGTTAGCTGCTATAATATATTTTGGTCTTGTTTTATACTGAGCCCCCCGTCTATTTGGTCATCTGAATCATTTTTACTAAGAATTTCCTGAATGATAACTTTTTGCCCAACCTGAAAATGGAGAACCTCATTTTTAGTCATAACCACAACCATAAGATTAATCTTATGGTTGTGGTTATATACAACCAATAGATTACTAGATTAATCTAGTAATCTATTGGTTGTATCAATATCGAACAATTCGATTAATACTGATTGCGATGCTGCTGAAGCGGGTAACATCTTATTTACGTAAATTTTTACAATCCAACATTCCAACCATTTAGACAAACGGATTTTTTCACCATCCATCACCGAATGCTGATCCTCTTTTCTACTGTATTTTAAAAAAATACAGGTCAAAGTCCTTGTAAGAGCCTTAACCGCTATCTATAATCAATTACTTGAGTCGTCTTTATGAAAAGGCTTTTTTATACCTATCTCTATCGTGTCGAGTGTCGAAGTAAACCGTGGCATCGATTGATGACCTAAATGGCGCCATAGCCCAGCGCTTAAACTTTAGGATCGTCATTTCTATTAAAAAATCTGGTCGAATGTTATATATTTATTTACACACACAATTTAGGTAACATACAGACGGAAATAGCCGTGGGCCCCCCCAAACAAGGTACAAACTGTATCTTGGTGGCTATAAAGAGTAGAGATAAATAAAATTGAATTGCTGAACGTTCATCGTGAAACAGACAGAGCACTACTACCATAATCTGGATTGGTACAAGCACATAACACATGGCCGAACATCATGTCGCTAAGTAATATTGTGCTTAATTATTATATTCCAGTTTGAAGGGCATTGCAACCAATGAAGTTGTAGTGACATCTACCGCGCTACATAGAAAACTTCGACGGACAAATCTTGAATCGCGCAAGTAAAGTTTGCCACGCAACTTGCAGATATACAAACACCCGCCTTGTCGGAGGATCCTCCTTTTACTTGGAGGGGCAACACACTTCGCTCCTTTACAAATTAACAGGCCAAATGCGGCGTCGGACTTGCGATCACGTGGTTGCCGGTTTGAAACCGACCCATTGCACTACTTTACTGACGTGAACCCAATCGTAATACAAGCATTTAGCTTAGCGCGAAGGATTTACATGAATACTAGTAATGTGCGGCCCACAATCATAGCTAGTAAGGTACCTATTTAAAAAAAAAACGCTTTAAAATACTTTTGAGGTCTCTAAATGACAACGCACAAGTGATACGGAAGATACTAATAGGCTGAGGTTGCTGCTTACGGCCCCTATGCTTGTATATAATCTTATTACAATAAAAAAAGCGTCAGCCACAAGAATGGACGGAAAAAGATTTCACCCCAAAAAGCTTCGAATGAAAATTAATACATACATTTATGCATCTGCATGCATGCATATGCATATTATTATGCATGTTTTGACTTTCGATAAATTGTAAAAAATACTGCTTTATCAATAAATCGAACCTATATTATTATTGCATTGTTACGTTTTTGCAAGTATGCAACCGTATTCAATAACATCATCTTATATATATATAGCCCAACTTCACTCCTAATATTATTATATAATTTATTATCTCCCTTAAGTATAAGGACATAAGTCTCCCTTTTGTTTTATAATGTCCACCCATATAATTACGTAATAAAGATAAAATATAAATAATATTCCCGAATTACCTACAAAACAACAAAAACATACATAGAACATGAGATCAAGCGGTATCTCAGCCGAGCCTGACGTCACTTGATATGACATGACATCACACAGCCCGACAACCCAACTGCCAGAGATAGGAAATAATTATAACGTTTCCCTTGAGTAATGTTCAGGCAATTATTTGTGTACGTGTACTCTTTAGAAGATTCTCGGAAGTTGGATAAAATTGTAGTAGGAAATATAATATGAATAAATGGAAGAGAAGTATCGGGTTCCATAACAGGAAAATGTTAATCGTTGTTTCGTAACAATATATTAAGTGAGGTTTTCATTCAAGAATAAAGGTTTTGAGTATGTTAAGAAATGTAGGGAATACTCGTAATATAAAAGAGAACATTCACAAGAAAATTTAAAAACAAACGCGACTCCATTCATTTCATTCACAAACTTTAATCAGCGTGAAATTAATGCTCGTCTCCAGAACCTAATCCTCAATTCTCATGCAAAGTAACAATGATACGCATCAACTAGAACTAATTTCGTCACAAACCCCACAAACGGCCTCATTATGCTGAAATATTCCTATGTTTATTCTACTCGTTAATACTAACGCAATAACTTGAAGATTACGCCCGTCGGGTGGCGTCGAGGCGTCTACAAAATGACTGTGATTATTCAAAAATACTCGTATTTTTTGGGGTCCCGTGCGCAGAGTACGAGTATCGTATAATTTGATGATTTCGGGAACCGGTGTCCTGTATTCTTATGCGGGATGGATTCATTAAAAGAAAAACACAATAAATTTAATATTATTTATTAAACCTAGTTCTTAATTTATTGAGAGCAATAAAATTGATTTTGATTTTTCATTTTTATTTTGTACTAACATTTTTATGCACCTTAATAATTATCTAATTTAAACTTTACCTATGTGTTTGTAAAAAAATAACATTTTTTTTAATTTTCTCATAAAATATTGAATTAAAACTACAATTTCTTCTCTGCAAATGAAACGTATTAATAATACAAGGAACCCTTTTAATTAACGTCGCTATATTTAAGCGAACCGTCTGTTTTTTTTTATCCGAGATTTATTTAGGTTCTTCAAGGTTTGGGGGGATTTAATGCGACGTAAGCCACAATAACGTTGTTAATAAAAGAGAAGTTCTCAAAAACACGGCAAAAGAGATTAACTGGAATGAGATTAAAGAAAAATTGAGTTAAGCGCTTCATATTTTTGATGCACTGCGAAATATTGTTAAAAGACAAAATAGGTGGTTTTTATGAAAACAATTAGAAAGGGTTTTAGGTGGAACGTTTTTAATTATTTCGACTGTTGATGAAGGGGGTGTACTTACTGGAAAATGAAAGAAAATTATTTTGTGTCCAAAATATAAGCTACAAACATTTTTTTAAATATTTTTGTCATCATCGAAACTCTAGTACTAGTGATACTACACTGCATTACTACTGCAAATTCTTTAGTTAAGGCACACCTAACTACAGTTTTGGAATAAGGGGCAACCGAACTAGTATTGGCTTTATGCCCGTGGTCGTGCTTCGATCGCCCATTCCAGTCGCTAGAGCAAACACCACTGTTTGCCACAGTACCGGAACCGAATAGCTTATAAATGTTTGTTTTATATCTCAATGTTTATTCGTATATTTGGTGAAACTGACAATTTAGAGTTATTATGTATTTTATTTTTGGTACCTATATGAATAAATGACTGTATACCTCATTGCTCTAGTAATTGTAAGTACAACTGTTAAGTGGAGTTCTAAGCTCATTACCAAGCTGTCACGGTCGTAGCGAATATTGCAAAGTCAACGGAAGACAAATGCAGCTTTCAGTTGGTACCAGTCCAACCCTACCACCTCGCCAGGTGCATACGTCAAGCATAGGATTCTTGGATACCTTCGTTGCAGTTTTGAGTCCGGGTATAACAATACGGCTATAAAATATATGATTTTTGATTATTGTTACCATTGAAACTTCATTACCTACTTGTGCGATTGTATAATACTTAGGATTAATAAAATCCGTCAGTCGCCCATTGCACTTGGCCCTCTTGATCCGAAATTGGACGTCATCGATGATCCATGATCCCACGGATCATGCGAGACCGATTCCCGTGATCCCACCACTAAAAGTATTAGCAGGATTTCTGCTCTCCAGGGGGTTTCCAGTAGTTTGAGCAATCAGGTTTATATAAATGGATAAAAACAGGGTATTCATTGTTCGAGCTGCCCAAGACCGGGATGGTTGGCGCTCTTTGGGGGAGGCCTACGTTCAGCAGTGCTCGGCAATAGATGATGATGATTCATTGTGTTTATTAGTTTAGTTAACGTTTCTCATTTATACCTACCAGCTAAATATCAGTTCTTCATCGAATATAATAGTTCATTTAGCAGCAAAATTGGATATCGTACCTACTATTTATTTTACTTCTCAAAGAAGTTTTTTTAAAAGAAAATGAAGTACCGTATGTGCTAAAAAACCTAACAATACTAACACGAAAAGCGATCAATCACAAAAAAAATACAATGAACCGACAACACTTTAATAACAGCAGAAACAGAACAATTTGCTATGATCTAGTGTTGTCTAGTTAGCAACACGATCGGTCCCCAAACGGCACCTCGAACCAAAACTAACATAAATTTCGAGCTATTAATATAAATTACTTACGATTTACAATCCCTTTGGGGTGTTAAATTACAGTTATTTCCCTTCCAGTATATAAAGGCTTTATCATACCATACCGTAGTCCAAACGTGTCGGCATCAATTTTAATTATTTATTATTGTGAGCAATAAATGAGTTGGCCTTTGCTTAATGGGTTCGGATTAATTAGCGGACGATTTCGGCTCGTTTTAAAACGTTCAAGTAATGAGGTTTGATGTTAATTGAATATGGATTTCACTATTGATCAAGTGTTTTTCATATTTTGATATTTACTCCTGCTATAAATTTATCGAAAAAGGTTATTTATATATTATAAGGTTCAAAGCGGTTTTTTGTAAGTTGTGGACATTTTCGAGAATATTTGCCAGCTAAAAATTTAGTTAGGCACAGTACCCATCTAGCATGTCATGTCTAGCTTGTTACCGATTTAGATGATAAGAGGGTGAACTACCATTTTACAGAGCACCAATCAGTATGTTTTCGTACTTTTATTTAAATACTCATATCTCGGATGTAAATTCAAGCTATATTAATCCCTACTAATACAATAAATGTGAAATGTTGTATATTTAGATGTAACTTAATCACACAAACGGTTTGATTTGGATGTAAATTGATAATCCTTGTATGATTTTTAGTAACATGGATAATTACATTTTGGATTATACATTTTACTGGATTATTACAATTTTATAATCTACTCTGATGAAGTCGCGGATATAAACTAGTGTTTTATACACGAAAAATAAATGTAGGGCTCTATATATATGCTCTCCATTATACTAATCTACCCGTTAGTGTGTTCGTTTCTACATCAAACAATATAAGAGCCTACGATAAGTCCTGGTATAATTTGTTAATTCATTTGTTACAGATTTAGCTCTTTTGAGCAGAGAGAAGATATCGTAGTATGTACTACAAGACTTTATTATTAAAATAACCACCCTCTTTTATCAAACTCAATACATAGTTACCTAATCATAAAAAAATTAACGCTGTCTGAAAAACAACCCACGGCTTGTTTAGAAGCATGAAATTTTACGGAGGAGTTCGGTATGTAATCACTAAGATGGAATCTGAAATTCCCACGAGATTACGAAGAAAGTTTTCAAGAGTTTATGTGCCCCCTGCATCGATACCTAGGCACCCTATGTAACCCGAGGTCATGCCCATAGTTACTATGCTAGCTATAGCATAAAGTAAAACGTCACACTTCATAATTACTATGTATTTTATGAAGATACATTTCCAAATAACTATAGTGTTGTCATGTTTTGGGTTAAAGAACTATTGAAATAGATAAAACCAAAATCCTTTAAAAATCCAAATAATTTGTTAGGTAGGTACACATTATTACCGCAAGTTGAAATAGTAAGGGTTGCGTGTTTACCTAATAAGTGTTAATTATAATAATTGCTAGGTGCTCGACCTAGGGTATAAAATGCGGCAAAATAAACTATTACAAAGGTAAGGTTAATTAGTGTATTTTACTGTATTGCAAGCCTAGTGATCATTTATAATAATGGATTGCTGAGTCAAAGGTCTCTCTTCACAAAGAGGTTCATACGTATAATTGTATATATATCCGAAGAGATAGGCAGAGATGTATAATAGAAATTCACCACTGTATTTCCTCCATTATACGGCTCACTCGCATAACACATAATTCCATTCCCGGAAACACATAAATAAAACCAAGAATCAGGAATACGAAAATGTGTAAAAAAATATTTTGTAACCTCGACCTTTGACAATAAGTTAAGGCATTGAAGCATTAGGGAAGAAACACAATAACGCATTGTGTTGCCTTTTGGCATATGTAACGATATTTTTATAAATCCGCATCGTAACGTTATTAAAGATAAAAGTTATTAAAGGTGAAGGGTCAATGACACGTCCATCTACTTAGGTTATTAATTTAGCAAAGCTTGAAAGAGTAAAGGAATAATAGAATTTGTTACTTAAATGTTAAAAAATGAAAACTGTGGGTGTACATTTAGTACATAATATGTACATACATAGTGATGTACATACATTATATATCATACATAATATTAATGAATGCGTAGATTTAAATTTTTTTAACTTAATGTATTACCCCAGTGGCACTTGTTTAAGAAAATGCTAACGTGGGAGAGCCATGCTTCGGCACGAATGGGCCGGTACGACCGGAGTAATACCACGGCCTCACAGAAAACCGGCGTGAAACAACGCTTGCGTTGTGTTTCGTCGAGTGAGTGAGGTTACCGGAGACCCAAACCCTTTTAAAAGGCGAGCAACGCACTTGTGACTCCTCTGGTGTTGCGGGTGTCCATGGGTGGCGGTTATTGCTTACCATCAGTCGATCCGTCTACTCGTTTGCTGCCCTATCCTATATATAAAAAAATATAGACTATATCAAAACTAGAAACGAAATCAAAATATGACGGTTATTTAAAACCTTTCAATAAAGGGGTCATTGCACTCATGACCTAACACTGCTGTACTGGGCGTAGAGCCAAAGATACCGAGATTTAGATTCATCCCAAATGGGTACTGTCTGAAATATGGAGCCCAGCCGTTGCCCAAATCGCATCTATTTTTAGACAATACCGAGTAGTCGCAGAAAACGAAGGTGTGAAAAAAAAGTTAGTTGTTATTGTGGGAACTCAGTTACGAACAGTAATTTCATTTGCTATATCAAGTCAATCCATAACATTGTTAGTATAATTATATTGTATCACTCTTTTACATCGGAATCTATCTATGATTTTTAATCATGAATGTTTAGTGGTTGCTAGCGAGGCTGCACAACGTGAGGCACAAAATTCAATGCTCAGTTCAAGCAGTATCATTTTTTCAGTAATATATTAAGAGTAAGCTTTATGTTAGCTGTTGATAAACGGACATACGACTCGTCCCCTGATATTTCAGTCCCAGAAACTGTATTTCAGTATACCTCTGCCTAACCCTTCAGGAAATATGGGCGTGCTGCGAGGGCTAATACTATGTTATACTCTGTATGTTTTTGGTAGGCTTTAAATCAAATTTATGAAACTTCCAGACTTCATTTACATCATAATGTCTTAGATTAGCATGGAAATCAAGGCTAGACCGTAAAAGAAAAATATAAACTGTACCAACCGCTTACTGACGACAGTTGGTAATATAATATTTCATGCCCAGACTCGGAATTTTGAATAAGTCTGACAAGACTGCTCTTAATACATAAATATTTTATGCCATAAAGTATGAGGGATATAAATATCGTGCAACTGGTCCACGTACGATTTTCTTTGAGCGTGTTTCGTTTTAAAGTTAAAATATTTTAAGTGAAAACTGTAACATGAATTAAATTTAAGAATTTATGAAAGACTTTTCAGGTAACACTAACGAGATAGGTTTTTAGGGGCTCGTAGCTAAGTGATACCTAAGTAATTAATTGATTTTCTTTATCTATACGATAAGATGTAGTGAATATTTTTCTAATTGCAAGAAAATGACGGATAAAATTGAAAATAAACATTTTTAATTATAACTTAACCTCAATCTATGAGCAACGTAAATATTTAAAACGAATATGGAAAACAGAACAATGTATAGGAAAAATCTCATAAGACGTTGCAGAAGTTAATCCTAAGAGCAATATTCTTGCAAGTTGAACGCAGTTACATATAAGCATCGCACGTGCTACTGTGTTACTTCAAAGTTACTGGGTTGCGGAACCTTACCTAGTCCCCTCCTACTTTCTTGACTAACTTGTTATCCTCCCCTTTTGTGTTACTTAACGGAAGAACATAGTTTTAGGCTTTAGGTGGGGTTTATAGATTTAATTTAAATTGCCTCGTTAGTCTAGTGGTCACAAGTGCGACTTCTACGCTAGAGGTCCTGGGTTCGATTCCCAGGTCGAGCAAAGTATTATTGGGTTTTTCTATGAAATTCTCAGTAGCAGCTCGGAGTTTGGAATTTGTGCCCGGTTAGTGGCAATAGGCTCGCCCCCTATTACATGGGACCTAAACATACCGGCGAACTGTGGGTGTACCTAAGTACACCTCTGCCTAACCCTTCGGGGAATACAGGCGTGATGGTATGTTATGTTATGTGTTATAGATTTAATTTTTTTATTTTTGTGTTTATGCACTAAAGACGTATAAGTACGTTTAAACTAAGGTAAGTAGGTAATCAAAATTTTAAACCTTTTTTTTATAGCATAGATGGGCAAACGAGCAGACTGATTGTCTGATAGTAAGCGATACCACCAGCCTATAGATACCCGATACACCAGAGAAATTGCAAGTGCGTCGCCGGCCTTTTATAAGGGTTTGGGCCTCCGGTATCCTCACTCACTCGGCAAAACAGAATATAAGCGTTGTTTCTCGCCGGTTTTCTGTGGCCGTGGTATAACTCCGGTCGAGCCGGCCCATTGGTGCTGAACACTGGCTCTCTTACGGTGAAAGAACCTTTTTTTAAAAACCTCCCCGCACTATACGGAAATGTTTCGTAGGTGATTTCACAAACATACAGCTAAGGGATACAGAGTAAGTACAGCCAGACTTAAAATAAATATGCTGGGAACACACAAATATTCTTACCTCGAATGGGAGTCGAACCCACGAGTCGCGGCACACTGAGGTGGTGACAAGGTGACCACTGTAACTACTACGCCAAACGGATAGTCTACACTAATATTATAAAGAGGAAAGATTTGATTACTTGTTTGTTTTGTATTGAATAAGCTCCGAAACTACTGCACCGATTTGAAAAATTCTTTTACCATTAGAAGCCGACATTATCCCTGATGAACATAGACTTTTTACCACGGGAAAATGCTTCTTTCCTATGGGAAAATGGGCTAAGCCAGGCCGGGCAGCTAGTCATAACTAATTTAATCAATGATAATTTATGAGGTTAGACGGTTTCGCAGCTCTATAATTATCACTACGTAAATCGCATGATCCTTAAATATTGTGTCATATGAGACTAGGCTGTATAGCCTTCAGCCATTGTAATGTTAGGTTAAGTTTAAAAAATAAAACAGTGTGTCATGGCCTCTCGTGGAAAGTGCATTTTTATTTTATTAATATAAAACCTGGTTAGCACATGGTGTCAGGTGTGTCTAGGATGGATGGAATAAAACCTCCATCAGGCCTCCAACTATCGGGAGATGGAGCAAACTTTAAACGCTTTGTGCAGCAGTTTAACTTGTACTTACAAGCGGTGAACCTTGATGATGCGGCTGAATCAAGAAAAATTGTGCTGGGGAAGATGCATTGGAAGTGTACAATACGTTTAGCAAAGACAAAGTTATCAATTTACAAGCTCTGATCGATCAATTCAAGGAATACGCCGAGCCACGAAAAAATTTACTGTGGTTGTCATATAACCTATTTACTATGAAACAACAAGATGGCGAAGTATTTGATCACTTTTATACCAAAGTTCTCGCTCAAGCTAAAAAATGTGATCTCGGAGAGCTTGAGGATCGATTGATCACTATGGTTATTGTAATTGGAATCAGGGACGTAAATGTCAAAGAAAGGCTTCTAAGAGAATCGGAGTTGAAGCTCACTGCAGCAATTGATATTTGCAGAGCAGCAGAATTAGGCAAAGAAAAAGTTCAGACATTGCAAGGAAATAAAATGGAAGATCAAGTGAGCACCTTAAGTCAAAAAGTGATACCATACAACAGGGGGGCAAGGCCCAAAGAAAAATTAATAGACTGTAGCCGATGTGGAAAAAATCATGAGCTAAGGAACTGCCCAGCTTATGGCAGAAAATGTATGGGATGTGGGTTTTACAGATATTTTGCTAATATGTGCAAAAATAAGAATAAAGATAACAGAAGTGAAAAACTCAGTGATAGTAGAAAAAGTCGAGTCAATGTAATTCAAGAAAATACAGATGACAGTGAAGAAGACTTTACAGTTGAAAGCATTCTCACAGTAGATGGAATTAAATTGCAGTGGAAACAAAAAATAATAGTTAATGGATATGAAGTAGAATTTAAATTAGACACTGGTGCTGATTGCAATACTCTGTCATTGGAATTGTTCAAAAAACTGAGAAAAGAAGAAAGTCTTTTAAATACTGGGACAATTATATTAGTGTACAATGGCCAACAAGTGGAAACAGCTGGGACAGCTGAACTAGATTGTATCATAAAAAACAAAAAACAAAAACTAAAGTTTACAGTCATAGACTTACCAGTTCAGCCAGTATTAGGACTGCCTGATTGTAACAGGCTTGAATTAGTTAAGAGAGTGGATGTTACACAATCAAGTTCAGAAAAAGAAAACTTTCTCAGAAAAAATAAAGAGGTATTTACAGGATTGGGAAATATAGGGAAATACAAGATAAAAGTAAAAGAAAACGCTGAACCAGTAATCAAGCCCATCAGGAGGATCCCACAGGCATTAAAAGGTAGACTGAAAGAAACTTTAAATAACTATGAAAAGAGAAATATTATTGAAAAAGTAACTTCCCCGACTGACTGGTGTAATAATTTAGTGATAGTAGAGAAACCTGACAAATCACTTAGACTTTGTTTAGATCCACAAGATCTTAATAAAAATATTCTACGCGAAAATTATCCAATCCCTAGTCCAGAAGAAATTTACAATAGTTTATCAGGTAAAGAAGTTTTTACAGTTCTTGATATGAAAGATGGGTTTTTTCAGATTGAACTTGATGATCCTCAGAAATTATGCACGTTTGGCACTCCATTTGGAAGATATGCATTTAAAAGAATGCCGTTTGGCATATCATCAGCACCTGAAGTGATGCAGCGCATAAATTGTTCAATTTTTGGGGATATTCAAGGAGTTTATGTATATTTCGATGACATAATTATTGCAGGTAAAGATCAGTTAGAACATGATACAATACTTAATAAAGTTGTTCAGAGATCAAGAGAGTATAATGTAAAATTTAACAGTAAAAAGTTACAGTATAAACTTGATCATGTAAAATATATAGGGCTCATAATATCAAAAAATGGAATACAAATAGACTCTGAACATGTATCAGCCATTCTTCAATTAGATTCACCAAAAAATGTCAAACAGCTTCAGAAATTCCTTGGTATGTGTAATTACTTAAGTAAGTTTATACCTCACTATACAAAAACTACAATGCCATTGAGACAGTTACTTAAAAAAGATACTATATGGGAATGGGATTCTTCTCAGCAGGAAGCATTTTTAGAACTGAAAAGAAAATTGAGATGCACACCTACTTTGGCAATTCTGAGTGACAAGGGTACAGTTGTACTACAGACTGACAGCTCTAAATCTGGTATGGGTGCATGCTTGTTGCAAGATGGGAAACCAGTGTCATTTTACTCCAGAGTTTACACGGAATGCCAAGGTAGGTGGGCACCTATAGAAAAAGAATTATTTGCTATTTGTGCTGCTATGGAAAAGTATTATCAATTTGTATATGGTAGAAGGATTGTTGTTGAGACAGACCACAAGCCATTAGTGGCAATAATGTCAAAGGATATTAACAAAATATCAGCCAGACTTCAAAGAATGGTCTTAAAATTGCTAAAATATGATTTTGAAATTCGCTATGTACCAGGTCCTAAAATGTTTATTGCTGATTATTTGTCAAGAAATTACTTGTTGAATAATGGGAAAAATGACCCAGACTTACAAGAGTTAGTTCATTCTTTTGATACTGAAGTTGTGTATGGAATCGAATCTGATTTAGCAATTACTGATGAAAAACTTAAAAAATTACAATTTGAAACTGGGTGTGACAATAATTTAATGCAAATTAAGACATGGTATTATAATGAGTGGCCATCTAATGATAAAAATATTTTGAATAAAGAGTTGAAAATATTTTACAAACTGAAAGATTTTTTAAACTTTAAAGATGATGTTTTATATTATAATAACCGGGTAGTGGTACCTTATTGTATGAGAAAAGAAATACTTACTATTTTACATACTGCTCATGCAGGTGTGGTCAAGTCCAAGAAAAGGGGCCGTAGGTCTTTATTTTGGCCAGGAATGTCCAAGGACATTGAAAATTTTGTTTTGTCATGTAAGGAATGTGAGAAATATAGGTCAAGTAACTGCAAAGAATTCCTCATGAGTCATAATGTGCCAGATATTCCCTTTTATAAAGTAGGTATGGATATTTGTTCCTTTGCTGGCAAAGATTATCTGGTTGTTGTTGATTATTATTCAAAGTGGATTGAGTTGAAACAATTACAACAAAAAACAGCAAAAAATGTTATATTGAAATTAAAAATAATCTTTGCTACACATGGTATACCTAAGTATGCAGTTTGTGATAATAATCCATTTAATAGCTTTGAATTTAAACAGTTTTCTAAAGATGTTAATATGCAGTTGTTGTTTTCAAGCCCTCATCATCATCAGTCTAATGGCCTGGCAGAAAAAGCTGTAGGTATTGTAAAGAATTTAATGAAGAAATGCAGGGCAAATGATGAGAACTTGAATATGGCTTTGCTACACTATAGGACAACACCACTTGCTGGCTTAGATTATGGCCCATCTGAACTTCTGATGTGCAGGCTATTAAGAACTAACTTACCTTGTACTTACACAGATCTCCAACCCAGACTGCCAATCAATATCAAAGAAAAAATGCAAATAATGAAAGAAAAATCTAAAAGTAATTATAATAAAACAGCCAAAAATAGAGCTTCATACAGTAATGGTCAGAGTGTCTTAATACAGAATGGGGATGATAAGGATTGGCAGCCAGGAAGGGTAGTAAGGAAGGATAGTCCTAGATCCTATATTGTTCAAAATGAAAAGGGTAATTGTGTTAGGAGAAATGAAAAGCATATGTTACTAAGTAGAAATAAGTTTAATGAGAGACCAGAGGTTGAGTTTGATGCCCCAATTAATGTCAGACCGGTGAATGATTCAAATAATGTAACTGTGAGTACAGATGGCTCTATGCCTAGTCAGCACAGAGTGTTTAGAGATGCTGGTGAAGCAGGCAGTTTGTATGTTACTCGTAGTGGAAGGTATGTGAAACCTCCTTCCTATTTGGTTGATTATGAATGTTAAAGGGGGGGATGTGTCATATGAGACTAGGCTGTATAGCCTTCAGCCATTGTAATGTTAGGTTAAGTTTAAAAAATAAAACAGTGTGTCATGGCCTCTCGTGGAAAGTGCATTTTTATTTTATTAATATAAAACCTGGTTAGCACAAATATGAATACGACTATAGGCAACTATAATTTATTTTACGATAGCCATAAAAATAGCCCATCTCTAAGTTTAGTTTTACGTCGACCATACAATAACTTTCTCCTATTTCTTACCGCAGTTAACCTATTTGTCTATAAATCCTAATCCAAGATTTCTGCCAACATGGTAAATCTTCTGGAACTTTTATATTATGTGCAAATATGAAACTGTTTACTGTTCGATGTGAGGGTTTTACCGTACCTTCTGATATTGTTCCTATTCCAATATTTTAGATGGGTTTTGTAAACAAAAAGTGCTTTTGAACTGCCTTATAACTCTTATGATGACACGCTATGTACATCCTGGGTTCGATTCTCAGGATGTGGTCTTTCAATCAAATTCTCAGCAGCAGCTCGGAGTTTACAAACAAGGTATTTTATGTGACCAAAATGAAAAAGAAAATAATACATGTATCAAACCGGCGCGTGTGTAAGATGTATCAATATGGATGAAGCAAAAGAGGTATACAAGTAACGTAGCAAGTGGAGTTTTGTAGTTTCTGCCTACACCTAAGGCCAGATGGCGTGAGAGAACTTAAAATGATTCAGGACATTTTTCTTGTGGGTATGTAGGGTAACATTTGTTAAGCTTTGTCAAACAAATTACTTTCTGGAAACAAACGACGACAACGCAATCATTCATATTTCCAATACCAATTTAGGAGAATGTTTTATTTTCTGAAAGTAGGTCCATCCATTCTTGTCTTCTCCTGGTTGACTGCCTACATGCCTACTGTGTCAACTCATCTCACTGCAAATATTTACTCGACAGTGTAAGGAGACGCCCTAGTTGAACAGTTTGTAAAGGCTTCTACCCTTTCAACGTAAATCCACTTTGGAAGCGTCTTTGAAACCCGGCTTTGAAATTATTTTCTTCTACTTTAAAGCTTTGATCGCAATATTGATAACGGGCTTATTTTACCAAATCTTTTTTTTTTTGTTTTCGTTATAATACTTCACAATGAGATTAAATGTTTGATGAAATATTAAATTATATATCCATATTATATACCAGGCATTGTAAATCTCTTTTTGTTCTCTACTATTATAAAATTATAAAATTGTAAAAAAGCTGTATCTGTACATTGAAGATATTTAAATAAAACATTTTACGTTTATATACCACCACCCAGTGGTATATAAACGTCTCCGAATCCGAAAATGTGATTTTTAAAATTCTTGTCTGTTTGTCTGTTTGTTACGGGTTGGAGTAAAAACTACTGAATAGATTTTAATTTTATTATCACTGTAAGAAAGTATATGCTCCAACTTAAAAACTGGTGAACTTCTTATCTCAATTAATTAAATGAATCCTGATATACAGCTTGACCTCCCTGATGTATAGAGGCCCATACAATGTTGGTTTTCCATTTTTACTCCCGATATAACTTCACGTTTGCGAAGCCGCGGGCAGAAGTTATTACTATATATTTTTAGTTGTGTTTTTTATAAATATTATACTATCATAGTTTTCTTAATTACTGTGATCTGATATACTGTATTTATTTAACTTTCATTACTTGCAGTGGAAGATAATGTACCATTCCTGATCTTGATATGGGATTCCATCAAATTAGTAACATAGACAAAGTTCAATATTAATGGTTAAACTTAGAGCCGTATTACTTTAAGTACAATTTGTCGTATGTCAAATGAGTTTAAGTAAATCTGTTGTTCATCTTAATCAAGTCTAATACTTTATTTACCAATTTAATGTTAATTAATAATTGAAGATGAAGATGATATTATTAATAATTGCTTGAGTTTGATTAAATAGTAAAGCAAGGAAACGTCCAAACAAAAGTTTAGTAAAAAACATATTTTTGTAAATGAAAAATTTATTATTTGAATTAATAGAACTAGAATCGATTAAATAAACAGAGTTTAATAAAATATTCCTAACCACAACGAAACTACAAGAGTGAACCCGTAATCTATCACAAAGTAACTACAAACCCTGTTATTAAACAGTACAAATCACACGCACGGAAAGGCGTTCTTTCACTTTTACAGACTGGACATTTAATTTTTTATTCGTGGGCTTCAATTTCACCGAAATATTCCATTACCAGTGATTAGTAATCAAAGTTAATGGATGCCGTGTGTAGCGCTTTGCTTTGTGTCATATCATGTACCAGCTATTACGTAAGACAATAGTGTTTACCTATTACAGTTATCATAGTTTTTTTTAATATTCATGGCACTGCATAAAAATTGTGAAATTGGTTCCAAATGGAACAACACCATTTCTAACACATTTTACAACTTCAAAAACATCAACTTCAAAATGAAATATTTATATTATATTTTTTAATCATACACGTGCCGTCATTTTTGTATTTTACAACAGCCATTTTACCTGCTGAATTTAATATGTATATACAGTAGTAAAAAATTCTAAGTACACAATTTATGTACAAACCCAAACATCCAATTACCCTAAACACACAATTTTCACTCAGAGAGTTTGAAAATTTTTGATCACAAAAAATTCTTCTTTCAACCTTAAAAAACATTTTCGTCATCACTCTTATGCTAGCGCTATCAAAGCTATAAGCTATCAAATTTTCCCCTCTGAACGCCTTTAAGGGTGCCTTCGAGGAGGAGCAATTTCCTTAAGCTGAATTTCATGAGCAATATACATACTTCACATATCACATTGTTTCTGCTAACGGTTGAACGTGTTAGCTCATTTTCTTTTCAGGGTGCTTATTGATTTTATGGTTGGTTACACTCCGTGTTAAAAGCAAAATTTGTTCCATTCTATACGACTTATAGTTACTTACCTCACTTAGTTTTTCAAGGTTTATATTTGTTTTTGTCATTTAATGTTACTACGATAAATAATTAACGAACCACTTAGCAAATTCTGACCTTAATAAAGACTTCTAAGAGACTAAATAATCGTACAGCTTATGTTTTAATCATTAACATTTCACATTTTAGCAGTAAATTGAGAGCTACGCTTAATATTTTGCAAGGCTATTTGCAACGTCCTAAGAGCTTAAAACAGTTTCAAACGAATGCTTATAAGATCATAGTACCAAGGTAAGTACTCGACGTTTCAATTTATATCAGTTTGCTTTTGAGAATAAGTGGTCACATAAGAGTCGCTTTAATCATGTTTGCCTTTGATGTCCAATTGCAATGACATACATGGTACTTACTATCAAATTTAGGTGCCCACAATTTTTATTATTACTGTGGAAATCGAGCGTCGAAGCTTTGAATCGAAACGACGCACAAAAAACTTACAGTATTATGTAGTAGTAGCTGTATTAGCGTACAACCAAATAAAACGTAGGAATGGCTTATTAATACTAGACTCATCAAAAAGCTAAAATCGAATAAATCTTCAATCGATTTTGGTAGCAACTACTGAAACATGTAGTTTAGGCATTTTTGCATGTTTGCATTCGTGGTAGGATCGTAAGGAAATCGAATAATAATCGAACCGTTAGTCTAAAACTTTGTGGTACGTTTTTCGAAGTAAGCACAGACGTCATTACAGCCAACAAACATGATTCAGGCGACATTGAATCTATTCAAACACTTTATTATATAGTGCGATTTCAAAATCGCCTTGAGTTGTAACTGCCAAGTGCCACTTAAATAAAATGTGTCACATTACGTACCACATTACTATTGCAAAGCTGTTACGCTTCAGTGAACATTTTATGACTTATTTAGTCATATTTTATGCCGCATTATGCTGGATTGCCTTGAATTGATAATTTATGGTTTGATTGCATACATTTGTGTGTTGTCGTTAATGTTTATTAGAACATTCTCGTGAATTGATGGCGCCATGCGTATTGTATTATTACAGACATTGCTAATTTACTTTTAAGATTTTTGGAAATTATGTCAAGTAGTGACATAATTATATTGAAGAGTGTATTGTTATTAATTTAACTCTAATAATTTAAGTCTACTTAATTATTATTATTTTTATTAAATACTCTTTATTGTACACCAAAGACATTAATACAGAACAGTTAATTAACCCTTTAAAGTTTCTTCCATTAAAGCAATATCGAAAATAATCATAATCATAAAACTGCCTCATTAGCCAAGCGGTCCCGAGCGCGACTGCTACGCTAGAGGTCCTGCGTTCGATTCCCAGGTCGAGCAAAGTGTTATTGGGTTTTTCTATGAAATTCCCAGTCGCAGCTCGGAGTTTGGAATTTGTGCCCGGTTAATGGCAATAGGCTCGCCCCCTATTACATGGGACCTAAACATACCGGCGTACTGTGGGTGTACATTAGTACGCCTCAGCTTAACCCTTCGGGGAATACAGGCGTGATGGTATGTTATGTTATGTTATGAAAATAATCATAAAACTCAATTGAAATATCTCAGTCATAAATTAAGCCAATGAAATACTTAGTAAGTCACACTAAATACAGTAACACTAAATGGTCATAAAAAAACTATATTTTTCTAACACTTACAGGAATATTAGACTTTGGAAATAAATATTTTATTGTGTTGCATTCACTCCTCATCTGTCGGAAATGTAAATGCATGATCTCTCTTTATTATGGTTGAGATATACGATGCATACGTGTTGTCAATAGAATCTGGTCTAATCTAAGCCGGAGACATAGTACGACATGCCGTCCATAAGCTGCTAAATTTTTTGGAGTGTTTAAGGTGTTCACTTCGTCGCTAGCGTTGCGCCGCGTGCGATGGGCTTGATTTCTACCAGAGGCAAATATATTTGTTTGATCTACATATTATATTGGTTTCAAGTCTGCGTGTACATGATTTTTTTTTTTATGGGATAGGGGGGCAAACGAGCAAACGGATCACCTGATGGTAAGTGATAACCGCCGCCCATGGACACCCGCAACACCAGAGGAGTCGCAAGTGCGCTGCCCGCCTTTAAAAGGGTTTGGGCTTCCGGTAACCTCAACTCACTCGGCGAAACACAACGCAAGCGTTGTTTCACGCCGGTTTTCTGTGAGGCCGTGGTATCACTCCGGTCGAGCCGGCCCATTCGTGCTCATTTGTTTGGCTTGTTCCTAGTTCATATTTTCTACCAAGATAACAACTTTAAAAGAGACCATAATCTTAGTGTTAACCTCGAAATATCTTCCCAGGCATCAATAGTTATTGAAAAGCTTCATATAGTATAAAAAATACAAAGAGTATTTCAAGTCAAACTCGAAATTTCAAATTAACCTCTAATTTTCTACCAAGTCAAAATCGTAGCATAATCCCTACTTACTAGCTGTCATAAAGAATTAATAAATTAAACCCATATCAAGCAGGTGCCATCGAGCGAAAAATGCCATCACACATTATATTCAGTTGAATATCCCGATTACACAGCTACACAACGCCATACCATTAAATTCTAAATAATCCCAAAATCCCCACCCTTTATGGTGGATAGATAAATAACTTGATGAAGAATCTTTCGCTCGATGTAATTGCCAACAAAAGACCGGTTTCAAGGGTTGTCATACTCTCCGAAATAAATTAAAGGAACTTTTGATGAATTTAAATATATAATTTCCTATTGTAAACTCCTATTGTAATTACTCAGGTCAGGTTGTACTTACATGTTTACAGTTACTATACATTTTTTAATGGAAACATGATCAAATTATGTTATCACACACACCACGATGCAGCCGTTGCCTAGTGTAGGGACCATGGGAACAGACCTTGTGATTCAGGTTAATGTACAAATTTAATAGCCAACACTTGTGTTCTCACTATAAGACAGATAATT
Source organism: Acronicta leporina (assembly GCA_947256265.1). NCBI lineage: Eukaryota > Metazoa > Arthropoda > Insecta > Lepidoptera > Noctuidae > Acronicta > Acronicta leporina. The sequence continues at coordinate 4,018,915 of OX366516.1, forward strand.
GATTCATTGTTTGTTTTATAAATAAGGAGTCCTTAAATAAATTTTACAAAAATAATTACTTAGTAAAGGAATTAATAAAATTGCGTTCCCGTAATTCAAAATATCACTACTTATGACAACCCTAGTTTCCTTCTCGGGAACCGCCTCCTACAAACGCGAGGCGTACACCGAAGGTAAGTAATTGGCACCCCGAAATAAGTTCAAAGGAGATTCGCGTCTGTAATTATTGCAATAAAGGTCACATTTTAACGATTATTACATATTAGGAAGTTACAGTCACGTTCCCTTGTGGTAATCTAATCAACGTATGTGCTGTGTGCACTGAAACGAAAAGTGTGCGAGGAGCTTTATGTAATTTTCTCGCAGCGCAATATGTGAGAAATTTATTAACACACTGTATCGTGTTGTAATTTTCTCGTCTGGGAAGCTAAAAAGTACAAACTAATAATGATGAAGTTTGAGTATTGCTTATCAATGACGATAGAAAAACAAAACTTAGTCGTTTGTGAGTAAATGAAAAGTTGAAGCACTGGTATTTTTTTATTTGTCTGTGCGGACTGTATTGGATGTCTAGAAGAAAAAAAAATATTTCCTTAATTATTATCACTGGCAAGTACATCTGGATAACATTCCACAACAATCATTCGATATCCGACACACATTGGTAACATCATCAATTTCTGGTACCTACATATATCTTACCCTTAATAAATTACAGAGGCAAGCGAGACGTAATTAATTAATGAATACTCATTAGGCTATAATAAATCTATCTCCATCTTCAATTCAACTTGGTACTCAATTTAATTGCCAACGGGAGTATGGTTATGTAAAAACCGAGTTGTTGCAAAGGGTGACTCTGCACTTTGCCAGTTCGCTTTCATTCGTTTTATGCAGCGTTTTTGCTGCGTCACACTCGCGTTATCGAACCGTGCGATGTTAGTACCTTGACTAAAATATTAGTCGAGTTATGGTTGAAGTTAGGAGCTTTATTTATGAGCTTAAAAAGATTTATAGATTTTCTAATTTAGTTCTATCTTCTTCAGTTTGGCGCTAAAGATCTTAGTTTTTGATCATTAAAATTATTATAATTCTCCTTTATGTACAGACTTGCGATCATGTGGTTGCCGGTTCAAAACCCACCCATTGCACTACTGACGTGAACTCAGTGATGTGCGACCCACATTAGCATCACTATTATTCTTGTTAATCCCTCGTGCTAAGCTAAATGCTTGTGTTACGAGTGGGTTCACGTGGGTTGTGCAATGGGTGGGTTTTGAACCGGCAACTACATGATGAGAAGTCCGACGCCCTAGCCATACGGCTACCGCCAAAATTTAATTGAAAAATAGGAAACTGGCTATAATATTTCATCAACGATAGCATGAATACCTTAACTAATATTAAAAGTTCCTATTGCTCTCTAAAATAAGTAAGCTGTAAAAAATGTGATATGGATAATATCTGATTTATTTTACTTTAAAAAGATCAGCTGAAACCATTTACACTATTTAAAGACAGGTAGGTACATAAAAAACCACAGGTGACACATTTTTCTAACAATACTTACTTCATAGGTACTTTCCGACAGAATCAACCAAATGAAAGAAATAACCAAATGATTTGATGATGTTAAATATATTTCGAATTGTTCTATTTGACTTTTACTACAAATAGTGTCAAAACGTGATAAGAAACAATAAACACAGTTTAAGGTATTTTTACATATTAACTGCTTACAAATGTTTGTGAAATTTACTATCTCAACTGATAACGTTTTGAATAAAAATTGTTTCAGATTCGTTCTGAAGGTCACTTTGCTTTGACTTCAATGCAACTTAGGTACCAGGGAACCAGCATCGTCAAGGTGGTTTGAAATACGACGTTCCATTACCTATAGTTTACATGCATTTGGCTTTGCTCTATTGGCGTGCAATAAAACTTTGTATATGACAATATTACGTTAGAACGCAAGTTTTTATTTAGCTCACATTTCTACTCATATTAACTGCCTAGTTTAGCATTAGTCTAGAGGTCCATAGAATGTGATTGCTACGCTAGAAGTCCTGAGTTCGATTTCCAGGTCGAGCAAAGTATTATTGGGTTTCTTTATGAAATTTTCACTAGCAGCTCGGAGTGTGACCTGCTAGGGACCTAAATATATTGGCGAATTGTGTGTATTAGTACATTGTTACGCCTCTGCCTAACCTTTCAGGGAATACAGGAGTGATAGTAAGTAGGTATGTTTTACTCATATTTTGAATTATCACGCGTCATGTGTCGCGATGCGAATTTCCAGAATATTCTAAGTACTAAAACTTAATGAATTAAAACATTACTTACCTACCTAACTTTTCTTACTTTGAGCCGCCTTGTGAAACAAGGTAATATTTTTAATATAAGAAACTAACCTTCACTTTTACGTTCATCCAACAAAATATTTAATAAGTTTTTTTTTATATTTATGTTCTACAAAGTTTTTCTATCCATTGCGTTGATTTACTCCCAGAAAGTTAAGTTAATTATGTTAATTTTATTTGTTTATGCCCAGTTACTTGAGGATTAACTCGTAGGAATTTCGCTGGACTAAAAGCGTTGTCTTTATAACAGCTGTTTTGTTTTCTCAAAGAATAATTTCACGGTCTTTTTATTAACAGTGAATATTCTGTATTTAGGCCTCTTTCAAAGCTCGCCTACTTCTGCTTCAAGAATGTGATTAAATGGGTCAAGAATCTTGGGGTTCTTCAAAGAAACAGCGAAGGGAAGTTATTGCTTAGTGCATCAATAGTTCTAGAACTATTGATGCACTAAGCAATAACTTCCCTACCTTCCTTCCTTCCCTTGATCTACATTAAGATGGGTAAAACGGGGTAGTTTAGTAGAATCATAATCGGAGATAAATCTTCTACATCGCTTATAGTGCTAGTCAGAATGGGCTAGGCTAGGAGCTTAAATACTTTGACTTTTCCATACAGCGTCGTGTCCAGTCGACTCATTACTTTTATTAATGAAATAATATTTACATTGATCACTGCCACTACTGTTGTGTTTGTTACTCTCGTAAAAGAGTCGACGTCGAAAAGTCGCCCAGCAAATATAGCCTATAGATGCCAGCTACACCAGTAGTATAACTTGCGCGATGACTTCTTGAGACCTCAGTTGCCTCATTTGTCCAGTTATTTTACCCCTGACGTAGGTACCATTAAAACAAAAATACGACAAAAGTTAGCACATTATTAAAAGACAGAATATTTAGCAATACGATGGTAACATCCCAAACAAACCCACTTAAAGTTCTACTACATTAAAAGCTAGCATCGAAGTAGAAAGCTTCAGCATATATAAATTTAGGCCGTATCGTAATAGGAACAATAATAAGAGTATCCACAGCAAAAACGGATCAAAACAAATATGCAAATGACAGTCCCTGTTACGATAACAAAACATCCGATCGTCGGTTCAAGCGCACACAAATTCAAACCACAGCGCGATCAAAATACATAGAAACAAGTCAAACGCCAATTACCTAAAACAATTTTCCGTAAACAAGAGTGGAATAATTAAGAAGGCTTGCGTTTCGTACCGCACAATGAGTCGGCGTAAATGCTCGCACCCATAATGACACAGACTAATTTATTCATCAAGATGTTATCTTCGCGGTAATGTTAGTTTATAACTATTACGTAATTACGTTTTGGAGGGAATCGGGAGCTGTAGGGTGTGAATCATAATTATAATTTTAAGCTGCTATGTTTTATAATGAGGAGATTTTTGTATTGTCTTCTTTGTTGAGATTACTTGTTTCTATACTAGCGTATTGCCTAGCTGACTACACATTTCTCTGTGGTATTTTACTTTCAAATAAAAATGAAAATTATAAAACTAAAACCCGATTACAAAAAAAGACCAACTGAAAAGCATGAAGCAAGAAAATATTTACATGTCACCTTTGTTATAGATAATTTTCTGAATTCATGTCAACAAATATAGTAACAGTGGCATCCAGTGTTAAAGCTGTACTCATATGAGGTCATATAGGTTATAATAGTATGGTATTATGATATAACTATTGACTGCAAACTAATTCATCCATTCACGAATTCATAATATAGAAATACCTTTATCAAATTTTTCATGACACACAACCCTACATATTGATTCCTGTCTAACCGCTTTTATTCCGCACTAACCCTTTATTATAAAGGTCAGTCGGCAAGTCAATCATATAATTAACCCTGGGCATTGATTTTCAATAGCGTCACATTACGTTATCATATCGCGTGACTAGCCACCACTTTCATCGAATCCGACATACGTAATGGTATTGCACGCAAACAAAAGGTGATTTGATGTGTAAAAACTTATATTCTTTCGTATGTTTCATAGGAATATATGCGTAGGAATAATTTATGTTATTTTTCCGTGTAAGTTCTGAAGAATACTTTTGTATGTGAAGACGTCAGAGGAACAGTGTTTTCTCTGTTTTAGGCAAAGGTAAATTAGTCTTCATTATCATAATCTTAATAGCTAAAAGTAGTCCCATATGACTCTTACAAGATTCAGTTATATGTCGCCTATATCCTAAGAATCCCAGCCACCTTTACCAGGTCGTCTGACCATTTGGTTGAACGTCGTCAGACTGCGTTTTCCGGTGCGTGGTTTCAACTTGAGAACATTTTTGCCCCAGCGGCCGTCAGTTCTACAAGCTATGTGCCCCACGAACTGCCATCTAAGCTTGCTAACTCTTTTAGCTATGTTGGCAACTTTGGATCTCCTCATTTAGTAGCGCAGAGCAACGCGAAGCATAGCCTTACTCCACAGCTCGCAGAGTGTATTTTTTTGAGAATTTTTTTAGTAGTTGTCTTATGGGACGACATTAATTCTGTGCCATATGAGTCTTTAAAGACATTAGTAATGTCTCTTATGCACTGAAGCTTACCCATAACTACATACATATCATAAAATTTATTTTAATCCAATATCATTACTAACAGAGATTAAAATTCAATGCACCTCCTTCATTACCATTTTACATGGCAGTTGTTATATAAACATCTATGAAAAACGTTACTGTTAGAAGCGCGTAATGCCTATCAGCCAGTTTCTATATTGCCCAGAAATTAAATCGCCGATTCATGTACTTCTTATATTCTGCCACATCAGAAGCTGCTCATAATATAGTTGGGAGAAGCCTGGGATGATGCAGGTTTACCTTTAGTGAAGTTAAACTTTCCGATCATTAATTTTGCCTACTCATAATGATCTACAGACTCACAAGCAATTATCCATCTAACCTCAAACATACATTTAGTAAACTGACCTTAACATAATGTCATTACCTACTCTGTTGACACCCCATACTGTGCTACGGTTACAAAATCTAACATTATCTAAAGTAACTTTTAAAGCTCACATAAAACATTGTTTTACTACTAGTTCACATTGTTTCTAACCAGGTCTTAAAAATCAGTAATAAAATGTCAGGGTTAACCTACTTAGGTAATTGAGTGAAATTGGTCTAGCTTTTCACCTACATACACAGTTTTCGTTTTGTCTCGTTTTATTTGACAAATAATGTTCTTTCAGGCAAAGCAGATGCGGTATGCGATTATATATTTTATTCGCTTGGCGTCCATTATCCATAATGTCATCCATATAACCATTTTAACTCATGGCTGATTCTGTAATAATACTGTATATTTATATACTACTATACTTACTATAGACTGTATATATATAGTAAGACTGTTAAAAAGCTTATCTCTCTCTCTCTCTCTCTCTCTCAGATAATTTTACAACGACCCCTTTTGAAGCTACTTTTTAATGCCCCAAATGTTAAAATTATTTCGCTTGATAAAAAACAGACAAAAGCGTAGAAGTATTTAGCCAGTGTACCAGGATCGCAACACCGCGCAGGAAGTCGTAAATACGGTTTTATTTGAAATGTGCTGGAACGCAAGCTTTGTGTGAATGTAATGGTACCCAGGGGTCATGTAGCTCGCGTAACTCTAGTACATTTTATTCGTGACCGGACCATGGTTGTATAGCTCTCGTATAAACTCTTTATGACATCTTGTGTATTTAAATTTCTATTGTACCGGTCGCTACGTCAATTCAAAATTACATAATGATAGGCTCTGACATAGTTTGAAACTAGGTAAAACAGTTTCAACAAAGAATTCACCAATTAAAATATAACCTGCAAAAAAATTAACCAAACATTAGCAAAGAATTTTAATATTTTCGTCAGCATGGCGGACTTTTAAATTCCTCCATCATTTTCAACAAGATTAATTTTCATAAAAATGCCTTACTTGTCTAAGCAAGTAGTTTATGAATACATACTTACTTGCGTCAGTGGACACATCCGTCCTACTTGAATATATGATGGGCCAACAAACGCTCGTTACCATACCGTACAAAAATGGGACAACTCAATCTTGATAAAGTGGACATTAATATATTACGTGAAACGTTGTTTTTCGTGGCATTGTGTTAATCATGTGAGACGCGATACGATTCCGCAATTCAGCGTCATCCAACGGTGCGAATACCTGTTCCATTTTCCAATTTGCTTTCTTTATTAGAATTCTAGGGGCGTTCAAAACGGCAGGCAGTTTGTCCGCGGTCACCGCGCCTGGCAATTTCGCCTTCGTTTTTGTTCGTATTTTCTTTTAATTCACAAAATAGCGGTTTGTACCAATAAATCTTCAGTTTTGTGAGCACAATGCTGCCGTCGAATGCTTTTTATAAAAGTAGTAGTCTCAAAAGAAGGATTTTTATATGAGAAGAACGGGTGATAAATTTTGGAACCTACATTATAAGTAGTGGAAAACTTAATAGCACTAACTGCGTAAGCGTCATGTAGCAAGAGGTGGGTCCCATATGTATTGTTAGGAAATGTTTATTGTTCTGTGTCTGTGTTCCAAAGCTACGATGTACAGAGGCGTGTCATCTTACTTTAAGATGTTTAAACACATATTAATAGACCCCAAACCTTAGGAGTTGATCAATTTTTGCATCTTAACAACTTTATTTGTCCTCGAGTTTTATAGCCGCAACTAATTGACTGTTATTTTTAAGTTAGTTCCATTCTGTTTTGTCAGCAAAGTTTCATGCAAAGCATTGAAATTTGATTGAATTCTTTTCAATTAAATCTAAAGGTATACCAATTTGAATTGCCTGTTATTGGTCACTATAATAAACAATTTAGTTGCTTATACGGGGATCTGACTACATACTAATAAAGATTGTGATAAGGTACTCGTACTAAAAAAAACGTAAACCTATAGTAAAAATCTTTTCTTATTATTATAACAATGTTAGGCTTCAGTCGTCATTATAAGAATAAGTACAGAATTATTATCAAAGAATCCCCTAAGGGTACACGAAGAACGTTAAAGAAAAAATAAAGATACGTAGGTACTTGACTGTTTCTTGTGTCGTTACGAATACGCCGAATACTGATTTTTATCAAATAAGACATTCTAAAAAATGCAAAGGCTGAAAATATAAATGTATTATTCTGAGCTTCTATTCAGTCATAATACATATTATGTACATATTTTATGAAGTGACTACATTTAATAATACATATGTGGATAATAATATATAGTTCAAAAAGGTTTTAATTAACATAATATCAGGCCACTTTTCTCGACATGGGAATCGAACCAAGAACTAGACTAATGATGCAGAATTATCCTCATAATATAACATCAATAACAATAAGGAGGCGAAATTAATTCGAAATTAAAATCACTGTTACTAATATTCTTAGCAAAACTGAGGAACTTAATATTAATATTAGTCAGACCCCGGTAAAAGCTGGTTTAATAACGCTTTAAGAATATAATGAACGGGAGATAACACTGTGAAATTATCATTACCCTGCTACTTAAGGCAATACTGTGTTAGAAGTTATTTTAAAGGTCATTTTAAGGTATATTAAGAGTAGTCTCATTAGCCTAGTGGTCCTGAATGCAACTGTTACGCTATAAATTTTGGGTTCTATTCCCAGGTCGGTGTTATTGGGATTTTGTATGAAATATTTAGTAGTAGCTTGGAGTTTAGGATTGTTATTATTGCCATTATTGCCATGCTGTAAAGGATTCAATGTGTCGGGAGTTAAATAATATGAATACAACGCGATAAAATCCGCAAAAAGCGGTTTTATTTTATTAGGCGTTTACTAGCCCATCGCCTAAATGGATTTCATTATCTGTCCCATCCTTACTTATATAACTTTTTTATTACTATTCGTTATCTTTTGTACCATAGACGTCATATTTGTACGTCCCGGGTGAAAGTAGAGATCTAGAGTCCACTATAAATTATAAATAAATGTTATTTCTGTAAATAGATCTTTTAGAGAGACTTTTACAAGTCATTTTTTTTTTTAAAACTAGATGGCGCCGGCATTTCCTAACTGACTACCTCTGAGAAGAAACACCGAAAGAAACTCAGAGAATCATGGTCTCTTTTAAAGTCTAGACATAGTAATAGCAATATGAATACTAAAATTAAGAAAGAGGAATTGGCATGTCTATTTTATCGAGTTTAATATTTTTTTTTAGTATCAAGCCGATGGTTTTATGATAACGCAGTGTGAATATCAACATAATTATTCAAATTGGTTTTGCTATGGGAACGAAAGAGAATATTGGGATGAGGTTGAATCTGGTTTATTAAGTAGGTATTTCCCCCGTTAGCCAAGTTTTTTTTTAATTCTTTATAGCCTTACGCTTGATCGTCAGTTCCGGTTTTAGACCTACGATGGAGCACACTTGCCTAGACGAAACCGATTCTCTCGTGATTTAAAGACACCCAGATTATATCTATCGGGGAAGATATAATCGGCACTCGGGAAGCGCGTTCCACATTTCGGCGGTTCGCAAAATAAAGTGGACATAAAGTGACTTGTTACAGTCCCGCACCCTTCCTTAATTTCAGTCAACATAGTAACATGATGAATACGGTGTGCCTAATTTCGTCATAATTTTATATTACATCAATTTTTTTCTGTTTTTTTAAAAAAAAAGCTTACTTGAAATGTGAGTCGCACATTACTAGTATTCTCGTTAACCCCTCGTGCTAAGCTTAATGCTTGTGTTACGAGTGGGTCCACGTCGATAATGCAATGCGTGGGTTACGAACCGCCAACCACATGATCGCAAGTTCGACGCCCTAACCATTAGGCAACCGCCGTTCTTCATGCATTCAACATTCTTCAGATATTCACTTCATTCAACGGTATCTTGCATTCCACGTGTAGATTATGTATTTACCTGCATAATATTGAAAAAGATTACTTTCTATCAGGATAGAGCCTGACAAATAGTAACCACACCAGTACCCGGTTTTAAAGCATAAAAAGTTAACAAACAAGACCATAAACATTAATTCCATCGCTACAATTACAGACAATCGATATACATATATATTTTTTTAATTTTTTTTAAAAAGCTTACTAGCAATGTGGGTCACACATTACTAGTATTCTTGTTAACCCCTCGTGCTAAGCTAAATGCTTGTGTTACGAGTGGGTTCACGTCGGTAGTGCAATGGGTGGGGTTCGAACCGGCAACCACATGATCGCAAATCCGACGCCGTAATCATTAGGCTACCGCCGCTTCATCATTCATTCAACATTCTTCAGATATTCACTTCATTCAACGGTATCTTGCATTCCACATGTAGATTATGTATTTACCTGCATAATATTGAAAAAGGTTACTTTCTAACAGGATAGAGCCTGACAAATAGTAACCACACCAGTACCCGGTTTTAAAGCATAAAAAGTTAACAAACAAGACCATAAACATTAACTCCATCGCTACAATTACAGACAATCGATATATATATACTTAAGTATATTTCCTAACAACAAAAAACAGTATCCATTAACTAAAAACTTGGCACAGGCACTTCAAATATTGTTTTCAGTAATAGCACCAACCAACGTCTGACGTCATATCAGTGCACTATAGTTACAAAGAGCATCTCTTGCTAATAATTCGGACAACTGGCATGCCGCCATAGATCGCTCGCTTTGAATACCGCAAACATATTGTGTACATTCTCCAACTAGGTTCTGTACAATTCCTGGTATACTACTCGTTCCCAGATTCCATATACAGATAGTCTAGGTGTAATCTTAGAGGAAATTTGATTGTATATATTAGAAACGAAGTGGATTATCTTGCTTCTTATTATCCAGCAAAACGTTCTTTTTGGAAAGGTTTATGCATTGCAAGGCTTCAAAGATAACAAAATTACGAAAAAAAACACGTCTGCTAAACATGAAACAGTAACGCCATCTGTAAGAACTATTCTATACTATTAAGAATCGGTAAAATACTATGATTATTATTTAAACAGATTAGTATTAAATTACAATAAAACGTACGACCAGAATTTGGAAAAAGGTATATTTGAAACACAGAAGTCTTGAAAACTCCGTGTTACCGTCACAGTGAAAAATATTATTTTGCTATAGACCTCATTTTTATTTATCTACATACTGGCATGACATAATATTCTATAACTCTTTAAAATAACAAAATTGAGTTTAGGCGGGAAAATATAAAGTGCACATTGGGAGTTTAGGCGGGAAAATGAAAAGTGCACATTGTCGATTTTATATTATTTTTCAAATCTTGAATATCTCCGAAGTTGATTGTGTAATTATGGTGGATAATTAACCATTAAGGGCCACTTGCACCAACTTCTTAAATACGTTTAAATTGTATTTAAACACAATTTTTGATTTAAGTCAAACATTCGTCTTGCACCAAAATAATTTCCGTGTTAAATACGTTGAAAGACCTGTCATAGTTAAATACGCTGAAGACCCTATTTAAATCATACCTAAATACGAATGGCCGTTTATTGAACTGTCATCTGACGAATGGAGTTTATTTTGAGATAAAATGCTACTACTTCTAGTAGCACCTTGTAATAATTTCTATGAGAGATTATTCACCTATTTAAGATTATTTTTTTATTACATCAAATAAAAAACACAACCAATAAATATGACTTTGTTTGGATTGTTTGTCATGGCAGCGACAAGTCAAAATAATGGCGTAAGTTTCGTTACATGCAGAGTATTTTCAATAAAAATCATCGATTTATCATCAATTAAAAATAATTAATTAAAATAATTATTAAATTTGATTTAATTTTATATCTATTATTCATAACATATTTTTTTAATAGATTTGTTACATTACTATGATGTAATGTAAAAACGGAACGTAGAGAACTGTTTTATCGACATGTTCAATTCATTTAACTAAATTGACATAAGACAGACTTGGTGCAAGACGATCTTAAATGTGATATGTTTATGGAGTTAAACATATTTAACTAAATGCATAAAATAATGATTTAAATAGAATTTGGTACAAGTGGCCCTAAGTGTTCGTGAACGTGTGAGAGTGTAGGCAAATGATATAAAATTGAAAATCGTGACTGTGTGAACCCAAAAGTTCACACCTAAACTCCATCGAAGCCTCAATAATGTTTCTACCGTTTTATTGGGGCAACTGAACATTATACTTGACACTGGCGAACACAAAAAGTGTGGTGCCATAATACAATCCCATGATGGGAAATATTATCTACTTGATTATTCTAATACTTGACACTGGCAAATACACAATAAGTGTGGCGCCATAATAAATAAAAATAAAAAAAAGTGCACATTGTCGATTTTATATTATTTTTCAAAACTTGAATTTCTCCGAAGTTCAATGTGTAATTATGGTGGATAATTAACCATTAAGTTTTCGTGAACGTGTGACAGACAGTGTAGGCAAATGATATAAAATTGAAAATCGTGACTTTTTGGGTTCACTCCTAAACTCCACCGAAGCCTCAATAAAGTTTCTACGGAACAACTTATACTTGACACTGGCGAACACAAAAAGTGTGGTGCCATAATACAATCCCGTGATGGAAAGGGAAATATTACTTGATTACTCTAATACTTGACACTGTCAAATACACAAAAAGTGTGGCGCCATAAAAAAAAATTACAAAAATCAATTGTTTAAAAAAATTGCCAGACCTTTACAGTTTTTGAAAAAATAATCCTATTACCGAAATAGCTGCTAGTTTTGTATACGTAACAATTTATACGACTTGAAATCAATACCATTTGTGATAAAAGATTGGAAGGTCCACACTCAAATGTAATGCGGCTATTTTCAAGCAAACACGAAAAGGGAAAAGGAAAAAGAAAATTGAAACTTTACCCTAGGAATTTGGCTGACGAAATTGTTATACATTTAATAAATATGTTATTGTATTTTTAGTATAAAATTACGTTCTTTCTGAGAAATTCTGAATGATTTTACTGAGAATTTTATTCCAATAATCATTTTCGATAGCGAAATACGGATAGATTTTTATGAAAGAAAGTAATAGTTGTTGTTTAAATAAGTAATTATTTACTGATTTCTGACACTTACGCGAATTGAAATGAAACTACTTTTTACGGATTTTATCGCGGTATATTGATATTATTTAGTTCCCGACGTTTCGGATCCTTTATAGCATCCATCATCATCCATCAGTTTCATTTCAAAGTAATTATTTTAAGTAAAACTAACTTCAAGAGATAAAACATCCTCATTGTCAGGTTAGGTGCTTTAAAAGGATACATTAAAATTATAATATAAAAATATATTATTTGATTTTTGCTCACAAATTCGTAACTAGAAACTTGAAATATTGCAGATACGTTATTTATAGAAAGTAAGCATTATTTACGAAAAATTTAAGAACAATATCCATTTTTATAGAGGAACAAACCATAAAAACCCATCGTGTGAAAACCCAATTGGTGTTTTTAACACATTTTGTGGTACAAATGTCTCCAAACCCAAAAATGAGATTTTTGTCGGTTTGTCTCTTCGCAACGTTGTAATGAATAAATTTTAATTATATTATCACTGCAAGAAAGTATATGCTAACAGTTTTAATGAGAATTGAAAACCTCTAGTTTCGAAATCGTTTAAATAACGATAATTACGGAGCTAATTATAAAGGCTCGAGGCTATAATGAAACCGTGCAAAGGTTTCGTTTCACAGCGGCCTTTGCCTAAAGGTCTGCGCAGAATTATATGTTTGTACCAACGAAATAGTTGACCTAGATTCTTATCGCTCGTTTATAGTAATATGTTGCAAATCTAAATGAAACATTTTAATAGAAAAAGCTGAATTTGGACTTATTTTTCAGCTGTACTTTACTTTTCCACGTACATTTCTTGTAGTTTTAGCAATCAAATATATTTTATAGGTCATGTTTTTAGAACTCCGTAAGCCAGAAATAGAGTAATTCCAAAGCAATGAAGCTAGAAATTGATAATAATTAATAGGGAATAATTATATATATCATTAAATCATTTACAGTATCAATGCTAGACACAGCTCTGCCAACAATAAGAAGTGTTAGTCTATGGTTCACTACGTCAGCCTAGTGCGTCGGATACCCGATGACATTTTATAAAGATTTATCATTTCAAGGATTGGACATGATAAGAGAATTAATAAAATACGATTAACGAAAAGATCTAAAATATAAGGCGAATGTCAACGGCAGTGTTGGAAGAAGTCACCCTAGAAGAACATACACCGATCTTATTGGCGAGGTATTTCAAAAAGATCAGGTCATAGGTCAAAAATATCACATGAAATCAAGTTTTTAATACCGATGCACCAAATTTTAAAGCATATAGCTTAAAAATTTAGTGCATCGGTATTAAAAACTACCCGATTAGCTAGTTTAGAAAATTGCGATTCAAATAAAAGCGGTCACTTTAAAAAGTAATAAAATTCTGAAAAAATAAACGGATGGGCGTTTATCGTAGCCATTCTGGGAATACCATTTGCATTTCTGTATTAATTCAAATTGTCTCGCTGTAAATTCATTTTACGTTCTTTTGATAATTTGCAAATTTACACTTTTCATAATATTACGTACCATCAAGCCGTGTACACCGTGAAAGGTTAGCAGAGCTATACTAAATTATACCTACAGTTTGCTGCTGTATTTCATTAACATGGTTGTATTGGGAAATAGTATTTGTGCCTAGTACACCTTTGCCTAATTTATCGTGAAATAGAGGTGTAAAAATAGCTCGCTACTGAGATTGTCCCAAAGAACTACAGCAAAGGGTTACTTCAAAACATTTTTTTTCTTTTTAAACCTTAGTATACTTAACCAATGTGGCCGCACATTACTAGTATTCTTATTAACACCTCGTGCTAAACTAAATGCTTGTGTTACGAGTGGGTTCAAGTCGGTAGTGCAATGGGTGAGTTTCGAACCGGCAATCACATCATAGCAAGTCCGACGCCCTACCCTATATACTACAATGTATTTTTCAGGATTTTTACAGGGTCAGCAACGTGCGACTGATACTGCTGGTAATGCAAGCTTCCATAAGCTACGGTAACCGCATACCGGTAGGCGGGCCGTATGCTTGTTAGCCACCTTATTGGTATAAAAAATGTACTAGTATGTATTATGTATTTTTTTAGGAGAATTTGCAGAAAAAGTTCTAGAAGCACGAAACTATTTTATTCCAAATAATACTACCAGCAATCTCGTGCAATGATAAGCACGAGATTGCTAGCCATGTAGCCATATTATTACGGGCCGTCTTGCACAAACAACCGTTTCTAATAAACTCCAGTGTTTGTACGACGACGTTAGATTGGTATTTTATCTCACAGTATAATTTTATTGTTTCAATTTTATGGCTAGGTGTAGATTTTATGCGATGCCGATGCGTTTTCTGTTGTTTGTTGATGTTTTGAGATTTTTATGCACATGTTATTAGCATCAATTATTTGATTGAAGCTTGGGCTCTGAGCAAGTATGAACAACAAATAACTAAAAATAACTTTGTAATATTGCATGCTCCGTCTCACAGTTATTTTTTTTATTAAACATTTTTAATATGTAAAATAATGTCCCTTTATTTCTCGAGGGGGAGACAATGGTGGCTAATAATGTATACCTACATATTGGGGTGATTTTTATGTGTATCACTAAAATAAAAATATAACTTAATATAATATTGTTTATTAATTTTTATCTTTAAATATCACCTTACCAACTGCAGAACAAATGTCTATAGATTACTTAATGTTAAAAAATATCAGTTTTTTATTTGCTAACATCTTTTTCCCGCGATATTTATATCACTCCTATTTAACCCATTGCACTGCACCGAAAAACAGATAAGTTATAAATACAGATAGTTAAATACTAACTTATACTCTTGAGCACACATAAAATCCCTAAGATATGGTTACCAACGTATGTATAAAAATAATCTATTAGGTACCTAAAGTAGCAATTTTTTTTCGTTTTGGTTTCGCTATTAGCTTTTTGATTAAAAAAAAATATTTTGATTAAAAAAGGGGTTGGCACTAGAGTAGCAATTGCCAAAAGATAGCAGTACTCGCACGCGGTGTGTTCAATACACGTACATTGCAGTATAAATAATAAATAAATATTCTGGGACATTTTACACAACACCATCTAGTCCCAAACTAAGCAGAGCTTGTACTATGGGTACTAGACAATGGATATAATACTTATATACTTTTTTTTTTGTAAATAGATACATATAATACATAAGAAATATGAATAAATATGAATGTCAAATGCAAATCATACATCATTAATAATGAAATTCAAGTAAGCGTCTTCACTGGCTTTTAGTGTTAATTATTCCATTGATTATTATCTACATTTCCGTCCCTAGGATCGTGCTCTACATATGAATTGCACGCCAGATAATCATAGACAGCTTTAATTTTTTATTCAAAAAAGGTCCATAGTGATACTTGACCTTTTTAATGACATTGACGGCGCTGGCACTGTTGCTCAGGTGCTATCCTCATTAATTAATGAGGAGAAACAACGACATTTTCAACGGCGGAGGGACGAACACCAGGGACATAGCTAAGAGGATTGAAATAATTAATCCTTGTTACCTTTCTTCCTAATTTTTCATTAATTTACAGGTGGAAACAAACATAATTAAGATCAACAACACGTGTTTTGTTTATAAATAATATAACCTTCCCTTTCTCTTAATTATATTCTTATTCTTAATAGCTCAATGGCAATAAACTCGCCTCCTATTGCGTAGAAAGAAGCTTAATTGCATATCTTTGGAGTCTCTGTAGTGTAAAACTAAGATTCATGGGAACTATATATCACAAAAATATAGTCTTCAATGCAGTCACTGCTGTGCCAATTATCCTACTAATCCTACTTCCTACTAATATTATAAATGCGAAAGTTTGTGAGGATGGATGGATGGATGGATGATTGTTACTCTTTCACGCCAGAACGGCTGAACGGATCTGGATAAAATTTGGCACAGAGATAGATTATAGTCTGGAATAACACATGGGCTACTTTTTATCTGAAAACCACGCGGACGAAGTCGAGGGCAGAAGCTATAATTTCATAAAAACAAACAAATAACCGCACTGAAATCATAATTGAAAGCAAATAAACGAGGCTACCTACTATTATAATCACAACAATAATTTGTAAGCAAAATATAAAACAGTAAAAACACAATCACCTAATTGATACCGTTCCATATTCATGTTGAATAAATATCCAATGTACCGTGTTATTTTTACACAAAATCGATACTTCGTTCCCGGACCAACCAGGGCCCTGTAAATTATTCAAATATTCCAACTTGAAAACTGATCGATTCGGGCCGTAAAGACGGATTCTGATGAGAATCAACTGGTTTCAATCAAAGAGGATTAACTTGCCGACGATGAGTGAACGAATGTCCGAGAAATTGCGACATTTTATTTTTCCCTTCCTTTATTATTTGTTTGGTAGGTAAATGTTTATTTTTCTGTGAAAGGATGGAAATGAGACATAAGATAAAGTATATCTCGAGCAACAGGAACAGCAGTTGCATAAAAAAGATTTATCATTATTATGATTAGGCAGGTATAGTGGCAACATTTATTTTAATGAAATTAATTTGCCAACATAGCTCAAAGGGATAGCAAGCTTAAGCGTCAGTGGGCGGGCACATAGCTCGTAGAACTGATGACCGCCAGGGCAGAAAGGTCCTCGAGTGGAGACCACGCACTGGAAAGCCTAGTGTGGGAACGACCTCCAACGAATCGGACGTATGACATGGTAAAGGTCGCTGGGAATCGGCTGCAGGCGGTGTATAACTAAGTGGTCTTTGTGGAAGTTTTAGGGAGGCCTTTGTTTCGCATGATGATGATCTAAGTGTTTCTGGAATGATCGAAAGCTATTTATAATTTTTGAGACGTTATAATATGCATTATAAGAACAAACTGCCTGAACAGTCTCTTGGAGTAAAACTGTGCTTACCGTGCTTAATTAATTACATGAAGAGAATTCTTAACAAGCATCTTCTATTTAGTGGTCCCTTCCGTAACCCCTTAGTTTTGCCTACCCAGCAATTACGAAAGGTTGAAGATAAACAATGAAACAGGTTATGAGAGTTCCGAGGCAATGCATTTTCTTAATGAACTCCGTTTCGTTATAAAAATACGAAACACGGAAATTCCGTTCCACTGTAAAAAAAATCTATGACGTCATTAGCGAAATATTACGGAAAGGAATTTCAAGTAATTAGAGGCTACATCTGTATCCTCTGTTTGCAATCAGTGCAATATCAATACTAATATATAAAGCTGAAGAGTTTGTTTGTTTGTTTGCTTGAACGCGCTAATCCCAGGAACTACTGGTCCGATTTGAAAAATTCTTTCAGCGTATAGCCCATTTATTGAGTAAGGCTATAGGCTATATATCATCACGTTACGCGGACGAAGTCGCGGGCAGAAGCTAGTTGTACAATAAAGTGAAAGAATAAAAACTGTTCTTCAAATCGAAATTGTCTAAAAGCCACTGTTTTATCGTTATACGAAATTATAATCTTAGCTTTTTTTGGATTTCCAACTATTTTAGATCCTGCCCTTTCTAATTTCATTATAGCCAGAACCTGGTCCTGAAACAATTATCTATTTACAATTTCTAACAGCTACTTTATATTTTTGTTAATTATTAGCGATCCAATTCACGCAGAATGAGCTCACCGTGTCCTTTGGTCTTGCAGTTTACAAGCCCAATAGTAATAGTTAACAAAAATGTAATGTGATGCTGTAAAAGACTATTGTGAACATATTATAGTTTTGAAGAAAATCAATGGAGATTTTGACGGCTCTTCTCCATAAACACACTAGTTGGATGGAACCATTTTAACAATGTTGACATATCAATAACCTGTACTATCTAATTGAAACTACACTTGAGTTTTGCAATTAAATGCTGTCATTATCATCATCATCATCATAGTCCACTGCTGGAAGTAGGCCATCCCCAATGTGTGCCATTTCACCCTATCCTCGGCTTGTTGCATCTAGCTACTGCCGGAAACGCTATGTCACATTGAAAATTCGTAAAATTATTCAATATTAATTAATAAGTATTTATAAGATATTAAAGAAAGAACTTTAATCTTTATTATATTAGTTATCGAATATGTGACGTAGTAGCGAAGGTGTCTGAACGCAGACCCACCCTTTTCCTTCAACATCAAGGGTTCTATATATGACAGGGCATGGCTGACAGTCTCAAATAGTCAGCTATACTCAAATAAAACTGTTAATCCAAGTTATAACAAATATTATTCATTAAAATAACTCAGTAAATACTAATTACTGCTTCATTCTGTTTAGAGAAAAAAAAACATTTAAATAGACAGCACAGAGTTTTATCCCATACTTTTTATATTACTTAAAACTCCACGTTTTGTAAATTAGAAAACTTTGTGCGTAGAAAGTAGTTTTATTTAAAAAAAATAATTTAAAACATGAAATGTTTATGTTTACGTTGTTGCTTGGCTGGATTATTTTTTAATATAACGAATGAAAATGTGCAGTATTCGAAAAAGAGCTGTGTTTTACGAAAAGGTCAAAGTTCATATGTGTAAAACAAGTAAACATTTTTTTATAAAATTGTATTGCTCATGAAACGCAAACTTAATTTATTTTATTTTGATACTGTTGGATGTGAAATAATTATCTTATAATTATTATTTTGAGCGATGTACAAACATACACCGCATTTTGAGGATAAACGTTTAATACTATGCAATTAACTGAACATTGGACCCTTTAAAACTAAGTAAGTGGTTATTACGTCATTTGTCACTAGTACTACTACCTACTAGTACTACTAGTAGTACAATTCTCTTTCCAACTTTAATACAACGAAAAAATATGAAGGTAAAAGAAAGCTTTCCACTTTACCTGCCTTGCCTTGCCTTCGTTGGGCAGAATCTGCCATTAATTGTGTTATTAATTTTCTTTAAATACTTTAAGTCTCTCCTATAATGTTTACACATAAAAATAATAGGTGTGTTGCATAACTGTTAATTCTTAAATTCCCTGCAGTTGTATTTAATACTAGAAGGTTCTCTATAATTAGACTAATTATTTTTAAAAGCTTTTTTATAATATTAATTCAATCCGATATGGATGTAATAAGTAACTCATTAATTTTTAGTTAATGATATTTAATGCACTTCTTAAATCAGATATCCAAATCGTTTAACTTACGATTTGAATATCGTATTATTTGCTAGCATCTCTGATTAGCCTTTGAGGGTAATAAAGTAATCATTATGTTGTTTTCAAGCGGTTATTTCGTTTAATATTTTATATAGGTCGCGCTTGAATAATTAATGAGAACCGTACATCCATTACCGTATAAAAAAAATGAAAAATTACATTTTAATTTACCTTCGGGGTTGTGTAAAATGATAGTGTGGTTGGTTGGAAATTATTATTCATAGCGTACGATCGTTACTAAAAGTATTTCAAGCCTGTCGAATAAAATACTTTAATGAAAACTCATCAAATTTTATCGTGAATAATTTTCATTTCACATACCGAAAAAAGCAATTGGCGTCCTGATTGAAATATCTATAATGAATTAAGGTGAAATCATTGGCTTAGACTGAGCATATGGCTCAATAGTACCAATCCTGTAACTACTTATGCTAATTTTATTGTAGAAAACACCACTACTTACCGGCGGTATGTATGCAATGCAACCACATGAACTCGCACCCAACTCACTTACTTAGTCGCACGCAAGCACTTAATCACAAGTCACTAACATTGGTTCACAATCATCAATATGGTCATTTCCACGCATGTGCTGGCACTGAAACACGTCACAGGCACTATACAGGGTCACCAGTTCTGTTTTTTAGGGGTGCGACGCATACAGGCGGTCGCGCGGTCGTCGCAGCCTCTACTGGCTGGGGCGACGCTACCGCGCGTGCCTAGCCCCTCAACCCTCACCCCTCCCCGTTTACCTCGCAGTACAGGCAAATAGAAATAAAGTATGCGCTGTAAGGACAGTACGTCGAAGAAAAAACGGATCTAGATGCCTGCAGGCGAGTTACGAGTAGATTTCAAAGACTCAATGGAGCTCCTCTCATTGTACAGGTTCGATTTTTACAATTATATGGATTTTTTTCATGTTAAGCATGCTGCTGGCTGACTGGCTGCGCGGATTTCGGATATTGCAAATTTATTTACGGGTACTTTTGGACTTTCAAAATGCAGAATCTCCAAAACAATTCGAACTGTGACGTCAAAAAATATGATGGGGTTAAAAATATTTTGCAAATCGATGTCGTAACATAATGAATACTATTTCGGGTCTTGCTTGCATACAAAAAAGGAATAGTTATTATATATTTTTTCTTTTACATCGTAAACTGAGGAAAATATGCTTATTCTCGATATTTCGCTGGCACGTTCTCTTTTCGGTTTGTACTACAAATAACGTTATGTTGCGTACGGGATTACTCACGTTCGTTATTGTAGATACTTAACATGTATCAGTAATTTAATATCAGTTATCTATAATGATATTAAAAACAAAAATTGGTTTACCTAGTTCATTAGTGGCAGCTAGATGGCTTCGGCATTTCCTAACTGACGACCTCTGACAAGAAACAACGAAACAAACTAAGAGAATCATGATCTCTTTTAAAGTCCAGACATAAAATAATGTGAGTGGGACAATGCAGTACAATGTCTGAAATGGCTTTTTGAGGAAAGAACCTAACTAATGGCAAGCATGCATCAGTCATCTTGTAGCTCAACCATAATTAAGGGAGCTCAACGACCCGTCGTTGATGAAACTCCCAATGATGACGTTATGAAATTCCCAAATCCTCCAGACTATAAAAAATACGAGTTGTGGATTCGATTGATGGAATATAGGCGTGATAGTATCTTTACATGCAAAATTATTAATTGTACGTACACGGTAACTGATTCAAAAGTAATCTAGACTAAATTTGAACAATTTTAGAGTAAATCAGTATGCAGAAGGAGTTACCTTCGTAAAAATAAAACTAATACCAATTTGGTTTGTGTTCATGAAGTACACAGATCTAAATGGACTGTAAAACCGTGACTTACATAACATAACTTCTCGCCTGTTTTCCTCAAAGGGTTAACCAAAGATGTACTAATGTGTATCCGCTCCTCGCCAGTATGTAACCTAAGACTAATAATAGCCCCTAATTGGCATCATATTAATATGAGAAAATACACCTGAGAAACGCCATTTTCACTAAAGTAAAATATACGTATAATCTAGCTATCCCATTGCATGATCTACTATATATATTAATATAATATAATATAATCTTTATTTCCCAGAAAAAAGTACAATGCTATGCTAAATGCTATTACAATATAGATAGTGATGAGTACACAAAAGTTTTAACATCTGTAGCCGAACTAGGAAGTACCTGTATTTCGGCTTACAGCGCCAACCCCCTCGAGTTACATTAAATGAGGTTTCTTAAATGCTAGCATTTACATTACTATGGAGTATCTATTTAGGAATTAGTGGTTGAGTTTCATTTGGGTCCTCTCTTTGTGTGATGTGCTAAGGTGAGTGAGTGAGTGTGAGAGGGTGTATCTATTGTTGAGTATGAGTGTGTGTGTGTGTGTGTGTGTGTGTGTGTGTGTGAGCTATTTTGATTCGTATAGAGATTCGTTTATATGATAATTTAGATATAATATGTATTATTTATTGTGTGTATAATATTACTATATTAACACCATGTATTGTATATATTTATTTTATTATATAATTAACACAAACACTAAGATTGTTTTAACTGTCTAGCTTGGTACTTTTAGGAGTTGTTCAGTCTCATCGTAGGTGAGACTTTGTAGGTATTCCGATACTTTTCTCTTACAACTATCAGTGGTGAGTGAATAAATGTTAAGGATTTTATTGATTTTGTTGTAAATGTAGGGGCCGAGAGAATTTATGAATCGTGAACTAAATTTTGTGTTATAAAACCTTCGCTGTGTACAGACAAAGTAGTTTCTTCGTTTATTCAAAATCTGGGGGTCATAAATTGTGTTTGTGTGTTGCATTATAATTATTTTTAATATAAATAGTTGTCTTACTGTTAGTACACCACACAGTTGGTAAAGTAACACAGTAGAAAAAAGCATCGGTTTAAACGCGCTTACCTTTAATATTGCACGTTGGGCAACCTCTATAGACATAAGCGTAGATTTTGGACCACCTCCCCACGCTGATATACAATATGTTATGAGTGACTGGCAGAGGGCACAGTATATGCGTTTCAAGATAGGAGGATCAGCAATGTGTCGCATATTCTTAAAGACATAAATAAGCTTACGAATTCGTCCCGTTAGGATTTTTATATGTTCTTTAAAATTGAGGTGTTTATCTATAGTAATGCCCAAATATTTTATAGTCTCAACCTGCTCCAGTTTAGTACAAGAGCAAGTATCCTGTGATGTACATTCATGGGAAATAATGGAATAAGGGTGATTAGTACCTCTGTCAGGTTGAATATTGAAGCAGACATATTTAGTTTTATCAATGTTTAAAGTTAAAATATTTTCATTTAGCCACTTTCTGACAACATCAAAACCAGACTGGGCAGCATCAAATACTTCATTCCAGTTATCGGCGGAGAAAAAGAGAGCAGTATCATCTGCAAAGGAAATGATTTCGCCCTGGGTTAGCTTTAGACCAGTGAGGTCGTTAATATATACGAGAAATAAGGTTGGTCCTAGGATGCTACCCTGTGGTACACCGTGTGTGATTGGTAGGTCAGTACTGGTAAACTTGCCCACACGTACACATTGACGGCGCTCGGTAAGGTAGCTCCTAAAAAGTTCCAGCTGCGTGCCTCTTATTCCCAGTCTTTCCATTTTAGCCAATAGCGAAAAAACAGGGATTGTATCAAAGGCCTTGGCAAGATCCAAAAAGATGGTTAGGCACTTCATCTTACCATCCAAGTTATCACTAATGTAACTTATAAGTTTGTTTACAGCTTGTTCCGTAGATCTTCCATTACGGAAACCGTACTGATGTGGCGAGAGCAAGTTTTTGTTTTCCAGATACCTCACAAGTCTGCTATTGATTATTCTCTCCAGGATCTTAGATATAGTTGGAAGTATAGATATGGGCCTATAGTTGGTGATACAATCTCTATCCCCACCCTTATATATCGGGCATACCGTAGCCTTCTTTAAAGACTCTGGGAATATTCCGTTTTGAAGGCAGGAGTTAAAAATAATGGTGAGTGGGGGCACCAAAATAGCCTTGTATGTCTTCAAAAATTTACTGCTAATGCCATCGTAACCCGTTGAGCTGTCTACTTTTAGGTTTGTAATGAGGCGGTGCACT
Organism: Acronicta leporina; assembly: GCA_947256265.1. Lineage (NCBI taxonomy): Eukaryota > Metazoa > Arthropoda > Insecta > Lepidoptera > Noctuidae > Acronicta > Acronicta leporina. Next base: position 4,042,721 of record OX366516.1, read on the forward strand.
TCACATTCATCAGTGTCCTCCAGTACAAAAGAATTGAGTTCAGTGTGATTACAAAAGGAGGTATTGACATTTGTGTCTTTGGGGTACAGCTTGTTTTGTCCGACCTGATCTGCCAGTGATCTACCTACGTCCACAAAGTAACTATTTACTTTGTTCAGTGCTTCTTGCGGACTGTCAGCTAGGGCTAGGAGTTCATTTGGGTAGTGTGTGTTTTTCTTAGTGTTTGTAAGGTTTTTTATTACTTTCCATAGTTCTTTGTTATTTTGTGCAGATTGAATGAGGTTTTTTTCATAATTTCTTTTTACCTTCTTTATTATAGTATTGCAGAAATTTCTATAACGTTTGTAAGTTAATTTTAGTGTTTCGTTTTCTGGTGAAAGTTTTGATTTTTTATGTAATTTATCCCTATTTCTCATACAACGCAGCAACCCTTGTGTGATCCAAGGTTTTATAATCTTCTTTCGGCGTGATAATGTTATAACTTTAGTGTTTTTTCGATTGCTGCTTGAAGACATTGGGTCATATACCTCAGAGAGACGTTTGGGTTATGAAACTCGTTTACTATAGTGAAGTCAATTTTTGATAATTCTTCTTTCAAGCCATCCTCGTCAATTTCTTTAACAGATGTTTTCGCGAATTGTTGAATTTTGTTAAAATTCATACATAGTAAAACCGGATAATGGTCAGTCAAAGTTGTTTCTGGTACAATAGTGTTGCAGGTACTTTTTGTCTTAAGGAGTATGTGGTCAATACATGTTTTACTTTCTGGCCGTGTAATCAATGTATGTGAAGGAAGTAACCCATGACTAGCCGCAAGATTAAGGTAACGTTCGCCTAGGAGGTTAATTTTGTCCGAATTTATGGCAATGTTTATGTGTCCTATAACTATTATATTTTTAAAGGTAGAGTAGCATGTTAAAACATCATTCATGGATTTAAGGAATAATTCTAAGTTAGGGTAAGATGGTGATCGATATATTGCAATAATTGCTATTTGGTTTTCAAGTGTCGCTATTAAACAGTTACCTTCACTAAAGTTTGGTTCCACAATTTTAAAACGATGATGTTCCTTAAAATATATGACAACACCGTCGTTTTGCTTTACATTATTTTTGGTTGTAGACGAACGATATCCCTGTAAGTTAGGTACGGTAGCTGTGCACGAAAGCCAGCTTTCTGTGAGAACGAGAACATCACATTGTAATTTCAATCTAGCTAATAGTATTTGCAATCCATTTATATTGCAGTTTATGCTGCGTATATTCTGGGTTAACACTAAAAATCTCTCAGAAGAAGGCAAAAGTATTTTATGACAGTCTTCAATGTCAGCGTAAAGTGACTCGGATACTGTTACCTTATCGATGCTATCTGTTAATTCATTTAAATTACCAAATGTTAGTTTGGGTTTTAATATAATTGTCAAGTGATAGTTTCATTAAAGTAGGATTTGAACTTATATTAATCATACTTGTATAGGGAATTAAAGTGCCTGTTTCAGAGCCTGATATAATTAAGTGAGCAAAGTTGTAGCTATTCAGAAAAATTATAAAAGATAAATGTTGCAGGATTAGTTTACATTGTAGTGTTAATAAATAACATAAATTTATTAAATTTCTTATTGAGTCATAGTTAGTGTGTATATGATGTGTGTGTGTTAGTGAGATCATGTATGTATAATATGTTATTATGAGTGAAATAAAAATAAATTTATTTATTTGCATATATGATAGCTTCTGCCCGCGGCTTCGTCCGCGTAGCGTGATGATATATATCTCTATAGCATATAGCCTTCCTCAATAAATTGACTATCTAACACTAAAATAATTTTTCAAATCGGACCAGTAGTTCCTGAGATTAGCGCGTTCAAGCAAACAAACAAACTCTTCAGGAACTCTAAAGGAAAAAGCACTTTCAGTTTTACCAAATTTACCATATTTCCAGTTCCTTTTCCTGATTATCTAATGGAGATTCTTACCAACATGAAAAAGAATACCTATAATATCACTATCCCAGGAATAAGGACGAAGGACCTAAAAATCTTTAGAAAAATAAAACAGGATCACAAATCATTCCAAGCTTGTATCTATCAACATGCACCCTTTCAGGATAAGGTTTTGTCAGTAACAAATCCTCATCGTTCTAAAACACACAACCGCATTTTTCTTACACACATAAGCAAAGTACCTATACGTTTTCCTTTGAGTTGACACCTGTGTTCGAAGAAAGACATATTGGAATTCATAAAGGAACCATTCTCCCGCATCTGCGCGATTTTGTGTATAAAATGATGTATCTGTATTGTAGCTACTTAATTTAACTTTTTCTTGGGCACATGTTACGTTCACAGGTATTTATGTATATTTTCTTTTCGGTGCCTGAAGTAGCTGTTTATGCTTTTAATTGTTGGAAAAATATTGGAATTGGGATATGAAAATTTTCATATATCGACAAAATATAATACCTATACCATGTGGCGAGATTTTTTTAGAGATTAATCCTCTCCTCCATATGTTACGACAAATACTAACATATCATTTCCAAAATGTAAATATAAATTTATTAAATTAAATATCAATCTGTCAAATAAGTAGACGACACGGTGTATAGTGAATTATGTACATATAATGATAGATTAAAAGGAATTACAACACTATTCATATGATATTAGCAAAGGTTTGTAACGACCGCAAGTGATTCGTAGGCCGGTTGGTGGCGGAATAAAGCGCGCGCGCCGACGAGCTGCGGGGCGCGGGGCGGGACGAGCTGTGCAGCTGCGCGTTAACAGTCTGAATTAATCATTAATAAAAAAATGTAAGCAAGGAAAGAAGGAATCAAAATGTTTCATAGTCCGAACAAAATATTAAAGAAAGAAAAACTAGAAATGTTTCCCAATAAAATGTAGATAAACTGAACGTATCTTTTTTAAATAATACGTATGTTATATAATAATGATAAAAATAATTATGTATATAATATGCTAGACAGACTTAAGCTGTTAAGTATTGAAAAGATAATAACAATTACGCCTCCAATAATGTGACGTACAAGACAAACAAAAGTACACCCTTGGGAAAAACGGGCGTGATAGTATGATTATCTTTTTTAAACTTACTTATATTCAACTTACTATAAGCTAGAACTCTTTTAGTTTCTAAGTGATTTGATATAATATTTTACGAAAGAATATGGATGCTTTGAATATTTGGAGTTAGCTATAATTTTACGACTCCTACTTTCCATATTTATTACCTTAGTTGTCAGAGGATAAATTTTGCTGTATTTTGATACATCACCCATTTTTGATCGAACAACGAAAACTGCTTGCCAATAATAATTTATGTTCGGACTTAACCGTGTTTAATAATAATATTGTTTGCTTACACTGAACACAGAATATTGGACTGTCTCCAGCGAACAATTTATACGTATTATGTAGTAAACTGACATGACAAAGGATATTTGAAATGACAACCACCTTTACTTGATACATCTCGGTAGTAATTCATAGTCAAATAATGCTACGAACAATATTCAGTTACGCCTACGAGGCGTAGCACCCGTAGCAGATTACTACGCATCTACGCGGCTACGATTATCCGTAGGCGTTTCTCTAATTGTATCAAGCTTAATAGTGAAATCTTCCGGGAAGCAATACCGGCCGGAATTTATTCATTGTCTTAGAATAAGCAGTAAAATTACTAATTTGGGGAATTAAATAAAATTAATACAACGCGATAAAATCCGTAAAAAATAGTTAATTTTAAAATTACTAATGATTTTGTAGAATATCTTTTTTTATTTAATACTGAGTCGTCCAGGAACCTTAATTATAATTCTTAACTAAATTGGGAATCTGTTTTATATTGAAATTGTATTCATCTCATAATTTAAGATAGCCCTTAATTTTTCATATTGCTCGAAAAATACACTAATTGTATATTATTATACCTACCTACAACTGTGTGGGGGTCAGCTTATACTATATATCCAGTGTAAGCTGACCGATTATTACCGAATAATGAGAGATCTACTTATACTATATATATGGATATGTAGCCATGTGTACCTCATTGTCACGCGCATCTTGTGTAAATGCACACCCAAACGTTATTATACGAAACTCTCCGCGTCCAATATAACGAAGCATTATGGAGAATCTGCCGCGACACTGCAATGCTGCGGGCATTTACAGAGGCAAGCATCGACTGCTTCTGTGCAACGATGCGTCACGATCCTTGATGCGCAGGATCGGCGGCAAACTTAATAGCGTATTCAAATAAATATATATGTAAGAACTATTAATAATTAGTACCTATTACATTTTTTGAATCTACTAAACAGTAAACATGCAACATCAAAAAACATCCGCAGTCAGAAAATTTCATCACTTAAATTCGCGGGGATTCATATTATACGTCACCCCTTCTCACCAAAAGAAAGCGATTCCTTTATCCCTCAACGATATCTGGGCGACTCGTATAAGCTTTGAAAATAAATGTAAAAGCATATATTTCTGTCTCATGCCGTGCTAATGTGATTACGTGGGGGCAGAAACGTATCTCACTTTTTCTCCGAAAGTGCTAACGAGCCCCTTAAGGAGGGTAAATTAACTAAAAGGATATCTCACCCCCGCCATAGTTTGGTATAAGTATATAGACTGACAAGATCCGTTTTGTTTAAAGTATCCGTCTAGACTCTACGCGGCCGAACCCAACGCCATTGAGCTGGCCTTATATAACTCAGATATTGTTTGACCATTGACATAATAAGAAGAAGTATAAAGACTGTCTCAATAGTCTAGGGGCAATGGGCGGCGGTTGAGCGTGAGCTTCTGAATTCCATTCTCAAGTCAAGCGAAATGTTATGTATTGAGTTTTTTTATACGAAAAATCTTAGCAATAGCTCAATATTCAGACTTTAGGCAATTAATAGGCTAGCTTCCTAATTACATGGTACACTACCAGTTCACTGGTGTGATTAGGTTACGTGTAATAAGGGGCAAGCCTATTTCCGCTAGCCGAGCACAAAGCCAAACTCCAATCTGCCACTGATACTTTTTAAAAACTCAATACCATTTTGCTCGACAAGGGGGTCGAACTTCTAGCGTAACATGCCCACTTACAACTACTAGACTAATGAGGCAGACATTTCGATGAGAACTGCTGACGTAAATGAGTTCTGGATAGATAAATTGAAATAAAACACCACGTATCTTTGTTTTACCACCCATTACAATACGATGTTTTACGTCTCATAACATGATATAACATCATACCTCTATTCCACGAAGGGTTAGGTATGTTTATACGCTGATAATTAATAAAAATGTAATGTCCAACAGCTTAGTCTATGCTGTAAAGGTTCCGAAATGTATAATTTTATATCAGTTTTTTTTAATTCAGAATCCAATTTTTTATGCAATCCTACTAACACTATAAATGCGAATGTTTGTGAGGATGGATGGATAGATGGATGTTTGTTACTCTTTCACGCCAGAACGGCTGAACGGATCTGAACAAAATTTGGCACAGAGTTAGATTATAGTCTGGAAGAACACATAGGATACTTTTTATCAAGTTCAGACCCAATTCTGAAGTCCACACAGATGAAATCGCGGGCAGAAGCTAGTAAGTTATGTATTATTAAGTATTATAATAACATGATGCAATAAAAATAATTGAAACAGATATGTTATTATAACTATACATCAGTCTACCCCTGCTTAATGTTTTTACTGAACCCTAGATAGCCGGCTAAGTATACCTCCACGATATTATTATAGGCAATAAAGAAGAAATTAAAGGCCATTATGTTACTAATTTATTTTATGGCAATGAGCGCAATATTGGAGTTTATTTTTAGCATCAAAATTGATTGAAGTTGATTCTTGGGATTTTATTGGTGTGTCTGCTTTAGTTACAGCTAATTGTATTTTTTCCATCAGCACCTATAAATCCAGAATAAATTATCTTTCTTTCTTTCTTTCTTTCTTTCTTCTATAACATAATCAACCCATATAATGTTCCACTGTTGGGATGGGCACCTATAAACGTAAGAAAAATTCTTACAGTTGCTGAGACAAAATAAACATGTTTATTATTAAGTATTTAAGCAGTAATGAAAAATAACGATAAAGGGGATAACCCATTTTGTATTTATTGCAACTATTATTCAATATTAAGGGCAGATATTGTGTACCTTTATCTCATTGGTTAAACGTGTCTGCTCAACGTTAGATTCCGGATACACTTTTTAGTTCAAGTAGGTATTACATATAGAATTAGTATTATAGCGTTTTTAGGAAATTCTTGGGAGGAGCTTGGAACTTTGATAAGTATCAAGTATTGAGTTTATTCGTTATACATACACACATACATACAAATCATTCCTCTTTATAATATTAGTATATAGACCATATAACAGGTACTTTTGAAATGTCAAAAACTATTTGCACGGTTCCATTTAGTAGGTCTTATGGAGAAGAGCCAGCAAGAAACTCTATAGATACTCCCTCAAACTGTTTAACGGGACTGTTTATATTAAACAATACCATCACAGCATTTATTTTCAAAATAATCTTACAGCTCTCAACGCTGGGGCCATTCATGCAAATTGGTTCAAACTATAACTCGCTCCATTGTCATCTTACTACAAGATCTTCGTTTAATAAGCTCAGTGACGCTTCGTCTTGAAATGTAGATATTACACTTGAATACCTTCAGTTTTGCTCAAATTACGTTCCGTTTGGGTATAATTTTCATGTTATTGGAAAAGAAAATTTTATTAAATTACCAATCTTACTTGATTTGAAGATATTATTTTTTACCAGACTATATTATTGTCCAATTTTTTATTATAATGTTGGGTTTATCTTACTATGAAACTAAATAATTTTTGTTACACGAGTGAAGCTAATTTGTAATTGGACAGATAAAAACGGACATACCTACATGTTTTTGGAAAAAGCGATTATGCTATTTTTACTGCAGTTGTAAAATAAGTCACGTGTTAAGTATGTTGTGTGTCATAACTAGAAAAATTAAAAATAAAGTAATATTTCCTTTAAGAATTCATTCAAATTCATACACAATTAAGTAATTGATTTCGTTTTATAGGTAATGATGTTTCCAGTATCTAGAACGCTACGTTACAAATAATAACAAATATTTGGCTGTAATAAGTATTTTATACCTCAATGGTCGCAAGTATCAAATTTAAATCAATGAAAGTGAAGCTAAATACTTTTTAACGCCTGTTTTCCCACCCAAGGTAAGCGGGTAGATGACCGCAATGGCAAATAATCAGAAAAACGCGATCATAATTAATTAATATTACTTTACTTTAATCAAGCACGGTCTAAACATTACAGATTACACGTAAATATTTAGAATTAATTAAAATCTCTCACAAACCACCAACACTGTTTCAAACGGGGCTTTGCCCGCGAATTTTTATTGACTTTGCAACTGAACCTCGTTTGATCCAACCCGAAACTCAACAGTTAATTTTCTTTATTTATTTGGTAAAATGTGTTTAAATTTCAAATCGCGTATGGGTTTATTAGGATTTAAATTCCATATACTTACCATATTTCTTGTCTCAAGTATACTCATTAGTCAGTTACGATAAGCGATCAAAAATAAACAACAAAAAACTCACGGAAAGATGAATTTTGATGTTTGAGTAAATAGGTGGGCTAAAAATGCAGATAGAAAGAATTAATGTCACTAGACTTTTCTTATATGAAATCGAAGTAAATCACTAACCTCTATTTTCCGAAATGGTAGGCGAGGGTGCGCGTCAGGCGTTTCACCATTACTACAAATCAATCCGCTCAGCAGACATCTTTGTGCCCAAAAAGCAGTTATCTACTGGCAATTCGATCAATTAATATCTCTGTCATTAGCCTAGTGGTCCTGGTCCTAGTGGTCCGCGACTGCTACGCTAGAGGTCCTGGGTTCGATTCCCAGGTCGAGCAGTTCGGAGTTTGGAATTTGTGCCCGGCTAATGGCAATAGGCTCGCCTCCTATTACATGGGACCTAAACATACCGGCGACTGTGACTGTACATTAGTATGCCTCTTCCTAACCCTTCGGTAGTTCGGGTAATATAGGCGTGATGGTTTGTTACATCAATTAATAACATTATAATGTTTAAATTACTCTGCATCACGTCACATCCTTATTATTAACTTGACCGTCTCGATCTAATAGAGAAACCGGTTCAGTCGTTTGCTTAAATCTATTACACCAAGTTTATTGACCAAACTGATTTCGACCAAAAATCGATCGCCTGGCCGAGTCTTAGCCACACAAGCTACTCTAACGCCACAAGCTGAGCTGGGCTCCAGGGAATTGAACGCAATAGTCAAACGAAATCGGATTTGAGTCCACAACCATTCGATTAGGTAGTAGTCAGCGTTATACCTGTGAGCAATGTTCCATCCATTCCCATGTATCATCATTCTCGTGTGAATAACTGAATTGCGTTGAGAGACTATCATTTCATTATAATCCTCTCCTAGTATTGTGCTGTATATAATATGGTTTTCGGCGAATATTTTACTATTTCTTCTACTTCAGAAACAGTAAAAGGGTTAATCCTGGCATATGTTAAAATGTTCACCATGGAAGAGAAATGTCCAAAAGTTTAAAGAAAACACAGTTGTTCCAGCTAATTTTTATGCATTTTTTATTCAGTCCACTGAAAATCCCCTCCTTTCCTTCCACCCTCTTCTGTCACCAATCCTTCCAATAAACCTCTAGCTCGTCCCGCCATTTCAATTACAACGTTTTGGACCCTTTAGAGTTCATGGTCACAAGCAGACGATGTAAACGTTCCAAAAAAATCGGGATTTTATAGAGTAAATATAACGCGATAAAATCCTTAAATTGGTTTTAATTTCAATATGTCTTGTATATATATAAGTAAGTGTCAGAAATTTTCCTTCTATGAAATCCTTGGTTGTAGCTCTGTTTTTTTATGGGATAGGGGAGCAAACGAGCAGACGGATCACCTGATGGTAAGCGATAACCGCCGCCCATGGACACCCGCAACACCAGAGGAGTCACAAGTGCGTTGCCCGCCGTTTAAAAGGGTTTGGGCCTCCGGTAACCTCATTCACTCGGCGAAACACAACGCAAGCGTTGTTTCACGCGCGTTTTCTGTGAAGCCGTACATGGTATCACTCCGGTCGAGCCGGCCCATTCGTGCCGAAGCATGGCTCTCCCACCTCAAAAATGAAATATATTTGGATTAAATTGCAAAAGCTAACCCCCTATTACATGTGAAATAACAGTACCGGTGAACTAGGAACAGGAACTAGGTACAGCTCTGTTTTACCCTTCTAGGGATACAGGGAAATATGATATGTCATTTTAAAATGATATTACGCATAGCAACATTACATTATTATTATTATATATTTTTTTCCTTATTACTATTAAGTATTATTATACCTACCTATTTTGAATTTGAGTGTTATTTGAAAGACTGGTTTGCATCCGTGATTCTCAGTCTCTAAGGTCCAGTTGAAAACCAGCGCCAGGCAGCTCATCGGTGGTCTGGCATTTAGCTGAACTGGACCTATTTGGCACGGCCGCGGGACACACATTTTTTATTTACTTTCTCTTTTTAATTTAAAAGATAATTAGATATAAGTATGTATATATTTTATTTTTATTTTTTTATTATTGTGTGCAGTGTCCTCGACTGTCCAATAAATCATTTTTTCTTTCTTCTTCTTTCTTTCAACAGCAAAGGTGACATAATCCTAGTAACGGGAGATCACGCCATGACCACAAAGTCAAAACGAAACAAATTACCTTTGCCGGTACACTTCAGTAACGTATACACTATAATTTCATAGCTAATCTGTGTAATTTCAGATGTCCTTGAAGGCTGTAGATCGATACTAATATTAAGACCGAGCTACATTGTATTGTAGATATGTTTCTTGTGAGTAATATGAAAATGGAAGTGGATGATGATTGGTCAATTGATAGATACGACTAGACGATAAAAAATCGACGCCAATTAGCGCTATTATCGCAACGTGTAGCTAACTTACATATACGACCTTATTGGTTATAAAATAAAGTAATCCATGGATTTTTATTCTAAACCAGCTTCTGCCCGCATCTTCGTCTGTGTGGCCTTCAGACTTGAGTCCGACCTGGACAAAAGGTAGCTTATTTTATCCCAGTCTAAAATCTATTCTTATGTATTATAAGTATGTATTTAAATTAAAAAAGTATATAAGTATTATATACATTGTCTAGTACCCATAGTACAAGCTCTGCTTAGATTGTGACTAGAACGTACTGTGTAAAAAAATGTCCCATAATATTTATTCTTGTGCCAAATTTTATCCATATCCGTTCAGCCGTTCTAGAGGGAAAAATTAACAAATATCTATATATCTTCATAAACTTTCAAGTGTATATCTATGCTATATAAATCTAAAGAGTTTGTTTGTTTGTTTATTTTTTTGCTTGAACGCGCTAATCTCAGGAACTACTGGTCCGATTTGAAAAATTCTTTCAGTGTTAGATAGCCCATTTATTGAGGAAGGCTATAGGCTATTAGGCTAGGCTATTATATATCATAACGCTACGCGGACGAAGTCGCCGGCTGAAGCTAGTTAGTTATATTCATATAGGTATCAAATCCGAACTAGGAAGATATTCGACATTCATTTCATGGACCATTTCTCTAACCGATCAATTTGATATAGAAGCCGTTAGAAGACATCTAAGGCCAAAACATGTTTTAAGGTAATCATTGAACTGCCATCCCACATTACACCTACCTCCAGCGCCTTTGACTATAGGAAAGGTCTACGCCCAGTACTGGAATAGTAAATAAACTTCATTAAAATATATTTAAATTGTCGGAAAATATGAATAATTACAGCACTATTGTTTTATGATATCGTTATATAATAAATAAATAATAATAATAAATATTCTGGGACTTTTTTACACAGCACCATCTAGTCTTAAACTAAGCAGAGCTTGTACTATGGGTACTAGACGATGGATATAATACTTATATTCCCATATTTATAATTATTTCTATACATAATATTACTATCATAATCGACCTACTGTTCCACTGCGGAGCACGGGTCTTCTTTCTTAATAAGAGATATTAGGTTATAATCCACCAAGCTAGCCTGACGTGGATTGCCAGACTTCAACGTGCAGTTCAGTGAGAAAATCTCTCAGACATGCAGGATTCCTCACAATGTTTTATTTCACCGTTTTAGGCACATGATAATTAGGTAACTATTAATACACACAATACACATAACTTCGAAAAGTCTGAGTTCGTGCCTTAGATTCAAACACGAGATTTTTAGTTGACTTCCATATTCATTGGCTCAAACATATTTCACATTGGCGTTTCAATAGAGCGAGTAAATAAGCCTTCACGTTCAATTCCTAACAAGAGTCTTAAATAATGTGCCCTGAACTTTATGTGTCGATATTCGTTAGCGATACCACAAGGCTACGAGGCTAGACTTAAACCCAGTACACACTAGCGGTGTATATTTTTAGGTGACGAACCGTTATACGTTACTATCAGGTTTATATAAAATTATTATACCTTATAGTTGAAAATTTAAATAGAATGGTTGTTAGCTTTTATTTATTTTTATTTTTGGTATAAACCATTACCCTGTATTCTCCAAAAGGGATGTTATTAGAATTCGTACGTATTTTGACCAACAGATGTCACAGTATCATTGACGTCATAATCTAAGGGCGCGGCGTGGCGGTGCCCAAAATTCTCCTTCTTCATCTCTTCTTTCACTTGATTCTCCAAAAAATTCGTTATGGTTGAAATTTGATATATAATGTCTATTATCTTTTATAACTGCCTCATTAGCTAAGTGGTCCTGAGCGCGACTGCTACGCTAGAGGTCCAGGGTTCGACTCCCAGGTCGAGCAAAGTATTATTGGGTTTTTCTATGAAATTCCCAGTAGCAGCTCGGAGTTAGGAATTTGTGCCCGGTTAATGGCAATAGGCTCGCCCCCTATTACATGGGACCTAAACATACCGGCGAACTGTGGGTGTCATTAGTACGCCTCTGCCTAACCCTTCAGGGAAAACAGGCGTGATGGTATGTTATGTTATCTTTTATTACTGTCATTTTTTGTGTATACAAGCATTATATTTAAAGTTTTCAGTCAAGTCCTAAATAACCAAAAGGACAGGTGCGTAGTACTACGCGACGGGCGTGTATGATAAGATGTATAAATGTGGATAAGGCAAAAGCGTTATGCAAGAATTCAACATAGCAAGTGGCGTTCTGTAGTTTCTGCCTATCCCTATAGGAAAAGGGCGTTAGTGTATGTATGTAAATAATGTGCGCCGGGCCTTATTTCACATCACCCATGTTACAAATTATTTGATTTGTCGCGTGCTAGTCGTGCAAATAAAGTTATATCATACTATGTTGTGAGGTTGACGCTTAGTTTGATGTTTCTGAAAGTGAAAATAATAACTGTATGCCGTACTTCTAAACCAGTTTCGTGTAGGTTGATCAGCTTCTAGTGTAGTAAGATGCCGCTGTCTATCAGTTATTACACAAAATATCAAGACTCAGATATCAGAAAACTAATTCTGTTAATAAAATAAATATCAAAATACAAATCTCATTTAATTTCGCATCATGTTTCAAATTACATTAAAGGTCAAGTTTGTCCTTTGGATTCTTCTTTATATTTTCGCCGACAAGCGATGCCGTGATGGTAGGTAGTTCCTTGCCGCCCTTGGACATATGCAAAACCAGGGGAATTGCCTCTACGGATCTATCTGCGGAACTGGCACTAACGCGCATATGTCGAAATACACACAAGGGCTTTACGATGGACTCCGTCAAAATGGACGTCGCCAGCCAATAAGACTCCAAGGTCCTAATATTTTCTTCCTTTATACGGGATGTCAATCTAAATGGCAGTGAGGAATTGTATTCTTACCCGCCCCTACATGGAGAATAGTTCTAGATTATTAACGGAAAACTAAAACCACGTATGGCCCAACAAATAAAATAAATACAAAGCGGGTGTAAACTGGGTGTAAAGCAAGATTGATGTTTCCACAAAGGGATTTTAAACTTCTTGATCGCAATGTTTCTTTGTGTGTGGTACAAGTGATAAATTTCGATTTTAGACTTTTTTATATTTATTTTAACAATATAGTGAATTGTAATTCTCTTATTATTTCACTTATAGTTATATAAATATAACATCACGTGTTTCACTCATGGGATGGTAATGAAATACAAAATTAAATTTTGATTAAGTTAAATTGTGATAAGATGTAATGATATGTTACTTATCTACCAGGGTTCAATTTTATCGCTTATAATAAGAAAGGATAGCGTTGAAATTAAGGTGATCGATATTATCACTTCAATTTGATTGCTTTTGGGTAGACAGGATAATTCATCCTACAAAGACTTGGGGAGGCCTTTGCCCAGCAGTGAAATAGAGAGGTTTAATAAAAAATAATCTATCTTAAGTTATTGTAACACTTTCCTGTACTTTTTGGAAGAAATATATATATTTGTACCGTGGGAGAGCCATGCTTCGGCACGAATGGGTTGGCTAGACCGGAGTGATACCATTGCCTCACAAAAATCAGCGTGAAACAACACTTACGTTATTTTTCAACGAGTAAGTATGGATACCGGAGGTCCCAACCCTTTTAAAAGGCGGGTAACGCACTTGTGACTCCGCTGCTGTTGCGGGTGTTCATGAGCGACGTTAATCGCTACAAAACGCTACAAAAGTTTACAACTTGGATTGTTTGTTCCCAATATTCTTGTCCCCACAGAAACAGTCAGGTAGGAAATAAAAGTTGAAAAGAAGACGGACCCCGACTTTCAAGGTGAATTTAGTGGAACAGACAGATATATTTGATTCGGATACCGGTATGATTTTCTTGCTTAGATTCATATTTTCGAGATTGTCGGTAAGCCCAGCACTTTTTTGGGATTGTAAGTACAGTATAATTATATACGACCACGCCTTTCTCCCACAGGGGTAGGCAGAAATTATAGACCTCCACCTTTTATGATTGCATACTTCTTCTCCTTCTGCAATATTCATACAAGCGCACCGGTTGCGGGTACTACGCACCTGACCTCTCTGAAAAGCCTCGCGAATAATCGGCGGCCTCTTCTGGTATAATAATGTAATTATGTAATATCTTCTGTCTGAGTTGCAATCCGTTTCATAAAAAAGCTTCATGTAACGTTTGACCCCTCCGTTTCTCCTCATAAAATGAAAATTCCCCATTACTTTTAGCTGATATCAAGACTCTATTAAAAACCTATATTTGAACTTATATTTGTTTCTATGTACGAGTACATAAGTTTCTGAGATGAGTGAGGGCCTTAGTCAGTGAGTGGTATTTCGATTTTATATTGTTCTATTAGATGGATTCAGGTGACGTAATTTAGTTCACAAAGTAAGGGTATAATTGCTATAATGTTTTATCTTTCTAAAAATAGCATATATTTGTCGTTTCGCTTTATCCATATTCGTAACTTCTGTAAACACTTGAGGGACGAAGTTTTAAAGATCAAAAAGTGTTGTAAACTTACGTTCCGAAACTTATAAGTACCTACCATCACATGAATTCTATCAAACAATTAATACACAATCCTTCCTTAATAAATCTTAAATTAACTCAAACAATTTGAAAGTCCAGTTTATATAAGCTTGGTATTTATTTAATGAAAGAGAAATTCTTCGCATTGTTTCCTTTGCTATTCCAAGTCTGTATTGTAAATACGAGTTAATTCATGGTCTATTTAAAAAGAAACTTACTTTCAACTGTGGGTATCTGTAGGTCATTATGATGAGTATTTTTCCCCACGCAGAAGGAAACTCTTACTTTGTGAGTGGGTTTATAAACACAAACGCTCAGAGCCGGAAAAACTACGTATATCTCATACAAATGTACCTATGTACCTTGTGGGAATCAAACCCACAATCCGTGACGCAGAAGCCAAGGTCAACAACTACACCTAACGTCTATTATGTTTTTTTATGAGGTTTCTTAAAGAAACTAAATAAACAATCGCTTGCGCAAGTCCGTCAGCCATTATCAACCTCCCGTAATAAATATATCTTTAAGTCTACAAAAACGAAATAAATATTGAAAAAATTAGGTATTTCATTTTAAAACAATACAGATATATAGGTCTTGAAGCCTTCATGAATATGAAATGTGTTATGATACATTTCATATGTGTTGAATTTTTAAATTTTAAATCCATTTTGAAACGAATTATTCGCACTCAAAAAGTGTGTTGAACACTAATCTTTTACACTAACAAAATGTTTAAAATTAAACACGATTTAATGATAAATTTGTATACATAAATACATATTTTCACGCCTGTCTCCCATTGGGGTAGTGAGAGACTATAGATTTCCACTTGCTACGATCCTGGCACATTACTTTCGCTTCATCTACGTTCATTAACATCCTCATGCATAATCGTCGGTTTAGGGTGCTCTTAACCTGACCTTTTTTAAGAACGGCCGCAACTTGGTTGTGGTACGTTCGTCGAGATCGGCCCCTTCCAACTCTTCCATCCGTACTCATCATGTATACTCGTTTCGTCAATCTCCGTTCATCCATCCTCTCTACATCCCTTAACATACCTTTCTCAATCTTTGATACTACACCTTCTTTCACACCACACCGCTCCCTTATCACGCTGTTTCTCAGTCTATCTTTCAAAGTTACCCCACACATACTTCTCAACGCTCTCATCTCTACAGCATTTATTCTACTTTCATGTCTCTTCTGCCATTGATACCCAACTTTCACTACCATACGGTAGTGAGAGTTGGGTATACACTAATGTATATTAGTGTCGTTGCCAAACCCCCCCCCCCCAATTACAGCCAAATATAAATTTATATGTAGAATATTTTGAATTTAAATATACCCCGTTAGTTATTTGACAAAAACCGTATGGATTTTTGTTTTACAGATTACTTAGATTTCCACAAAAAAAACAGTGCTGCAAACACAAAATACTATCAAATAACTAAGGGAACGCCAAACCTAAAACGTGAGCATTAATAGAGCTAGGCAAATATTGAAACAAGCGGAAAATGGTAGGAAATGATATTAATGGTAGGAATCGAGTATCGATTGATTTAAATGGCGGATGAATCGAGTCTATTCGATATCGGATCGAGATATTCAAGATGAATTGATTGCTTTAGATTGACAATTTGTGTTCTTTCTTACGGCAACTCGACGGTTTTTCTTATTCCTTTGTTCTATTTGTGTTTAAGTTTCATATACAATTTTTAATGACATTTATTTTCAATGGTTGTATGGATTATAACATACTGTAGATATAAGAAGTTTATAGACATCTTATTTATAAAAAAAATCCTAACTTTAAGTACTTAATATCATTGGGAATTAATGACACTCCGAGCCGTTATTATCTTGATGAGTCTTCGTTTCTATGAAAGTACTTAATGGAATACCAGTGTTAGCAGTCACGAATCACAAAATGACATAGAAGAGCTAATAGAAATGTAGGTCTGTATTAACTATTTTCAAGTATCAGTTTAAAGTTTTCCAAAATCTGCTTTTTAGTGGGCAATTTAGGTTACTTGTATATCTATATATATGAAAGAAAGTCGTGTTAGTTACTCCATTTATAACTCAAGAACGGCTGAACAGATTTGGCTGAAAATTGGTGGAGAGGTAGCTTAGAACCAGGAAACGGACATAGGATACTTTTTATCCAGTTCCCGATTCTTTTTATTCCACGGGGGCGAAGCCGCGGGCAGAAGCTAGTAATTTATAAATTCATAACTGTACAAAATAAATTCTTATTACTTTGCTTAAAATATACAACAAGAACCCAGTCCGACCCGCGCAGGTATTGTTAGGTATTTATGTTCAGTTCTATTTATATAAACGAAGTTCCTTAGGTACACTTAATTTAATTTGTTTATGATCAATGTGACTATGATCGGTGTATATCACTTAATTATCACGTGCTTAAACGGTGAAGGAAAACATTCTGAGGAAACCTGTACGGCTGAGAGATTTTCTCGACGGTGTGTGAAGTCCGCCAACCCGCAGTAGGCTAGCGTGGTGGACTATAGCCTAATCCCTCTCATTGTGACAGGAGACCCGAGCCCAGCAGTGGGACATATAAAGTGTTGATTATGTTATGTTATGTTTTGTTATTATAACTACTCAACAATAATAGACTTCCATGACATTAAATCCCTATAATAATATCAGCAGCTGACTGCACCATAAGATTCAAGAACATACGTAGAATTACATGTGATCCGAAACATCTGTGTCATTTCCTCAATATCCAACCAGTGCGGCCTATGAACGTTAGATAATGCATCGGTTATACTACACAACCGGAGCGGATAGCGATTTCTGTGAAACTAAAATCATCAGTTCGATAAAAATGTATTGCAAAATCTGACTTATCATTCAAAATATTTGATGTAGTCTTGATGGTAATTATTTGTCATGGTGTCAAATTCTCTACTATTATACAATTGTAAAAAATCTGTGTTTTGAATTTGACAGACAGACATTGTAGATATTTAAAAAAAACACGTGGAATCCGAAAATGTGATTTTTAAAATTCTTGTCTGTTTGTCTGTTTGTTACGGGTTGGGCCAAAAACTACTGAATAGATTTTTATTTTATTATCACTGTTAGAAAGTATATGCTCCAACTTAAAAACTGGTGAACTTCTTATCTCAATTAATTAGAATATAATCCTGAGATACAGCTTGTCCTCCCTGATGTATAGAGGCCCATACAAAGAAGAGGTCATCAATGTTGGTTTTTCATTTTTACTCCTGATATAGCTTCACGTGAGCGAAGCCGCGGGCAGAAGCTAGTTGAAAATAATTATGCAACTTGTCTTATTAGTTCAGTTTCAGGTATTGAAAGTACTATCTTTACAGATAAACAGTTGAAAAAACTCAATCTGACAATGCTCTTTAAATCATTTTCTCGCAACAACATTATAAGCCATGACTTGATATTTTATATCCCGCCCCTCTCACCAACAACACTGCAACCTCATAAATGTTACGTAACAGGTCGCAAACTGCTGGGAAGGCGTTATAATACCGCCGACGCCACGCTCAGTCGATACAAGCTAGCGGAAATTAACAGCTTGTACCGTGAGCAAGCGAAGCGGAGCGAGCGGGGAGCGGGACGGAACTAAGAACGGATTTATCACCTCTGTTGTGTTGTTATCGGTCTGTATTTGTGGTTAATCTCACATGCAGGATGACCGAGACCTTTAGAATATCATGCTCGAAGCCAGACTGAATATCCGACACGAGTGGCCTGATAAGCAATATAAATTTGAATTGAACCTAGATTGGACTTACCTATACATAGAGGTAGATACGTAAAGGTAGACAGTAGATAAAGAGATAGTAGATCGCTTGTGTGTGAATTGAGGTCACTGCCTACAGGGCCAGATTAAAATATGGGCCATATTGAAACTCAAAATAAATTGAAGTCCAAAGGATATCCCAATGACCTGATCCAGTCAGTTGAAATACATTTTCTTTGATTGTTGAGGCAAAGCCACCAGCAGTCTAGAAACATCACTCCTGTGGTATATTGTATGACTGAATTATATTTAGCGGATCAACTCATAAAAAATATTGTGAAAATATTTCATTTTATAATCACCATAAATGGTAAATGATATTTATTTCTTTAAATAGATCTTTTAAAGTCACTTATTACAAGTCAATGTTTTATATTTTTTTTAAATCTAGATGGCGCCGGCATTTCCTAACTGACGACCTCTGAAAAGAAACGCCGATACAAACTCAGAGAATCATGGTCTCTTTTAAAGTCCAGACAGTAATAGTATTATTAGATATTATGTGTGTTACGATGTAGGGCAATAACTGGACAGGCCTTTTGAAGAAAGAGCCATAGCAGCTTTGAGTTGACCTGTGTTAACTGACGGCACGCATACATCAGGCATCGTGTAGCTCAGCCATTATTTAGGTGTCCGCAGGACCTCTAATGAAGCAGTCGCATTTACGACCAGTAGACTAATAAGGTAGAACCTTTTTAAATAATTAAAATTGTAGTAATGTCGAGATGAAACCCACCTACGCAAGTACAAACAAAATCCACAAACGCAAAACAGTCGACATTCAATTTAATTAACGCTCAAGTCTACATATCATAAACTTATACAAAGTTACCAACTTGAAACTGAACCTATATTAAATGAAAGCTAAAGTAGGGAAGTGACAGAAACACCTGCTCTAGTGGAGTTAATTCCACCTATAATTTTTAGTGCTGACCAAATAGTCCATTAATCGAGTATTCGAAATCGACTGCATTTATAGTTAGTCGATTTAATGAGATTGTAACGGTTTGTTGCGGATTTATGGACGATATTTTAAGCTTCGAATGGAGTTTAAAGCATTTTAAATATAATTTAGTTGTGATGATGCGATTTACGTTTATTGGATGCAATAATAATTCAACGGACGGGATTGGCTCAGTGCTTGATTGATGCGCGAAAGGTTTTGCATTCGATTCCCACTCGGAACAAATGTTTTATGGCTTATAGACAGATGTTTTGTATAAATGTGTGTTAATACACCAAAATAGGAAAAAAATATTGCAATGTTTTTTTTTTTTTTCAATGTGACTAATGCGTTTAAGTAAATGCGTAGAAGAGTATACGAGGAAGAGTGTACAGCGTACAATACAGTATTGTTTTCTCAAAACGGAAGTCTGGAGAAGAAGAAGTTATTGAAATGTCTCGTTGATCTCGTCGATCCGATTTGTTTTCCTCAATAAGTACTACTAGATAGAAATTTGACACATTTAAAGGAATAATGTGTAAATATAAGTACATATTAAGGCAATGCGGTGTGTACAATTTTTTAACACTTTTTTAAATCTAAGAACTGGTCTACCTTTCCCGCATCATGCACTTAAGGCTTAAGGTAATGAAAACTAGAATTATCATTATTATCAAGAAAATAATACTATGTACCTATTATGTAATCTTTATGCATCGTCAAATATATTCTCATTTAAACCCTTCTACTTGTCTGCCCTCACTTCAGTTTGACTCAAAATCGATCACGTATAGTCGATTCAGTTAGTCGAGTCAGCTCGTCACTACGCCTCGCGTCGCTACAACTTCATTATCGCGGGCCAATTACTGCGACGTGTAATATACGTTAACACTTGACCGGATTCCGAACGAGAAATCGATTCATATCTTGTGTTCACTTCTGCATAATTATCGTATCGAGAAATGAAGACGGTATACACTCTTGCGTATTTGATTTCTATCTCGATTAATCCAAGTAAATAACATCACGCTTGTATTCCCCGAAGGGTAAGGCAGAGGCGTACCTACTAATGAACACCCATAGTTCACCGGTGTATTTAGGTCGCATGTTATAGGTGGTGAGCCTATTGCTATAAATCCGAAACTCCAAGCTGCTACTGAGAATTTCCTAGAAAAACTCAATATCGCTCCACCTGGGAATCGAATCCAGTACCTCCAAAATGAACATTATCTTATTTATCAAATTCTTGTGTCAAACTCCTCCGAAACGGCTTGACCGATTTTTATGAAATTTTATATGCACATTCAGTAGGTAGGTCTGAGAATCGGCTTCTATTTATTTTTCATACCCCTAAGTGATAAGGGAAATAATTTATATGGCAAAACAACTTTTGCGGGGTCAGCTAGTATTAGATATATAAAATAGAGCGAATGTGTTTCTCCAGTCATGTAAGCTACACGTAGAATCTTCAATACCCAAGCTTCAGCATTTTTCATCATTTCACACTTTAAAATAAACACTTGTCCAAAACTGTCCCAAAAATGATGGGTTGT
This sequence comes from Acronicta leporina, assembly GCA_947256265.1. NCBI lineage: Eukaryota > Metazoa > Arthropoda > Insecta > Lepidoptera > Noctuidae > Acronicta > Acronicta leporina. The sequence goes on from OX366516.1 coordinate 4,063,656, forward strand.
CGTAACGTGGGACAGCCCCTCTCGAAGGAAACCAGTCACCATCGAAAGGTGATTGTAAAGGCAGGAAGTTTGTCTTTGTTTCTGGCAGTGTACTGCTGTAGGTTGAAAATAATAATGAAAATAAATAAGATACCGTACACTTCAGTGCATTTCAATAAACTTTTTTATGGGATAGGGAGGCAAACGAGCAGACGTATCGCCTGATAGTGACCCGCAACACCAAGTGAGTCACAAGTGCGTTACCCGCCTTTTAAAAGGGTTTAGGTAACCAGTATCCTCACTCACTCGGCGACACACAAGGTACACTTACCTTGTGTGTCGCCGAGTACTGGCTTCCCTCGAGGTGAATGACCCCCATTCCCAGTGAATTCCCAGTAGCAGCTCGGAGTTAGGAATTTGTGCCCGGTTAATGGCAATAGGCTCGCCCCCTATTACATGGGACCTTAACATACCGGCGAACTGTGGGTGTACATTAGTACGCCTCTGCTTAACCCTTCGGGGAATACAGGCGTGATGGTATGTTATGTTATCACCAGTAATTTCATTGGCTATATTACTATTTATATTACTATTTGTATCACGCCGGTTTTCTATGAGACCGTGGCATCACTCCAGTCAAGCCGGCCCATTCGTGCCGAAGCATGGCTCTCCCACGGTAAAACAGAATCTTTTATAAACTAACTTTTATTCAACTTTTATTAGAATGTTAATTTGTCTCGATAAATAACATAATAGGTTCTTTGCTACACTCTGTTTGCTATGCCAATATAGTTGGCTTCCGATGCAATTATTTCGAGACCCCGCATATTTAAATTGCATCGATACACAGGACTTGGCGGTGCCTTCGGGCTCAGAATAAAATTTACTGTGTAGGTACGAAATGAATGTACATAATTGACCTACATACTCGGTAGGTTTTTTGCTTAATGAGTTTTCAATGCGTGGAGTAGGTGTATGATGTATGTATAGCATGGGACATTTTGTTTTTTATTTTGCGACTATATTATGATTGCGACAGTTATATGGAGCTTAAAGGCTATTCAAATGAGATAAAAAGCAGCGGTAAAACCCACCCATTGCATTACCGACGGGAACCCACTCGTAATACAAGTATTAGGCTTAGTACAAGAATATTTTAGTAATGTGCGAACCACATTTCTTATAAGCTTTTTTTTTTAAACAACAGATCGATTATATAAATTTAGATATATAAAGATCGATTCTATAAAATATAGATAGATAGAATAGATATAAAAACTAAATTATGATTTAAATAAATACAAACGATAAACCCAGATATCTAGCTTATTTAGCATGTACTTAAAATCAAGACCCAAAAATATAATCAAACCAACCACCAGGATCATATTTGAAATTTTAAACAATAAAGACTGCAGTATGTAAATTCGTCTGCTTTATTATGATACAAGTACGACCTAGCTTCACAGTAACCGTAAAATCGTTGAAGATTTACCGTCAGTCTAAAACAAGCTCAACTGTACAATGAAACTTAAGCCAGTCCAATCCGGTGCCAGTCTTGCATAATAGTTTTATTGACACCGAAGCGAATGCTTAATGCAATAAAATTTAAGTAATCTCAGGCCCCGTTATTGTTAAATGATATTTATTTCTATAAATACATATTTTAAATGTTTTTTTTTACGTTTTTTTAACTAGATGGTAACAGCATTTCCTAATTGTCGACTTCGAGGTAAAATACCAAAACAAACTCAGAGAATCATGCTCTAAAAGAAACAATTTTTCTAAGAAAGAAGGAGAAACTAATTATAAAAAATAATTACCAAATTTCTTAGATCACTCAACCAATTTCACTGATTTTCTTTGCTGTGTTCGTCATTTTCACGGCTGGCATTCAACTCAATATGAATAAAACTCAAATATCTTCACTCGAGCATACTCGTTCGTTAACGGTGTAATAGTAGCCGGCACCCATAAAGATGATACCAACGCTTCCTCAAGCGTTATTCAATTTGGTTCTCAGTCGGAGGTTGGTGAAGCGCCGGGTACTCAGAAGCGAGTGCCCAGTGGTGCGGACAAACGAGAATTTAACGCCTTATTTAGGAAACCGTAGAATATACTTACAGATGTTAAAATTAAAGAAGTATATGGACCAAAATATAAAGAGTGATATGACCATTTTACTGCCAAGTTAAAGGTCTCGAGATCAAATCCAAGACATGCCATCTCTGACTTTTCGAAGTTATGTGCGCATTTTATCACGCGCTTTTACGTTGAAGGAAAGCATCGTGAGGAAACTTGTATGCCTAAAAGATTTTCGCAACGGCGTGTAGTCTTCCAACCCGCATTAGGCTGGCGTGGTGGACTATAGACAAATCCCTCTCAATCTGAGAGGAGACCCGTTGCAAGTGCAAGTGGAACATTATAATGTGTTGATTATGTTATAATAGACCATATTTTGTTACTGATTAGTTTAGATTATCCAATTGAAATTGTAAAGCTGATAGCATTCCCAGAATGACATTAAAAAATGGCGCATTTCGTAAATAATGCGGTTTTTTATGAAATTCTCAGTAGTTTGAATTTGTGGCCGGTTAGTGCAGGTTCGCCCACTATTACTTGGGACCACCTATTTTTTTATTTTTTTTTATTGTTTGCTTGCGGCTATAATGTCACTGCGACCGAAAACGGTCTATTGTGATCGCCACTCTTTGAGTTAGAGTTCACCGCTGAATCCTGCAGCTACTATGAACTGCAGGATTTTCCTAGGGGTGAGCTCTTTTATTTCATCCGGGCTTAAGGTATGTTTCCCTAGATGAGCGCTACGCTTGTGCATTAGCGATCCACATTCCCCAAGAAGATGAAGTGGCGTTTCATCAGCCTCTTCACAACGTCGACAGGTTCGCGTATCGCTCAGCCTTAGGTTGAACATGTGCTTGTTTAAACAACAATGTCCCGTTAAGGCTCTTGTCACAATGACCATGAACCATGACCATGGGACCACCTAACTGAGAGTGAATACCTCTGCCGATCTCTTCGGGGGGTAATGTCACACTAAGAATTTTGTCAGGGTCCTATAATTGAAAACTTTATTAATATATCACTGTGATTTATGATGTTGAGATGGGATGTTTTACTTTTTTATTTCAACCTCACGTTCATGAATCCACAACACAATTTACACTGTACTGAAACCCAAAGGTCTCCAATTTATACAAAATTATTTGTAATATTACCGACGACATTTCACATGTTTGATATTAAACGAAGCTATCCTAATTTATATTCATAATAAAAATCATCATCATCCTTCTGCCCTGATCCTAATGTATTTAGGATATTATGGATTCTATTAATATTCTTATAAAAAATAACCCAAGACCTTACTCCGATTCGATGAAAACAAATCAGTTATAAAGAACCCCAATTTTCTCTGTTCCATGGAAACTCATGTTTCAGTGAAATGACTTTCATTGCAACCAAAATTCAGCGCAGTAAGCTTTAAAGAAAATTCAGTTGACCTAAAAGTTTAGTCAAATTTATAGAGTGAACCCCATAATACAATTGTATTACATAGTTTCTATTCTATTGGACACTTAGAAAACAGTATAAGTTTAGAACCGCAAACGAAAACTCTACTTACGGTCTCCTGAGTAAAATACCGCGTAATAATTTTAATACAAGCAAAATATTTTTATAACAAAGAAATATACGTTTAAAATCGTATGTGAAAGAATTCATTTTTGTTTGACGCGTGCTCATCTCATCACTGTCTGGGAAGAGCCTTTGTATGCGGCTCTTCTCGCTAAGTACATTATGTAAATGTAATACCGGAGGCAGGACTCGTACATTACAGATAACCACACCCATATTATTTTACACAGAGTAAAAATGCACAAACATTGTGAACCCAGGAATTTCAGTGGGATAAATTAAACAGGTCCAACTTTTTCAGGCTGTGTCGCTTGAGTTATTTTAGTAGTAAGAAACGTGTAGACACGAAAGCGCAGCGGGCAGCTTTGTCGTGTGAATGTACCCTATTCTTTTAAAATTTTGCTATGTAATATTATAAAATATACGTATAACATTGTATGTGCACATTTGTGTTTCATAATTTTATTATTTTTTGTCCTATGGGAACTGTTATGTAACAGGAAAATAGTAATATAATTATGCAGGCATATCCTATGTTTATAAATGTGGTTTTACTCTATCAAATTTAGAAAATACCTAGTAGGAAAAACATCTTCAATTTATTTTTAAGTGAATAAGAATTCTTTTGAAAAAATAATTAAAATCCATTGATATCGAAAAACCGATTATAGAATTTTAAAATTATATAGGTAGTTCCAATCTTGGCTCAGCGTTGATTTCTCTTATGACAAAAAGCAACTTCCAATGTTGACAAGCTATTAATTATAATTATTAATTAAAATTTATCAAATACAATACCTTAATTAACCCTCAGTCTGTTAGTAACCCTGTCGTTGAGTTTGTGTTCCCGTTACATAAAAATGAATATCTAAAAAACAATGGTTTATCACTCTGATGAACCCTTGTACAATGTGCATAAAGTATTAAATAATAATAATAATAATAATTTACAGTTTTGTAAATCAATCAAAGTGAAACGTAAATCTAGCAGAAACAAGAAACGAAAACAAATTCTACATTCATACTTAATTAAATTACTTTGTCAACAAATATTACTAAAGCTTCATTGTGGTTTCATATAAAATCCAGACATACCTACCGAAATGGAATTGTTTGTGTGAAAATCTTAACAAGTCTGCACCGTGGCGTGGCCTAGGTAGTTTTAATTTAAAGAGACTTATAGGACGATCACCGTCGCTCTACGGATTAAAACTTGCAGCAAAACTATTGATACGGACATTGAGATATTAGTCACCGTGATTTTCGTACATTCAAAAATGTGGAGTGTTTTTGCATTAAACTACATAAAATAATGGTTCTAAACACAGCCTTATACTACAAGTACTACGTATCTTACTTCTTTTACTTTATCCAAGTTTGTACATCTTCTCATACCATATCATTTTTGTCATTAATTTAAATGTATGGTTAATAACTACAATACATGTTGTATTGGGTGCATGCCTGTAAAAACATTGTATGTAATAAATAAATAAATAACTGCCTCGATCGTACGTTATATTATTTGTATTCATTGTGTTTAACGTGGTTGCTCTAGTACTTAATAGCTCCATGGTATTTAAACGTGACAGTTAAGTTGACTACAAATTGCGTTTGGAAATTCTTTCGGTGGTCTTTCAGTTCTGTTGGCAATGGTATGTCTATATATATAATTCTATATATAGTCTCGTCTGGGTATTTGATTATTTCAGTACTAATCTCTTTTCCTTTTGCACGACTCTTATATTTTATCTATCAAGTGCATTATTTTCTAAGTTTTAATGAAATAACGCTCGGTGGCAATGGCCTTTAGCTGAGTGAAGTATAAGAGAACACAATTCAATTAGATTCAATTCATTTATTTATAAAAGGCGAGTTCTTTGTCAGCAATCTCTATGAGATCTAACCTTTTTTTAAAGCGCTGATGATTCTCATGGATCGTTTTGCGTCGACTCCTGGGTCGTAAAGTAAATTTATTTCAATAATTACGAAATTTTTTATCTAAACACATATTTCAGTGATAATATCAGATCTTCACAAATAAACATTGAATCCTTCCAACTCGGCAGTAGATGATGAAATTTAAGAATAAACTTCTAAAATTCGAGATTCAAGTTTGACTTGGCGACTTTATTTGCTTTTCCTTTGATTTTCAGGTAGCTGAAGGCGATACATCCACCTGAACAACTTTTAATCCCGCCGTCGACAGCAATCGAGCGGTAAGTCGTTTTAAATTAAAACTTGTCGTCGAACCCTGATCCTTAAGATTTATGGTGAAGCCTATCGATCCCTGGTAGTCCTCATACATACATAATGGCGATTGAATCTAAAAAAGTCGTTGCTCTATTCAGCTAAAAAGTTTGAAACTCTTTTTTTCACGAATTTCTTTGTTTTATATCTTTAGACGAGAATGCTATTTGGCACAGTATTCCGTGAAAGGTATGGCAGTGGTGTACTGTGACGTGTATTAATAAGATCCACTGCTACTGAAATAAGCCAAAGATTTGCTGAAAAGTTTTATATAAAAACCAGTAACACTAATAAACCGGAAATTCGAATATAGAGCCTCTCAGCTGCCACACTTACGAACACCAGAGTAAATAGTAATTTTTATAAAGACAACGTGATAAAAATGAACTCAATCTCGAGGGAATCAGGGCCATTTACAATATAACGTAAACACAAATAACACTTTTTTGTTGTTAATCTAAGTTGAGAGGTTGGAAAAGGTTTCTAAGTACGTACCTAGTTGTTGAGTCTTTCGCCAATTTCGGCAGTAAAAGCTTAGAAACTGAAATCTCTGTGAAACCCGATGAGTTATATAAATATAAACTATATAAACGCGAGTAAAACCTTTTAATTAAAATTAGCGATACTTATAATTATGTATACCTTTAAAAAGTTTTTACTACTTACGCTCTGAATTTTTTAATTAGATTTAAGTGGAAGTCCATACACAGTGTCGCATGGAATATTTTTTTGCTCAAACATTATTTCAGATAAACTGATGTGACGCTTTAAAAAATTACTGTTGCCATTAATAATTAAATGTAGAGCTTAACCCAGATTTGAATAAAATATGTTATAGTACTGTTTTAATAACTATACTGTTTTAGTAACTGCCTCAATAGCCAAGTGGTCCTGACCGCGACTGCTACGCTAGAGGTCCTGGGTTCGATTCCCAGGTCGAGCAAAGTGTTATTGGGTTTTTCTATGAAATTCCCAGTAGCATCTCGGAGTTAGGAATTTGTGCCCGGTTTATGGCAATAGGCTCGCCCCCTATTACATGGGACCTAAACATACCGGCGAACTGTGGGTGTACATTAGTACGCCTCTGCCTAAACCCTTCGGGGAATACAGGCGTGATGGTATGTTAGTACTGTTTTGTTTTGTTGACCTATTCGAAATATTAGTATGATAACTAAAGTAGTTCTTGTAAAAGACTGATGTAATATTTTAAGCTGTGTGTTTTTTAAAAGAAAAATAATAATAAACCCATTATACTGTCTCACTGCTGGCTATGAGTCTCTTCTTAGAATAAAGAGGATAAGATTATAATCCATCACGCGGGCCTAGTTTGGGTTGGCAGACTTCATACAGTGCTGCCGGTGAGAAAATCTCTTCGTTTGTTTCGTGCGGGGATCGAACCCACAACCCGTAGCACTGAAGCTGATTGCTCAACAGCTACGCCAAATTTATCGCCACTAGTTTAAATAATACTAGTTTCTGCCCCCCACTTAAAACTATTGGATCCAGTCTGGATAAAAAATATCCTATGTTTTAATCCAGATTGTAAGATATCTCTATGCTAATTGTCATCAAAATTCGTTTAGCCGTTTTTGCTGATCTAGTAGCAAACATACGCCATCTTAGTAGCGAAGTCCTTCAAAAAGGTCAGGTGCGTAGTACTAGGTGCCTTCGCGTATGTAGGTAGGTATGTATAATTATGAAGATGCAAAAGAAATATGCAAGAATCATAGCAAGTGGGTTCTATATTAATAATAAATAATAAATAAATATTCTGGGACATTTTACACAGCACTATCTAGTCCCAAACTAAGCAGAGCTTGTACTATGGGTACTAGACAATGGATATAATACTTAAATACTTTTTTTTTTGTAAATACATACTTATAATACATAAGAAACACCCAGACGAACACAAACACTTATATTCATCACATAAATATATGTGTCCTATGGGAATCGAACCCACGACCTCATGGTCAGCAGTCCGGTACTCGAACCACTACACCACAGAGGTCGTCAAACCCCTATGGGAGAAAGGCGTAAGTGTATGTATATATGTAGCCGATGTATGTAATAGTAAACATACAATCTTTCACATTTTACTAATTCTATAAACGGAAAATTCTCTTTTTCACTCTTTACGTAAAAAGTACATACTTTAGATATTACTCTTTAACGTAAAAAGTTCTATATGTAACTCATACAACACACATAGGCTATAATTTTCAAATACAAAGTCACGGGCAAAAACTAGTTTGTAGTATGGGTACGATATATTTGTGTTCAATAAAGCCATCAGAATAGTTTATGTAATTCCGTATAATCAAGTCTTAAGTTTATCAGTAGGTAGGTAAACATATTTACGGTGTAATTAAATTATGTATAATTAAAGATCAAGCGAGGAGCATTTATACGACCAAATAGCTCCGCACTCATTATCGCGAACGTAAGTCAATAGAATATTTAATACAGATTTTCAGCGAAGCTATACTTCGGCAAGTATATAATCTTGTACAAATTATCGTGCTTGTATTGCCTAGAAGGGTAGGTAGATGTATATACTATACTACAGATCAATAATATATGTTTTACGTTCCCATGTTAACGGAGATGAACCTATTGCCGGACCTATTAATCGGACTTAGAACAAATCTCTCTCGCTGGCGTCCTATTGCATGGGTCCTTTAACATAAATCGGAGAACTGTGTGCATCAGTACACCTCTGCCTAACCCTTTGGAGAATACAAGCGTTATGATATGTTTACTTAATAATATTAACTATTAGCTTTTGCCCGCAACTTCGCACTATATTAAATCCTAAAAGTAATTTAATCAAAAGTGATGGTCTCTTTTTTGTATACATCAGAGAGGTCAAGCTGTATCTTAGAATCCGTTTAATTAATTAAGATAGGAAATTCACCAGTTTTTAAGTTGGAGCGTAGGTATACTTTCTAACAGTGTTACAAAATTAAAATCTATTCAGTAGTTTTTGCGCCAACCCGTAACAAACAGACATGGATCGGAGACGTTTATATACCCGAACCCACTTGCATTTTTTACGATCTTATAATAGTAGAGAAGACTTACGTGTAAACGCATCTCTCATCTTACCCTTAACGGGAAAAAGTATCCTTGACAGTACCAATAGTGACATTAAGTGTGTATTAAAGTTAGCTTATCATTACTGTTGTGTTTACAAAGACAGTTACGTGCTCATCCAACGTCATTGTTTCTAACAAATTCCTCCTAACACAAACATCCCACTTTGAGAAACTTCTAACTCCATTTTCCGACGTTTTCATACGAATTAAGACTCTACATTAAGATAACGTATGCGCCCACAATGCCCCGGGACATTATCGTTTAGTCTCCGGTACTAGACATAAGTTCTCAACACGAGTTGTTTTAACTCGAGGAAAAATAAAGGGAAAAAATACCTGTTCTCGTAATTTCCAAAATGAAGGTTTTGTTTCATGTGTTTTGTTATATGTCATAAGCATGATTAATTCGTAAGTTGATGGCACAAAAGCATGCTGGCTGAGCAATAGCGGGATCGAAATTGTCACAGAACAAAGTGTTTGAAAGTCGGAGGGATTTTCAGGCTGGCCTTGAAAGATAATTCCATGAAATAGGGGAACGAATCTTTAGCCAGACACATTCCGAACTCCAAGTTACCACTGAAAAAAAATAAAAATCTAAAACACTGCTCTACTCGGGATACGAATCCAAGACCACTAAACCCGAAGCAGTATTGTAAATTATTTTATTAATGTCAATATCGTCATTCATGTGATTAAATAAAATAAGCTATTAGTAGCAATGACACTAATTGTATTACAATACTCTGATGGTAAACCTTTAGTCTTACAGCATAAAAATCGAAATTGAATAACAAGTAGTTATAAATATCCTAACGCAAACGTTTTAAGGGTCAAATTTGCGTATCTGTATTATTATTGTATTCCTTCATCGAGTAGTGCTAGTCTGATTAACTCACACAAATTGAATAACCCGTAATGTCACAAGCAGAGGGTTCAAATTCGTCAATTTTAAGTATAGATATTAGCGAATTAAGAAATAGATTTTTTTTCTAATTTCCAATTTTATGTCTTGTCAATACTTGTTATATTTAGTGTCATTGGACATACATTTCGACACAATCAAAATAGCAGACTCGACGCCAGCTATTTTCCTATAAACATTACCTCAAATAAAGAGGTCACAAATCCCTTGAGATTTCGTACGCGAGGTGCATCAATACTGCTTGAAACCTCGTATGTAAATAAGAGTGGAGGTAACAAATTGCAGGAGTCATAAGTTGCGGGATGCCGTTTACATATAGGCTTCCCGAGGGATCCACTGAATTTCCTGAACGAACGTATGACATTTATTTAGAGTTTAATTTTGAATGATACAAGTAAGTTCGGTTTTATTTTTTAAAATGATATTAGAGTTACTGCTTTCGCAATTCTAGCTAGAGATACTCGATTCGAATCCCAGCTGATATAGGATATTTTTATAAATTTTCAACCTCCAGCCTTAATAATTTATTTTGAAAATTTAGGCACAACTAGAAACATTTTTAGTAGTAATTTAATAATGGAAACACATTTTTATATCACACTTTTAGTTTACATAATATACCTATTGATTCCTCATAGTATATCAGTGAAAAAGGGCATGGAAAATATTGAAAAAATAAGCACTGTGCACTGGAATGAACTTTTTTTCAATATTCCTTACTTTTTGTTCCTCCAGAACATATTTGTTTATTACCTCATAACCTGACATCACATCCCGAAAACAATTAGCCATAAAAATATAATATACCTACCTATTCAGGTCCCCGTATACCAAAAATTACCTGTTCAACACACGAAATTTATTATTTAAATTAAGGTATTCAAACAAAGGATCTGTTTAAACGGCTATAGTATAATGGAGCCCTAATAAAACAACAAGGCAGGTAACATGGAGTAATAAGTCAGTGGAGTGTTTATAAGTTATGTATAAGCTTCAACTATGCCACATTAAATTACTTAAAAACTCAAGTCATTCATTTTTTAAACACAAGCAAACGAGCAGTGGGATCACCTGATGGTAAGCATTATCATCAGCTGCCCATGGATACCCGCAACGCCAGAAGAGCCCGCCTTTTATAAGGGTTTGGACCGGCGAAAAACAACGTAAGTATTGTTTCACGTCCGTTCTCTGTGAGAAATCATATTTGGAACGATATGTTTCATTAAGTAGCCGTTTTAACATAGCATTTGTAGTTGCAGCATGCTTGATGGCTTGATATATCAAAAAAAACTCTTATAATTTCCGCACATAGTATTGCTAACTTTTGTCGAAAAACAATCCGAGCAATGATTTCTACAATTACCACACCTATTGAACAGTCTGCCAGCAGACATAAGGAGTGAAACAAACCCAATTAGATTTAGACGTAAATTAAAATTATATTATTTAGAAATGTTTTAAGTTTTATATAAGTGTAAGTTTAAATAATATTAAGATTTTAAGTAAATTTATGTATGTCTCATCGACCCCACAGTCAAACCATTGCAACGGTTTTGTGGGGCTTAGCTCATAAGTTACTTTCCTTTTTGGAATAAAGATAAAATAATAAACAAAATAAAATATCTTTAACGTTAACACTCCATCTGTTCCCTACTCTGCCGCTGGTCTAAAGTACACAGTTTTCTGGCCGTCTTCACAACCTGTAGGCTACACCAACGTAAACACTGAACTAATTATAAGACGCTGGATGGCCAAAGTAAATATTTTTCTCTATCTTACCGCAATTTTGGCAACATTGGGTCTTGTTATTTTATAAATAAAGTTCACTGGACTTTGAACTATGTTGATTGAATTTTAACTACATACAGTAGAATCCGTTCATTATGAGTCCGCCTATATTGACCAACCACCTCTTATGACGTAATTACACAACGAACTTTCATATAATATCTTCGTAAAAGAAGTCGGATATAATGACTTCGCTTACAGTGACATGTCGCTTATTATGACCCATTTTTAATAAATTATGTCCGGTTATAATGACCGACATGATTCTATATACCTTCTGCAATGCTCCTTGATTCCCGACAAAGTACGGCACGTGGCTCCTTTTTGTTTTGATTCCCAGTGAATAATTGACACTTGAAGGTTATGCATTGCTTTTAGTGATATCCTATGAAAAAAGGAAATCTTCACGCCGTAAAGCATTTACGATTGAGGAGAAAGGTGCAATAATATGCAGATTAGGAAATGGACAATCAAAGTCCTCTCTCGCAAAGGAATTTGTTGAAAAAATAATTTTCAAAAACAAGAACCGGTTTATGTCATCGTTTCATTCAAGTGTTTTGAAACCGAATCGTACTTATTACGTGCAATTTTTATTTTGGTTTTATATGCTCGTTTCCCTATGGTGTTTTTTTTTCACTGAACGCTTTGTATGACGTCCGCGTCCAATAAGTATGGTACCTAGTATCATACAAAATAGAACTAATCGTAAAGTAAGTCATGTCGGTTGAGAGGCAAAGTAACTTGCTTTTCAATAGATGTTACTGACGTCACCTTTAAGACGTAAGTTCAGAATGTGAAGGCAAATTTCGACATAGCATGTGGGAGTCGCGGTGGCGTAGTGGTCATAGCGTCTGGTGTATCTAACCAGAAGACGCAGGTTCGAATCTTACCGTCCTGCGAAGTCGAATTTTTCCTTCACTAAAATAACTTTATAATCTTAGTATGAAAAATGCAAAAAAATCACAAAAAAATACATAGTTCCTTGGTTGCAACGAAAAAAAAGTATACGGACTCAAAGCGTTCAGGGCTGCATTACCATCATAAAATTTCTTGATGAGTGAAGGACTGAAAAACTATACACCTTATAAGCAACCCTGCAACTAAAGCACCAAACAAAAATGCTTCCTCTCGTAACTTTTTTCACCTCAATCCCATCTCTACGCGACTAGCGTAACGTAAGAGGACTAGCGTTACGTAAGCTCAGATATCAGACTATACTATTCTCATTTTATAGGCATCGTCGATAAATTAAGTCGATTCGTTCTGAGCGTAGCTTGAGCGAATTTCCACATATCAGTTGTACGCCCTTGTATACGCCACGGCATCTTATACCTTCTGCTAATGTTATTTGAGTTCGAGTTTCTGGTGTTATTAGAATGTTACTTCGAATGGTTGTGTTATTTGGATGCGTGTGTTTTCTCACTTTAGGCCAAAAACATCCGTTGGAAGCGGCCGTAATACGAAGTGGCTTAATTTTCTTAATATATTGGAATTTCTTTAAGTAGTTACAGTTTTTTTAATTCAATTTTTTCACATTCTTCATATTGAAAAAAATAGAAAGATGAACATATTTATTGAGGTCTGCACAACACACAGATAAAATGAAAAATAATAGAATAGAATAGAATGGGTTGCTAGCTCAACCTTATGCTGGGCGTATTTTAATAACCAGCAGACCTAGACCAAAAAAATATTTATCTAGAAAAATAAACAAGATAATTTACCTGCGGATTACATTTCTACACATATATACATATATACACTCACGCCTGTCTCCCACAGGGGTAGGCAGAAACTATAGACAGCCACTTGCATACTTCTTTTGCTTCTACCACATTCATACATCTTCTCATACACACGCGCCGGCTGCGAGTACTACGCACCATGTCTAAATTTTAATTATTTTTTATCGTCTTAGTTTTGATTCAGGTGTGCAATATACTAACACTCAAATCCAGACAGATAAGTACCTATTTGTTAAAAAAAAAATTGACAGAACCATTATTAACGAACACAGATAATAAATGCTTATCCAAATCTATCAATCACCAAACAAAAATTTATATTCAGCAGCCCTAAAGCCAATATTGAAAAACCTTGGAGTCTGATGACAAAGCGAGTTCATTATTTAAAACAAATATGCAACTCAAGTGAAACTGTAAGCGGCGTCAAACAGAAGACAAATCCGCTTCAATGCAGAGTTTAAAACCGTGCATTTTATAGCAAGACATTACTCCCTGCACTCCAAGCTCTTAACTTCACACTTTGCATTATAAACTCTTTCAAAAAGGAATAAAATAGTAAAGACAATTTTTAACCGCTGAAAATTGCAGAGTACTGTTCGAGCTTCAAACTATAATTCTTACTATGTTTGCCTTATTGGCTGTAGAATTTTTGTTTCCTATGGAGCCAAGAAAGTACCCATTTAAATAGAATTTTCAATCAATTTTAACTAGTGAATTTGTTTTAATTCATGTATCCAATCATGTTATTAGATTCGCCTATTGAACAGTCTGCCAGCAGACATAAGGAGTGAAACAAACCCAATTAGATTTAGGCCCACTTGCACCAAATTCTTAAATGTGTTGAAGTCATATTTAAACACGATTTTTCATAGAAATTTCGTGTTTAAATACAATTTAAACACATTTATAAGTTGGTGCAAGTGGGCCTTAGACGTAAATTAAAATTATATTATTTAGAAATGTTTTAAGTTTTATATAAGTGTAAGTTTAATATTTAGATTTTAAGTAAATTTATGTATGTCTAGAGACTCATCGACCCCACAGTCAAACCATTGCAACGGTTTTGTGGGGCTTAGCTTATAAGTTACTTACCTTTATGGAATAAAGATAAAATAATAATTTTAAAAAAAATGTGAGTTCCAAAAAGATTTTCCTACGGAGAATCTGGCAAAAAACTCCATGGACGCTTTTAAAATAAGAGGTGTTACATTCTTTCACTTATGTATGTAGGTATGGTATGCATCATGCAGATACTTTTAAAAAACTATTCAAGCATTTTTTAAATTCACGATCGTACTCACTGCTAGTCATATTAGATTAAAATGGATACCGATATAAAATTACTTGAATCCATCTTTCAATTCAATTTTAACTTGACATGTACGTGAAATGCATAGACAAATAACAACACAACATTTTTATTAAATCTGATTTTCTAATGCGAATAATTCTAATTATTATTACTTCAACATCTGCACTTTTGAAATTATTATTATTTATTATTTCAACATCTGCACTTTTGCGGGAGATCTAGGATTCATACCAAAATTTTGATGGTAAGAATCGAATCGAAAAAAGAAGATAATAACTATTGTTACTATTTAAATATTGACAGATTGATTTGCAATGTTTGTTTTCAATTATCACCCTTATTATTATTGAAATCAAGTGATACAGCTTCCGTGAAAAATTGATTCAATCCTTTTCAGTCGCCCACGAGGCCTCTTGAATAAACAAACACTTATGTAGTCTTATTTCAACGTTAACAACTGTACTTACACCCTAACAAGGGAAAATACACTGATTCTTGAGGGAAATACAGTTCATAATTGTTTGTAGATGATAGTGAAGAAGTTAGGTCCATGATAAATAAACAATGTTGGTAAGAAAATGGAATGTTCTCATTTAGGGATTTAATAAGTATTTCCTATTTTTTTACTGATGTGAACATCAAATGCTATATTTCATTTAATTTAAAATACAATCTACGTTTTTGATTAAATTATATTTAACTAGCTGCTGCCTGCAACTTCGTCTGCGTGGACTTTAGAATTGGGTCCTACCTAGATAAAAAGTAGCCCAAGTGTGATTCCGGACTATAATGTATCTCTGTGCCAAATTTTATCCAGATCCGTTCAGCCGTTCTGGCGTGAAAGAGTAACAAACACAGAGGATAGATGAACCATCCATCTATCCTCACAAACTTTTGCATTTATAATATTAGTAGGATTAGTAGGATTCTTAACTGAAGTAGGTAGATTGCCCTGTAAGTAGTAGTTATTTATACCGTACGGCTAACCAGAGGAGCTGAAACGCTTCAGCAATTTGCATTTAACCGGGTTTTTTTTTGTCTTCTCTTCTAAGACTACTCATAAAGCCAAACACAGAGAAAACTAAGTTTACAAAAAAAATATCACTGAATTTTCAATATTTAGAAGTCAACAACATCTTCAACAATCACAATAATTAATCTTTACTGGATAAAACTACGACGACGACACGTTTGGCGTGGCGACTGAGCGATCGAATTTTGCACCACGTGTTTTGGGTTCGATCCTCACACGAAGCAAATATTTGTATGACCTACAAGTAGTTTACTGATTTGTGAAACTTACGCGAATCTTTTTGTGATATTTTTTGCATTTTCCATGCTATGACATGACTTACCTTACGGTTAGTTCTATGTCGTACGATGATACCATACCTATTTAGTATCTTTTGGTTTTTTTTTGCATTTTCCATGCTAAGAATATAAAGTTACTTCGTCCATGTGGAATAGTCACTTGGTCTTAGCGTTATTGTATATAGCCTTCCTCAATAAATGGGCTATCTAACACTGAAAGATTTTTTCAAATCGGACCAGTAGTTTCTGAGAATAGCGCGTTCAAGCAAACAAACAAACTCTTCAGCTTTATATATTAATAAAGAGTATAGATTTTAGTGAAAGGACTTAAGATGTTGAAGCAAATAATTATACACACAAACATAGCAAATTAATAACAACTTTACAGTCAACATCATTACGCTGATAGTAATCTAAGATTTAACCAGTACATAATCCAATACACTGAACCAAGCAATCGGAAGGTAATTGCTCTCCAGCCAGAGCTCAAACAATGAACACATTATCTTATAAACGGCAAAACTAATATTAAATGAAAGTTCAAACGGAAAGCAGGTACAATGCAAGACCTCAATTCGTTCTCAAATACAATCGTCGAACTTCACTGCATGCCATTTAAACTTGGCAAAATAGCTTTTCAGTTAATCGTAGTCATTTCGTTGAGCACCTACGTTATTTGGTCTGATGATATTTTAGCAAAGTTATCTACTACTATTGCCTGCTTGATATAGTTATCGGTTTGTGTAAAGAAGGAATGAAAGAAAGACATTTATTTGTACAGAATACAGGTGGTACCGGGTTGAACAATGGTGCATAGTCCAAGCTATATTCTGCCTGTACTAGGCATGCAAAAATTTATAATTAATGAAGCTGTATTAATGTTAAATAATGTTATTAATGTTAAGAATGTTAAATAGTTTCTTTATCTTCTACGCTTTTTTTGTTCCTTTTTATGGTATAGGTGGGCAAACAGCAAGACGAATTGTCCGATGGTAAGCAATTACCGCTGCCCATGGATATCCGCAACACCAGAGGAGTCGCAAGTGTATTGTCGGCCTTTTTTAGGCGTTCTGGCCTCCAGTATCCTCACTCAATAGGTGAAACACTATGTAAGCGTTGTTTCACGCCGGTTTTCTTTGAGGCCATGGTATTACTCCGGTCAAGCCGGCCCATTCGTACCGAAGAATCGCTCTCCCACGGTAAACCTTTTCCTTGTAGGAAATGGATAGCTTTCACGAGTGGCAGTATTAAATAAATGAGCAACCTAAGCAAATATTTATACCACGGCACAGTAAAATACTCATGCTGACAATTTATTAGAAGCAAATAGAGCACATACTTCTTCACTTTAGCTTGCATATTTATTTTGTTTCTTCCATGTTCATACATTTACCACCTATTTATGCAAATGAATTCCATCCAAAAAATATCATGAATAGATCAATATAGTTTAAAGCTACCTGCTCTGTTAATACAGGGGTTGATACATGACATATTTAAGCATGACAAACATTGCAATTACACACATTATAGAAACAAAACAACCCTCACACAAAGTGACAGCCGCCGCAGGGCGAGACTACCTCGCGATAATACTCTAACAAACGCTGTAAAATAGAAAGAGAAATTACATATCACATTTTGTCGTTTCAATATGTGCAAAATGTGCACAAATAAACGACTGCTATTTTTATTATTTTTTAATTTTTATTTTTTTAAAAAGCTTACTAACAATGTGGGTTGCACATTACTAGTATTCTTATTAACCCCTCGTGCTAAGCTAGATTGCTTGTGTTACGAGTGGGTTCACGTCAGTAGTGCAATGGGTGGGGTTCTTACCGGCAACCACATGATCGCAAGTCCGACGCCCTAGCCATTAGGCTACCACCGCTTCAAAAAAATTGCTATTGTGTTGTTGCGTCCACCACCTAACTTTGGTTAATGGTACCGTAGAACTTGCATAAAAAGGTTGATTACTTAGTAAATGTTCAGATAACCTTTATCACAAAAATAAATTTAAAGTTTAAACAATTATTGTTATGAAAAACCGTGAAAAATAAATTGAATGTCCTATGCTTGTGAAAAAATCACGAACTTAATTCTAAAATGGCACGTGTTATATAATATTATGAACTAGCCATTTGGTTTTAATGCTATAACATTAGACCAAGAATTCTAAAATGCCAATCCAGTTTGTGCTGACCATGGAACAAGATTTGGACTAAAACGCATTTAAGCTATAGGATCCTTAATTCGATCGTAAAAGGAGAAAATGGAGTAAACTGTATATAGTCAGTCCGCGGTTTGACTCCCATCCCAAAGGACTTTTGGAGACAAACAATAGCCTAACCTCTAAATCAAAATTCATCAACATTTTTAATAAATAAATAAATATTCTGGAACATTTTTACACAGCACCATCTAGTCCCAAACTAAGCAGAGCTTGTACTATGGGTACCTACTAGTCCGGTACTCGAACCACTAAACCACAGAGGTCGTCAAAACATTCAATTGGTATAGTAGTTTACGTGGGAAAGGTAATAAACATACAGCTACTTTCGCATATATAATACAGCTTCTGCCCGCGACTTCGTCTGCGTGGACTTGAGATAAAAAGTAGCCCATGTATTATTCCAGACTATAATCTATCTCTGTGCCAAATTTTATCCAGATCCATCAAATTTTATTCAGCCGTTCTGGCGTGAAAGAGTAACAAACATCCATCCATCCATCCATCCTCACAAACTTTCACATTTATAATATTAGTAGGATTAGTATTCATATTTCTTTTTTAACAATATTAAATCTAGTGAAATTCGGCTTCCATCTAATTGGCTCACCTGTCATTTCACATTTTCCATTTCTTCTACGATCCGCGTCCCACACATTTGACTTCGTATCTCGTTACTTTTGACTTGTACAATTCAACCTTTTTGTTACAACTGGAGTATATTCACTTCCCTTTGTTTTCTCCCCGACAAAAGACGCACCTTTGTAAAGGAAATCCAGCCTGTTATATAAATTAGAAATTGTGTGGACTTCTTTCACTTTTAATGCGATAACAGTAGATGCGATAGTAATTGTTCGTTGAATTATTTATAAACATAACATACCATCACGACTGTATTCCCCGAAGGGTTAGGCAGAGGCATACTAATGTACACCCACAGTTCGCCGGTATGTTTAGTTCCCATGTAATAGGGGGCGAGCCTATTGCCATTAACCGGGCACAAATTCCAAACTCCGAGCTGCTACTGGGAATTTCATAGAAAAACCCAATAACACTTTGCTCGACCTGGGAATTGAACCCAGGACCTCTAGCGTAGCAGTCGCGCTTTGGACCACATGGCTAATGAGGCAGTTTGAATTATTTATATTAATTAAATTATCGTTTCTGCCAAATCCTATCCCATCCTATCCCAAATCGAGTAGTGTAATGGATTTTTCTACGAAATTTTCCGTAGCACACAGTTTGATATTGTGTCGAGTTGATGGCAATGGAATCGAGGCAATTTTATCATACATTTTGTGCATATCTATATTTGATATAAACACTAGCCTTTGTCTCTGTATTTTGCTATTAATTAATGTTCATATTATCGATGTGCCTTAAGCAAATAAATAAATAACTATGTATTTTATGTGACACCTTTTTCAAAACCTAGTTCCAAACTGTATCTACATGAAAAACTTTACGACCTACTTTATTAACAAAAACAGAACCTTAACTCCTCTATACATAATCACATTTCCTTTGATAGATCACCTAAACAAAATACCGTAATCCCAATACATTTTCCAAAACAATAACTCCAAAACCTCACACGTTCTATAAAAAATGATGGATGTGTTATAAAAATATAGGAAAGATAAAGTCGAAGGCTTACCGCTAATGCTTAGGTAACCCTCTTCGCCCCGTTACAGATCATAAATACCGTAGAATCCTGATAAGCTCTGGTAAAAGAAAGGCAAGTACCTACCCACGCGAAAAAGGAAAGTTACGCACCTTCAGGGTTGACAGATCAGGGAGTGAAAAATGCTAAGATAATGTGCAGAAAAATGTCAAGAAATGGGATAGTCGGATAATGCAATGATAACCCTTGTAGATTTTTGGTCCTTAAAAGAATACCTAGAGATAGGGTTAATAGAACACAGCTTTTCAAAGAAATGAATCATTGTTTTGTTTAATCGAATCAGTTTATTTTAAGGTTTGTTTAGTTACACATCTTGCTCCTTACTATATACCTACTATTTTAAATAATGATTTATATATTAATATTTAAAATATCACTTTACTACGAAAAAAGATCAGGTTATCAAAGAAAATCACAATTCAAATTCCTGCAGCCTACCTTAATTACTGATAGTGAGGGTCTGTTATTTGCAGTAATTAATAGATCATTTTAATACGTATCCATCAGCTGACGACCCTAACACCTCTAAAATTCGATGTTGGCTTTGTTTGAAAGTTGATCGGCCCTAATTTTCTTTGACTGAAAGAAAAAACAGCCAAGTCGCCTACATTTAAGAGACCCAGTTTCGTCTCTTTTTTCAAAAAGTTTCCAACGCACGTCAGCTTGTTTAAAATTTGGTTGTTTTATAATTTAAGCATCGATAATTTGATGGTTTATTTCTAACCAAATACTAGGGCTACCGCAAATAATGAACTGTTTGTTTAAATAATGAATATTTAATTTTCAATAACATATTTGATGATTAAGGGTACTAAGCAGATATAATCCGCAACGTACAATCCTGGAAATCAACTCAAATGCCCGTTCCCATTCCAAATATTTCTTTCCACCTGTAATAATTCTCCTTCTCTGTGAGGACTCAGCGTTGAGGAAGAAGGGTGTCCTATCAATTCTAGTCATCTGAGAAATTAATAGTTAGTTACCTATCTGTCAAATGCTTATTTGAATTAAAAAGCTTTCAGCTATAAGTAGTATGCGCTGAGCGTCGTTATTTCGACTTCATGTGAAAAGTTGAGAAAAAAAAGAATCACCATTCGTCCCAATATTTTTACCTGAACCTTTGCTCACAATCTAGGTTCAAAACAATTTTTATAAAAAAAATATATAAATTATTTAGATACCATTGAATCTATATCATCGGTTATTATAAAAAAAATGCAATGTATCTATGTATCAGACGACATAGGTACTATCTCATTTCATAACACGACATAGGTACTATCTCATTTCGTCCAAATTTCGTTTTCAACGTACACCTAAAATGTTATTCATATTTTGTAAATTATAACGAAGCGAGAAATATATTCTTCAAAAATAATCTCTTTAAAAATATTCCGTATTGAATATCACGTAAAATTTTCTTACGTTACGCTCGTATAAATTACGTCAAAAGTGAGAATAATGACGTCTGTAGATGTATTTGTGACATTTAAATAAACACTTCGTTCAACCTTTTGTTACATATATTTTTTTAATATACATACTACATAAAATTAATATCGATAAAATCTGGGGTAGGTATTCGATTTCTACATTTTACTAAATAATTTCAAACATGCCATGCAATCGAAATCTTTTGTCAGGGGAGAAAACATCCTTAGAAGACGTGATCTACCAAGTGTTAGTCCAATAATATAATTACCTACACAAATGTCATGTTGATCTGCTGTCGTCGTGTGATAGGTCATTGGGCTGGCTAAGTAATGGTTGAGCTAATAGACGACCGATGTATGCGTGCCGTCAGTTAGGACAGGTCAACTCAAAGCTGCAATGGTTCTTTCTTCAAATGGCCTGATCAAATATTGTTCTACATCGTAACACTCACATAATACTGATAATACTACTGTCTGGACTTTAAAAGAGACCAAGGTCTAAACTAACTCAGAGAATCTTGATTCTCTGAGTTAGTTTCGGCGTTTCTTCCCAGACATCGTCAGTTAGTAAAAGCATCTTTAAAATATCTACATAGGTATAGAAATCGTTTATCAGTAGGAATAGAAGTAACAATAGCAATACAAGTATTAAAGCCCTAAGAAAGCAGCAGTGTATCGTCAGACTCGTGAGCATGTATTATCCACAACGCCGACTCTGATAATTATTACATACCATCACACTTGTGGGTATTCCACGAAGTTAAGGCATAGGTAAAAACAAATGTACAGCCATATTTTGCCCCATACAGGAGGCGATCCTTTTGTCATTACCTGGACGCAAGTGTTATCACAGAGCTGCTACTGAGAATTTCAACTACACTGCTCGATTTGGAAATCGAACCTAGGACCTCTAGCCTAGTCGCGCAGACCACTGCTGAAGCAATATGAAAATTATCCACAATTTAAATTGAAACTAAACGCACCTTCAAGAAAAAATATTAATTACTTTAAACGCTAACCTACATATATCCCAGCTATTATATACTAGAGCAATTGGCACAAAAATAATTGAAATCGCTAACTACCAATACGGCTGTTAAATACTGCACAAATAATTTTATTTTCACGGAACGAACCGCACTAAACACATACACTAAACCAATACAATAAACATTAATGAAGCCAGGCATTACATTTACAGCCCGATTATTAATCCCATTGGTCTTAACCAAACAGCTGTCAAACATTTAACCCGTTTTCTGCGAAAATATGACCGTGGCTGAGGTTCGAAACGTTTTGCCTTACGTCGATATATTTGTATAACAAACGACATAGTAATATCAACCCTTCTCAATATGTAGCAGACCAAAGGATTGGCCGGAATACTCATGAAGCGTATTCGTGGTATTTCTCAGTATATGGGCTGCGGATTTGTAGGAATGACAGTCAAATATCACAGAGTCACGTTTATCGCAATTTTCGAAAATCTTTCGTAATACTATAAGGTCGGGCTTTATGCAAAACCCGACCTTATAAGTATTGCTTATTTGTATTTTTTTTTATTTTACCTAACTTCGTAAATTATTTATTAATTAAAAACATTTTGACATAATAAAAAACATACCACCACGCCTGTATTCCCCGAAGGGTTAGGCAGAGGCGTACTAATGTACACCCACAGTTCGCCAGTATGTTTAGGTCCCATGTAATAGGGGGCGAGCATGCTAATTTATTCCTCAGTGTTATATTGATGACTACCTATCTTCGTCACTAATATCTACAGGTATTATATACTTACCTGTATTTTATTTATTTCCATTTTTTTAAATTTATTAATTAAAGCTACCATAACAGGAAATTCCTAAACCGAATATTATAAGAAAATGTAGGTTTAATATGCGTTTTAAAAACAATATTATAAATAAAAGGCCTACTACTGAATTCACTCATATATTACCAACGACACGTTCAATCAAGAAATTACTCCATATCAACAATTTTTAAATTTCACACAAATTTCCAAGATTCCAAAGTAAATGAAAAGAGACCTCGCTTGCAACAGTATTAGAACTTTGACCTCTCACGAAGCAACGCGCTGTCAAAATATATTAGCATTATTTGAACAAAAAAAGTTAAAAGCCAAGTCACTCTGTAAATCTGTATTGCCAACATTTTCAAACAAAACCATTTGAACCGGAGAAAAAATACTTATTTCTACACAAATTATAATCGCGGGATTATTTAGGATTAGCTCCCAATTTTGACGGCAGCGTCAATCCTAAAAGCCTTTCCCATCTGTACGCATTTCTTTGAGAAAACTTTATTCTTCAAATATTTTTACTACCTACTGTTGCCATATAATTTGAGAAAGCTTGAAGTTCTTTCGATCAGTATTTTATTATTTGTAAAATTAAAACTACAAAAACAGTACCACTACTTAGAGAACAAAAAAAATAAGTTTTAACCTTGCTTCTAAAATAATATAGGTGAAAAGTGGTACGATAAGCATTTAAATTGATAGGTCGCATAAATTGTAAATTAAAAATGATAAATACTATTTTGCACTAAAACAAAACAAAACAAATCCTTTCCGATAGTTTCGTCTCCACCTCTACTCTAACTGACCTCACCGAATGAGGAATGCGGGCATTCGAGTTATAAAGGACATTTTGTGGGAAGGTTCACAAAAAAGAAAATTGTTAAATTCTCTTGAGGCTTCCAACAAATCAAGATTTGTTGGGAGAAAACAATTTCTCTTCAACTTGTAAGCGTCTACAGTACAGTAAGTGAATTATAAATTTTGTTGATTCCATGTTTTAGGTGAGACCGGGGATGGATGACTATAGGGGTAGGTAGACTAACCAGCAAGAACTCGTCAATTTCATGAGTTTTTCGTCTACCAATCATGACTGAAAATGTTTTTATTTCAAATAAGCTTTTACAAGTGTTTATGAAAAGTTATAATTCTATTTACACAGTTCCGAAACTCCGCTTACTTGTTACCTGAAAAGTTTTTCTATCTATTACGTTGATTGTTTTCACTGTATCAATGAAAACACCAAATATATATAAGCTTAACTCAAAAGTTAGTCAATTATCCCCGGTCTCCCTTACAGATCAAAGTTTGTTTTAATAAATAAATTAATGACACACAGAATGATTTATGTTATTAATAATACCAGAACATATATCATTAATTCAATAAAAAACGGTGACTCTCCAATGGATCGAAACAATATCTGGGGGTACGGCAGTGCCCCCGCTAAGTCGAGCAAAAACAAGCGGCACGGCCGTACCATCCTTTTCTCGACGCAGTTCAAGCCATTTTCGAGCCCCTAGAATTTCGTTGTGGATAGAACTAGAAGCGTGAATTTTGAGTAACCATGCAGGCAATTGAATAAAATTTGAGTCAGTAGTTTAAGAATTATAACTTGTCAAATTTTCTTAATTTTGTCATTCACTGATTAACTGTCCACGCCGCATCGCACGATTTACGAACGAAACGGAACGGAGCGATATACGAGTGGCAGGTGCGGGGAGCGGGGCGAGCGGAAGCGGCCCTCGGCGCGAGCAGTGCGCCCGCGCCGACATTTATATTCGATACTGTGACTTCAGCGCGACAACGCGCGCACGTTGTATTGAAATCATTTGTCATAAATGTGACTATAGTTAATAAATGTTAACTTCTACAATATATTCGTACAAGAAGGAGTTTCAATGTGTCTCCTTCACTAACCGATCATCATAATTGTAAGGCACTTCTAGAAAACATAGAAGATTAAAATACAATTACTGTTTAGTGAATAAATCAAGAAAAAACTAAAATATCTTGCAATTTCGCAAATTCTGAAAAAAAAAAACGCAATTTTGAAAAAAAAATGCAATTTTCTGGTGTTAAGATACATCAACTGCATAAATAACTTTGTGATCCCATATAAATATAGGGCCATGGGCTTTGAAGATAAACTGTAGCTGATGCTCGAAAAGTAATACCAGAAAAGAAAAAGAGGAAGATTACCTACAAAAAGAAATGAGATACCATCAACAACAAACTTGTAAAAAAACCAAGTCTCGCAAATCAGTTCTTCTATAGTGACCATAATCAATATTAAAAAAATTGTTGTAAATAAATAGATTGACTTGGCACTTGTACTAAACTATCGAATTTAATATAATATGTATTACTTGTGAGATACATTGTGTTATTAATAAAAAAAGATACATTTTGTTTTCATACGATTGCCAAGCCAATCTATTTATTTAATTTAAAACATAAAAGATTTTTAATATTGATATGGTCACTATAAGATGTTGTTAGGTTAGCTAATTACGTTATAACTTAAGACAGTAGGACCCTTACGTAGGGACTGAATAAATTGACCGAATTGGTATTACAATCATGTATCACACAACTTTTTACGATAGAGGAACTGAGTTGCAAGACTTCGTTCTTTTTCAAGTTTGATTTTGATGGTATTTATTTATACTGTAAATGTCCTGGACAGGTACAAAAAAACTTCTGGGTTAAATATGTATGTAGGTACATACATATTTAAAACCAGAAGTTTTCAAATCATAGGTATGATTTGAAGGAATATAAATATATCATACAATCTTGCTTGTATTCCTCGAAGGCAGTGAGGTGTACCGATATATACCCACGGTTTGCCGGAATGTTATAATAGGCGTAAGGAAATTAGAAAACCAAATAAATATTATAACAATTTTTATTACGTTGTACACACGGGTCGTTTTTGCATGTCAAACCAAACCAAATATGTTTTAAATTATGATTTCCACATTCTGAGCTCCCAGTACCAACAATGGCTTTGTTACAATTTTCACGCACGACCTACTGATCCAGTTCTCTATTATCTGAAAATTTTAACTCGACCGTACATCGTACATCAGATAAGAAAGTTTTCTGTCCAACATTACCAAAATTGCGTTTGCTGACAAGGATTGATTGAGATTTATGAACGCCCGCATCGCCCTAATTAACTTTCACCTGCATTACGTAAATATTGGTGTTTCTGCAGGAGCTGAGTTATTAAGGATTGCAGTAAAGGTTATCGACTCCATGGTGCTGACGATAGAACAAGAAAAGAAGATGAAAAAATGTTATACATAGTTCGCTGATCATTTTATACTTCAGCTTTTGTAAAAACACTAATTCTAATTAGGTGAGCTTTACCTTTCACTGTTTTCAATTACGTACCAGCTTGACAGGGACCAAAATACTCAAAAAATATTCAGTATAAATATACTATAAATAAATAAATACTGAATATTTAATACTTACGTCACCTGACGTAAATTTAGAATGTGAAGGCAAATTTCGACATGGCATAGTGGTGTGACTCCCGATGTCTTAGTGGTCATAGCGTCTGGTGTATCTAACCAGAACACGCAGGTTCGAATCCTCCCCGCAAGTAAAATTTTTCCTTCACTAGAATAATCTATACTAATATATAAAGCTGAAGAGTTCGTTTGTTTGTTTGTTTACTTGCTTGAACGCGCTAATCTCAGAAATTACTGGTCCGATTTGAAAAATTCTTTCAGTGTTAGATAGCCCATTTATTGAGGAAAGCTATAGGCTATATATCATCACGCTTCGAGGACGAAGTCGCGGGCAGAAGCTAGTTATGTATAAAATTAAATTATCACATCAATACGGAAAGCATCGATGGAAAAAGTAGCTACAGCCGGGGTCAGTTACCCGCGTGACACTTAAAATTGTACATTTGCATAAAAAAAGGTACAACATAAAACACGCAGAAATGAAAAATGGAAGCAACGCGATGTTCACGCATAAGTCTTACTCTCACTGGAGCCGCTAATTTATTTATGTCACTTTATGTGTATCGCGACCACCATATTGTGGTATGCGGCGAAATAGGGCACTACATATAAATATGTATATATTTTTTTTTTATTCTGGGACATTTTTTACACAGCGCCATCTAGTCCCAAACTAAGCAGAGCTTGTACTATGGCCTATGGGTACTAGATAATGGATATAATACTTATATACGTTTTTTTTGTATATACATACTTACTTATAATACATAAGAAACACCCAGACGAACACAAACACTCATATTCATCACATATTTTTTTGTATTCTGTGGGAATCGAACCCACAACCTCATGGTCAGCAGTCCGGTACTCGAACCACTAAACCACAGAGGTCGTCAAATATTGAATTTGACATATGAAATTTGGTAGCTCCAGTGTTTCTTTGATATTCGTGGTGCAATATTCTTGTTGAATTAATAATGCCTTTCAAGTCTCTTTCTTATTACGCTTCATAATTTCTATATTAAACCTTTTTTTCTAGTGAGGAATCCTCATGGATCGTCCGTCGATCGACGCAATGACCTTGGGGAAGTTTATCGACCCTCAAAACAAGGCCCGAGATAGCAGTGCGTTTGGTTTTGCCACGCCTTTCTCATGGTTATTGGCAGGCATGGGATAAGAACACTGTCTTCCATTTAGATCCACAAACTGCATTGGCAGTCTACTACCGCTGCAGTTGCGGAGGAATGAAATTTCACTCCCATAACCCCAGGAACTGCCTCAATAGCCAAGTGGTCCTGACCGCGACTGCTACGCTAGAGGTCCTGGGTTCGATTCCCAGGTCGAGCAAAGTGTTATTGGGTTTTTCTATGAAATTCCCAGTGAGCTCGGAGTTTGGAATCTGTGCCCGGTTAATGGCAATAGGCTCGCCCCCTACTACGTGGGACCTAAACATACCGGCGAACTGTGGGTGTACATTAGTACGCCTCTGCCTAACCCTTCGGGGAATACAGGCGTGATGGTATGTTATGTTATGTTAAATAAAATTGTGAATATTTTTTGCATTGAACTCATTGTGTCAATATATTGATATCTTCTTCGACTGCATATTTTTATCCAAACATGCTTGAAAATTTACTCACAACCCTCTCAGATAACAGCATAGCCAATACCTAAAAGAGTCCATTTCTCTCCGTCAATCGTCAATTCATAAAAATTGATAGCCCAATAACAAAATTCAATTTCATACCGATGCAGGCCATTACGCATTGACATAACGAAGCGCAATTTTGGAAAATAAGTAAAAAGGTACGGGAGTTGAATTGGATCCTCTCGCCGAGTTATGAGGGTCGCGAGAACCATGCGTCACAATCATTCTCTGTCTAAGAACTGCGGCCCGTCTCTAAATATTGTTTTTAGACTGTTAGGCGAGCGAAATATTAGAAGCACCAAGCAAATCTCAACCCTTTCCAAATATATTATGATTCGAATTCGTGTGTGGTCACATGAATATGTGGGCACTGAAATTGGTTTAGCAAGTTTCTTTTGGTATTTGACGTTTCCGTAATATAAATAAGTCGTGAGGTGTGCAGAACGTAGAAAAAATGTTTTCGTCTCGTTACGGAATATTACGAATTGACATTGAACAAATTTTGATGCTATTGTTATAACTTTGTTGGGAGTTAGAATCGTGTTTATATTTGAGGAAATAAGAAGTTATAGTACTTAGCAGGGTAACAAAATGGAAACTTGATTATGTACCGTGCTAAGTACGGGAAACAATTTGACATACTTTAAAAAAAATATGAAAATGTATGTCAAATTGTTTCCCGTTAAAATAATGAAAATTTTCCGAAAAATAGGTACATCATTGTGTATCTAAAAAATCCATAAACTGATTTCAACTGATAATTTGAGAAAGATAACTAGGTACCATGAACAACATTGATAATACCCATAAACGCACGAACGATTTAATAGGAAAATAATTTAGAATAATAATTAGAATCAGGAAAATAAAATAAAATCCGTCGGCGCACCCGTTCCAATCTCTACTCCGGATTTAAATCAAGATATAGCGTGAAAAAGCTATTATGTGTATCGTAGAGATGGAGAACCTGAAACGGTTTGAATGAACCTGAAACAGATGCCCGTTGCGTGTTATTCAAACCGCTTCAGGTTTAATTAAAGCACTAATTATTATCATCGATTCTCAAACAGTCCTTCAGCTGGGCAAAAGGCCGATTAGGTCTCCGCCAGTTCACCTGATCCCTGACCCATCGTGATTTAAAGACAACCAGATTGTATCTATCAGGGAAGACCCACTCGGGACACAATAAAATAAAACATCACAGATAATCAATATTAATTATCTCTCCATGAAATTCGACCTTCACGTGATTTCAATGAAACATACATAAAGTCACGCCTCTTTCCCATAGGGGTAGGCAGAGACCACAGACTTCCACTTGCTACAATTCTGACATACCTCTTTAGCTTCATCCACACTCATCAATCTTTTCATACATGAACGTCGGTTTAGGCTACTCTTGACCGAGCCATTTTTCAGAATGTCCTCAATCTGATTTCGGAACGTTCACCCAGGCCTTCCCCTTCCTACATTCCCATTCACTTGACTCTTGTATATCTGTTTAGTCAGTCTCCTTTCATTCATTCTTTCAACATGACTAAACCATCTTAACATACCTTTCTTGATTTTAGTCACTACGTCTTCATTCACACCACAACGTTCCCTTATCACACTATTTCTTATCCTGGCACTCAATTTCACGCCAATCATACTTCTGAAAGCTCTCATTTCAACTGCATTTGTTCTACTTTTATGCTTCAATGAAACAATCACAAATGATCATAAAGTTTACATTTCCACCTTCAATAACATCAAATAAGTCCGAAACTTAGCGTATAAACATGCACAAAAAGCAAATTTTATTGCAAGTAACGTTTGTGACGTACATACCTATGCACAAGTTTGGAATAACTTGGCGGGTGCGCTTTATTTACTTAGCTCTCGAACCACGACTAGCGCTCGAACTGCTCTGGCCATAGATTAAGTTTAAGGAGGAGATATGACGTTAGTTTGTCTGAGTCTGATAGCAGGCACGGAGTTGTAGACGACTGATTAGTTTTAGTAACTAATATATCCAAAAGAAAATTTTAAATGTTAATAAAAATAGTTGACTGCTGGAATATTAATTTTGTTTAAAAATAAGTAGATTGGATAGAACCCCACTTCTCATTTTTGAGTTTTTAATATTATGCAAATTCAATGATTTAATACATTTTTAATTTGTTAGTTGTGAGAATATGAGGAGATACTACTGACAGATCAGATTATATTTTTTAATCGTCAAAACAGCATGAAACCCCTGAGATTTCCTATGGATACGGTAGGTCCATATCAGATCACCTTTCTATTTGTTTTTTTTTTAAAAAGCTTTTTAAACTGCTTTAAACGCCGCTGATTAAACCCACAACTCCCACATTTTCCCTTGATTGATCTCTACTTGAGAATCTTTCTATCCTATATAAACGTAGCGGTCACGGGCTTTGTGCCTCGTACACTATTACCATTAATTGTTTAAAGCAAATCAGTATTTTTCCGTAACTTATGGCACCGCGGTTTGGTTCGCATCATTATTAACTTTTTGAGATAAAGGGCCTATGTCCTTTTCCAAGGCCCCATTTACCTTTATACCAAAATTCATCAGAATTGGTTAAGGGATTTAGACATGAAAATTTTACAAAAAAAACCAACTGACGAACAGAGTTACTTTGGCATTTAAAATATTGATTTGGATTTGATGGTCTGTTTGGTCTGTTTATTTTTATTCTTTGACAAAAGCGATTTCTTTTACAAGAAACCGCTCCAAAGCTGCGAATATGAAATTGGCTCATCCTTGCAACAGACATGCCTTCTTTATTTATGCTAACAGAAAAGTGCCCGTTTTCAGAACTTTCAATAGTAACTTGTGCAAGTATTTTATACCATTTCTTTGAAAAGTTTCATTGTGTTAGAAAGGAAAATGAGTTTTTACAATGTGTGTGTGAAGTGAATTAGTTTAAGGAGTAGTACCTAAATATTGAATATAAAACAATAGCAGTAGCATAACATCACGCCTGTATTCCCTCAAGGATAGAGGTCTACTGTAGTGTTGTAGTTGTATAACGTGGAAGAGCCATGCTATGCCATGCACGAATTTGCTGGCTCGACCGGAGTGATACCGGCCTCACAGAAAACCAGCGTGAAACAACACTTACATTGTGTTTCGCCAAGTGAGTGAGGATACCGGAGGCCCAAACCCTTTCACTTGCGACTTCTCTGGTATAGCGGGTGTCCATGGGCGGAGGTAATCGTTTACTATTAGGTGATCCGTCTGCTCGTTTGTCCCCCTATCTTATAAAAATGTACATCCACAGTCCACATGTCAGAATGGTATAGTTGCATTCAATTATAGGTACGTTTGTAGTTTTGGCTTTACCTCTTTAATCTCGGCTACCCCAACCTAGACCTAATGCTCATTATTCGGAATTAGACATTCCGAATAATGAGCATTTCAATAATTCAATACAATGAAATATTGACTACTTTTAGTCCGGATTTTATCGCGTTATATTGATGTAATTTTATATTCCTGTACCTAATATTTACTTAACAGAAACCCGAAAATATTTTGCTTGGGTTAGTAGTCAAACCAGGAGCTCCAAAGGTCAGGTGCGTAGTACTCGCAACCGGCGCGTATGTATGAGAAGATGTATGAATGTCGCAGAAGCAAAAGAGGCATGCAAGAATCGTAACAAGTGGCAGTCTACAGTTTCTGCCTACCCCTTTGGGAGAAGGGCGTGAGTGTATGTATGTATGCAACTATACCATTCAGACTTGGAGGGTAAAAAATAAAAGAATTCTTAAAGGAAACCGAAGGTTGATGTTAACTAAATTATAACGATACGCCGTTTACGAACGAAACAAAAATAAAGAAATCGCCAAAGGAAACTTTGGTCAATATTAAAATAATTTTCCCTGAAAAGGCAAAAGTCCTGAGTAGCGTTTATTTAGAATTTTGCACGTAAAAGTTTTATTTAGGGAAAATCTTGTTACGTTGAGCAGCCTCATTTGATTTCAAGATTCCGAAAAAAATGTCTTAGTATCTTATAGCAAACTTGAAATGCATCAAGAAATGAAAAGTTTACTTTGTTGAAATTTTTGATCCATCTCAATATTAAGTATGAATTATATTTTTATGTTTGTATTGAGAGCCCTTAAATAAAGAAATAAAAAAGTATATTCCATAGTTATTCAAAGGGATCTCATCCAATTAAAAAATATGTTGTGTTCTGCAAAGCAATTTTATCGTTATCGATTTTGGCAAATAATAATTGCCTCAATAGCCAAGTGTTCCTGACCGCGACTGCTACGCTAGAGGTCCAGGGTTCGATTCCCAGGTCGAGCAGTGTTATTGGGTTTTTCTATGAAATTCCCAGTAGCAGCTCGGAGTTAGGAATTTGTGCCCGGTTAATGGCAATAGGCTCGCCCCCTTTTACACCGGCGAACTGTGGGTGTACATTAGTACACCTCTGGCCTTACCCTTCGGGGAATACAGGCGTGATGGTATGTTATGATTTTGGCAAATACAAGAATATATCCAAATCGTTTGAGCTTGGCAAAATAACAACAAAGTTCAGGCAAGACAATAAGATAAAGCATTTTGATCTAAAATAAGCGCAGAATAGTAAAATATACCAAACAAGTCAAATATAATAATATGACTTATGAAGTTACCTATAGGAAATAAGTTATGACTATGAGTTTAACCAAGTGAGCCGTGATAGCCTAGTGATATGACCATTGGACTCCCAAGTCAAAGGTCTCGAGTTCAAATCCAAGGCACGCACCACTGACTTTTCGAAGTTATGTGCGTATTAATAGTTAATTATCACGCGCTTAAACGGTGAAGGAAAACATCGTGAGGAAACCTGCACGACTTAGAGATTTTCTCGACGGCGTGTGAAGTCTACCAACCCACATTAGGCTAGCGTGGTGGACTATAGCCTAAACCCTCTCATTGTGAGAGGAGACCCGTGCCCAGCAGTGGGACATGTAATGGGTTGATTATGTATCAGTTTAAAACCCAACCGTGGACCGCAAATTTAAGAAAGTTTTAAGAAATATTATTGGCAATTTTCATAAACGTATTATAATAATAGTATCATAGTACACAATACATAAAACTTCACCAGTCACCAACATAATGAATGAACAACTTTTTCATCTTCATGAATGAACTTCTAGCTATTTCCATTATATATTTATTATACTTCTCATTGAATGAACTACCCGAATAATATTTATATTAGTTGACTGTTTCGATTATGTTAGAATTAATAGATGACGAGCTCTCTTCTAGCATATTCTTGCGCAGTATCATGTACTTGGTCTTTGCTTTAGGCATTTTCACGCTATTTTTCTACAACTGTGTTATACAATTTGGCACATTATTTTTTTTTTAATTTTTAATGATAAATATAATATCTAAAGAAACCGTAAACATAAAACAACTGGTACCATCCCAAGATTCCACTCAGGTTTCATCGCAAATATTGATTAAACTAAAATTAATAGTAGGTACAGTTTGAATTCCGAAAACCGTTATCCACAAAATCAAACTTCCGTCGGAATAGTGAAATTCCGCGGAAAATGTTACAACCACGATCATAAATCGTAACTGGATACAAAACAATTAAATCCGAATGGAGTTGTAAGTAATTTATTGGATAGAAATTAGATAAGGGTATCCATCAGAGTCTGTTGCTGCGGTCTGTGACGTTACACTACTATTGGTTGTTGAGAATTTTAGTCGCTCGTGTGGGCACTACTTGCAAACATCAACTGAATATTTTAAAAACTAGGTTATTTTAATTATTTATTTAATACTAGTATACAGATAATGCAATCAACGAAGACGCGCCCAACTCTTCTTTTTTGAATGCTTACAGTACAAGTGTCAACATTCCGCTAGTATGTTAGTTTTGTCGATACACAGTAATTACTTATTAGTGGGCAATTAGTAAGTATCGCCAAAACTAAATCACGTGCGGAGTTAACTAGCGATAAACACTAACGATTAGGAAGAGAGTGGGGCGCTTTTTTTTTTTTTTTTTATGTGATAACAGGCAAACGAGCAGCTTCGTCGTGGATTGCACTATCTGTATCAGGTTTTCACTTGCATTTGAGACAAAAGGTACGTATTTCCTTTCATAAGGTACAATCTACCTCCTTGCTAAATTTTAACGAAATTTCTTAAGCAGAAACTAAACTGTATGATAAACATATTATTAGAAAAAATATGACTATTTTTCAATATCAAATAATATTTAGTTAACGAATTATATTAACCAAATGTATGTATTTCCGTAGTTATAGTTGAATTGAAATGATTTTAATCTTTCATTTTAAACTAACGATTTCACCAGAATTTAACGGGACGTATAATTCATATTGAAAAAGTTGCCGCTTACAAATATTCAAATCGAGTGAGACACACCACAGTGCGCTTTTGAATTTCATTCAGTTTTCAGCAGCCTTAGTTTCAGTTCCTGTTAGGGTTCGGTCACGTAGGGTCCATTACTGAAAATGGATAAAATACCTTCGTATTTTTTCGTTGGGAATGCTAATTTAGATTCATTTTTTATTTAGAAAGGTTTAGATTAACTTAGTTCGACTGCATTGCGGTTCCTGATAAGAAAATCAATTTTATACATGGCTATAAGTCAAATGTTTTTTTTATTAAATCAACAGGAAACTTCCAACTACCAATTACAACTCTTTTTGCTCTTTAAACCGTGAGTGTAAATTCAGGTTCGGAATTCAAGCGTTGTCGTTAAAACCGAATGCTATCATTAAATAAGTAGCTGACATTGTTTTTGCTTACTAAATTAAATAATGATTTGGTAAATTAAGTATTTTCTTCTACCGTAGGAGAGCCATGCTTGACTCGACTGGAATGATACCACAGCCTCACAGTAAACCGGCGTGAAACAACGCTTACAATAAAAGGCCCAAACCCTTTAAAAGGCTGGCAACGCACTTGTGACTCCTCTGATGTTGCGGGTGTCTATGGGTGGTGATAATCGCTTACCATCGACGATCCGTCTGCACGTTTGCCCTCCTATGCCGTAATAAATTAATTCTAGCGTACTATTTATAGGTGTTACTGATGTACGGGGTACTTAGCTAACAGAGAATATCAATCCAGTGTAACCAATTCAAAATTATTTTCGTCTGTTTTACCTATACCTACATGCATTTTATTGTTTGATTTAGCAGACGCGGCCACCTGAGGTTAAGTTTATAGTCATCATCGCCTATGGATCCCTGCAGCACCTAAGAAGTAACTGATCTTTTTCCGAGCTTCAAGAGCCCCTATGAACTGAGCAGATTGCCAAAGCCGCAGCAACCGAGGGAGAACTGGCTCTCAAGCGCAAAGCCTGAAACACACCAAGGTGTTTTGTGAACGATTGAAACGTAAGGGTATTTGCCAACCGGACTAATCCCAACAGAAGCCTACCTTCCAAGCCTAAACAACTAGCAAGTCAGATATTTTCAAGTTCCCTAGATTATTGATGATGAATTTGAATGACAACGAGGAACTGTATGCTAATCCGTCCCCACATGAGGTAAAGTTAAACCCTGAAGGAAAAGTGCTAAGGTTTCATTTCTACATAATAATATAATAAACTGCCTCATTAGCCAAGTGGTCCTGAGCGCGACTGCTACGCTAGAGGTCCTGGGTTCGATTCCCAGGTCGAGCAAAGTGTTATTGGGTTTTTCTATGAAATTCCCAGTAGCAGCTCGGAGTTAGGAATTTGTGCCCAGTTAATGGCAATAGGCTCGCCCCCTATTACATGGGACTTAAACATACCGGCGAACTGTGGGTGTACATTAGTACGCCTCTGCCTAACCCTTCGGGGAATACAGGCGTGATGGTATGTTATGTTATGTTATGTAATAAAATAAAAATTAATATCGATCTGTTATCACTGACAGGACTGTTACTGCCAATAAACCTGATATTGTGGTTGAAAGCTGAAAAAGATAAACAAATTAAGTATCCAGACTTGGCGCTTGACATTGTCGACATGTGAGATGTTGTCTTGACAGTCATTATACCGATAGTTGTGACCGTCAATGGTCTTATAGCCAAGAGTGCGGAGTCTCTCGTTAGGCAGCTGGGTTAAGGGCCTGATACAGAAACCGGTATTCCTGAATACAGCGCATATTGTCAAGAGGTACCTTTCTATGGAGCTTTCTATGGAGCCCTGATTACCGGTAGCTTGAACCCTGTTCCCGATACTGGTGGACTTCTATTTTGGAACTAGTAGTCCACCAAAAATATAAAAATACTATTTTTATCTTTTTCAATGTTATTTGTTTATCTTTTTGTAAAAATATAAATAAGTAAATAAGCGAATGAGAGAGGAAATAAAAATATATATTTACTCTCTACTATTATAAAATTGTAAAAAACTGTGTCTGTACATTGAAGATATTTAAAAAAAACAAGTGGATTAGGGTATATAAACGTCTCCGAATCCGAAAATGTGATTCTTAAATTCTTGTCTGTTTGATACGGGTTGGAGCAAAAACTAATGAATAGATTTTAATTTTATTATCACTGTTAGATAGTATATGTTCCAACTTAAAAACTGGTGGACATTTTATCTTTTTTTTTTATGTGATAACAGGCAAACGAGCAATCTATTAATTAATTAATTAAATGAATCCTGATATACAGCTTGTCCTCCCTGATGTATAGAGACACATACAAAGCAGACATCATCACTGTAGGTTTTTGAGCTTCAAGTGAGCGAAGCCGCGGGCATAGGCTAGTTAATAATAAAAATAAGCCACTTCCTGCCCGCTTCCGCTTCACCTACTCTAACACACGCGGTTAAACTAATCAGGGTTGTCGAAACAAATCCTTAGTGTTGTAAGCGGATTACATTAGCTGGATAATGTGTATGTTATTGTATATTTATTTACACATTATTATACGAGGCAAATTATATTGGAGTAGATATTGAATCTATTAGCTTTTTCCTTATTCGGTTATGTGGATTGCTTTATTTTTTTGCAGTTTTAGCAATACTGTGAGTGCTTTTGTTGGTCAGATGTGTCGTTTATTGTTAGTAACCGGATAATGATTGGTAAAATTATCTGGTAGCATTCTATTATGTCGGCAACTATATTGGCCTTTTTTGGATAGCGGAATATCCTGAATGGAATATCTGCTATTATGGGTAGGCAGCAAGATTTATGTCTAAAAACCATAGTTGCTTACTTTGCTCTTTAATCATGACCACGGAATTCTTGACATTCACCGCGACAACATTTTTGCTTAAAATTAATTTATTCCTACGTTAGTGTTTTGAAAAACTAGAAGATTAAAGTGAAATAGCGCTTTAGCACTCATTTTATTTAGGCAAGTCTTTCTCAGACTTTAACCTATAGATAACCGTAGCAATGGTTTTTCTATGGGGTAAGCGATTACCGCCGCCCATGGATACTCGCCAAACCAAAGAAGTCGCAAGTGTGCCGTTTAAAATGGAAACGCTTACATATATCCATCACTAATTTATTAATCTACAAAACGAACACACTAAAAAGAACACAGTGTTTACCCCGGTATATTATTCGAGCCCACTCGATGGCTTTTAACCAACAAAAAGATAGGTAAATACAGCAGACCGAAATGGTGGATCGTAAATTGTATACCTGTGAAATCGGCACTGGCCAGTTAACGGTTTATTGCAGGCTTGTGGTCACATCCTTAGAAGTCCATGTTACGATTCAGTACCGACCGGCGCGAGTTTTATGGCGAGGGTTTCTTTGAATAATGTAGCAGCCGGCGCGTGAAGAGACGAGCTACAGAACCGATGCTGTATGCTGCAAGTCATAAGCAGACGACGATTTTATTATGTTAGATACTTATTTGATTTTGGAACAGTGTTGCCAGATACCTATCTGATGATACCATAATAATTGACTATTCCTTAGTACAAGAAATAGTCAATGGGTTGCTTACGCGTATTGCCTAGGCTAGTGCGCTAGAGTTCAAATAGGTGAACGGATCGAGAAAAAAAAAATGAAATAACGAACATTAATTGATCGGCTGATTGATGATCGTCGAATCGAATGTTAAATTGCAGTCCTTGTTTAATCTATTTATATGTTGCTCATATCCACGAGTCTTTCATAATAAACCCCCCCGTTTTATTATAAATTGAAATAGCTGCACTACAAAGTCTCACGTTTAAAGTAGTGGAACTATTATGATAAATGAATAAAAACTATTCTACTATTTAAATTGTTCATTTATTAAAAATAATATAAATTCAATTTTAACTTGGCATAAAAAAACGCTTCCAGTTCATCACGTGAACCGCTTATAAAACTGTCAGCATACGATTTAATGCCAAGTGTTGGAGAATTTAAAATGGCCGAATCATCCATTACTATATTACTTTATATGGTCTGTTTGAATTAATTAAGTTTATTTTTGGAAATTTCCATTTATATATACACTTATTTACATTTTATGAGTGGTCTCGTGACTAAGAAATTCACCAATAATGGCTTTATTTTAATATAATCAATCAGAAACGTTTGCCAATAACACAAAATGTCCCTGTTACCTTCAGATTGGTTGACTAATAGCAGGTACAGTTGGCGCAAAATAACTTGAACCAAAATGGTGGTTGCGCAGTAGTCGTTTTTAGTACATTTTGCACGCAAATGCACTGGGCAAACTTTCCCCCTCTCCGTTAGTTTTGGGTCAAGTTATTTTGCGCGAACTCTATATTCATATTCATATTATTTATTCATAGTATTTATTGCATTCCACAATGTATAAAAGGTGTTACAAAATGGCTTAGAGCTAGGTTCAATCGTGGACCCTGTAGGGCACAGCAAAATAAAATTAATCTTATATCTAGAATTATTAAAGATTATATAATTATCTATAATAAAAAATCAACAAATATACGAAAATAAATTAAGATTCTACATTTATTTATTTATTATTCGGAACATGAGACTAATAATATAATAATGATAAAGTATAATAGGTATATAAAATAACAGATATTTATTCGGTACATATTTACTAAAATAACAGGAGTTGGTGATTGGAAAGTATGATGTGTTTGTTATTATGTTCTATGTTTTATAGAAAATATTGTTATCATTAATATATTCATTCGAGTTTGTTGTTGAGTTGAGGCTTTGTTGATGAGGATGTTCTTTAGTGCGCGTATGAATTTAGTTTCGTTTATTTCATTTTTTTTAATTCTATTGATGCTACTAAACGTTGTTATCTTTTCATTATTTCGCCACTGCTGGATGCAGGTACCAGGTAGCCTAAAAATTTGTTTCCTAAAATCAGACATCAGAATATGGTTGCGGATAGAATGTTTTCGAAGCCCAACTTGATGAAATTGTTGTATACTATAGACATACTCTTAATATATATTTTCCCACCCTGCCTCTTTATTAGTACAACGGTGACCCTTTCCCTCAGTCAAGTTTTACGACATGCCCGGGGTTATAATCAGCTGATTCATTCCTTTTTCCTTTTACTTCCTTACTCCGTACACAGATCACACGCGAAAATAGAATCCTATCTGTTACCGACTCCATCGTGAATATAACCAATCCAAATGTGGAATTGATGTATACTTTAAAGATTTTGTAACATTATCTGATTTAGGATTCAATATATATATAAAGCGGCGGTAGCCTAAGTGTTTGTTATATACCTCAAAAATACTTTTTTATAATTAATACAATAGATAACCAACCTGATTAAAGCTGATTCTAGGCTACATAAAGATTGAATGCAGGACTGGTTCAGTATCAATAGATACTGAACAAATTTAATGAAATGAATGAACTGAAAATAATTTCATTACGTTACGTTTACAATTAAATATGTTGAAAATAAAATACACCAAAGGAGCCTTTATCTTGTATCCTAAATTGAGAAATCCTATTTCATTGATATCGACGGATTAACATAAAAAAACCTGCAATTAGTTAGAAAATTATACAAAGTTAAAGCTTACTATGTTATTTTTATTAGCACTCGCGCAAATAAATTGAAATGCAATATTTATTGGCAGATGTAAGCAAGCGAAGTGGACGATTGTAAATTTATTAGCCTGTGTATGTTCAGGGATTTCGAATATTCTGAGAAGTAGGTTTTAGGTTAAAAGGTTTCTCTAATATTTGCTTCAATACTTTCAACATATTAAAAGATCTGTTTGGCATATATGAATAATGTTAAACTCATGGCTCATACTTCAACTAAATAAAAATATATTTGTTAAGTAGACGGCATGTTATTCGTATGCATTTCTTTCATTGTAGTCCTTTTTTGACATCTAGTAATATAGTCCAACTCAAGAATATGACTGATACTGTTGCTCTCAATTTCATTAACAATCCTAAAAGTCACCAATTCATGAACTAAATAATTATAATAGATCAAACTTTCACCGTGACAAAAACATGCATTGAAATTTTCACCAGTTTATCCACACCAACGGTCTCGTCATCCATCGCCGTCAGTCTGGCCACAACGTTACAGAGATCGAGTTAATTACAGTGACTTCAGAGGGAATCAGAAATGCAATTAGTTTCGTGCGTGCGCTCCGGTAAGCTGGGGTTTTTACTGCCCGTACAAACGCGTCCGACCCATCCCTAAAATCGTCTCTTTGTCATCACGGGTCACTATCGTATAAGTTTTTTTACGATCGTCGCATTTGTTTGGAGAATCAGTAATTGGGGGTTTATTTCTGATGTATTAGATTTCTGTAAAACGTTGTCTTAGTTAGTTTTTATCCTTTTGCTAGATAAGAAATATTATATCCAGCTTTATTATCGTCGCTATTTTTGTTCAGTTTATAAAATTTACTTACGTATGGCCGATAAGTATAGTCGTCATTAATTTATACGAGCTCTTATTAGATTGGACAATTTAAAATAAATAATATGAGTGTATTGGAAAATTACTTGAGAATAAAATAATATTTAAAAAAATATATATTCAAAGATAAGACAAAGCATTTATGCTTATTAAGTGAACTGAATTAAGACATTTGGAAGCACAAG
The DNA here is from genome assembly GCA_947256265.1 of Acronicta leporina. Classification (NCBI taxonomy): domain Eukaryota; kingdom Metazoa; phylum Arthropoda; class Insecta; order Lepidoptera; family Noctuidae; genus Acronicta; species Acronicta leporina. Next base: position 4,105,052 of record OX366516.1, read on the forward strand.
GTTAGGCTTTGGCTCATCTCTGAACCTAACTTCACCATTACTTATTTTTGTTGACAATTTGATAAAACTTTCAAGTATTTTACCATCAAAATACCTATTTAGACATAAATGGGCCTCTATTAAATGTAATTACAAAATATTTAACGCAACTATACCACCAAACTTCCTCTGTAATGGCGATCTTAAGTCCAAGTGTTGGAAAATTTCGAACATATTTTGTGTTGTAACGAGGTCAAGCGACAGACAGGGGAATTTATACAACAACACTGTTTACATAACGGAAAAGACAAAGGAAATTATTAATAAGTACCTTTTTCTCAGAAATAAAAGAGAGTGACCTATTCTATGTAATGGCTTAGGTAATTCTTCTCAATCATGATAGGGTTGGCTCGCTGTAAGAATGGAGGCTTTCCGTTGCGTATTCATTAGGGAATCGTTGCGACAAATGTTTCGGAATTATGTTTCCGGGATTATTCGCTTACTCAAGAAAACAAGATGTGACACTCTTTATCCTTTCGAGGGAAACATGTCCTAGTGCTTCGTCGTGATTGTTGATTTCATTATCGTTGATTCTTCGCCTTTTGTTCCTTGCGTGTGTGTGTTGTATCTTTTGGTTATCTTACGTTATTTTTAATTGATAAATTATTAATATTTTATGTTATTATTGTCATTTTTGGCAATTTACGTTTTTAACCTTTTGAAACATGTATAATTTTACGTTGAGATATAAATCAATACAAGATTCTACGTGAGTGAGCAGGTGTGGTTACCGAGCACCGTTGCACCGCCGATGTGGAACTTTTTAATCCTCATTAGAAGGTACTGCAACTCAATAACAGCATTATTTCATACTTGGTGAACTTCTCTTTCCATAGCGATTACATTATATCTACATGATGTAAAAGTAAATAATATAAATTATAAAATTGTTTCATAATTTAAAGTACTTAGTATACAAACGAATTTTGACTTGTGCGATGAAAGTTAAAGGAACAAGACAAACAACTTGAACGTAGCTATAGTTAAAGACATTATTTGGTGTAATAATAATAATTAGTATGTACCTACCTATGGTTTTTAAGTTTTTATAGAATCTACTATTCCGACATTCAACTCGATATTTTTGCTAAAATTACATGCTTTAGGCCCACTTGCACCAACTTCTTAAATATGTTTAAATTGCATTTAAACACAATTTTTCATGGTAAATTTTTGTTTAAATACAACGTAAATATATTTAAGAAGTTGGTGCAAGTGGCCCTTAGTGTATACCTACCTATTGATCGTCCAGACTTACTCTCTACAGTGTCCCTTACGTTCCACACAGATCGATTGTCTCGTCTGCCGCATGTCACTAAGTCAAATGTTTACCCATGAATATTGCAGAAATCTTCAAAACCTTGTTTAAATTTTTATATTTTATTCAGTTAGTTATCTATCTTTAATTACAAAATCAGCACAAATGTCTCAATATCTCTACCCTTTACCACTGCACAATGAATACTAACTTAACTAGTCAATTAAATCGATTCCACTGAACCTTTTCACCGGTAACCTTTTTAGGGTTCCGTAGGTTCATTATTAAGCGGAACCTGAATAATTCTGGTGGTCCCCTCCGAAGATAACCCTAATTTCATGCGTGACTCACTAAGCTTGACCGATCCGTTTATGTAGTTAAGTTCCGTAAAATTGTCTACTTAGACTATGATATTAATATACCTATATATCATTTTTTTTTCCAAGATTGCAGGAATGTAATGGATTACCATAATAGCTTTGATTAAAATTACCGTGTTACACAACGGACCCTTTACAGTGTCCATGGTCACGGGCAATAATATCAGTGCAACGCAATAAAACCCATAAAAAGCAGTCTAGTTTTACACCTATCATGATCCTAAAAAGAGAACAGTTCTGTTTGAGATCAATTTTAAACAAATTTGTTATAGCAATCTGCACGCCTCCAAACTCCAAACATCCGAAAACCACTGACGGATAAAAATTTGATAAATTAACTTATCAAATGAGTTTCTATATGCTTCTGAAATGTAAACTGAACAGAATCCCACAAATATTTGATGTTTGAAAAGTTTTGATGAATCGTTTATATTACAATACCATTAGGTACCTCGCCTTTGTTTTCGCATGTCAGAAGCAAAAGCAATGTGTATTTTTGCTTATGTACATTCGTCCCTTTTCCCTATTTTTGTTTTCTTTGTCCAAGAAAAATGTTTTTTCTACTCGCACTGTTGACCATCACCAAAATTTCACGTAGAAAAGTATTTTTCCTAGTGTTATATCTTTTCTAACTTAAATATCTCATTAATCTAGCATTATAGATTAGATTTTCCGGTCGTACAAACTGTTATGTAGGTTTTCTGTTAAGAAAATATATGTATCAGCCATAAGCTGGTTACATAGGACGGCTTTTCAACCCTGTTTAGGGAATAAAAGCTCCATTGCACACTGATAAATGTATGAATTAATTATTGTTGCTATAATCCAAATTTTAACTCCTGTGTTATAAACCTGATTTCTTTCAGAAAGAGATAGAAATTTATTGCGTATTGGTCACCAAAACTTACCATTGGCCATCATTGTCATCATCATCCTCTTGCTCTTATTTCAAATTGGGGTCAGCGCACTATGTCTTTCTTTCATATTATCTCATCTCACACGTCTCATCTCTTTGCCCTTTAGTAAATCAATAACCTTTATTCTCACCCATTTATGTATTATCTCAATATACAGATAACTACTTTACTCTTCTATCCCTGAACTAAACCACACAATGGTTGTTTTCTCCAAAACGTTTAACCCCTTTTGTGTTTGGCAACGAAACTATTTATCGTGAGGCGGTTTCGATCGCCCCAATACATTTGAACTCAAACTACTTCCCTCTCAAATATTTCCTGCCCTGCTCAATTTATAGCTAAACGTTTATATCAATTTGTTAAAGGTTATTGTGCAATCGGAATTTAGGATCAAATAAATACTCATCATCACACTATCGAGCTATTAAGATTGATTTATTCGTAATCACGGGCTTCTTATTTATTATCATTGTAGGTAAGGTTAAGGATAAAATAAGTGATATTGCAATAATAAGCAGTTCTGAGTAAAAGGGATAAAGAAAAGGAGATTGTTAATGAGCAGTTATTATTTTCATCAAGATACTGATACAGTTAAGGTTTCTGCCAATATATTGCATTATAATTCTATAAATAATGCTGACAACCCTATAGCATTATCTATACTAATATATAAAGCTGAAGAGTTTGTTTGTTTGTTTGAACACGCTAATCTTAGAGATTAGCGCGTTCAGTGCTAATCTCACGAACTACTGGTCCGATTTGAAAAATTCTTTCAGTGTTAGATAGCCCATTTACTGAGGAAGGCTATAGGCTATATATCATCACGCTACGCGGACGAAGTCACGGGCAGAAGCTAGTTATATTATAAGAACCTATTTCATCTTCTTGTCCTTCCATACAATAAGTAGAACTATGATCACGAAATTTTATGATGGTTCAAGATCGTCAAATTTGCGTCAAATGTTTGCCTTTTCATCGATTAGGTTATTGTGTTTCCAACAACTATCACTGCAGCACTTTCTCACTTTTATTATGAATTGCTGAGACAAAGAGTAGTAGGAGCTATTAAAAAATAACATCTATTACCCAGTCCATAAAATACAGAATGTGTTTCAACCGTTAATTAAAACTAAACAAGCTGAAAGACAACATAGAACGTTATTAGCTGCATATTCAAGCACAACATCATCCTAACCACAACCCACGTCGTTACAGACTCTCATTTGTCGCGGTCAAAAAAAATACTAATACAAAAGGTTCGCTTCGTGCGTGTTACGTTGCATGATAACAAGCTTGGATGGAGATGGATGTCAAAAAAGCGATCGATAATGATACGGCTAACATCATCCCTTAAAACTTGTTATAAAATAAATTCCGACACCGGAAAGAATAAACTGAAAAGTATGAAACAAGACATTTTTCAAAAACAAAGTAAAATTGTCTCGTTTCATATTTTTCAGTTTCAAGTTTCATTTTATTTAACACTTTTTGGTGACTCGTACTTACTTCATGTACCAGCAAGATTTGTAGCAAGATAATAAATCAAGAGTTCTGGCGCAACTCTTCTGGTGTTGCAAATGTCTATGACTATTTGGTAAATAGTCATCGTCGCCCAAAGACATGACTCATGTCCAGTTTGCTTGTCAGCTCGTTTTCCGACTGAATCAATAAAAAACAGCATAGTCTTGGCATGAAAGTCACTTTTGCCAATTTATAACTTAAAGAACTGTGCGTATCACGGAACGGGTTAGAATTCTCAGAGTAGAGATTCGCAGATGAAATACTATTTGCCTCAGACGGCGACAATCGTCTGTGAGATAAGAAGCTATAATATATACTTATTGAAATAAAACAACCTTACGGATTATATCGCGTTATATTAGTATAAAATACAATACAAATCCCGACGTTTCGGACCCTTTACAGCGTCCATGTCCATGCAGACTGCAGTCTGCCCGTGAACGTTTGTAAATACATACTTATAATACTTATGAAACACCTATTTTATAAGATTACGATTCGACATTATTATGATACATCGAGAATGGACTGGAATTATATTTTGAATGATTTTTAAGTGCCAGAATTAACCCACTGACTTGCCTATGACTCAATATACGATGTTATGAACACATATTACTTTTTGTTTAGTATCGCAGTAATAACCTTTTTTGATTGTCGAGTCTGATTTAAAAACTCACATTTACAACCTCACTGAACGCCAAGCTTTGAATAAAACAATAGTTATGCATGACACGCCTGATGGAAATTGTTAGAATACGATTCCAATTAATTTTTGTCATAATTTTTAAAGTTCGTTTTATATCATTTAAATTGCAATCAATTTAAATCGATCTAAGACTTTGACAACTATTTACTAAATAACAAATGGTTATTAGACACTGTCATTCGACATCCAGACTCCTGTATCTCTGAGAACTCTTTAAAAACCTAGCTGACAGACTTAGTCAGGAAAAACAATTTAGAGAGGAAATAATCGGTCGATCGAGCAATTGCAAAACAAGAACAAAATTATTACAATATTATTAGAATACTTTAGTGTGTTTATTTTATTTAATCCTTTTGTAATTTTTGTCTCGGTGTTGGCCAAATATTATTTTCTTTCTTACTTTTCTTTCTCATGTCTTTTAAAAAATATACACAAAGTAGGTACAGAAAGTTCCTGAAAGATATTTTTAAATATTATGCGGGTCCTGTTTGCTTATTAACTCAAGTCGCAAGTCACGAAAAAAAAACAAAAGGTTTCCATCGACAACTAAAAAACAACCTAGATTATGTTACATTACATTGAGAGAGTATGAGTTTTAAGTTTGACGATGGCTACATAAATAAATTACTGTTTAAATATCAAATACGTAGTTGCTAATTAAATATAATTAACGGTAACACAATATATTGCGGATTATAATTATTGCAGTTGAATCCATTACATGTAATTACTTCGACAGTATTATTAAAATGAGATTCAGAAGGTTAATTCTGGTAATTAAATCATCTTTAATAGTTTCGATCTAGTTTTGATACCGTAATCGACATAATTACAAACTATTTTATTTACATTTGACATTGTTGCATAGGAATTTACAATACATTGTGGAGAAATTCCTCAGCGGAAAATTCTTGACTGGAGGGTCTAAGCCGACAGACCCCAGAACCCAAAGACTGTCAACATAGCCAGCGATAACCAGAGCCATAACCAGCGATATTCATCACGCCTCTATCCTCCGAAAGGTTAGGCAGAGTACTACTTGTACACCTACAGTTCGCCGGTATGTGTAATAGGAGGCGAACTTATTGCCATTAACCGGGCATAAATCTCAAAGTCTGAGCTACTATTGAGGATTTTATAAAAATACCCCTACACTTTGCTCGACCTCTAACGCAGCAGTCACGCTCACTAGACTGATGTGGCGATAGCACCCTAATGAGACTAAAATATCGGAAATATATTTTGGACATTGTAATTAGCAGAATTGGTCCAGGAAAGGTCCAGTTGAAAACCAGCGCCAGGCAGCTCATCGGTGGTCTGGCATTTAGCTGAACTGGAGCTATTTGCACGGCCGCGGGACACACATTTTTTTTTAAGTTTTAGTTTTTACTTTCTCTTTTTAATAAGATAATTAGATATAAGAATGTATATTTTTTTTATATTAATGTGTGCAGTGTCCTCGACTGTCCAATAAATCATTTTTTCTTTCTTTTTTCTAATTGGCCCTCAGATCTCAGTAGGTAGATACCGTTAACAAAACGTCTTCAATTTCAATACAAAACCGGTACAAAATAATACAAGTATCTTAACTCAAATAGTAGCTTTATCACGAACTTTTGATATTGCGTCAGTCAGCCCAACTTCAGTCCTACAATGAAGACTTACTGCCTCTGTTGTTCGCAACACTTTCTTATAAGAATATATTGCTTATGTCCCGAAGTTTCCCGGGAACTTTGAAATGTTACCAGTGATACAATTTCGCCAACTTTGTAATAGCTCCGAGATGTTTTGTGAAAATACTGCGTGTTCCGACGTCTCAGTTTCGATTTGGATTGGATTGAGTTTTATTTTAAGTGAGTAGTGCTTTCGAGAGTAGCAAAGTATCTGCATGTTTTGTGTTGTGTAGTTATTGACAGAATAATTATATAAAAATTAAAATTAAAATAAATGCACTTGAAAAGCGTTTAGAACTGATTTAGAATTTTTTTATAACTTGGATTAGGCTTTTAGGGATCCAAACAAACTAGACATGGGTAACTCAACATAAATACGCGAGATACAGATCAGCTCAAGACTGAGACGAGAGCTAGTCATTTTGTGGCTGAACCGTGGCTCAACGGTTCAAACCCATGCGATCTGACTCATTGAGCTGATTTAGAGCTGAGTTACACACCTCTAAAACAAACTGCTTTTTCACCTCAAATATTAACCTTTATTTATTAAACACGTCACTACCATCACATGGGCGAAAGGTGAAAATTTTATTCACTGTTTATTACTCTACTGTTATGCAATAGTTCTTGTAGTAACGCAATGGCCAAGGCGCATATTTTGATTAAGGTGTAGAGTTTGTGCAGTTAGGACTTGTAGAGTTGGGGTGTGAAGAATTAAAAAATTGGATCTACCTAAGAATTTTAGCCCGAGCACGAACAACTTGTGAAAACGTATTCGTATCGAAATCAAGAATAATCTGTATCAGAAGGAGGTTAATTAACGTAGATGAAGCGAAAGTGGTGTGAAGTTTGAGTTTACAACAAGGGTAAGTACAAGTCAACGGCCAAGTCACACAACATTAACTATAAATAATAAAGAAATCGCAGTAAGGAACCTTAGACTTTGTCTAGATTTCATTACTTTTTAGAGATAAACAAGCTCCATCGAGACTTGGCTAGTTTTTTACAGAATGTTTTTGATGGGATTATATATTATAGAGATACGAATTCGATAGTTCTTCCTGCTTAAGCTACTGATAACTTTGTGTATAACCGTGCGTGCGGATCTCTCTCATGAAAATGTTTTGATGGGATCATATATTTGTAATCTTTTCACAGAATAAAATATATTTCATATGTATTTATTATCTACCTATACCAAATAAAGGTGAGAAGGTTTAATTTTATTCTACTCAACGTGTCGGGAGAACAGTAACAAGATACTAACCCCTCATCAACTGACGATTTAAATAACATATTATTCGGTATAAACAAGCATATAAAATCTCGAACTTTGCCATTTAATTAGGAGGTGCGCGAATCTAACCTAAACCAATATGGCATCCATAATCCACTTTGTCATAATTTCGCCCCCGCAAATAATGTTACATGAAAATATCGCCGTCAAATTGACAAGCCTAATTGGCAGGCAAAAAATTCTCTCAATTTTGTTTCACGCATTGAGTACAAAAAACGTGGATCCAATTTGCCAAAGTCGTCGTATTTGTATCGAATTTTATTGGTGGGCCGGTACAATTATTGACCTTCATTTTGCATGCTGTTTAGTTGTGTTTTTACACGATTTTGAACTTTAATTAAACAAAATATAAAAGACGAATATACCTGCTTGATTGACTAAATGATTGAGTAGTCGCGCTGGATTGGATTCCCAGGTATAGCAGTAGTAGTAGCTGTTGTATCACAGTCACTTATGGTTGTGACTAATATCACTATAGAGTAAGAGAAGGCAAGCTAAGGCGATGTTTACTTTGTACAAGTTCCAAATACCCTGCCACCTTCCCATGTGGCAGACCACCCATGAGGTTTTTCTGAACTTTAAAACTTATTAAAACAATAAATAATGATAATCGTCCGACCGCTTATGGACTCTGCTGTCGCAAATGAGGTGGTGGTGGCTTATATAGCCAATTTTCTTAGTAGAACTTCTAGTGCATTGCGGGCATGTGAACTCAGCATTGACAATATTGTAAGAAATAACAACTATAATATTAAAACGATAGAAAATTCTCAGGTACCACTGAGAATGCCGATTTGTAAATGGTAATATGCTCGCTCTCATTAAAACCTAAAATATACCGACGAATTATGAGTGTGTATAAGGCATATCTATGTCATTTTTTTCTAAAAATATAGGATTGGTCTATCTGCAAAACAAGATATTTGTTGTAAATTTTTATTAAATAGCCCGCAACATAATGTGTTCGATGTGAAACCGACCGAGAACAGAATTACTTTTCAGTTTTTAAATATCATTGATGAAGTATGCATCCCTTGTGGAACCAATGAAACATTTTAAGGGTCAATTAAATTAGCATTAAAATATCTCAACGGGCAAGTCGAGTCCACTACATCCACGAAATCACGCTTACGATGTGTCCATGGCCCATGGTACTGCGGGTTACATTTCAAGTGGTTACGAGGAATTCCCCACTTTAAGCAAGAACATGTGAATTTAAGTCAATTGTGCCACAATGTTTTATCTACGAAATCTGTCAAGTCTTGTTAATGCTATTAGACGATCACTCTGATACAATTGAAATAGCAGATTTACTTGTATGTCTCTTTTGTTAATTGGTCCTTTATCCGCCCGAACCAAATTTATCCGACAAGAAAATTACACCTAAAGGTTTTTTGTTAGATAAATACAAATAGGGTGGAATCGATACGAAAATTTGACTATGCGTTATTCATTCTATCTCAAGAAACTATATTTAATCTTCTCTTCCCACCCGCACGCAAAATACGCGCTTTGTCGTGGAGTTGCGGAAAATAGCCCGCTATACCATACCAACTATATTTAATTTCACAGCAAAACAAAACGATAAAACAGCTAATCTTGTAAAATAATGTACTTAAATGTATTTGAACCACGATATGAATTTGAAGTTTCTTTCAGGTAAATACAATCCAATGGAGATTTAATAAAACGTTTCGGAATGTAATGAAGTGTAAAATAGAGTTCCTTCCAGAGATTAGTCCCTTTTGTCGTTCGGCGACGTCGCCATCCAGGAAATCACTAGGAAATTGCCCAGTACCCTCCTCTGAGGCCCGAGGACTAGCTGATATGAACAGTTATAATATCCTGAGCACATGGTTTGAACTTTTGTTCAGTACGATATAAGATGTCTTCAATAGATTTTTTGGTATTTTTTTATCTACGTTTTAAATGCATCGGTAGCACAGAGGGGCTCATGGCTAAATTAATGACAATAGGCCACCGTATATTACATGGAACTTTAATATATGTACATATCTGTGTATATTGGTACAAATCGGTCTAAACCCCTTCGGGAAATACAGGCGTAATGATATAATGGTATGTCGTAGAACAAATTCTAACCGTCGTATTTATAATAATATAAAACATCTTCTATAGCTATAATGTGTTTTGTCTTGTTTTCCCTGTCACGGTATATCACATGTCAAAACAAGACAAAACATATCGTAGTTATAGGAGGTTTAAAATATGTTCTATGTTATTATGAATAAGACAATATATTTAGAAATGAACGTTTATAGGCAGCGTTGTTCATGAAAGATACATAATTTAAAAATACACTATACGTTTAGATCCAAAAACTTAAATGCGCAAGTTATAATACCGGCAATAAATCCTACTTTTAAGAAAAGACAGCTACAAACAAACCACCATTCTTAATCCAAGAAAGTGCTTCGAATAATTCTATGTACCTGTATGTAATTGTAGGTACTATATCATGCAGCTTTATGTTTCACTATGAATACCCCCCTTGCTTGACCGCGTGCCTCCCAAGTGACGATGTCAAAAGTGGGGCGAGTTTCCCCAGAAGGCTCTTAAACACTCTTGACTCTAAAGATCCTGTAAGAAGCATGGAGATCAAAAGCAAATGCATTGCTTTAACTATGCAAAGTACGACAAAAGATTCCGTATTTTGACATATATTTTGAGACATATTATATGCTCTTGGTTTTTAGTAGGGATAATGACCGATCATACGAAATTTAGAGCAATATTGATCCGATTAATATACCTAAATAATACCCCGATCTAGCTTACTGATGGCTTGGACATTTTAAGAGAGGAAGGTAAGATGATTAACGAAAGGAATTTATAACATAAAACATACCATCACGCATGTATTCCCCGAAGGGTTAGGCAGAGGCGTACTAATATACACCCACAGTTCGCCGGTATGTTTAGGTCCCATGTAATAGGGGGCGAGCCTATTGCCATTAACCGGGCACAAATTCCTAACTCCGAGTTGCTACTGGGAATTTCATAGTGGAACTCTGCTCGACCTGGGAATCGAACCCAGGACCTCTAGCGTAGCAGTCGCGCTCGGGACCACTTGGCTATTGAGGCAGTTAGGTTAGGTTAGGAATTTATAGGGCGAATGTTAGCGGCAGGGTCGGAAGTGGTCACCCTAGAAAGACATACGAGGAGTTACAGTTACGAGGAAGGACCAGGCGAAGTCCTTCAAAAAGGTCAGGTGCGTAGTGCTCGCAACCGGGGCATATGTATATGAAGATGTATGAATGTGGCGGAGGTAGAAGGAGCATGCAAGAATCGTAGCAAGTGGCGGTCTATAATTTCTGCCTACCCCTGTGGGAGAATGGCGTGAGTGTATGTTTTTATGTCTAACATAATATGCAGTATGTTAAGCCGTGATAGCCTAGTGATATGACCATTAGACTGCCAAGTCAAAGGTCTCGAGTTCAAATCCAAGGCACGCACCTCTGACTTTTCGAAGTTATGTGCGTATTAATAGTTAATTATCACGCGCTTAAACGGTGAAGGAAAACATCGTGAGGAAACCTGCATGCCCGAGAGTTTTTCTCGACGGCGTGTGAAGTCTGCCAACCCGCATTAGGCTAGCGTGGTGGACTATAGCCTAATCCCTCTCATTGTGAGAGGAGACCCGTGCCCAGCAGTGAGGCATATAATGGGTCGATTATGCTTATGCTATGCAATAAGATAATTGACTGGTATTTGATTTATTCAAAACAGGCGTAAATCTTAATCATCCTTTAAAAAATATAAAATTGCATTATACTAATTTATCTTACTTAGTAGAATATAATATAACTCTTTTTATGGATTGTATCATGTTTCACTGATTGTATTGTTAAACGAAAATTGCTTCCTGAGTCACAGCCCTCAAATCCTTGAGTATCAGTTATTTCTATTAATTTACAGTATCTTTTATATACAATTTGTAGTTGTAATAGTGATCTGTAGTTGTAATTGTCAATACATATACTTTAACATGGTAGTACCTACTCGCTCACAATTCAATATAACTTACTATATTTCTATAAGCGAATACTTGTTATTGGCTTTCTATTAACTAGATGATGTTGTTACTGTGATATCCTAGCTGTAAGTCTTCCATACTTTAAATAAATAAATAAATAAACAATTTTGAAATATTATAACCCGACGGTTCCGTCTTTTAAAACATGTTAAAACTTAATTACAATTACCCAAACTAGCACAAAAATAAATACCATCACTAAATCATGCATCCAATTTAAATCTGTTACATAACGATTAAAGTTCCCGGCGATCGGCGGCCAGCACTAGCCAGCCATCCATGCACTCATACATAAATACTTCGGACCATACAATACAGCTTTTACGAAAACTAACCGCCGTCCTGGCCGATCCATTAAAACTTTGTTCGAACTAACTTTCGTTCGATGTCATGTGATTTTAGTTGTAAAACTTTCATCGGCACACATAATTTTTATTTAGTTGTTGATATTTGATACGTTAGAAGTTACAACTTCGGAGATTCAAGTGGCAATACTTAATAGTAGTCACTTTGACTTTGACTTGAAACTTGTAGATCATTTTGCAAAAATAGTAATAAAACGAATTTATTCTTGTTTTTATTCAATAAAATCAGACTTAAAAAATAAGATATATTTTTCATGGATTATAAAAGCAAGGGTGTAGAGAGATTTGTCTCTTATTTTATGGCTAAAGAAAAACGGAGTAACTTGCAAATATTGTAATATTATTGTCAATATTTTTTAGGTTAAGCGCGCACTACGATAAAAATTCATTGCGAAAAAATATCGCAAGTCGTTGAACAACAGATATACACTATAATCCGAGCACTGCGAAAATAAATTTTGTTTTGATTTTATTTCGCACTCTAAAAATCGCAACGAATAAATTTCATAGTGCGTGCTTACCCTCAGGCAAACAGGCAAATAAGGTAATATTTCTCACGATATTTTTCGGTAATGCTTCATTCACACCCCAAAGAACTTATTGTTATTCCTTGGCCAATATCGAAATCTATTTTATTTTTTCAATATGTTTAGTAGTTGATTAGCCGTGACAGTTACAGACAGACGAAACAAATAAAGTTACTTTCACATTTTTAATAATGACATGAATAAATCGGTTTGTTTATACACTTCAACTGAATAGTGCAAATAATATTCACGTGGGAGAGCCATGCTTCGGCACGAATGGGCCGGCTCGACCGGAGTGATACCACCCACGGCCTCACAGAAAACCGGCGTGAAACAACGCTTGCGTTGTGTTTCGCCGAGTGAGTTGAGGTTACCGGAGTCCCAAACCCTTTTAAAGGCGGGCAGCGCACTTGCGACTCCTCTGGTGTTGCGGGTGTCCATGGGCGGCGGTTATCGCTTACCATCAGGAGATCCGTTGGCTCGTTTGCTCCCCTATCCCATAAAAAAGGCTTAGGTAATTTTTTTTTTTTTGACAATGCTGGCTCGACCGGTGTGTTACCACGGTGTCACAAAAAAGCGCACTTGTGACTCCTCAGGCATTGCCAGTGTCTATGGGCGCCGGTAATCGCTTACCATCAGGCAATCCTGCTGCACGTTATCCCCCTATTTCATAATAATAAAAAAATGAGGTCCCTCTTGAAGTTCGAGGAATTCGACATCACGGGTAATAATCAGTGGTTTAGTTGGCTTAAGCGTTTGATGTAGGTACCAAACTGAAGACAAAAGAACCTGAAGTTGATTCTGTCTTTCCCCGGATTATGATTTCAAAAACAGGAAACTAATTACTTCCTAGATTCAAATATTTTCATTTAAAATTAATTGCGTGCACTAATGGATCTCAATCATTAAATAGAATGGAATACCTTTGCGCTTATTACTTAGGTTATTAAATAGCTCGGAAATGGATATTTACTAATGGGCATTATTAACTTTTCAATGAACGTACTATATTTTGATATAATGAAAGACTACCTTGTAGTTTTTTGTTACTTTAAATAACAAATAGAGTGGATTATAAAATAGTGATTATTTTTATGGAATGCAATAGTAATATTAAATACCAATATGACCGTATGGCCGTTAAATTTGCGCGCCGAAATTAAAGGCAGAATAAGTGATAACAATTATTTTATTAAGAACTTTCTGTACCTTATTTATGCAAATAAATGATTTTGATTTTTGATTTTGAAGTATTCGCAACGTGGGTATAAGTATGGTATAAGTATGTATGTATAAGTATGGACAGAGGAAAAAATCTCTACCATCATACTCATCTACTAACCTACAAATGAGCATAGGTCTCCTCTAAAAATGAGAGGCTAGGCTATACTAAAGCCTAGTTTGTGTTGGTGAATTTACCATTTGAGAAAAGCTCTTACGAATTCAGGCTTGCTCACGAGCTGTGGCCGTTATAAGATAATTCGAATAATTAGATCGTTGGACTCGAATATGCAACCTATGGCTTTACAGTCTATGGTCATATTTCTAAGGCTATTACTGCCTATTGATTTCCGAAAGAAATATGGACATGGATAAAGATGTAAATAAAATTTAAAATGGCGCCGACGACTGTTTAAAAAGCACAAGCGAAGTAAAGTTACTCATTCAACCTGTCTAAATTCAAAACCCCTTATATTTTTACTAGCTTCTGCCCGCGGCTTCGTCTGCGTGGACTTCAGATAAAAAGTAGCTCATGTGTTATATTCAGACTAATCCATCTCTGTGCCAAATTTTATCCAGATCCGTTCAGCCGTTCTGGCGTGAAAGAGTAACAAACATCCATCCATCCATCCATCCTCACAAACTTTCGCATTTATAATATTAGTAGGATTAGTAGGATAGATGTCAGTTCGTCGACGTTACTTGGTCAATTATGGGTGAAGTCCGACTCTTCAAGTGACCATTATAAAGACAATCACATTAAAAAAGAATATGACATCAAAAACGTATCAGATTGTCCCAAGCTGGGCCCTTTTGATAGCATTACGTCCATTTTTTTGATGATAAGAATGATATAATATCATAAGGATAAGGTTAAGAAAGCGAATAAGGTTTTTTTTTGTAAAGAGGATCTACTACTGGCAAGACATCCAAATATGAAAAAAAATATTAGGTACTTAATAGATTCTTTACTTTTTGTGAATGTAAGAATCGCCGGTCAACAGTCGTTTACTCTTAGCTTTGAAATTCTGCCTAAGATGAAAGAGTTGCTTATTACTTAAGTTAAAATAATTAAATCATATAAGATTGACTGTTCATTTTCATGTCAGAATGGCTGGTTTCTACAGCTATGTAACTATTATATGGGCCAATCGCTTATTTCACAATTTATAAGCCTGCTAGACCCTGTTATTCTTTCTTTATGCTAGCCAAGAGTTTAAAAGCCCTTGCGCCTGTTAAAAGTATGTGAGCCACATCACTTCATTTTGCTCTCATACTTAAAAAAAGACTTAAAATAGTATTTAGGCACATATCATAAGGTTGCGTAAATAAATATATGTAACCAATAATTGATAAGTCTAGTATATTAGAGGAAGTCTGAAAGTGGCGCCAGTGACAGAAAAGATGAAAGGGAATCGTTTGTCTTGGTATGGGCATGTGATGAGGAGGGATGAAACGCATGTGACTAAATGAGTGATGTTAAGGCCAATATAATGGGAAAGGGAGTGAATGGTGAGATGACGGCTGATAGGGATTAATGAAAGAAAAGGGCATGCTGCGCCGACCCCAAATAGATTGGGACATGGGCAGGAAGAAGAAGAAGAAGAAGAATTGATAAGTCCACAATTTCACGACTGTTGTCCGGCGATTCAGACATTTACAACTTCATTGTTTTAAAAACTTGTTAGTTTTCTGGTTACCTCCTAGTTCACCTACTGACCTGCCAGAAAGAGAGATAAGATACATTGAAGGCATATCTAACAAATACCTACACAACGTATTTCTGTAAAATTGGCATTTGAGCGCCTCGTCGATAAGTAGGTACCTAATAACTATTCTGATCAATTTATTTGTACAGACTTTTATTCAATTGATTCGGATGTTTAACCCCGTTGCGGGCGGATTAAAATACACTTTTTCATTGCCATTCAGACAGACATCTCATTAGAGGTGAGAAAATGTCTGTCTTGCTCGGTGGTTGAGTGGTTTTGACTAGCAATTGGCAATCGTCTTTACGTCAAAGTCGACTTTTGCTCGTAAGAGCCAATTGCATCTCGGTTGCTACAGCTCTGGCAGTCTGCAGCCCGTATAGTCTTTAAGGGCTCGGCAACGCATCAGCAACTGCTTTGTTATTGCAAATGTCCATAACTACATCTAATCAGGTGGCTACGCTGTTCATTTGCTGACTTAACCAATAAAAAAAATGTTATTCGTCAGAGACCCAAAGTGACTTACATGGTTAATTAGCAAACTGTGGTGTTAATGGGCCGGACATATCCATCGGAGTACTGACAACCGTTTGAGCCAAAGAGTTCTTGTGTGAAGACAGCACCTCCTATGCGAGCGTAGCTTCGGACACCCGGCAGCCAGGTGGAGTGACTTATCGAAG
This sequence comes from Acronicta leporina, assembly GCA_947256265.1. NCBI lineage: Eukaryota > Metazoa > Arthropoda > Insecta > Lepidoptera > Noctuidae > Acronicta > Acronicta leporina. The sequence continues at coordinate 4,121,405 of OX366516.1, forward strand.
GCAGCTGTCAGCGTGCTAAAGATCGGAGATTGTAGCTTTAACTGAAAGTTGCTTAAGTACAGGAATGGACAAATTCGATCTCATGACGATGATGTATAAATATTATAGTGATGTTAAAAGTATTATTGTCGCATCACCTTCGGTGTCTATAAATTAATGTTTGCAATAGGTACAACCTTTTCCAATCTTTTTAATTTAAAAAGAGTCACGTGTAGTATAGATGTTTCTATTTAACGACTAACATTGTTATAGTTTATTACTTTTAGGCGTCACGTGGGCTAGCACGATAAAGTATTTAATTAAAGGAAATATATACTAGTCGCTATTGTAATCAACACGTCATTGTCCAATACATTTTAATTTATATTCAAATAGCTATGGTAGACTTATTAACACTTTCTTGATTTATGACTTGATTTTTTCACACGTATGTAGCATAATTATAAGTTAAGTTTAACTGAGATTTGTTTTCAATATTTAATATCTTAATAACATACCTACCTCGAAGAATTCGGTCTAAATGTTTTAATATACACCCACTTAATAACTTAAATAACTAACGGCTTACATAACCGACTTATCTAAGCCAGATAAGTGGGCACAAATCCAAAATCAGAGCAGCAGTTAGAAGTTTTTCTATGACAAAATAGATTTTTATGACCTTGGAAACGAATCCAGTATTCCAAGATCCAGGATCTAGGGTCCAGTTGCACCAACTTTTTAAATATGTTGAAATTGTATTTAAACACGAAATAACAATGGAAAATTGTGTTCGATAGACTGATACAGTGACCCATCGGTCCAACTGTCATTTGGATATGTCATTTGGACTGTCTATGGATAAATAAAACTTAAACAAATTTAAGAAGTTGGTGCAAGTGGCCCTAGGTGTTTAAATATATATGTTTTTAAGACCATGTCGCTTTAACAACCTCAAGACTATCGATAGATACAAATATTTTGTGTGACGCCTACCTCGATGCGTGGGTATGTTGCCTTCTTTATTATATAAAATACAAATATTAATTAAACGTGACACTCCAGTCAGTTTTAATAGCCCGCTAGGTAAATAGCTACAGTACACAAGCGAAGTACGAGCAAACAATATATATGATCCAATTCGTACCACAAAATAAAATATTTCGCAAAACATGTTTATTTGTAGAGGCCGTTAGATTCCGTTGAAAGTAAACGTTGTAGGGTGATAAAAATGCGAATATTAAAAAATACATTTTATTAACGATTAAAACATTTCCCTAGGCACCCGATTCTAGCAGAATATCACATTTCAACACGTTTTTGAGCCGTCACACAGGTACATATAATATACTATCGACCCGCCCGCGGTTTCACCCGCATTACCCCCTTTCTAAGAGTCTGAGCGCAATGTTAAATAGCTTAAAACCTTCCTCATGAATCACTCTACCCATTAGTGAAAACAGAATGAAAATCCGTTCAGTAGTTTTTGAGTTTATCGCGAACAGACGGACATACATTTTCCACACAATCTTTGTTACTTTTTTTAAAAAAAAAGCGCACTGTCGATGTGGGTTGCACATTAACATATAATTATGTAAGGATGTATAATATTAATGCCAAAATATATGGCCCTATGTAGGTACCTATCGTAAATTAGAGTTTATATTATTATCATCATACTCCTAGCCTTTCCCCCAACTAAAAAATAATGTTAGGGTCGGTTTCTAGCATAACCAGAATGCGGCTGACTATCAGTATTTCACAAAAAGCAAATGTGATCAGAATTCCGCATCTCCGCAACCCAATTTCTAGGCAATATCGACATGTTATCGGTATTATAATATATACCTACCTTTATTATAAGTATAAATACGCATGTGTTCCATCAAAGATTATTATAGAAAATATTATTCTAGTATTATCCAGACCGAAGCTATGAAGGTTCGGAATTACGACGAAACATTTCGAAAAAGGTCAGCAATGCAATCTCCTTCCACTACCACTCCACAGATAATAATTATAACAAATCAGTATATTTTGGCATACATACACATATATAATAAAAGGTCGTGTGTGACGGCTCTTATTAATTAAAATATAATATTATGTCTATTCTATTGTGTTTTCTTCTCTTCTGATTCGTCGTCGCTGTATTTGTTCGCTGTTTCACCTGGTTTGAGAAGACGGCCCACAATGTCGTATTTTTCTGTAAAATAGTTTAAATCTGTGTAAGTATCCGTACAAAAACAAAAGAAAATAGGTACTTTATTTTGACATCTAAGTCTATTCTAGTCATTTTTCTTTTATAAATGTGAGTACCATGTAGGCTTGATTTTATTATACCAGTTTTTACAGTCTGGAGGCTTTGGGAATTTTATACGACCTACACGAATGTCCTACTGATCTGATATTGTCGTGCGACGGGTCGTTGAGCTCCCTTAATTATGGTTGAGCTACACGATGGCTGATGCATGCTTGCCGTCAGTTAGGACTAGTCTACTCAAAGCTGCTATGGTTCTTTCCTCAAAAGGCCATTTCAGACATTGCCCTGCATTGTCCCACTCACATTATTTGCATTATTTAATGTCTGGATTTTAAAAGAGACCATGATTCTCTGAGTTTGTTTCGGTGTTTCTTCTCAGAGGCGTCAGTTAGGAAAGGCCGAAGCCATCTAGCTATAAAAAAAAAAAACATTGACTTGTAAAAGTATCTCTAATTATCTACTTACAGAAATAAATATCATTTCATTTCATTACTAATGACCAAAGTAAATATTTTGAATGGCAGCGACAGCAAACAATTAAAAAAAGATAAAATGTTTAAGAAGTGTTTCACAGGTGCAACACAGATGCTAGTTTATTTTTTCTTTAAACTTATATTCGATAATTATACTGAATTTATAAAGTTTTAAAACAAATCATGTTATTATGCCACAAAGGGTTAGACAGAGAATAGAATCCGTTTAATAGAGCGCGGACCTACTTCCATTCATTTGTACCTAATTACGATTAGAAAATTTATTTAAAACTTTAACAACACTTTCCTCCACCCGAGAATCGAACTCAGGATCTGTAAGCCATAAATTTAAGTTTCATAATGAAGTTAATAGTTTTGGCAATAAATTGACAATTACTCCGAACTATATTTCTAAATTATTATCTAATAAATAACTTGGAAAGCTCTTTTAGTATAATTATTATTCTATCGAAAATAAGATTGCTTATTAGTTGTTGAAGAATTTGAAGAAGAAAACATATTTTTTTCATGGAATATGTGATATCTTTTATTACTAAACCATTTTTACCAGAATTTCTTAGCTTCTATAGATCAATGTTAATTAAAGTAACAAAAAGATGTTATTGTGATTGATATATTACATAATGTGTTCAGCTTTATTAATAATTATTATATTTTTAGACTCCAATCTAATATACAGGGCGGAGATAATGTTACAACATTGTCTTAATGAGACCGCAACCTATACTAGTCTAAGGAAACCCTTAGAAATAACATGACCAATGAAACAGCTTCTCATACAAGTCTGTCAGCCCATCAATATAATTTTTATGGTATCTAATAATAACATTAATAAAATGTATTCTATAAAATATATATCATCACGCAACGGGGACGAAGTCGCGGGCAGAAGCTAGTATTGTATAATCGTTTCCATCCTGTATAAATACTATACTTGTCTGTTTGTTCCTCCTCTATGTATTGTGTACCATACCAAAAGATAACAATTTAGTGACTTGACGTGTATGCGACCTCTTTTCTGCAGGCAGCGCGCATGGGAAATACTAATATTGAAATGAAGTATGTATTATTAAATGCAATACCCTGACTGATTGTACAAGTACACACGACGCGACGCCACAGCAAGCTTCAAGCAACAGTTTGGACGACCCTTATTGCAACGCTTTATCAATGATTTTGAATACAACAGTATGGCTTTAAATATTGTCACGATAAACGAACTAAATGATAAATGATATTTATTTCTGTAAATAGATCTTTTAAAGACACTTTTACAAGTCAATGTTTTACATTTTTTTTAATCTAGATGGCGCCGGTATTTCCTAACTGACGACCTCTGAGAAGAAACGCAGAAACAAACTCAGAGAATCATGGTCTCTTTTAAAGGTCCAGACAGTAATAGTATTATTAGATATTATGTGAGTGTTACGATGTAGGGCAATATCTGAATAGGCCTTTTGAAGAAAGAGCCATAGCAGCTTTGAGTTGATTTGAGTAAAACTTGGAAACAACGATGTAACGAGTTAAAACATTCCTCCATAATATCGATAATATATTTAATAAAATACCTTTGAACTGGTCTTCCCATTCTTTGGCAGATGCGACTTCATCAGGCGACAGATCACTGACGTCATCATATTCCTTGTCTGAAGCAGCCACTTGTCCAGTGGCTAGACCCCTGGTTGCATCTTTACCCGCGAAAGCTGAGTAGGGACCACCTAGAAATAAAGAAAATGTGGCACATTACTTTAGGCTTACCATTTCTTTTCACCTGTGTTAAAATTGCTTATTATTTTTTTGTATTTGCCCTATCAAAATCATAAACACGCGATACGCTACACTTTCAGGCTCTTTATTACAATTTGTGCAAATGATAAAAGCTACCATTTGTTAGCATTTAGGAGCATCTGTTAAACAATGTTATCATTCGAATGTGTATCTCTACTATTATAAAATCTACTATTATAAAATTGTAAAATAGATGTGTCTGTACATTGAAGATATTTAAAAAAAAACAAGTGGGTTAGGGTATATAAACGTCTCCGAACCTAAAAATGTGATTTTTTAAATTCTTGTCTGTCTGATTGTTACGGGTTGGTGCGAAAACTACTGAATAGATTTTAATTTTGTTATCACTGTTAGAAAGTATGTGCTCCAACTTAAAAACGGAACCGAAGATACAGCTGGCTTCTCTAATGTATAGAGTCCCATACTAAGAAGAGATCATCACTGTTTGTTTTTGAGCTTCAAGCGAGCGAAGCCGCGGGCAGAAGCTAGTTCTGAATAAAAAGTAGTTTTTCGATAATGTGTGCCACACAGCATTTTATCATAATGCCAGAAATATGCAAAGATGATGAAAGACTGACTATTGTATTCTATACATAATAATAACATCTCAGAAAAATTAAATAGTGAATGAATAAAACACTAGAAAAACCTAAATAAAATTTAACTTCACACGTATATACGTGCATAATAGAATACTGGAAATCCAAACTCGTATTCAGAACACTTCAACTGATTCCCTAACTTTATTGTTTCGAGAAGATTACGGGAAACTGTTTCGTTTTGGCTAGGGAAATAATATGTTGCGCACTTGAGAAGAATACTAATGACATAGCTTCTCAAGTGACTAGAGGTGTAACTAATATATTTGTAATAGGTATAGATATTATGATACGAGCTGTATATTTATATTAGTTTAACATAGACTATTACCAGATATTAGTCAAATAATAGGCACACCGAAAGATCAGTCCACTCTAACATAACATTGATATCGTACCTATTCTGAGAATAGTTACGATATCAATATTATGTTAGAGTTAACGAATACGGAGAGAATATGAATCTCAAAATGGCTGACTAATATTTGACTATTATCCAGTAATAGGCATGGTATGCTAATATGGCTTAGTGAATATATTCAATAATAGTATTACTTAAATATCACACTAATATAACACCTCTACAGGTGACCGGCGACGGTAGATATAAACAACACAAGTAACGCATTTACCACGTACAGTCGACAAAACAGTTTGGTTTATACAAAACCTTTGGCAAAATTTCGCATTTTTAATTATTGATATTACTTCTTATTAATTTAATCTTGATCAGCCTAGGACATGTGTCTCTTGTCAGATTGAGAAGGGTTAAGTTATAATTCACCATGAAGTCCTAGTGCGGATAACAGACTCCACAAGCTTCGAGCAAATCACTTCAGATCAGGCATCCAAGTGTTTTCACGCTATTTTCTGTCAAAAGTCAGTCCAATGGCCATATTACTCGTCAGGCTAGCATAACTCACACAGGTGCGTACTTTGGATTAGAATTAGTTACCTAAGACTTGCTAGTTCAATGATCATATTATATTTGAGAATAGTGCTATTAAAACTAATAATAAGTTGTAAGTTATTCCAGTAAAAACGATATAAAAACTCTTGCCCGAAAGCAGATAACAGAATATCATAGATTAAGATCAAAACCTTCTTCAGATCCTCTTTAATTTATCTTTATATCACTGTTTAAAGTGAGAGATGCCGCTTTATGGGGTCAGTTTCCATTAAAAGGATTTTAATTCACCGCTTCACGCATTCATTTAAATAATAGCACACTTTTTTTTCTTTTTGGGCAACGACCCTCACGAGCTCTGGACGTTAACGTTTTAAAAATTATCTTGTTTCCTTAAAGTCTGTTTAAATTATTACCTCCGTGGTTATGAACAGAAATCATTATCAGTAAATGTGTTTTTATTGTTAACTTGAATATGTTTGCCTCATTAGTCGGAGGCGTCCTGGATTCAATTCCCAGGCTGAACATAGTGTTATTGAGATTTTCTAGGGAATTCAATTCTCAGTAGCAGCGCGGAATATGGATTTGAGTCCGGTTACCAATAGGTTATCTACATATTACCTACATGGGTCTGTGGGTATTCTCATACACATCTGCCTAACTTCGAGGAATAGTCGTGAATGGATGTTATTATGAATGTGTTTTTTATACCGCTAAGATGGCAAACAATCTTACGGCCCGCCTGATCGTAAGTAGTTATCGTAGCTTCAGTAGGTCAGCAAGACTAGAAGTATCGCTCGCGCGTTGGCGCCGACCCCTTCAAAACCATTTCACTTCTTTTTTTGTAGTAAATCTTATTCTGTAATATTTTCGAAAAACGTCGGCAGGTAGCTTTAAAGCACGTATATATTTCACGCTATTATCACAATTAAACTATTTTTCGTCGGTCTTATTTATGACTAGCTTCTGCCCGCGACGTCGTCCGCGTAGCGTGATGATATATAGCGTATAGCCTTCCACAATAAATGGGCTCTCTAACACTGAAATAATTTTTCAAATCGGACCAGTAGTTCCTGAGATTAGCGCGTTCAAGCAAACAAACAAACTCTTCAGCTTTATATATTAGTATAGACTAGCTTCCGCCCGCGACTTCGTCCGCGTGGAATAGTTACTTAGTCTTAGCGGGATGATACCCTATAGCCTTCCTCAATAAATGGACTATCTAACACCGAAATATTTTTTCTAATCGGACCAATAGTTCCTGAGATTATCGCGTTCAAGCAAACTTGGCAGGTGGCACTTGACAGGTGGAAAGAAGATGATGATCCCCTTCAGCGGCTTGTAGTACCTTTTGATTGAAGCTCACTTCAAGATATAGCCAATATTGTTAGTTTGATAATTGAGTACATATTGAGTATCCGAGCGGAACTTTAGTAAAATATGTCACGGGAACAGGAATAATAAAAGAACGCTAAATGAGGATATTATGTCCTTTATAGCGTTTGTTGGGTCCGAGCGGACCCAAGCTCGGTCCGCTCGGACCCAAAACACCAATAAAACTTTGCTCGACCTGGGAATCGAACCCAGTACCTCTAGCGTAGCAGTCGCGCTCAGGACCACTTGGCTAATGAGGATTAATATCATGTTTATAAAAACACCTTCGCAAATAATGCATTTGGAATTTTAGAACAAAGTTAGCATAAAAAAGGTTATATTGAGCCAACCTTAAAAGATAGACATATGCTGCCGCGGACTTTTTTTTAGAACTTTTAAAGAGGAACAATTTTGTCATACATGATTTTTGCGAAACTTTAACCGTTTACGCAGCGCACGCATCGGAAGCTCTCAAACAGAAAAAACCCCGATTTTGAAACATTCTTCATTGATGCTCCGCTCCTATTGGTCTTAGCGTGATGATATATAGCCTATAGCCTTCCTCGATAAATGAGCTATCTAACACTGAAAGAATTTTTCAAATCGAACCAGTAGTTCCTGAGATTAGCGCGTTCAAGCAAACAAACAAACAAACAAACAAACAAACAAACAAACTCTTCAGCTTTATATATTAGTATAGATTAGTATATAGATTATTATGACCTGCAGAAGGATAGCTAGCCAGGCCAATTATTAGCCTTTTTTGTGAATGTGACCTTGTGGCAAGATGTAACTTAGTCAGGTGTTTGCGTGTTCAATGTTCCTGTGTGTGTGTGTGTGCGAGCGAATAATCAAGAGTCTGAAAACGGTAACATAAACTATTTATTTGACTACACTTTACTTGCATAATACAATTCTAGTTTACGTGTCGTCGGGAGTAAAGGTCGCGGGACAACTGACGCTAAGATGCAAATTGCAATACAAGTCTTTACTAACCAAAACCTATGCGTCAGCATTGACACTACAAGTAGCCCTACTACTTGTAGTTAAGTTTAAGTAGTTGATTTTATTCACTCGGTTTTGTCAAGATATACCTACTACCTAATCTACTAATTGAATAGCCATTGTAATTATGAAGACTATAAAATCGCTTTTTTATATTTTTTTAATCGTTTCTATGATTTGGAACATTTCGGTAAAATATATTCTACAATTAGACAATCCAAATCAATACGTGGTCCAAGAGTCATGGCCTCAAGTATTTTTGTAGTGTTTTTTTTTGTTTATGCAAAGGAGAATGCCCATTTTACTACTGACCATAGTTGCGCATTAAACATTTTTGTATGATAGCATAAATTGGATATAAAAGAGGGTCGAGGTCGTACTTTCAAATGAAATAAAAATTATTCATTTATTTTGTGGGGTTTTTGTTATTTTTTGATTTTCGGTTCAGTTTTGAGGTTAGTTTTGTAACAAGCCATCCACCAAAATAAATCACTTCCCTAACAAAAATATGATATGGATTCACATAAGACAACAGGAAACAGTATCAAGAAACCAATGAATGATTCCAAATAAATATTTCATAGGTACCTAGGTCATGCTAAATGTAGGTTTACCTATAGGAAGTAGAAAATAAAATGACTTGATTTTCGGTTCAGTTTTGTAACAAATCTTCCAGCAAAAAACCTATGGAAAGAGGTACCTACCTAGGTCATGCTAAATGTAAGTTAAGTATAGGAAGAAGAAAATAAAATGCCTGAATAATGAAATAGTTTTATTAGTCTATATTATTATCATATTCATGAAATATGTCGTCTAAAAATGGGGTCGGTGGCTCAACAGACCTAAATCGAGCCCAACTTAGATACGATAAAATAGTCATAACATGAGCACAGCATCATAATGACTGCTTATTCGGGCACTAACTGGCATACAGTTTATGCTGTAACAGTAAGATTTTCTTTATAACAGATGGTACCAACAAACATTCTGGTTGTGTACACTCACTAAAAATACAATGCCGTGATGATGCAGCAGCTTTTTCATAAATATGTGACATTATTTTAGGGTGGTATAATACAGGTTCCTGATGCAATTGCTGAGTTGTGGCGTAGGTATTGAGAAATTCCTTGAAGGCATAGAAGATTCTGATACACCAACCACCTCATTGCTTGGTATAATAATATCCAGATTTTCCTGTGGTGCAACATCTTTTTCATTAAAAATCTGCTGTTGCCTATTCTGATCATACTGAGTCTGTCTTCTTACACTTCTATAGGCATTACTCCAACAGCCTAAGCGAACTTTTTCAAGTCGGTTTAACTAAAAAAATATATTATAAAAGCTTAAACTCATGCTAAAGGGTATTCTATTATCTGTGCTAAAGGTGTGCTATGATAACATTTATATAGGGTGAGTCTAAAGCATTGTGGTATGTGAAATCAAGGACAAATACACATGATCCTGATTTTGATTTGAGAACTATTTCATTATTTAAATGCAGCAATTGTTCAAAAGTATATAATATACCTGCTGAATAGGTATGCATGACATGATGACATTTCCTTCAGGGCTATCAATTGTTACTTTGTGTGCCTTAGGTCTTATAGAAGATCCACAAACAAAGCACACTTGTTGATGTCCATAAGCTTGTACAACTGTTGATCTACTTGACAAGTTTAGAGATGCTCTTTATAGTAATATATAACATTCATGACAAAGGACATCCTCTGCTGACATCTAAAAATAAATATAATATTTATTAAGAAAATATTACTCCTGGTTATCTCATCAATCATCATGATGTAGGTATTTATACATGTATATTAACAGTTTCCAGTTCTGAGAAAATACAATAAAACTTATCTGAATAAATAAGATATACTAACCGTTGGAGCGATCCAGGATAGTAAAATGGAAACCATTACATCTGTTGCCTCCCTGACTTGACGACAGGGTAGAGGATGTACTAAAGAAAGGGAACAGTTCACACAGCGTGACATTTTAAAATAAATCGTTTACTGCACAGAGGACACGGCCCGTATTTGTAAAAACGTTCTACACAATCCACAGCAACAGCACAGGAATAGTACAATCACAATGTTCTTTAAGAGTTCTAAATCGTACAGGAATCTGATGACTTGACTGGACAGGGACTCAACGCAATAATAATTAACTTATTATCACAACAAACTTCAAAATCACAAACAAATATCAAATAAAAACAAAAGTTCGGTATGGAATAGCGACACGATGCTTTGTTTATTTGATGCAGTTTGACGTTTGTAACGTTTGTCAGACAGTGACATATTGACAATGCTACCAACAGTTAATCTAAATCACCCTGCCGTAAGTGATTTTTCAATTAAACAGACATTTAACTAGTAAAGTAATATTATTTAAAAATATTAATTCAAAAGTATACTTAAGTATATTTTAACGTGTTAAATAAAAATATTAATAAGAAGGAAAAAATGTCATAGTTGAAATTATATTTAAAACTCAGCGTCTGCCGACTATCGGTTAAGACGATTATAGGGAGGTTTTCAAAATTGGCAACACTGCTTTCACAAATAGACGCCATTTTAAAAAAATGCAACGGAATCCAATAAATAACTAATTAAATACAAAATATTAAACCCCACATACGATTTCGACCAAGTGAACTAACAGCGGTTAAAAAAATATTTTATAATTTATGAGTATATTTTTATGGCCATACTCTGTTTCTTTAAAGCGATACTGTTCGTGGGCAATGTCCTTTAATGTTAATGAGCATAATTATAATTTCAACACCGACTAATAATTCCATGAAATATGTACGTACATAAAAAGGCTGATTAATTATTTTATTTGTGAAATAGATTAATAAGTATATTCACATCCTTCGTGGTATGTCATGTAAATTCTCCTTACCACGGTAAAAAAAAATCACGAGAAAAAACGGGAATTCATATCTTATTTAGATACCTACCTGTTTTCTTATCAGCTTATATCGCATATATAATTTAAGGACCACTTGCACCAACTTCATAATTGTATTTAAATTGCATTTAAACACGATTTTTCATATAAATTTTGTGTTTAAATACAATTTTAACACATTTAAGAAGTTGGTGCAAGTGGCGCTAAATGTAATGTAATGAATATACAAAATATTATGATTGCATAATTTAAATAAAAGTACTTATGACCAAAAACCGGATGTCAAAACAAAATGTAAAATCATTATAATGTAAACAACATCGACGTCAGTCTAGGTCAAACCACTTGAATCGAGTCAATCTGCTTATAAAATCAGGGACTATGTATAATTACAACACTCCATCGGAAATTGACACTTAAAACCGTATTAATACGGTGCAATATTGCTAAGAGAATTATTTAAGAGGAGCGTTGATAAATGCAATGTCCCCGTTGTTCGTTACTGAGGGCAGAGAGGTGAATTTAAAATATGTTCAAGTTATGTTGTAAATGAAATCAGAACCGCAGTAATTTATACTTTATTCAGAGAACCATAAGGATAAAATTTAAATATTAAACAATCAACGAAAAAAATATTTCATTAATCATTCCTGCGATAATATAACCGAATAGTATAACAATCGTTTCCACTAAAAGATCAGACAGATTATGTTTTGATGGCAACAAACAGCTTGCCAGTATGTTAGAGACAATAGAGGTGAGATTCTTGCCTTAGAAAGTATCTGGGTTGGTACCATGGTATTTTTTTTTTTTTTTTATAAAAGCTTACTAGCAATGTGGGTCACACATTACTAGGATTCTTGTTAACCCCTCGTGCTAAGCTAAATATGCTTGTGTTACGAGCGGGTTCACGTCGGTAGTGCAATGGGTGGGGTTCGAACCGGCAACCACATGATCGCAAGTCCGACGCCCTAGCCATTAGGCTACCGCCGCTTCAATTACCAGATAGATACATACCAGATCCTCTTTTTATTGTTTAAGCCTTTCATTCTTTTTAATTATTAGGTATAATGTTACTATTTAATTTATTATGTATCTGTGTTGGCCAAATATAAGATTTTTCTTTCTTTTGTCTCTGCGGTTGTCGACTACCATTAGGTGTTTCATAATTATGTTTATATGTAATTTTATTACAATAAAAAAAAACAGAAACAAACATCAATTCTGAGCTGCTACTGATAACATAACATACCATCACGCCTGTATTCCCCGAGGGGTTAGGCAGAGGCGTACTAATGTACACCCACAGTTTGCCGGTATGTTTAGCTCCCATGTAATAGGGGGCGAGCCTATTGCCATTAACCGGGCACAAATTATTAACTCCGAGCTGCTACTGGGAATTTCATAGAAAAACCTAATAACACTTTGCTCGTTACACTAGCGTAGCAGTCGCGCTCAGAACCACTTGGCTAATGAGGCAGTTTGCTACTGATAAATACCTTAAAAAACTTTCCTGACAAGGAGAATCGAACCCAATACTCTACACTTCGTTGCCATAGATAAGGCAGACCTTGCACGCTTCTGTACTGTTTACTTGAATCTGCATAAATAAAAATGTCGTTTGTTCATTATTTTCGAAAGTTTTATCCTTTTTTGTCACCTTGACATAATTCGGCAAATATTTGGTATCAAATATGCACATTTTTTTTAATACTAAAGTTAAGGTTATAGGTTTAGGTTTCTAACTGACTAGGGAAGGTTCTGGAACCTTATTAATTGGACTGGGACCATTTGTAGAACTGACCTCAAGCAATCCAAACGGCATTTCGGAAGTACACAAGGGCGTACATTAAGGAACATGGAAGAGTGGTTGAGACTCACTCGGTGAGGAACCTATGAACTTCTTTGATACGCATGTATCAAAAAAGTTCATAGGTTTCTCATCGAGCAAAATGCCATTTACCCGTACAAAATACTTGCACATACAATACTTGTGTTTGTAACAATACTTACCTACGGTAGAATTCTTTAATGTTTAATATTTTAAAGATAAATACGTATCTAAGCTATTGTATGTATAGGTACAGCAAACAATTCATCTTCTATACTTAGACTAATATATAAAGCTGAAGAGTTTGTTTGTTTGCTTGAACGCGCTAATCTCAGGAACTACGGGTCTGATTTGAAAAATTCTTTCAGTGTTAGATAGTCCATTTATTGAGGAAGGCTATAGGCTATATATCATCACGCTACGCGGACGAAGTTGCGGGCAGAAGGTAGTAATTAGTAAAATCGTTTATTTTGATTAAAAAATAACCACACTCATTATCATATTAATGTATGTAAGACAAAAGCGCTATAAAGTAATTTAATGATTTCTTATTATATACTCTTAACAAGCTGAATCTAATTATAATGATGTAGTAATTAGCGTATATAAAAACAATTATTTTTATTGTTTTGTAAAGGGCGACGTTCTGTGCGAATTTGCATCTTTTCAAAAATATATATTATAAACATTACTAGCAACAAAAATTAACGTTCTAGAATGTTATATTGTCTACCTATATAGACATCAACCAAATTGATACAGGATCTGGGAAATATAAGATAAAAAAGAAACATCTAAGTATATCAGTTTCCAGTCAGCTACATATAAAATAATACTATTGAGAACCCTCCTATTTTTAACTCAGTTTTTAGCGTCATACCTCGGAATAAAATTATTAGAAAAGTAAATACAGTAGGTACCCTCAAAACTGTGCACGTCCGAATTTAGCCGTTCCGAATGGCCGCGTATTGAAAAACATAGGTAACTAAGTGACATTAAAAAAAAATCACGAAATCACACATTTACGATCTCCCCAATTCTCTTTACACGGAGTTTTTATATTAAAATTTACCACAGCAAAATCACTTGCGGACAACTTCAGATGCGCACAGTAATTTTGAGGGTAGGTACTGTATAAAGTTATCAATCATTAATTCATAAAGCTGTGTATGCATTGCATGGCTGCCGCACGTAACATGTACGATCGCGGCAAACTGTTCATTTGCCAAGCCAAGCATGACTGGGTTGCGAAGCTACCTTACATTGCCTCACGAATCAGTTATTGCGCGGCAGACTATTATTATATCCTTCCCAATTACGCGCGCCTCTAACCGAGGATCATTTCTTTGCTTGGGTCCCTAAGTCCGATAAAGTTTGTTTTGCACCACAGCAAGTTTGACTGCGGCAGTATCCGACCTAAATGGCGCGGCAACACCATCTCCATTATTATCCACAGCTGCCGCGCAATCTATGTTCGATGATTTGCTGCGCACAGTTGATTGGAAGCTTGACAATTACTTTGACACACAACACTATGTCAATATAACAACACATTTGTAATTATTTTAGTATTTAAAATTAGAGCGTTTGATCCAATTGTATCTAGATTTCTTATACAGATTATGATTATACTGAAAACTATTACAGGTGTCAAATAGTTAACATACTAGATAAGATAAATTATAACGGTCTTGACATACCTATTCGAAAATATAAAATAAAATATTCAGTAATAGATATTCCTGTTTGCAATGATAAGGCAAAAATACATCTGCCACCGGCCATCGGCCATCAAATAAATTCATAAATAGAATTAATAATAGTGTGACTGTATTATATACAAAGGTAATGTATTTTTATTACATAAATAGACCGTACATATGTTTAAGTATATTTTCGATAAGTTTCCGCCTATCCAGAAACTGCAGAACATTTGATTAATCAATTAATATGATTAATTTCAATTAGTTCTTTTTATATCTTTTTGAATTTATTATGCTTACATGCAAATTCTTCATAACTTCCTGACTTATATAAAAAAATGTTGTGACTTTGATAAACATAGTTTTCAATATACTATCTAGAGACAAAGTCAGATTTATCTGTTGTTGTCAGAACATCAAATTCTTCAATGATGAATGTTGTGATTAGATTTGGTTTTGGTGTTCACACAACCTAAAATTCTTAAGACGATCCTTGCGACCGTCTCAATGTGAATGACCCAATTAAGTCATACTTAAGGTAACACTTGAAACATAATGTTCCATCCTCTTAGTTTAAAATGCCTATTTAACGTATGCTAAATAAAATTCGACATACTTCGTTGCCTTTAGACAGATAAATAAATATTTTAAAGCATTATTTAAATTAAGTTTTGTTACAACAATTATTTATAAGTAATAGACTAACTTCCTCATTAGTGTTCGTAAATGCAACTCCTACGCCAGAGGTCTTGAGTTCGATGCCCAAGTTGAGCAGTGATATAAGATTTTTATATGAAATTCTCAGTAGCAGCTTGGTGTTCCAACTTCTTGACAGAAATATGCCAGCGAACCTGTAGGTGCACATTTAGCACACCTCTACCTAACTTTTCGTGTGATCATCATGTGTAAATTTGATAAAAATGCATTTTACAAATGTCAATATTTATACCGAATTTCGCGCCATTGTTTTTCTCGAGACGAATTACAGATCGCACACCTGGTGCACCATTATACATGCAGTGACGTCATAAATAACAAGTGATGACGTCATCGTCACTGCATTTATAATGCCGACAGAAAAAAGGCCCGTTTCACAATAACAGAAGAATACAGACAATAGAATAACATGGGTACTTAAATATCTTCAGCTTATCCTTAGGTGGAATACAAGTGTTATGGTATGATGTTGATATGTTATTGTATTACTTTCACGAGCATACACTCGTATTATAAAACCCTTGTTGAATCGATTGAGTGTTCATGTATCGTAAACAATTAAGTGGCGGTAGCCTAATGGCTAGGGCGTCGGACTTGCGATCATGTGGTTGCCGGTTCGAAACTCACCCATTGCACTACCGACGTGAACCCACTCGTAACACAAGCATTTAGCTTAGCACGAGGGGTTAACAAGAATACTAGTAATGTAGTATGCGACCCACAATGGTAGTACTTAAGCTTTTTTTTTTAAAAAAAATTAGTTATGCATCAGAGGTTGTGCTATCGTAAAGTGGTAATGTTAGCATAAAAACTGGAATTTCCTTCCAAGGGAAAATTTTAACTTATTAACTTATTCGTGAGTTTCAACTACCTATTTGATAAAACTTATTTGTTCAACTTATGGTGAATTTCTGTATTAAACTTATTAATCAAAAGTACATACGGGTCTCAGAGAGCCCATAAAGCAGTCGCGCGACTGTCCCGGTTATTATAATAACACTTATAACAATAATTGTTAAATGGTAATCAGAAGCCCAAAAAACATGAAATCCAATCTATCCTTGAATAACTCCGAAATCTGGTCTGATGGTAAGCTCTTCGTGTAAAATACTAACCATGATTTTCGCGCAATATTTCGTTGATTTTGAATTGGTTTTGACTATTCTTTTACATATGATAAATTCTATGTAACACATACCATCACGCCTGTATTCCCCGAAGGGTTAGGCAAAGGTGTACTACGGTACACCCACAGTTCGCCGGTATGTTTAGGTCCTTTGTAATAGGGGGCGAGCCTATTGCCATTAACCGCGCACAAATTCCAAACTCCGAGCTGCTACTGAGAATTTCATAGAAAAACCCTTTGCTCAACTAAATAACACTTTTCCCAACCTGGGAATCGAACCCAGGACCTCTAGCGTAGCAGTCATACTTGGGACCACTAGACTAATGATGCAGTTACCACTAGACTAACGAGGCAGTTCTATGTATATATAGAGAGAGCAGTAAATTCTATGTATAAATTGTAAAATGTATTGTATTGTTTTTTTTATTTGCTTTTACAAAATGCTCCCTTTGATTGGTATCTGACCATTGGTTCCGAAGAGACGTACCGAAACGCTTGAAGGCGTTTACTTTTTCTTAAAAAAATATGATTAAACACCACACACCATTCTGTCCGAGAATTCGATAACCGATGAAGAAATTTACCTAGAGCCTTAACAAGCCTTACTAACTCTAACCAACTAGCGCCTCATTGATCTAGAATATTCAGTGTTAATTTGAATAACTATTACTTCTGAGGTTCGTGATTTAATCTCTGGGTCAAATCACGAATCATAATGAGAATTTTATTGAAGTTTTCCTGCTACAAAAAATCATGGAGATGGTATGAACGTATGTAGTGGAAGTTATATAAGGCAGCAATAGATTAACCGTTGACATTGGTTCGGGTTTCAAAATAAAAGCTCTTAGATCTTGGAATAAAAGCTTCCAAGTAATGCTGGTTGGTAGAATTCACACGCCATTGAGAAAAAATCCCAGGCACGCAGTTTTCCTCACGAAGTTTTTCGTAAACCATCTAAGTGCGGGATAAATTAACCATTCGAAATGTCTAAGGTTCGAGATTAAAATTTTTGGTTTGGTAGTCCAACAGTTATACCTCAAGGCAGACTGCTGTAACAGGACAATAATATACAAAATTAATAAAATGCTATCGCGTTATCAATAGTCAGCTCATATTTTTATAAAGTTTCTACCTATCGTCTACCTTGTCCATATCAGCAGATAATCGTGGCATTGTAGCCGTCAAGTGGTTTCCAGAATATGAGTAACACAAGCGGCGCGTCTTTGCAAAATCGAGCGAAAATATATACATATACCTAAAAGAAAAAAACGTAATTTATTTGAACTAAAACAATTTTGAAATGAAACTACTTTTTACGGATTTTATCGCGGTATATTGATATTATTTAGTTCCCGACGTTTCGGATCCTTTACGGCATCCATGGTCACGGGCAGACTGAGGTGTTGGACGTCTTGATGTTAAAATTACAGCTACCTTACATTTTTGTTAATTATTAGCGATCCGATTCACGCAGAACGAGCTCACCGTATCCTTTGGTTTATGAGGACTCGTGGTTTATCAAATCTGATGTAGTGCTGGGTCTTGTCTAGGGTATGTGCGAGCTTCAATCAAAACATTGCATGAATTGAACTTGAATTGATGAATTGTTCAATGTCTAATATTCGCGTAAGTGTCAGAAATCAGTAAAACAATTTTTACAAAATTTATCGCATTGTATTGATATTATTTAATTCTCGACGTTTAGCATCCATGGTTACGTAGATGGTAGACTGAGGTGTTGGACGTCATTATTTTAATATTACTAACAACTACCTTATGTTTTTTGTTAATTATTAGCGATCCGATTCAGGGAGAATAAGCTTACTGTATTCTTTAGTCTTGCAATTTTGAGCGTGGATTTATATTTATCAGAGATAGCTGCCGGGCCTGGCTTTGCTCGATTTCCCGTAGGAATGAAGCATTTTCCCGCGATAAAAAGTAGCCTATGTTCATCAGGGATAATGTCGGCTTCTAATGGTAAAAGAATTTTTCAAATCGGTCCAGTAGTTTCAATCATATCTGTCCTCTTTATAATATTGGTGTAGAAGTTTAGAAAAATGTGCAGCATACAAATATTCACAGTATTAGTTACATTATAATATAAAGATCCTACTTTATTTGTCTTGTGGTCGTAGGTGCGACTATTAGCATAGCGGTACTAGATTTGTTTCGATAGAGCAAAGTATTAAGAAACTGTGCTAAAATGCCGCTTTCGACTCTGTGCTGCTTTAATGGTCACATCATTCAGCCTGTCATAGTAAACTTCTGAACAGGCTATTATGGGTCAGCAAAGTCAATAGACACAATGGACAGCAATAGACCAATAGACACAATAGACGCCAGAGAAGTTGCAGATGCAACTTCTCTGGTGTATATTGGCCACCAGGTGGCTCGTCAGCACGTTTACCTCACCAGCACATAAACCTAGCCTCCTCTTTCAGATCCTCAGTTTATCTAATTCTACACTCGTTTCTCGTGTGCATTATCCTGATTTAAGTCCTTATGCTCATTTGTCTGATGGATACATCTTCTGAACATATGCGCCGATTACGAGCACTATGCACCTGTTCTTTTTTAAGGATCCTGCCAATAAGATCGGTGTAAGCCCTTCTAGGACGACCTCTTCCGATGCTGCCGCTGACATTTGCCTTATAAATTCCTTTCGATAATAGTTTTTCACTCACTCTGCCACTTAATTATCATAAAATTTGCCTATTCCCTTATATTGGACTTGGCTATCCTTTTTGAAAACATAGTTCATTCTGTAGACGTAGTTCAGTATAGGTTTATAAACATATCTATATTTTTTCAGTTCATAACTCTCCATTGTCTCTAACAAACTCATAAAAACAGATTGTGATCAGCAATAATACCTACTATATCAGCAATTTTACTGCCTTTTGCCAGTCGACACAGGATTTATAAATAAAATGATTTATTTAAATCATATTCATACGTAAATGGTCCCGAACAGTTAAAATTCAAGAATACATTATTTTACTTAACTTCGATGTTTTTGTTAACCAAGAGTGACGAGAATCGACAAAAAACTGAATTCGTTAGACGATAAAATTTTCTTTCTCGCTCTAACACAATTCAGAAAAAAGGATAGCTTTAGAACCTAGTGAGCTTTTTGGTCCTTCGAAGTTATTCACGAAATGAAAATAAAATTAAGCTACCTACTGAAACACTGGGTTTCCATTAGCAAAAATTTCTGTAATTTGCTGTCTAATGGTTGTAATTTTATATTTACTACGTAGCTATTTACAGCTACCGAGTGTATTTAAGAATACTTTTCTACTTAGTATCAAGGTTCTTACCTTGAATTTTTTGTTCTTAGACTATACTTTATTGTATAACATTGTAAAGAAGCATTATATATTTACTTATTGCTGGCTTGTAACATCAACCGATTTGTTTATCAATAAGCATTAAGCATATTAAATAAAAATCAGTATGTAGATCGTTTACTTCCAACAAAATCGTAAAACTAGGCACATTTTATTGCGTATGATCATAACCTTAGCACGGCAGCCGGTATAACCCGACCGAAACGAGAATACACTTACCGGGGCCATAAAACCTCTTGCCTCTGGTTACATCGAAAATGATTCCGTTAACAGCGAGCAAAACTCTGCCGTCGGGTTGTGTTCCATCGTAATTCTTCAATTCGGCTACTGTCAGGTCCTTCCTTAGCTTTGGTAGTCTTGGAGGAGGTGGAGCCACGGTCACTTCAGATTCAAAGTTCGATTTTATAATCTTATACACAAGGTACACAATAATAGCTATTAACACAATATTAAGTGGGCTCATAAGTTCCTCCCATATCGTAGAAGTTGTGTCTGCCATTTTGATACGTGCGTATGCGCCGGCCGCGGTTACAAAACTGCTCTATCGTCACGTTATCAAGCCAGTGGTAAGGTCAGCGAGTATAATGCCGTCACTAGACGTGTATGTTTTAAAATTCGACGGGATATTTACTGATTTTTGTAATGTGAGATTGTAGCTGTTATGACAATCTTTGTTTATGACAACTGTGCTGCATTGTTAGCGATAGTTATCGTTTTGTTAAGTGATTTTAATGCGCTTTAACGCTGCCAGCGTAACAACTACGTTTATGATTTTTTAGATAATAGTGTCACTGTACTGAATGAAATGAAAAATGAAAAATTACTGTAGGTATGTTAGTCTGGAATCCGCTTCTGAGCAAGTAAGTATAGTCACGTGACAAGAGCTTCCCGAATAAAGGTTAAAATAACTACATAACAACTCATGCAACGGTGTCATCTGTAGGAACACTAGGATATTTCAGCCTTGGCTCTTTTTTTAAAGGGTTTGTAAAAAAACTTTCAACTATTATGATGACGTCTTGCCTTCGTCAGATAAACAGAAAATTGTTCTTATTATCAAATATCAATAATATAAGAAGAAAGGAATTACTTATTATGGTTATGAAATACCTAATCATAATAAAAAAATACCAATTCACAGGAAATAAATATCATTTCACAATATCTAGTAATTGGAAACTACTAACTAATGAATACTGAAATTGGATTCTATTATATCGACTCGATTATAAACAACCTATATTTAATTAGACAAATCCTAGGTACCTTTGTTCTAATATTAGTACATTTTAATTAAAAGACAAATACTACACAGTATGAGAAAAATTAATGAAACATTATTTTTTTAAACTACGGCGTCATGTTAACCCTTGTCCCGAGCGCAACTGCTAGGATACAAGTTCTGGGTTCAATTCCCAGGTTGAGGAGTGTTTTTCTATAAAATTCTAAGTAGCAGCTCAGAGTTTAGTTTTATGCCTGTTTAATAGCAATAGGCTCGCTACATAATACAGAGAACTGAAATTTACTGAGGAACAGTGCGTACGTTATGTTTTTTCTAAATTAAAATCATTTTGTTGTCTCTATTTTAACCATGTCACACAATTACTTAAACCAAAATATAAGCAGGTTTATGTTAAAGAAAACGACAGTCATGCTTCCAACGCACATAAATTATACGACAGTAGCATTCAATAATTCTTCTTAGCTTTTAGTAATAAACATGTTTGCCAATCCCGTAAATATTCACAGCTCCTTTCTTAGTGGATGCTTATATTTTAGGAATATAAAGTTATTTAGGGAAGGAAAAATTCGACTCGCAGGCAGGATTTGAACCTACGTCTTCTGGTTCCACGTACCAGACACTATGACATCTAAGCCACCGCGAGTCCTACCTGCCATGTTTTAGCTGTGGAGGCTTGTCATTAGCAATTAGTTTATCAATTTTTTTTATTTACTACTATTGTATTAGTCTGTAAGCCTTCTTAAAAGTAATAAAAAAAATTGACAAAATTTACCTTCACATTCTGAACTTACGTCTTAAAGGTAACGTCTCTTAAATTTCGTGATTAATCAGTGAATTAAAAAACTGAAATACAAGTCATTCACTTGAAATAAATATATTTTAGAGACAGATTCTACAGAACAAAACATACTTAATTAAACTTATTTATGAGTATCTACCGTCCCTCTTTTTCATGTATTTAGTTTTAACTTGAATTTCTGTTGTATTGTAGGTATTCTTTATTAGAAATAAATAAACCGTTAAAATGTTACGCCATTTTTACCTCTCCCGAAAATGTCTTAACGTCACAAAATATTTCATTTTTTCCAGCGGCTACATAATCCGACAGGCGATAGACACGGCGCACTTTATGAATAGGGAACGAACTAGGAAATCGTTGGCGTGAATAATAACCGGTTTTAATTATCGTATAGGTATGACGTACGCTAGCAATGTAGTGCTGTACTTTGCATTGTAAAATAAAAGAATAGTTCTGAATTATCTATGCCAACATACTCAGTAAATGAATTTAAATTATTGTAGTGGATAGGTACAAATATCTTTATATATTACTAGCTTGAAGCTGAAATCCAACAGTGATGATCTCTTCTTTGTATGGGTCTCTATACATTATAGAGGTCAAGCTATATCTCAGGTGCTGTTTAATTATTTGAGATAAGAAGTATACCAGTTTTTAAGTTGGAGCACATACTGTCTAATAGTGATAACAAAATTAAAATCTATTCAGTAGTTGTTGCCCCAACCCGTAACAAACAGATAAGAATATTAAAAATCACATTTTCGGGTTCGGAGACATTTATATACCCTAACCCACTAGATTTTTTTTTAATATGTTCAATGAACAGGCACAGCTTTTTTACAATTTTATAATAGTAGAGAAGATAATTACGTTTTTTTAGCCCGGCCACAAGATTGGTTGTAGGAAACAAAATATGTAAACTGGATCTTACAAACTTACTTACGTAAGCTACTAATACATTTGTATTAGAATATGTCTCCAAAAAAAACTTACATGTAGAGAACTAAAATAAGTACAAAACTGTCATTCTATCCACAATTTCGAAGTCATTGAATGTCAATTTTGATAAAATAATAAATCAACATAGCATACAATCACGCCTGTATTCCCCGAAAGGTTATGCAGAGGCGTACTAATGTACACCCACAGTTCGCCGGTATGTTTAGGTCCGATGTAATAGGGGGCAAGCCTATTGCCATTAACCGGGCCCAAATTCCTCTGAACTCCGAGCTGGGAATTTCATAGAAAAACCCAATAACACTGCTCGACCTGGGAATCGAACCCAGGACCTCTAGCGTAGCAGTCTCGCTCAGGACCACTTGGCTAATGAGGCAGTTAAATAATAAATCAATGTTGTTGTAGTGTTGATATAATCATTATCACCAGCTGATACCGGAGACCAAAGGTTATATCGGAGGCGTAGCGACTTAACACAAATGAATTGTTTATATCTATGGTCAGGGCTATGGGCCCTTTGAATACGTCCAGCGAAAGCTAACCACACTGAAAATGGCAAATATCACGACTCCCACGACTCAAGATATGGGGCAAAGAGTTTGGCGTAGCGGCTCTGAGATCTGCTTCTGCGCTACGTGTTGTGGGTTTGATCCCCACACGGAGTAAATATTTGTATGGTACAGGTAGTCGTGCCGGGTCTGAGCGTTGCGTATGTGAGAATTTGTGTTTGTAAAAGCACCCACGATACAGGAGAAAATCCTAGTGTGGGGCAACATTTTTTAAAAGAAAAACCAGTATGGTTCTTAGTCAATACGAGTCCGAATTACTTAATTGACGCCGTCTCCCTAGGTGGCAGACGATCTATAAGAATTTTTCGTACCACAAAAAACGGGCTATGGGTCTCTTCCACCTAGAAGTAAATGGGTCCACAAAGACACATCATGATCCTTTCCACAACCCAACTGATTTCTTAAGAATAGACTGGCTGTCAGGTTTTTTGGGCTTCTAATGACTTTATAGGTGTTCGTGTGACTGCCGGGATTGACGACTTTATGAACTCTCCGAGGCACGGAGGGGTCCCCCATCCACGGAGAGGTCCTATTGACAGCGGTAAGAGCAACTTAACCTTGCAGATCGATTGATCATCCTAGTTATTACTTAGCCAAGAGGATTTTTATTATTACTTATCCATAAGTAAGTTCATTAAACATCATGTCACTGTTAATTGTAATAATATAATTAATAATAAAATATGATCTAGCAAAAATTGGCCCGCGTAAATTTAAAATTGAACACAATCCATTTCCGATTAATTATGATGCTATTAATGTTCGCGTTATCGAAACATGCAATGGTTGTGAAATCATAATTATGACTCAACAACTTACATGTTTTATTACAATGTTTATCGTTTAAATCAATATTTTGATCGTCATTAAAATATGAATGATTCAATTTATGTAATTATCTTCATACAATTTTACCATAATATATCATTTCATTGTGACATTTAGTTTTGATCATCATGATGTCATTAAAACATGTGGCAGAGTCATCGTCACGTTCATTTAAATAAATAAAAAACAGTGCAGTGTGAACTATAAAATGGTGTTAAATACATTAGGTACTTCAACTATGGCCGTATTACAGTAATTCATATTTAGACATCAATGGTTGAATACTAATAAGCCAAGTATGATGCAGAAAAAATTGAGCAAACAGTGTTCATCGAATATTTTTTTACATTCCTAACCAGCCAATAAATCTCCGCTAATAATAATTACTACTTATAACATAATGAATAAAATCCATAACAACTGAGCACCAAACATAGCAACTGAGTCCCAAAATGTCATAATTCAATTAAACAGAACACGAGTTCCAATTGAAATTGCTGTTCGAAATTTAAGTTGCTGCCAACAAGCCGATTATAACTTTTTATTTTTGTATAGCTCATTTTAAAATCGTCCGTGTATTGTTTCCAATTGCGATTATTGTACCAATTTAATTGCATCCCTGACAGTTCAATTAACTTGAACAATTTTTGATCTGTTACCCGTAGCTTTATGTGAGGTTTATTGTTAGCTTATTTTAAAAGCTTTTATGCAATTTAATCAACTTAACATACATACATACAATCATGCCTTTCTCCCACAGATTGTTTATATACCCTTACCCACTTGTTTTTTTTTAACATCTTCAATGTACAGACACAGCATTTTTACATTTTTATAATAGTAGAGAAGAAGTATCAGAATTAACCTTTTGATCGTAAGCTCTTCTTAAATTACTCTTAGTAGTTACTTTACTTTACTGTTACTTTACTGCAGAAAAAATGCTAAATGAGAAAAAACAGCGGGTTGCACTCCGGAAGTGCCCGCAGAAGTGAAAACTTGAACATTATCGTTGTGCATTTTTGGTATTTTGGAACGGTTAGGAAATATTTTCGCACGAATTGCTTTAGTTATCAATATAAAAGTATCATTTATGTGGTAAAATACTATATTCATTTATTGCGCTATCGTACACAAACATGACAATTTATATGACATAAAAAATGTAACACTGCAGGGTGCCGAGTCTACTATTTAGTTGTGTCAGAATAATTGTGATTCAGTGACTTCAAAATTATAGATTTTTGACAGTTTTGTCTACGAAATCTGTAATTTCTTATGTCATTTAGTGCCATTGGACGGTCATTCTGAGGCAATTGAAATAGCAGACTTGGGCCCCTGAACTATTGCAACCGTCTTACGAATTTTCGATCAGGTCACGTGTCCTGACGCGAGTTTAACATTCTTTACCTATCCTAAAAAGTGCACAACGAAGAAGAAAGTTTTCACTTCAAAAATGTTAAGTGTTTTTGTAACTTCTCAGGGGCATAATATATAAAGAAGTTATACATAAATATTAATATCTATGTAGAGTTCAATACCACCAAATTACCATAACCGTTCTCTGACGTCTCTCTCTCTTATTTAAATAACTTGAAATTCATGAACGTACATTGTGACTGGCTTATTGGTCACCAGACCAGCTGTTGAACGTGAAGTCCTGGTTTCCTTTCCCAGGTCGAATAAAATATTATTGGATTTTCCTTTTACAGAATTCTCAGTGGTAACTTTGGTTTGTGTCCCAAGAGCGACTGCAACGGTAGATGTCCCGGGTTCAATTCCCAGGTCGAGCAAAAAGTGTTATTGGGTTTTCTAAGAAATTCTCAGTAGCAGTTTAAGAGTTGTGCGCGGATAATAGCAATAGGATCGCCCCTATTACATGGGACCTAGACATACCGGTGAACTGTTGTAGGTACACCTCTGCCTAACCCTTCGGCGAATACCGGCGTAATGGTAAAAGGCGAATACGGGCGTAAACGTATATAAGCTCAACCTCAATAACATGGTGAACTGTGGGTGTCCACATACGACTTCCTTCGAGAATACGAGCTACTACCCTTCTGACTACCACTAACCATTAATATCATCGTTAATGTGACATCAGGTAGTATTTTTTATTTTGCTAAGTTAGCAGCTGTCAACCATACTGCCTAGGGAGCCGTAAGTAAGCGGTTACTTACTCATTTGCTCATTAATTTCAACGGCTACATTAATTGGCAATTCAAACTGGAACAGTGTATTATTAGCACTTATTACTTATCAACAGAATATTTGCCATGGTAACACACAGACAAACTCAGCACAGTTCCCTAAATAATCTATGTGAAAATTCATAAACTATTGTGTATTGATTCAAGTTGTGCATCTCTCAACAATATTGCAAATGTTTTATGCCTAGGCTCACACCCACAACAGTTCGAATCACACATGGAACCACAAAAAAAAACAGTAAATAAATATATCACATTTAATTTATATCACAATAATATGATGATTCACGCTACGCGGACGAAGTCGCGGGCATAAGCTAGTTGTAAATAAAGGTTAGTTTCTTTTTCTCTCCATAAAGAGTTTCGCACTACAAACACCGTGTGGCAGGAGATTTCACAAACAATCAATTAACAGACATAAAGTACATCCATTGACTCGAAACAAATATGCGTAGAATGCACACATATTTTTTTTAGTCAAGAATTGAACCCATGATATTCGGTGCAATGGTAATCATAATTATAATTCACCAAAGTTATTTACAAAAAAAAGAGAACACTTCGTTATTAAATAATTGTACACGATACAATCGCAGTTTCTATCGCAAAACGTCTGTTAATTAATAAATTATGTGCTACGAAAATAAATGCAAACAACTACGTCAAGTGGCCCGTGTAGGCTGCATCAATAAAACAACATGGACGATTTGAGACCGGCCGGTCCCGACACCGAGAGCCGCTCAATAAAAGCTGCGCGTCCCGGATTTCAGAATCATGGAATGGACATGCTGATTCCTGATACATGCGAATATTAAATATACTGAGATTAAACCACTTTACAGATTTTATCGCGTTATATTTAGGTACCTACATTATTAAATCATGATGCTTCAGACTCTTTACAGCGTCCATAGACGCAGTGGTTCCATTTCAATTATGCAATGGAAATAAATTTTATTGAAACAGAGGTTAGTAAGCAATAATGGCTGGTGTATCCATAAAATATTTAGAATGGAAGCTGGCGCCTCTATCGGTTACACGAGGAACTATGTTTTCCTTATAAAATACATACATATTACCAAACTATACTGACTTAACTCCTGGTCGAGGTGCAAGATAATAAGAAGATATAAGTATGGAGTAAATGAATGAAAGTGAATGTTTAAGGGTGGTTAGAATCTGTATTATTTTAGATGACGAATACCGCGCCTGAATATTTTTTACGAGCAACACTAGTTCAATCTGTGCAAAACAAACATCTGGCAAGTACAAGCCTTGGTTATGTAAACTATACATGTCTCTTCTCTTGGCTCAGAATACAGAAAGAACTGTAGCACGTTTGTTGTTAGGATTTAACGTCAAACTGTGTTATCGTCTTCTACTGGTTGGGAGATGTGCAAGATAAATGGATTGAGTACCTACGCAAGCTCCATCTTGGCCTAGGTTAAACTTTCCATCAGCGATCCATGGGTAAAAGCGATAATAAAAATGTTTCGAGGGGACGTTATTTCATATTTTCAATTAAATTTAAATCGGCAAGGCAAAACTCATCGAATTACCGTTAATTCAAAACGTCATCTACTGATTATCCTGTATATAAATTCCAAGGATCTAGCGCAATGTAGATTTTATAACAGTCGAACAGTGAAGAGCACTTCACTTACTGAATTTATAAAGAAATGCCTTCCCACGATGCTAATATTAAGTGAAATTCTGAACCTACAAAAAAAAAAATTAAATGTGATATATTTATTTACTGTTTTTTTTTGTGGTTCCATGTGTGATTCGAACTGTTGTGGGTGTGAGCCTAGGCATAAAACATTTGCAATATTGTTGAGAGATGCACAACTTGAATCAATACACAATAGTTTATGAATTTTCACATAGATTATTTAGGGAACTGTGCTGAGTTTGTCTGTGTGTTACCATGGCAAATATTCTGTTGATAAGTAATAAGTGCTAATAATACACTGTTCCAGTTTGTATGGTTGACAGCTGCTAACTTAGCAAAATAAAAAATACTACCTGATGTCACATTAACGATGATATTAATGGTTAGTGGTAGTCAGAAGGGTAGTAGCTCGTATTCTCGAAGGAAGTCGTATGTGGACACCCACAGTTCACCATGTTATTGAGGTTGAGCTTATATACGTTTACGCCCGTATTCGCCTTTTACCATTACGCCGGTATTCGCCGAAGGGTTAGGCAGAGGTGTACCTACAACAGTTCACCGGTATGTCTAGGTCCCATGTAATAGGGGCGATCCTATTGCTATTATTACGATTACAAAAATCATTCTGTTGCCTTCCAGTCTAAACAGACGCGGCTGAATATCAAAATTTTATGCGAAACGTCTGCCATCATACCTCCGCCCAATTTTTGGGCAATGCCGATCTCCTAAGGTTAATTTTATTTATTTATTTAAATTGGTTCACCAACAATTGCTTACACTAGTGTTGTGACAAAGGTAGCATGTTAGAAAGCATATGACAGTGTAACAATCACTTAAAGGTAAACTCTGCATGCAATATTAAAGAAAATACATTAATTTAAGTCGTACATTGATATGCTATACTAATTTATATAATTTACGCTCATAAACATAAACACCTCGAAAGCTCAAAACAGAAGTAAATATGGATCAATGATCAATCAACGTTGAGCATGGATCACAAAGATGAAGATGTACAGTTAGAAGATGTATAGTTAATATTACAAATTAACCTAAAATACTAAGTATTAACATTAAATGCTTGATTAAATTAACATTAAATACATGCGAAATCGTTTGTTATGGCTAATCTGAGTTGAGATACTTAAGGAAGTTGGCTTTCAGCTTGAGTAAAGAGTCAAAGTGCAGATCAATTTGGTCACCACAACTGTTCACAACCCTACATAACCTCGCCACAGGAGAGTTGGCACCCTACGTTCTACTCTGTGGCGGGCAGAGTGGCGTTATTGCCCTGCGAGGAATTCTTGAGGGGGCACGGAAGTTAAAAAGGCTCAGTATCTGTGGGCAGTCAATTTTGTGGGTCATCACTTTGCACACAAACATTGCGTCGATAAGGCGACGGCGCCTCTCCAGCGATATCATTTTAAAGTGTCTCAGTCGATGTAATTAATGATGATGCCAGTTTATCGGGAGTCTGACTATCACTAATGATTGTCTTAGGTGATTGGCATCAGGACCGACGGCTTGACGAGCTCTCAGAGTCATTAAAGAGTCTGGATAAGCTAAGAAAGTTCACCCGTGTACTGTGCGTAATAAGCTTTACTTTGCAGTGCGATTGATTTTTAGCTAGGCTTAGCCAGATCGTATCACTCAATAACCATCAAATAACCTGCCACTCATCTGCTACAGCATAGTCAGAATACAATTGAAGAACTATTCCATCGTATAATTTAAACGAACACAAAGGGTATGGATTCATAAAATATCTAATTTCAGATTCAACATTATGGTAAAGCTTCGCGGACTGGTGAAGAAAAATCTGGTTTTTATTCTTACTGACATAACATCAGTGCATTCGACCTCCTTTGTAACAAAGAAAAATGCATTACCAACATGCAAATCCAACCGAGTAAAGTAACAATTGGTCTCAGCTGCAAAATTCCAACCCACTTCGTCTTTATCAAAGAAATAAATGAAAGAAATGGTTTGCACTTCCACTTTTTATATTCACTTTCTCTAGTCACATTTGCATTGTGCAAATAAGAGTGTCTATAAAAATGGCGGTGAATAATATCCTAAATCTACTTTCAAAGGAAATCTTAGGGAGCGTTGACGTTTAAAATAAATGATGACGATGAAAAAGTTTTTACTAAAGATGTTCTAGAAGTTTCCTTAGCGGTTGTGATATTTAAATTGTGAATATGAACTTCGAATTTTAAATGGTATTCAAGCTTAAGAATAATTTGACACTTGTGTACTAAAATAATGATCCATGGGCTATTAAATACGAGTAGACCCGCATATTAAATGAGAATAAAGAACCTAAACACTAAACATTTTGAGTGCGGTTAAGGAAAAATACTTTCGAAAATCTCACTATGCCAGATGCTAACCGTAGTAGTAGTGGCTCTAGACTTTCATGCCATGATGAGTTATTTATAAAAATATCTCATTCGAAATTTAAACATATTTTAAAATGTTCTTCACATTTTTTTTATTTTTTGATAAAAGAGGTTGTAAACAAAGTTCTTTAAACTTGATTCGGAAAATGTGGAGGCTATTTTCAATAGAAGCTAGTGAGATTTAAGTTAAGATTTGTTTACCTATGACTATTAGATGATTTGTTGTCATAATTAGATTGCTTCGTACGCAGCATTTTAAATATATTGAAAAAAAAAATAACTTACTTATGCACGTAAAAATAAAAGTAGGTATTCATATTTTGATATTATTTACGTTAATATTTTATAATTGTTTTATGGATAAATTTATTATATATTTATTTGAGCCCAATATTATGCTTCAATCAGTTTCTGCTGTATAACAAATAATTATTAAATTGTTATCTTTTGTTTTTCCTATGTGTACCAACTTTCTACAAAAAAAAAACTATTACCAGCATTCAACGGCCGGAATCTTCAAGTCATTGCACGATAAAAATTTAAAAAAAGTTTAAACAATGAACAAAAAATTCAAACATTTAATTTTTAAATTCGAATTCTAGAACATCGTCGACTTTAAAACTACCAACAGCAAAACGACTGCCGTCTTTGACGTTAATACGTATTCCCTCCCTCTCCATTGGGGTGGAAAGTAAAATAAAAACAAGAAACAAAGTGTACTACCGAGACAAAAAAGTGGTAATTGAGTATTCGAAGAGCAGTTGGAAGCCGGTGGCTAAATTATTCGGAGCACTTCTTTTACATAGATGTGCGAAGTTGGGTATTTCATTTGATAAGTTTAGTGTTTTTTTGTTTGCTGTGAATTAAATAGTCAACAATAATACATTATTCAGGTATTTTTTATGCGAAAACACCCATTGTTAATATATTTTTAATAACGTAAGTATTCTATATACAACATTAGTTCTAGTTGAAGTTGTTATCAAATGCTAATAATATTAGTCATAATTTTACAAACTTGACGAAACGTTTGGCATAGCTGCTGAGTGGTCCACTCCTGCACCGTGTGTTGTGGGTTCGATCAATAGACGGAGTAAATACATATTTATATTATGATCTACAAGTATTTGTGTGTGTGTTTGTGTGTATTCCGGGTCTGGGCGTTTGTGTATGTGAGAATTTGTGTTAGTAAGCAATATCAGAAAAAAAATCTATGGCAACGTTTAAAGTGAGAAATAGATTGCTATGCAATAATACAATATGTCTACATAAACGAATTTCTTCGCACTTCGTCTTATTTGTCTTTGCTGCACTTTACTATAATCTACGCATTACTCTCAATTCGCTGTCAATCTTAGAATAAAGAAAACTTTGTATTATATACATAACATAACATACCATCACGCCTGTATTCCCCGAAGGGTTAGGCAGAGGCGTACCCAGACCCACAGTTCGCCGGTATGTTTAGGTCCCATGTAATAGGAGGCGAGCCTATTGCCATTAACCCAATAACACTTTGCTCGACCTGGGAATCGAACCCAGGACCTCTAGCGTAGCAGTCGCGGTCAACACCACTTGGCTATTGAGGCAGTTTGTATACACTATTATATACACAATACATATTTATACATGGAACCATAACGGTGAACTGTGAGTGTACATTAGTACGCCTCTGTCCAACCCTTCGGGGATTACAAGCGTTGTTATTTATTTATACAACGTTATTTTTAGTAGAAGCGAAACCTGAATATAGTTTGTTCAGAATAAGTATTCGATTTCAATAATTTTTACAGACAGTAAAACACCATACGCGTACAACACAAGTCACGACAGGTCATCGCAGCACTTAGCGCGGGCGCATAGTGGGTGAGATGTGGTGAGCATGATTTTGTACTGAGAACCAGGTAACATGCTTAATAAAAGCTTATTAATTAAACTAGTAGACACGTGTCTCGGGATTAGCGTATACTAAAACTAAGGTACCATTTTTACTAAAACTATAGTACCATTTTTTTAAAACATCAATGCAACTTGGATTTTCTGCTAACCCTCTAGTTTACATTGTAGGTACTATACGCGAGCCCATTTCCTTACTTTTTATTGCGTCATTTTGAGTTACGCAATTACCTTATTTGGGAAGTGGAAACATATGAAAAATAGCTACACATTTTTTTCTTATAAAGAGCGTCAAAATATATTTCCCTTTGCGCCTGTCAAGGAAATGCTTTGGTTTGGTACTTGCAGGCAATGAGCAATCTGTCTTTATGTACCTACATACTATAGAGTCTTTATATAGGTACTACTATATTTTTTTCTTAAGTCAACATCTCAAGGGTTTTACCGGAGTTAGCACATCTATTTTTGAAAATACCTAATCAAGAATAACTCTATTTAAATTAGGTATTTATACATTTTATTCATGATGATGAAGCCATATTAAGCAGATTTGGCTACAGCTCTAGTGGCCAATATCTCTACAAAATTATCAAATCAATCGTTAGTGGTAGCTAAAAAACCCTGACAGCCAGTTTTCCCTATATCGGAATTACCCAGGAATTGGTTTGCGGAGGTCTTATTGCAGCTGCATCTGGTGAGAATGGAATTTAACTCTACTATAGTTAGAGATATATAATATACTAGCCTTTGTCCGCGGCTTCGCTCACCTGAAGCTATAGAAGGAGTAGAAATGGATTCCAAAAATAATTTAAGAAAAACCAACAGTTATGATCTCTTCTTTGTAAGGGCCTCTATAAATCAGAGAGGTCAAACTTTATCTCAGGATATGATTAATTAATTGTGATAAGAAGTTCACCAGTTTTTAAGTTGGAGCATAATATACTTTCTAACAGTGATAACAACATTAATATCTATTCAGCAGTTTTCGCTCCAACCCGTAACAAACATTGCTTTTTTACAATTTTAAAAAAGTAGAGAAGACGAAGTGTTTACCCAATCACTGTTTCGTTAGTCTTGTGGTTCCAAGCGCGACTGCTACGCTAGTGTTCGATTCTCAATGTGATAGTGGGATTTTCAATAAAATCCTGAGTAGCACTTCGGAGTTTCGAATTATGCCCGGTTAATGCCAATAGGTTCGCCCCCTATTACACGTGACCTAAACATACCGGAGAACAGTGTACAATAATATACCTCTGCCTAGCCTGCCTGCCTAAGTATGTTCTATGTTATAGTTAGGAATTGAATAGTAAAATGCTAAAAGATTTATGGCGTATTTATTCCGACCATCACCTACCATGTACTGAAATAATGAAGAAATTGAACATAATTGTAATAAATTATTGCGTAAAAAGGTCTCTTTATTAACCAGAATAGTTCATTTGTCTTAAATTAGTCACTTCATGTGACAATGTATGTATTTCATTTCGTTTCCTTTTCGTTTTAATATAGATACTTAATTACCTCCATTCAATGTTTCTTGGGGGCGAAATAGCACCTTTCATGGTTTTTAATGTAGGCACGGCTAATATTATCCTGCCTGTTTCACGGCCGCTTAACTTCCCCAGAAATTAATATTTGATATTCTTGAGTGTCTTAGCAGTTCGGTGTCATAATATTTGAATTGTATTTTTGGATAAAGTTAATTTAAATATTAATTCTCATTCATCAAAATAAAGCAAAATTTTAAATTAGGTACATAGCATTTAAATACACAATTTAAATGAAATAATGATTTCAAATAATCATTTTGGGTTGGTAGCAGATTATTAGTATTATTCAATAAAGGTCATTTAAAGAAAGTTCTATTGTTTGCCAAAGCTTTTTCAAAGGTACCAACATACGGCCCATCATAAGATATGTGGTTACTGTCACCCTAGGACATCGACAATAAATAGGATACTTTTAACTAAGATATTTACTATCGTGACAATACGGGTCAATTTAGCCGAAGTAATAATATTTTACTTGTCTATCCAATTGGCTTACCTCTTAGAAAGTGAACGCAATGTTTAATTACTCAACGTTAAACCAAATAATTAAAATCTCTAATTAAATGATGAAATTCTTTAATTTAATTAGACACTTCCTTCGAGCCTTTTCCCAACAAAGTTAGGGTTGGCTTCCAGCCTAAACAGATGCGGCTGAATCTAATTATTTTACACGAGCGACTGTGCTCAGACCTCCACAACCCGATTTCTGGGCAATACCAATATTCGGAGGATAGACTGGTTGTCAGGTTTTTGGGCTTCTGATTACCACTAACAATTGTTATAGATGTTCGAATGACAACCGGGACCGACAGCTTTACGTGTTCTTCGAGGCAAGGACGGGTCTCGATGTGTTAAGGATCGTCACCCTAACCATACACTAATCGTAGCGAGCGCAGCTGAACCTTGCAGATCGGTTGATCCGCTTAGTTATTACTTAACTACGAGCACCTAAATTAAAGAATTTATTCATTCGAAATGATGATTTTCCTTCTCCCTATTCTAAGCAAACAGTATTAGGAGCGTCCTCATGCCATATGACGCAGACACACCTCGGCACTATCTCGTATGCAAACAGTTGTAGAACTCACGCTATTATGGCAACACTATTTAAACTACGAGGATAGGTTTCCATTGTTAGACGTTAAGTGACTGATTTTATTTGTTAGCTGATATAATAGCTTCTAATTTGAGAGAAGGAACATACAGTGCTACGATAAGTGCTGAATAGAAAAGCTATAGGCTATATATCAATATAGCCTATAGCTTTCCTTAATAAATGGCCTATCTAACACTGAAAGAATTTTTCAAATCGGGCCAGTAGTTCCTGAGATTAGCGCTTCAAGCAAACAAACAAACAAACTCTTCAGCTTTATATATTAAGTATACTAGCTTCTGCCCGCGACTTCGTCCGCGTGGAATAGATACAACTTCGAAAAGTCCCTTAGGTGCGTCCCTTGGATATGACCTGGAGACCTTTGACATTTTTTGTCCTTATGCTTAAAGTAATAATGTGCTCAACATCTAACATAACATAATCAATCCATTATGGAAGTTCCTCTGCTGGCCACGGGTCTCCAACCAAAAGAAGCGGAAGTCATTATAGACTAGGAAAATATAGATAAAAATCTTTTTCGATCTATTTTTATTGAGTTCAAAATATCGAGAGAGCAGGCGGTACGTATCACACGTATGTTTTACATTTTTCAAATGAAAAATGAATTGTTTTCAGTGAGCTATGTACAATATTGTAAATGGTAGAAATCTCTCAATACAATAGAACGTTTTTCTTTTACTTTTTGAGAATTTTACTCTAGTATAAACAAGGTTCTAATACTTTAGAAATTCAACGGAGGTGAATACACTTCTAAAAAATCGGTGTTTCGAAAACTTATACACCTGGTTGTTGTTTACTGTAGCAGAGAGGAGTAGAGGGTTGCGAATTATGAATATACATAATTATACTTAAGCCTTTTTAGAATAGAATAGGATAATCTTTATTGTACACACAAAAGAAAAAAAAGAGATTCTTTGCTAATAGTGATATCTAGAAGACCTTTAGATAGACAGGAAAGATATGGAAAAGGGGGGTACCTACCAGAAAATAAATAAATAAATGAAAGTACTTAAACAATAATTTACATAAATACGATTTAAGGCGTAGGCAGAAACTCGAGAATGGCACTTGCTACAATTCTTGCATACACACGCTCCGGTTGCGAGTACTACGCACCTGACCATTTAGAAGGACCCCACCGATCAGAGAATTATATAGCATATCATGTGATCGTCTGTAAGTCAAGAGTTACTCGCACAATGTGGTCCTCGGAGACGTCTTCATGGTCCGGATTTAATAAAAAATTCTTCGCCCATCTGCACTCCTTGAAGGAATCGTTCGCTGTCTAATGGGTAGTACATATTACATAGTATCTCTAAGGATTTCTACAAGGTAGAAAAAAAGAAATGTCCTATGACTTTAATCAGAAGTCATTTTAACACCGACTTTCCTATAGTCCTAGAGACAGTTATTTTAATAAGTTAACACTTCAATCATTAAACCTGAGTTCAATAAATTCATTCAACAATATCTTTAGATTCCCTCTCATTTGGTAGCTAAGCTAGCAATAACTGCAGTGATGTACGATGAACAAGAGTCGCGAAGTTTCCCCAAGTTCCAAATCCGTAATGTTTTAATGCACTCCGTCTGCGGGTTGTCGGTTACACAAGAACGCGTTTCCACTGTAGCACGCCATTTCTATTTAGAAATACCTTGAAAATAATGTGTGGATTTTTAAGAACATCGCTAAGCCTCGCATATGTTTTTAAATCCGGAATCTATCGCTTTCACATAAGCGTGTCATGTAGCGGTATAAAGGAGTTAACATCACCAAAAATTATGTGCCAGTTTTTGAATATTTTGTTAATCCTTATTATCAATTGACTATTTACCGAATTTAGTCTTACCTCAATACCCTACTACTGAACCCTGTTTGCTTGGACGCCCACAATAATTATCTTAATTAACTAATTTAGCTAATTTAGATTGAGATGTATACGAGGTTGCAGATGAAATTGTATTAGGGACTTAATTATATATTAATTCTTTCAGTGTGCAATAATATTGTTCACAAAAGCAGCATAGCTGCAGATTGGACACTCAAAAGTAATAATACTGTTTTTGTCACAAAATGTTTTCTGCAGATATCCCGCATTTATTTTCTATTCAGCACTTATCGTAGCACTGTATGTTCCTTCTCTCAAATTAGAAGCTATTATATCAGCTAACAAATAAAATCAGTCACTTAACGTCTAACAATGGAAACCTATCCTCGTAGTTTAAATAGTGTTGCCATAATAGCGTGAGTTCTACAACTGTTTGCATACGAGATAGTGCCGAGGTGTGTCTGCGTCATATGGCATGAGGACGCTCCTAATACTGTTTGCTTAGAATAGGGAGAAGGAAAATCATCATTTCGAATGAATAAATTCTTTAATTTAGGTGCTCGTAGTTAAGTAATAACTAAGCGGATCAACCGATCTGCAAGGTTCAGCTGCGCTCGCTACGATTAGTGTATGGTTAGGGTGACGATCCTTAACACATCGAGACCCGTCCTTGCCTCGAAGAACACGTAAAGCTGTCGGTCCCGGTTGTCATTCGAACATCTATAACAATTGTTAGTGGTAATCAGAAGCCCAAAAACCTGACAACCAGTCTATCCTCCGAATATTGGTATTGCCCAGAAATCGGGTTGTGGAGGTCTGAGCACAGTCGCTCGTGTAAAATAATTAGATTCAGCCGCATCTGTTTAGGCTGGAAGCCAACCCTAACTTTGTTGGGAAAAGGCTCGAAGGAAGTGTCTAATTAAATTAAAGAATTTCATCATTTAATTAGAGATTTTAATTATTTGGTTTAACGTTGAGTAATTAAACATTGCGTTCACTTTCTAAGAGGTAAGCCAATTGGATAGACAAGTAAAATATTATTACTTCGGCTAAATTGACCCGTATTGTCACGATAGTAAATATCTTAGTTAAAAGTATCCTATTTATTGTCGATGTCCTAGGGTGACAGTAACCACATATCTTATGATGGGCCGTATGTTGGTACCTTTGAAAAAGCTTTGGCAAACAATAGAACTTTCTTTAAATGACCTTTATTGAATAATACTAATAATCTGCTACCAACCCAAAATGATTATTTGAAATCATTATTTCATTTAAATTGTGTATTTAAATGCTATGTACCTAATTTAAAATTTTGCTTTATTTTGATGAATGAGAATTAATATTTAAATTAACTTTATCCAAAAATACAATTCAAATATTATGACACCGAACTGCTAAGACACTCAAGAATATCAAATATTAATTTCTGGGGAAGTTAAGCGGCCGTGAAACAGGCAGGATAATATTAGCCGTGCCTACATTAAAAACCATGAAAGGTGCTATTTCGCCCCCAAGAAACATTGAATGGAGGTAATTAAGTATCTATATTACAACGAAAAGGAAACGAAATGAAATACATACATTGTCACATGAAGTGACTAATTTAAGACAAATGAACTATTCTGGTTAATAAAGAGACCTTTTTACGCAATAATTTATTACAATTATGTTCAATTTCTTCATTATTTCAGTACATGGTAGGTGATGGTCGGAATAAATACGCCATAAATCTTTTAGCATTTTACTATTCAATTCCTAACTATAACATAGAACATACTTAGGCAGGCAGGCTAGGCAGAGGTATATTATTGTACACTGTTCTCCGGTATGTTTAGGTCACGTGTAATAGGGGGCGAACCTATTGGCATTAACCGGGCATAATTCGAAACTCCGAAGTGCTACTCAGGATTTTATTGAAAATCCCACTATCACATTGAGAATCGAACACTAGCGTAGCAGTCGCGCTTGGAACCACAAGACTAACGAAACAGTGATTGGGTAAACACTTCGTCTTCTCTACTTTTTTAAAATTGTAAAAAAGCAATGTTTGTTACGGGTTGGAGCGAAAACTGCTGAATAGATATTAATGTTGTTATCACTGTTAGAAAGTATATTATGCTCCAACTTAAAAACTGGTGAACTTCTTATCACAATTAATTAATCATATCCTGAGATAAAGTTTGACCTCTCTGATTTATAGAGGCCCTTACAAAGAAGAGATCATAACTGTTGGTTTTTCTTAAATTATTTTTGGAATCCATTTCTACTCCTTCTATAGCTTCAGGTGAGCGAAGCCGCGGACAAAGGCTAGTATATTATATATCTCTAACTATAGTAGAGTTAAATTCCATTCTCACCAGATGCAGCTGCAATAAGACCTCCGCAAACCAATTCCTGGGTAATTCCGATATAGGGAAAACTGGCTGTCAGGGTTTTTTAGCTACCACTAACGATTGATTTGATAATTTTGTAGAGATATTGGCCACTAGAGCTGTAGCCAAATCTGCTTAATATGGCTTCATCATCATGAATAAAATGTATAAATACCTAATTTAAATAGAGTTATTCTTGATTAGGTATTTTCAAAAATAGATGTGCTAACTCCGGTAAAACCCTTGAGATGTTGACTTAAGAAAAAAATATAGTAGTACCTATATAAAGACTCTATAGTATGTAGGTACATAAAGACAGATTGCTCATTGCCTGCAAGTACCAAACCAAAGCATTTCCTTGACAGGCGCAAAGGGAAATATATTTTGACGCTCTTTATAAGAAAAAAATGTGTAGCTATTTTTCATATGTTTCCACTTCCCAAATAAGGTAATTGCGTAACTCAAAATGACGCAATAAAAAGTAAGGAAATGGGCTCGCGTATAGTACCTACAATGTAAACTAGAGGGTTAGCAGAAAATCCAAGTTGCATTGATGTTTTAAAAAAATGGTACTATAGTTTTAGTAAAAATGGTACCTTAGTTTTAGTATACGCTAATCCCGAGACACGTGTCTACTAGTTTAATTAATAAGCTTTTATTAAGCATGTTACCTGGTTCTCAGTACAAAATCATGCTCACCACATCTCACCCACTATGCGCCCGCGCTAAGTGCTGCGATGACCTGTCGTGACTTGTGTTGTACGCGTATGGTGTTTTACTGTCTGTAAAAATTATTGAAATCGAATACTTATTCTGAACAAACTATATTCAGGTTTCGCTTCTACTAAAAATAACGTTGTATAAATAAATAACAACGCTTGTAATCCCCGAAGGGTTGGACAGAGGCGTACTAATGTACACTCACAGTTCACCGTTATGGTTCCATGTATAAATATGTATTGTGTATATAATAGTGTATACAAACTGCCTCAATAGCCAAGTGGTGTTGACCGCGACTGCTACGCTAGAGGTCCTGGGTTCGATTCCCAGGTCGAGCAAAGTGTTATTGGGTTAATGGCAATAGGCTCGCCTCCTATTACATGGGACCTAAACATACCGGCGAACTGTGGGTCTGGGTACGCCTCTGCCTAACCCTTCGGGGAATACAGGCGTGATGGTATGTTATGTTATGTATATAATACAAAGTTTTCTTTATTCTAAGATTGACAGCGAATTGAGAGTAATGCGTAGATTATAGTAAAGTGCAGCAAAGACAAATAAGACGAAGTGCGAAGAAATTCGTTTATGTAGACATATTGTATTATTGCATAGCAATCTATTTCTCACTTTAAACGTTGCCATAGATTTTTTTTCTGATATTGCTTACTAACACAAATTCTCACATACACAAACGCCCAGACCCGGAATACACACAAACACACACACAAATACTTGTAGATCATAATATAAATATGTATTTACTCCGTCTATTGATCGAACCCACAACACACGGTGCAGGAGTGGACCACTCAGCAGCTATGCCAAACGTTTCGTCAAGTTTGTAAAATTATGACTAATATTATTAGCATTTGATAACAACTTCAACTAGAACTAATGTTGTATATAGAATACTTACGTTATTAAAAATATATTAACAATGGGTGTTTTCGCATAAAAAATACCTGAATAATGTATTATTGTTGACTATTTAATTCACAGCAAACAAAAAAACACTAAACTTATCAAATGAAATACCCAACTTCGCACATCTATGTAAAAGAAGTGCTCCGAATAATTTAGCCACCGGCTTCCAACTGCTCTTCGAATACTCAATTACCACTTTTTTGTCTCGGTAGTACACTTTGTTTCTTGTTTTTATTTTACTTTCCACCCCAATGGAGAGGGAGGGAATACGTATTAACGTCAAAGACGGCAGTCGTTTTGCTGTTGGTAGTTTTAAAGTCGACGATGTTCTAGAATTCGAATTTAAAAATTAAATGTTTGAATTTTTTGTTCATTGTTTAAACTTTTTTTAAATTTTTATCGTGCAATGACTTGAAGATTCCGGCCGTTGAATGGAGGCTTCCGGCGACTGGGACCGCAATTAACTCGGACCGCGGTCCCAGTCGCCGGATCCATTTAATTTAAATATTTTTCTTCCGGCGACTGGGACCACCAATAAATCCATACTAAAATCTATTGTTCAAATTAACAACAGTACAGTCAAACGAAAAATGTTCAAAGTAAGTAATATTTATAGAAAAAAACTCTTCGTTACAAAATATTTAAGTATTTATAGTTTGCTGACGGTGAGAAGTTGAAGGGCTTCCTTTATCCATTTTGATAGTTCTAAAATGGAAATATATTTTATTTTTAGAGACGAATAAATAACACTCTTTAGTGGAAAACATTATAATAAAAAAGTGAAATCTAAAAAACATAACCATAATTTTATTTATGTTTGTTTTAGTAATAAAGTAGTAAGTAAGTAAACTGCTTCGTTAGTCTAGTGGTCCCAAGTGCGATTGCTACACTAGAGCTTCTGGGTTCGATTCCCAGGCCGAGCAAAGTGTTATTGGGTTTTTCTATGAAATTCTCAGTAGCAGCTCGGAGTTTAGAATTTGTGCCCGATTAATGGCAATAGGCTCGCCCCCTATTAAATGGGACCTAAACATACCGGCGAACTGTGGGTGTACATTAAGTACGCCTCTGCCTAACCCTTCGGGGAATACAGGCGTGATGGTATGTTACGTTTTAGTAATCGCAAATCGTTATTAATTGAGGTAATAGTACGCCTCATCCAATTTAGAATCTTGAATTTCTAGTGGTCAAATTTAAATGTAAATATGTATTTGTAACTCATCGCTTGAGCAAGGACCCCCTTATTAACTTGGTTTGTTTATAAATAAGACAAAAAATTACATATACCTACCTGAAGACTAATGATTTCAAGGTACTGCACTATTTAAACGCAGGAATAACTTCATATCTAGTATAAGTAAGTAATATTTTTTATTCAAAGGATTTTACTTAGAACATTTTTTCGTTTGACTGTACTGTTTTTAACTTGAACAATAGATTTTAGTATTGATTTATTGGTGGTCCCAGTCGCCGGAAGAAAAATATTTAAATTAAATGGATCCGGCGACTGGGACCGCGGTCCGAGTTAATTGTGGTCCCAGTCGCCGGAAGCCTCGTTGAATGCTGGTAATAGTTTTTTTTTTGTAGAAAGTTGGTACACATAGGAAAAACAAAAGATAACAATTTAATAATTATTTGTTATACAGCAGAAACTGATTGAAGCATAATATTGGGCTCAAATAAATATATAATAAATTTATCCATAAAACAATTATAAAATATTAACGTAAATAATATCAAAATATGAATACCTACTTTTATTTTTACGTGCATAAGTAAGTTATTTTTTTTTTCAATATATTTAAAATGCTGCGTACGAAGCAATCTAATTATGACAACAAATCATCTAATAGTCATAGGTAAACAAATCTTAACTTAAATCTCACTAGCTTCTATTGAAAATAGCCTCCACATTTTCCGAATTAAGTTTAAAGAACTTTGTTTACAACCTCTTTTATCAAAAAATAAAAAAAATGTGAAGAACATTTTAAAATATGTTTAAATTTCGAATGAGATATTTTTATAAATAACTCATCATGGCATGAAAGTCTAGAGCCACTACTACTACGGTTAGCATCTGGCATAGTGAGATTTTCGAAAGTATTTTTCCTTAACCGCACTCAAAATGTTTAGTGTTTAGGTTCTTTATTCTCATTTAATATGCGGGTCTACTCGTATTTAATAGCCCATGGATCATTATTTTAGTACACAAGTGTCAAATTATTCTTAAGCTTGAATACCATTTAAAATTCGAAGTTCATATTCACAATTTAAATATCACAACCGCTAAGGAAACTTCTAGAACATCTTTAGTAAAAACTTTTTCATCGTCATCATTTATTTTAAACGTCAACGCTCCCTAAGATTTCCTTTGAAAGTAGATTTAGGATATTATTCACCACCATTTTTATAGACACTCTTATTTGCACAATGCAAATGTGACTAGAGAAAGTGAATATAAAAAGTGGAAGTGCAAACCATTTCTTTCATTTATTTCTTTGATAAAGACGAAGTGGGTTGGAATTTTGCAGCTGAGACCAATTGTTACTTTACTCGGTTGGATTTGCATGTTGGTAATGCATTTTTCTTTGTTACAAAGGAGGTCGAATGCACTGATGTTATGTCAGTAAGAATAAAAACCAGATTTTTCTTCACCAGTCCGCGAAGCTTTACCATAATGTTGAATCTGAAATTAGATATTTTATGAATCCATACCCTTTGTGTTCGTTTAAATTATACGATGGAATAGTTCTTCAATTGTATTCTGACTATGCTGTAGCAGATGAGTGGCGGGTTATTTGATGGTTATTGAGTGATTCGATCTGGCTAAGCCTAGCTAAAAATCAATCGCACTGCAAAGTAAAGCTTATTACGCACAGTACACGGGTGAACTTTCTTAGCTTATCC
The DNA here is from genome assembly GCA_947256265.1 of Acronicta leporina. Classification (NCBI taxonomy): domain Eukaryota; kingdom Metazoa; phylum Arthropoda; class Insecta; order Lepidoptera; family Noctuidae; genus Acronicta; species Acronicta leporina. Next base: position 4,165,449 of record OX366516.1, read on the forward strand.
AGACTCTTTAATGACTCTGAGAGCTCGTCAAGCCGTCGGTCCTGATGCCAATGACCTAAGACAATCATTAGTGATAGTCAGACTCCCGATAAACTGGCATCATCATTAATTACATCGACTGAGACACTTTAAAATGATATCGCTGGAGAGGCGCCGTCGCCTTATCGACGCAATGTTTGTGTGCAAAGTGATGACCCACAAAATTGACTGCCCACAGATACTGAGCCTTTTTAACTTCCGTGCCCCCTCAAGAATTCCTCGCAGGGCAATAACGCCACTCTGCCCGCCACAGAGTAGAACGGTTCTGGGTGCCAACTCTCCTGTGGCGAGGTTATGTAGGGTTGTGAACAGTTGTGGTGACCAAATTGATCTGCACTTTGACTCTTTACACAAGCTGAAAGCCAACTTCCTTAAGTATCTCAACTCAGATTAGCCATAACAAACGATTTCGCATGTATTTAATGTTAATTTAATCAAGCATTTAATGTTAATACTTAGTATTTTAGGTTAATTTGTAATATTAACTATACATCTTCTAACTGTACATCTTCATCTTTGTGATCCATGCTCAACGTTGATTGATCATTGATCCATATTTACTTCTGTTTTGAGCTTTCGAGGTGTTTATGTTTATGAGCGTAAATTATATAAATTAGTATAGCATATCAATGTACGACTTAAATTAATGTATTTTCTTTAATATTGCATGCAGAGTTTACCTTTAAGTGATTGTTACACTGTCATATGCTTTCTAACATGCTACCTTTGTCACAACACTAGTGTAAGCAATTGTTGGTGAACCAATTTAAATAAATAAATAAATAAATAAAATTAACCTTAGGAGATCGGCATTGCCCAAAAATTGGGCGGAGGTATGATGGCAGACGTTTCGCATAAAATTTTGATATTCAGCCGCGTCTGTTTAGACTGGAAGGCAACAGAATGATTTTTGTAATTAATCATACATAAAAATTAGAGTCAGAGAAATTCTATCTAAATCATTGAACAGCTTGTTTGCTATAGATACTATTTATTGGCTTTCAGAGATAAAATTTATAGAGTATTCGTTTCCACGTTCCATTAATATAATGTCCTGGGCGGCACACTTACGATCATATTGTGGTCAACCACATGATCGTAAGTGTGCGCCCTAGACATTAAAGGTTAGGTTAGGTTTCGGCTCGAAACCCACCCACTCGTTACACAAACATTTAAAATAGTTATTGAAAAAGCGAGTTATAAAAAATACTAGCACTGTGCGCCCCACATTGTAGGACAGCTAAATTTAAAAAAAAATGTTACATGCATAATTTTCTAATAAAAACGATCTTTATGATATATTTTTTAAATTCAACAGAACTTGAGATCCCTTAGACCGCTGTCATCAAATGAATGAGACCAATATTTTAGATTCAACCCCTTAGAGTTGCCACAACAAAACACGTAATTTATCAAACTTATTTAAAATAATAAAACGTGTTGCCAGCCTTAATTACGTTTGTTCAAGTTATATTGAAAGTTTATTGGCAAGAATATTCAATTTTGTTTGTATGTTTAATGGGATCGCGGGATGATTGAGTGCTGAAGTGATACGGAGAATCGATTTTATTTAAATGTGTACTTAGTTTGATGGCTAGGGACTTAAAGGGCATAGACATAAGCCGTAGTTTTACTTAAGGGAATTGTTATCAAAACTTTAGATTACAATAAAATTCCCTATAAACTGAATGTGATTTTATTATTCAGCATATTTTTATTATTTTTTCCGACGCCCGAAGTGATACCACGGCCTCACAGAAAACCGGCGTGAAACAACGCTTGCGTTGTGTTTCGCCGAGTGAATGAGGTTACCGGAGGCCCAAACCCTTTTAAATGGCGGGCAACGCACTTGTGACCCCTCTGGTGTTGCGGGTGTCCATGGGCCGCGGTTATCGCTTACCATCAGGTAACCCGTCTGCTCGTTTGCTCCCCTATCCCATAAAAAAATATAAATATATATATAATTATACATTGTGATCTACTCAAAGTTGCTGTGGTTCTTTCCTCAATAGTTTCAGACATTACCCGGCATTGACTCAGTCACATATAATTTTTATTCTAAGTTAGGACTTCAAAATAGACCATGATTCTCTGAGTTTGGTTGGTATTTCTTATCAGTGGTCGTCAATTAATTATCTGGCAATAAAAAAAAACTAATAAACTTAACTGCCTCATTAGCCAAGTGGTCCTGAGCGCGACTGCTACGCTAGAGGTCCTGGGTTCGATTCCCAGATCGAGCAAGGTGTTATTGGGTTTTTCTATGAAATTCCCAGTAGCAGCTCGGAGTTAGGAATTTGTGCCCGGTTAATGGCAATAGGCTCGCCCCCTATTACATGGGACCTAAACATACCGGCGAACTGTGGGTGTCATTAGTACGCCTCTGCCTAACCCTTCGGGGAATACAGGTGGTATGTATGTTGTTATGTTAAACTTAAACAAATTTAAACTGTATATAACATTATGAAAGTCATTATAAATTATCATTTCATCATGTCATCATAACATCATTTCATCATTTCACCATTCATCATTGGGCAGCATTCACAGCTGGGCCATATGTCAACATTGAAAAGCCAATATTTTTTTGAAACTGTTACAGATGTCATAATTACACAAATTGACAATGTCAAACGACTTTATTGATGTTATAACTGATGGCCAATTCTATAGAATTGGTAATTTATTTTAAAAAAAATCATGTTAGTTATACAATGTATTATCTCTAATATTATAAAATTGTAAAAGAGCTGTCTGGACATTGAAGATATTAAAAAGAAACAAATGGGTGTATATAAACATCTCCGAACCCAAAAATGAGATTTTTTAAATTCTTGTTTGTTTGTCTGTTTGTTACAGGTTGGCGCAAAAACTACAAAATAGATTTAAATTTTGTTACCACTGTTAGAAAGTATGTGCTCCAACTTAAAAACTGGTATACCTACTTCTTATCTCAAATAATTAAACGGAACCTGAGATACAGCTTGCCCTCTCTAATGTATAGAGACCCAACAAGAGACAAAGAAGAGATCATCAAGCTGCGGGTAGAAGCTATTATAATATTATTAAGTATATTATAATATATTAACTCGAGAACGGCAGGTTTTTATGATCTTTGATTTGTCGATTTTGTCTCCGCCCCGAACAGGAGAATAACGATTTACGAAAATAAGTTCGGGACGCGAGGGAATTTGCAGGTTACAGCTAGTTTGAATTAGTGATTTAGTAAATACATTTGTTAATTTTACTTTCAATGGAATTAGCATTAAGCTCGAAATTCAATGAATAACTAAAATGAACCTTTCAAAATTGTGGAGAACTAAGTGACAACATCGTTTTCATGCCGTTTCCGCAAAGAACTGTAAAATAACCATAAAATACATTGCTACTGAGAAGATACGATAAAAAATCCGAAGCGAAACTCGAAAACATTTAACTTCCAACTTTTTGCGGACTTACACTTCGTTTTTTTCGTACTTTTCACTCAGTTCCCATTGACCATAATACAGTCGAGGCTTCTAGAAGTTTCTCGCTGCCTAACTTTAAAGTTGCTAAGTATTTTAACTATGTATGGTAGTTGGAACGTCTTTAAGTAGTGCAAAAAAGGCAGAAGATATATCTTTGGTGAATGTAGACGCAATAGAATATTGATGAGGTTTACGCTCAACTCGAGGCGGTCGCTATCCTGGGTTTCGTATTTATGTACATATTTAGGTATTTGCTGTAATACCAAAGGGGATTCCACGATACCTATATGACTAGAAGCTGATTCAAGAGAGAGGTAGAGAAAAAAATTGTATGATCTGCAGGAGAACGAGGTGCGGTGTTTTTAGTTTTAACTGACAGACAAATCGGTACTTATTCATTCTTGTATCATAGTATAGTGTTCAAACTCACGTAACATTCAAGTAGCTTGACCCACGGTACTTGTCTCGTGTGAACGCGGCTTCTTGTGCGTTATATCTTATTATGTGAGACCGGCATGCCACGTGCTGGCAGTCGGGCACATCCAGGTATGCACGATAAAGTGCCGCATCCTTCACCTCCACCACGACAAGAATGCAGTGCCAAACGTGTTCCACTAAGGAACTTATCTATGCTGAAAATGTTGTTTAAATAAGTCGCGAAGTTAGTTAATTATGTCGAAGATAGGTTATTTGTGATGAAAACTTTGTCTATTGATCGGCAACAATATATTTCAGCGTTAAGTTTTTAACGGTGACAACAGTTGTTATAATATGTAAAAGACCAAACCAAACTTTCGGTTTTAATATTAGGGCGCCTAAAATGAAAACGGGACATGAAGCGGCAACTACGCTCAAAAACTCTTCATTATATAAAGCTGCACTCGGTTCCAGTAAGTGGCCATTTTACGCTAGCAAGGGACAGTGACATGAAACGAGGCACGGTGCTTTTTAAATAAAGTCTCTTTATTCGCTCTGCTGAAAATTCTTTATTAAACCATTTCTAAAAGTGTAAAGATAGTAATATTAATTTGATTTTAAATACTACTTTAGTGATATTAAGTAATTTGATTTTAAATATTACTTTATTCAAAATACATACTCAAATTTATGATAAATGCACGACTCAGTAGGTAGAACTATCACGTACATTTAAAATTATGCGTACTTGGGTCACATTTTAAACCAAAGCAAGTTTTGTAGTACATTTTACAGGCAAGAGAAAATCTCTTGGCAAAAGAAAAATGATTCATGGTTGAGCAATGTTAGAAAACGAGCTAATGTTAAAACATAGGAACTATTTAAAATTGCCAAAAATATAACAAGGGTTATAGAAAAAGGAGAATTACTCAATAAGGTTAATTAAACAGTTATTATAAAAAAAAAACAATAAACCCGACTTCCAAAAAAGTTGGAAGCAGGATGACCAATGTCATGCAGTCATAGGCATAATTTTAAATTGAACTCTAATTAAAAGTAGTGCAATAGCAACAGGCTCGCCCGGGCCCTATAATATGGAACCTAAACATACCAACAAACTACGGGTGCACATTATTCATATTCATATTCTTTATTGCATACCATAATGTACAATAAGGTGGTGTAATTAAACAAGAATCATTATGGACCCTGTAGGGCACAGCAATTTTAGAAGAGAGGAGGATTTATTTTACTTGCCACGGTAGTTACCAATTATAAATTATTGGGTATTATAAAATAAAGGTATGTTATTATATTAATTATAGGCTTTGTCTTTTTACATTAAATTACATTAGTACACCTCTACCTAATCTTTCGCGAATACGGGCGTGATGGTATGTTATTTTAGAAATATATCACTACCTATAACGGCCCAAGGTTGAAGAAATGGCCTTAAAACATTTTTTTACAAAGATATTGTGATAGCCAATATATGTACATAGACTATTTATAGGTATAATCCAAAATTTAGATGGTAGTTTAGATATAGATAGTTACTATATTCCGGCATTTACAACTAGTTTGAGGTACCTATATAATAAGAAGTTTTAGTGACTAACAATACAACTTTCACGATTACGTTCGCACCAAAATGAAACGAAGCATAAATACCTATAGGTACTACCCAATGTAATCAAGAATCCATTCAATTTAAAAACAAAAGAGCGAATCATTTGTTACTTCCATTAGCAGGATGTCGATACGTTGGACAACTGGAAAAGTTGGGTACAATTAAATTTCGTTCTGTAACAATTTCAGTGTTACGGCATACGAAAATCAATCAGTCTACGGACTGGTAACCGACATTCGTTGATCAATAAGCAATGGTATCGTTTAAAAATGTCGCTTGTCTTAGTTTTAATTATACGCAATGAAGATAGAGTAGATACATAAATAGAATATTCATATTGCACACTATAAACTAATGTTGGCAACAATTTTGAAGATTCGTTTTGCGTAGTGGCTGAGCGACCGGCTTTTGCATCACGTGTTGTGGTTTCGATCCCCACACAGAGCAATAATTGTATGATCTACAGATAGTTAGATAGGATATTAGGTGATACCTAGGAGGGTCATAACTTAAGAATCTTGTTTAACACTTAAATTACCAATATTAAAAGGAAATGAAACGAGAATTCTGGATTCTATGGGATTGGAAATTGGAAACATTATATTAACAATTAACTTCTTATACAAATCACCAATTTCACATTCATTATAATTTCATATTCATTAAAATTTATTTTTACTTAATATGAGTGATTACAATATTACGGTATACACGACACTTATTGTAGAATGATTTTGAAATAATAAAAATATTCATTGCAACTGTCGTGAACACTTTCATCCAGCGAGAGAAGGGAGTGTAACCAGTTGAAAAATTCTTCAAGCGCTTAGCGGTCCTGTCGCAGCGCTGCAAAAGTACATTTATTTCATTTCCACTTTTTGTATCAACCGTGTTGTTACGTAAGGGTGATTTACGAATGCACAATTCACTGTAAAACCGACATTGAAAAATGTACTACATTATATTGACTTCAGCAAACGATTGTTTTAAAACCGTAATGCTTTCATCCAAGCTGAGTGTCCGCCCACTCCGCCGTTCTTCCCAGAAATGAAAATTTAGTGTCCAGTTTAGTTTTAGCCGAGTTTTGTGGGCTCTCTTATCTTTACTTTTGGGAACAAAGGAAGCTGTTCACTGTAAGGACGTTGAATTTTCTGAACCAACAGGAAATGGATGGTATGTGCTTGATAATTTAACGTGAACTTAGAAAAATACGGAAGCTAACAAGTTCGACGTGTTGTTTTATCAATCAATTAAATAAATTGCGGAAAATCGGTTACTGTATAGACACTCACTTAAACAAGTAGTTTATAAATATATTATCGTTTAGGGGCAATTTATGATATTGTATCTCCACTATGTTGTATATTTTCTTCTGATAAAAATTCTATTAAAATCGGTCTGGATAAAAAAAATCTAATTATATTTACTAAACACTGTTTGCCGGAGAAAGTTTATTGTTGACAGTCAAGCTGTTTGTACAGTTTTGTGGGACATTGTTAAATGATAAATGATATTTATTTCTATTAATAGATCTTAAGAAGATGTCAATATATAAGTCGTAAAATATAATAAAAAATATAATAATTAAATTCTCACGTGGGATAGCCATGCTTCGGCACGAATGGGCCGGCTCGACCGGAGTGATACCACGGCCTTACAGAAAACCGGCGTGAAACAACGCTTGCGTTGTGTTTCGCCGAGTGAATGAAGTTACCGGAGGCCCAAACCCTTTTAAAAGGCGTGCAACGCACTTGTCTCTGGTGTTGCGGGTGTCCATGGGCGGCGGTTATCGCTTACCATCAGGTGATCCGTCTGCTCGTTTGCTAACCTACCCATAAAAAAAAATTAATTGATTAAACGCCAACTGAAACATAGCACTTTATCTGTCATTTCACTCATAATATAACACTGCTTTAGAATTTAGTACCAAACTTAACCCAGTGCACATCAAACCGCACGGAACGTTAAATCAAAATAGGCACACTATGAAATTCAGTTGCACTATTGCAAATGCAGGCACAGCACGAAATTGATCGATGCCGCACGGTGGCTGCACCAACTGATTCATTTGTGCACCTGTGATACATAGTAGTGTATTACCGACCACTGCCGGCTATATGTGCCCTTGTGATTGGTGGCCGGTTCAGGACGTTGAACCACACAAGCTAATTTGTCTTTGAATGCTAATTTGTAAGTTTATGTCTGAAACTACTCTGACTAGGATAAGTCTAAGATTTAAATTATCTAGATAATCCATTTATCCATCAATATTTTCTGTTTTTTTTACTGGATATCTTTTTATATTTGTTTGCATTTTGCATGCTAACGTTATAAAGTAACTAGCTTCTGCCCGCAACTTCATCCAGATCCGTTCAGCCGTTCTGGCGTGAAAGAGTAACAAACATCCATTCATCCATCCATCCACCCCCAAAACTTTCGCATTTATAATATTAGTAGGAAATATGTTATGAAACAAAATTTTCAGGGTTTTAGCGAATTAATTAGAAATGAATAGTCCCTCAACAACATAGTTTTCTAATTTATGTAGGATTTTAGTGAAAGAAAAATATATTATTAAACTTAATTAATATAATTATTTTAATTAAGTTGATTTACCGATCTGCGAATAGAGATCCCTACATAAATTGGAGAGCTCGTATTCCCATCGAGCATGGTTGTCATTAGAACACGCATGAAAATTGTAAGTCACAGGAAGCCCAAAGAACCCCGAAACCAGCCTATTCTCAAGAAATTGAGTTGCGGAGGTCTACGCCGCATCTGATAAGACTGAAAGCCAACCTCCAAATTGATGGGATGAGTCTAGGACGATGACAATAATTATATTTTTTTAATAAATAGGTAAAAGGTTTTGTTCGTTCAACACAATCATAACACATTTCACAACCGATTTCAAAAGGTTCTCAATTCGACTGTATGTTTTTTTTATGTTTGTATCGCGTTTATTCTGTCGTTTTTAAACCGATCTGGAATATCTTTTTTTGTTTAAAGAGTGTACCTACTCCGGATGTAGTTCCATTTTAATTTGGTGAAAATCTATATACTAATATATAAAGCTGAAGAGTTTGTTTGTTTGTTTGTTTGCTTGAACGCGCTAATCTCAGGAACTACTGGGCCGATTTGAAAAATTCTTTCAGTGTTAGATAGCCCATTTATTGAGGAAGGCTATAGGCTATATTATTATATCATCACGCTACGCGGACGAAGTCGCGGGCAGAAGCTAGTCTGGTCTTAAACTTAGAACACAATGTGTAATGTCATGTAGGTACACAACAGTTTCGGAAGTCACTGGCGAATCACCAGATCCGATCAATTCAAAATAATAGTCGAATTTCAGTAAGTATGTTGATATTCATTCCTACGTACCTTTTCTACGTAGTACTACAGACCCGTGAATAACAGTTTGAAGTAATTATTTAGCAATCAATCAATGAACTCCAAAGTTTATTCAACATCATGCATATTCATGAATTATGATCATATACATAAATCAAATCAAAAACAAATTAATACGGAGCCTACATTTGGTTCAGTAACAAGTGAAACATCAACAAGACAATCAAATCCCTAGGATTTCTAGTTAATATTAATGTCCATTGCCCTTTGAGAAGGGTCACTGATTCCTCCGCAGCATGGATTTGAATTTTTTATTGAATTTTCTCGAACACCCACATCAAGATCAGACGTCTTATTGTTGATTTTAGTACTTTATTTATGATTCTCATCTGTTGAACGTTTTACTTAAGACAACATTTCCCAAAACAATGCCTATTTTTTTTTAATTTTACGTCGGCTTGCACGAATTGTAGGTACTGCACAAAAACATACCGACATGCAAAGTTACAACTAGCAGAAACAAATCTTCTACATAAAAAAAGATTTGACTTACGATTGACATACTAGAATCAGCCCCAATGACAAACCTTAGTGTGAACCTTCCCACCATCACGCCTGTATTCCCCGAAGGGCTAGGCAGAGGCGTGCCAATGTTCACCTATAGTTCACCAGTATGTTTAGGTCCTGTGTAATAGAGGGCGAGCCTATTGTCATTAACCGGGCACAAATCCCAAACTCCAAGCTTATAAAAAACAATATTGCATTTGGCTCGAATTGGGAATCAAACCCAGGAACTCTAGTGAAGCAGTTGCGCTCAGCACTGCTAGGCTAATGAGGCAGTTGAGGCCAATTTAAAAGAATATTTTAATAATACCCGCCAAGCAGCAGGCTGACGAATTATATGCATTCCAGGCTCACTCATATGGGTGCTCTTTCATACAAAATAATAAATGATGATGGATTGCTGCGGAAATGAGAAAAAGGCAACAATGTTGTGTAATTACGTGTGAACTATATACATCATACAAAGTAAATATATTTATTATCTTATCTTATATATTCAAGCTTCCTCGAAAAAATATATAAACCAAGTATGTTAATTCTGGTGAGATTCTAGATATATTATCCAAATCTACTTGCTAAACAATTAATGTTACATCTGACTGACAGACAATGGATAGAATCATAAAAAAATGAATAGTTTCTTATAATTATATTACAGAACATTGAGATATATATATAGTAGGTAAAATGTTTAGGTGACGGATATATTATGTAGAGGTAGTATTAGGTATCTGTCACATTTATTCTAAACTAGTTTCTGCCCGCGACTTCGTCTGCGTAGACTTCAGATAAAAAGTAGCCCATGTGTTATTCCAGACTATAATCTATCTCTGTGCCAAATTTTATCCAGATCCGTTCAGCCGTTCTGGCGTGAAAGAGTAACAAACATCCATCCATCGATCCTCACAAACTTTCGCATTTATAATATTAGTAGGAAATATGTTATGAAACAACATTTTCAGGGTTTTAGCGAATTAATTAGAAATGAATAGTCCCTCAACAACATAGTTTTCTACTAGGTATTCACAGACTACATTAACAATGCCATGTTACAGAAGTTCCCGTGAACCAAAGTGTTACAAATCTGGCTGTTACCACTAAAAGGTTCGTGGACGCTGTCATTTCGATTTCATTACGTTGTGCCATTTCCATGCCGTGGTTCATGAAATTATTGAAATGAGCTGCTGTATAAAAGCCGCAGTGTAATTCAATACTGCATTCTCTCAGTTTTTAGGATTCGTTATAGTCTTAATCAGTAATGAAAGCTGGATTTATAGTAATCGGACTGAAATTTAAATAGGAGGGCGTTTAATTAAGCATTGTAGGTTTAATTTTGTTCATCTGTTTTGTTATCTAAATAATCTTCTTTAAAAAACATACCTCGATAATTCACTAACGGCCAAGAATAAGTATATAGTCCCAACTTCAATAAAAAAATATCTCTTATTTTAAAACAGTTTCCATGATTTTCTTACCAAATTTTTCCTAATAAGGTGAATTTTAGACTGGGATGAACATGATTCTTCTCGTGACTGGTCTATCTCAGTAACTAAAGCGCATACTGGCGAGCGAAACAACTCAAGTTGTAATCGCATTTCAACACAAAACTCGAGGTAGGGACGCGGACCGGAGATCGGATTTGCCCCCTAAATGCCAATAGACTCACCCTATTACTACACAGGACATCGTGCATTACCAGTGAACTACAGATGTAGGAGATACATTGTACAACAGAGCTTCCAAATACGAGCATACGAGCATATGAGCGATCGAAGAGCAACGAAGTCGATCTCTTAGTTGACGCCCGGTTCATCGACGATTCGTTGAGATTGGCCCGGTTTGTGAATTTACACTGCTCTAAATAGAGCTTATATAATTCGTATATAGTATATTATATGTGTAAACACTGATAGGAGTGATACCACGGCCTCACAGAAAACCGGCGTGAAACAACGCTTGCGTTGTGTTTCGCCGAGTGAGTTGAGGTTACCGGAGGCCCAAACCCTTTTAAAGGCGGGCAGCGCACTTGCGACTCCTCTGGTGTTGCGGGTGTCCATGGGCGGCGGATATCACTTACCATCAGGTGATCCGTTTGCTCGTTTGCCCCCTATCCCATAAAAATAAAAGGTATAAACGATGAATGAAAACCTGCATGGCTGAGAAATGTTCTCGACGGCATGGCGGCAAGTGAAGTCTAGCAATTTGCATTAGTCCAGCTTTCTTATTCTGAGAAGAGACCTACTACATTAATAATAATATATACTTTATTGTCAGACATTACAGTCCATAGGTTGTTAGCGATGTGTTAGTAACATATTGGGCTTATGTTCTATATTAGTATTGTTAGTAGTTTATTTAATTAATTTTAATTATGCCCGCCCATTCCTAGCTCCATCCAGGGTATTACATTAAATGTAATACCCTGAAGTGGGATAGAAAATGGGTTATCATAATACTCAGGTGTCCCTTATAAATAAATATCGTTTGTTTCTTTCTATTTTTGTTACAATTAACTATAGTACTCCCGGAGTTTCCTACATTTTACCACAGTCTATACCTACTAGTCTAACTACGCAAGGTGTCTGTCTGTCTGGTGAGGCAAATAGCTCGGTTGCGGTCAAATTCCTCGCAAACTGAGCACCACCCGACGCCATTTGCTTTCGATTTAGAAATAAGCACATAAACGTGAATTTCCTTTTGTATTGTATAGATTAATTAAAATTGATATTTTCTAATATATCTCAAGCAATACGTTACTCGTTTTTATATGAATACTAGCTTCTGCCCGCGGTTTTGCCCCCGTGGAATTCGGTCTGCCATCACATCCCACGGGAACGGGATAAAAAGTCCTCCTATGTCCGTCTCCTGGTTCTAAGCTACCTCTCCACCAATTTTCAGCCAAATCGGTTCAGCCGTTCATAAGTTATAAATGGAGTAACTAACACGACTTTCTTTTATAGGTATATATAGATGTCCCAGCCTTTGTACGAGAGTGGAACAACATAATATTTATAAAAAAAATATCTATAATAATGAAAAAGCAACGACAAATTAAGGGTTTTTAAGTCATAATTAAATCTTAAATCTCACAAAATTATAGAGCAAGCATGACATTTACGGAACACAATTCGCAAACAAGCCTACACAGTTCATGAAAGTGATTGTTATAATTGCCACAGGCAAATTACGTCAGAGCGCCAGCAACATTTTACAGTTGGAAAACAGGGAAATTCGAAATTAAACTCCTATTTTGAGGGCGGAATGTTTAAATTCCAATGGGCAAAGTTTTCGAGGATGGAAATGAAAAGTTGTAATTCTGCACGGATTGTTCACAAGTATGGTGCGGTTCATATGTGTGACGTTTCTCCATGCTTAACATTTGCTCGCCACAAAGCCTCATCTTTTGTTTCATAGAATGGTATTATGCCTGTTAAATTTATGCGAGTTATTCAGCTTCTGTGAAATCAATATAAGTTGGAACATATACTTTTAAGTTGGTGCATATTATACTTTTATATAGTGATATGTGAATTAAAATCTATTCAGTAGATTTTGCGCTAACATGTAGCAAACAGACAAACTGACAATAAATTTTAAAAAACACATTTTTGTGTACTGATACGTTATTATATGACGACTTCTGTGGTTTAGTGGTTCGAGTACCGGACTGCTGACCATGAGGTTGTGGGTTCGATTCCCACAGAACACAAAAATTTATGTGATGAATATGAGTGTTTGTGTTCGTCTGGGTGTTTCTTATGTATTATAAGTATGTATTTACAAAAAAAAAGTATATAAGTATTATATCCATTATCTAGTACCCATAGTACAAGCTCTGCTTAGTTTGGGACTAGATGGTGCTGTGTAAAAAAGAAATGTCCCAGAATATTTATTATACTATAACCCGCTTGTTTTTTTTATATCTTCAGTGTACAGACACAGCTTTTTTACAATTTTATAACAGTAGAGAAGAAAAAGAAGATGAGATTTATAGATGATGCACGGATGACCTAGTGAAGATCCCTGGGATTTGTTGAATGCAGCTGATATACAACAGATCCTTGTGGAGTCTTTGGGAGGTTAAGATAGATTAATTATATTTGAGTGGAAAATTATAAAAGCAGCCGCTTCAAGTTAAACATTTGTTATTGATAAGAATAGAAGCTAACCTCAACTTATTTAGAAAAGCCGTAGAATAGTGATAAAGCTTGTAATACCAGAAACATATAAGAAATAGGCTGTTGCCAAGGAAAAACCCTGGCTTCGCCAATGTGAAGGAAAGTAAAAGATATTCGATATACCAATATAACATGAAATACTTGTGGTTGTGTGGAACGGCCTGCATTATTGTATCGCATTGCACCCAATTCCCAACAAAAAATCAGTCACAGATAGTATGCTTCTTCAAATATAAATACTATAAAATGGTATCTATTTATACGCCATAATCTATGTAAGTATATTTTATTCTTTAATCACTGTCTTTAAGCTATATTTTATGAATTATTATTATTATCTATTTTATTACACAATTTATCTATTTATTGATATTATTATTTTTATTACTGATTTTCATCCGTGACATCTCGTAAAGGTTCAGTTGAAAACCAGCGTCAAGCACTAGTGGCTTGACACAATGCTGAACTGAACCTATTTGGCGCAGCCGCGAGGCACACAATATGCCATAATATGTGAGTAGTTTGGTGCATTTTTATTGATGTAGATTATTTTTTATTGGTATTTTTCTGTCTACTTTGTTTTTGTGTGTCTTGAGCGAACTGTTGCCAAATAAATTTCATTCTTTCTTTCTTTCTTTCAATAAAGATTGAAGTCTGTTGAGGCGCTCGACGTGACTCGGTATGGCACGCTACGAATTAGATTGCATAGCGCATCCGGGAATTTGAAGGTGGTGCCAAGTGTTTGCGTTTCGGCCTCTCTCGTTTTTCGTTGGTGGAATTTTTATTTCATCTTAAACGGTGCTATTAAGAAATACTTTGTTATAAAAATACACTCGAACATGGTTCAAATACTTATCACTCGCGAAAGAGAAAAAATACCTACCTACTTACTTTAAAATACGTGTGTTGTTTTTTTTGTAGAGTAGGTAGGTATGTAAGTTTAAAAAAAAAAACTGGGACATTTTTACAGAGCACCATCTAGTCCCACACTAAGCAGAGCTTGTACTATGGGTACTAGACAATGGATATAATACTTATATAGTTTTTTTTTGTAAATATATACTTATAATACATAAGAAACACCCAGACGAACACAAACACTTATATTCATCATATAAATATTTGTGTCCTGTGGGAATCGAACCCACGACCTCAGTCAGCGGTCCGGTACTCGAACCACTCAGAGGTCGTTTGAGAGATTACAATAAGTAGTAACAGTTGTATAAAATACAAAAAAGTTTTTGTGGCACGATATTTCCGCATTTAGGTACATGATATAAATCCAAATGGATTTCTCGTGAATCGTATGCGTTGAGAGTCCGACAGATCGAATTTCCAATACAAACGTTACCATACCAAAATAAATCGTAATTCAAACACAATTTAGTCAGTGTATTATTATTAGGATTCCGATACCGTCTAGGTTCTTGCTCTGCCATTTCGTCCAAAATACTTAACTGAAAATAAATGTTACCGAATGCAACATGTTGAATATTTTAACATAGTACTTAAATATGTCAAATATATGGAAGAAAAACTTTTTTTCTTCCCATGGTTTCAGAAAAAGTTAGTATGAATATCTATCTTTTAGCTAAAGTAAACATAAATATGTAGTTTTACCCCGAACTAACTTCTAGCATAAATAACTCATTCCCAAAATAAAAGCCAGTTTCGTTTCCTTTTGTTACATATTATGTAACTAGACAACACGTAAACATACATCTAAAACGCAATAAGTAGTGGCCAGAAGGAAAAATATGGAACCATATGAACTTGTCGACTCGATTGCACAAACTCTTGCACCACGATTAATGACTGCACAGCGAAATGGGAATGTCTCAGCTTGATAAGTGATCCGCGTAACCTACCTACTCTGAAGATCCAGATGCAAATTTATTTTAAAATTCACATTTTCATCCATTGAGATATAATAATTATCGTATTAACTAAAGAAATACCATGAAGCCACTGTTTTTACAATGCAGATGTGAGTAGGTATGTACACAGAAGCTTAGTTCATTGTCCAAAGCCCAATTTACACAGTGCTGAGTATAGTCTACATTTACCAATACTACTTTGTCTAGACCTAGCACTAGCATTTTTTAATTTGTGAAGTTACGTTCAGATTCTGTAAACTATAGATTGAGACTAGCAGCTTAGAAGGTCAACGAATCTTACCAATAGACCCACCTCATTTAATAAACATAATAAGTATTCATCTTACATAGGTATTTTAAAAAGTTATGAAAAATGTAAGAGACGTATTTTGTCTTAAACTAAAAAATATTCTTTTGAAAACAAACTTTTATGGTTCCACCGTGAGTATTGTAAGTAACGTGTTTCTGTAAGAATTATCAGTGCGGAAAAACTCCCACCGCCATCTTGTTTTGTGAAAACTCCTTCAAGCGCGCAAAATTTGTTTGACGTCTCTATTACGAAGGGTTTATACCTCTATGTTTTCATCACTAAAATATTTTTAACATATTTAAATCTCCCTTTAATTTAAAACCTTTCAGTTGGCATTCATTATTCATGACCACATGATGTGAATAGAAAATTGCAAAAGATTATTTTCAGTACGTGACGTTATTAAAATATTTGTACACCTGCTATAAACAAAATATGTATTATATTCTATTCTGAATTGATTTTATCAAAAAATCTTGCCTTATGATGCAGAAATAACTAATGTTTCTCTAAATAACGACTATATTATATACTTTAATAATATTAATGTTTGGCACAAGACCATCGTACGATGGGAGCGGTGTGGTGTCAAAGAAGGCGTAGTAACAAAGATTGAGAAAGGTATGTTAAGGTGGTTTGGGCATGTAGAGAGGATGGATGGACGGAGGAGTATGGATGGAAGAGTTGGAAGGGGCCGACCTCGACGAAAGTACCACAACCAAGTTGCGGCCGTTCTTAAAAAAGGACAGGTTAGGAGCACCCCAAACCGATGTTCATGCATGAGGAGGTTAATGAACGTAGATGAAGCGAAAGTAGTATGCCAGGATCGTAGCAAGCGGAAATCTATAGTCTCTGCCTACCCCAATGGGAGACAGGCGTGAAAATATGTATGTATGTATGTATAAGACCATCGTAGCTGGTTTATTACGCACGTTATAATAGCTTATCTTAATTATTTATAAGCATCTTGTACCATATGTATGTACCGCTCCTGTGACAGTCTAATCCAGTCAACTCGCGCTGCGAGATCAACCAAAATTTCTGCAGTACGAAATATTTTTAATCCATCTAAATAGGACAAACTCGACGGATTACTTCTTGTTTATTGTCCTAAGTTTATTCTCGAGACATTTGGAGCCGTTTATAACCCTTGTAGTCACAGACAGACGTTGTTAAATGTTTATTAATGCCGATTTAAAGTTTATGTTGTATATTGTTTGTGAGGCGGGCTTCATCGTCTTATTAAACAATAACTTAATGAGGAATAGTTAATTCAGTTCTGTGCTAGTTTTTTATTCATTGTTATTATATAGACTTGGATAATGATTATAAAATGGATAAGTATTTCTTATTCGATGTTAGAAATGAGATTTTCAAAGAACCTAATGCTTTGCCGGACCAGGGGATAGAATGGCAATAAGGGTGCAATGAGGTATGGCCTCGTTCTCAGTAGCTGTTTTAAGACCACGAAGGTATATACATACACTCACGCCTTTCTTCCACAGGGGAAACTATAGACTGCCATTTGCTATGATTCTTGCATACTTCTTTTGCTTCTGCAATTCATACATCTTATACATACGCGCCGTTTGCGACTACTATGCACCTGACCTTATTGAAGGAGCTCGCCAACAAGATGTCCTTCTGAAGTATGTCCTTCTGAGACGATCTCTTCCGATGCAGCCACTGACATTCGCCTTCTCTAATTTCTTTCGTTAATCGTCTTTCATTAATTCTATCAGCATGTCCAAACCATCTCAGCATATTCTTTTCAATATGTATCACTAGTGACGTAGGTATATCTATTTTTATCAAAGGTCCTATCCCTTCCAATAAATTACCTTCAAACTCGTTCACGATAATGTATCTTTGGGATCGAAGAACTAAATGTCAACGCCAGTGTTAGAATGAACACATTTCGTACTCCATCGATTTTCAGTTCGACAGTTTGATCGACTGTTAAAAATTTATAGGCTCCGGTACTACTGCGCACATCATCAACTACGTACAATGTCAATGTCGTTTTAAGGGAAACATCTAGAATATATAAATTTGTGATATTTCTTCTGATAAAGGTTGTATATACTACACTTGCATGAAAAAATATTATATTGTGTCCAGTTTTTTGCCTTGATCATAGATAATGATAACTTTTGTTTCTTCTGTTGCAGATGAGGCTGAAGCTTCGAGATTGGTAAGTAACTATGTTTTATTGTGTTTAGACATGGTAGGCGAATTTGGATGCTATAATTTTTAAACTGTAATATAATTAATTGACCGATAAACCTCATTCCCCTCTTCTCTTATATTCTGTCAAAATTCTATCTCTAGTAGACATAGGCGTTCTTGGATTTTAGCGCAAATGGATATGATTAGATTTCAGAAGTGGATCCGGCTCGAAGGACCATCATGTTTGGAATCGCATTATGGATATTTAGAAACATAATAGTGTGTGGATAGTATCTGGAGCCTCAAATAAAACACTGGAATTCCGTAAAGAGACCATTTAATGAAATCTAAATTATTTCTTATAGTTTTCGAGGCAACGAAACCATAGCGCGATTTAAATAGATCCTAACGCCATCTATCACGCTACGATACAACACACAAAAAGCATTGTTTTCACTCCGCCTTAACATCTTTCTCATTTTCTTTAACCCTTGTATGTAAAATGGCTTTCTCAACTTTTTGCTGTCGAATAATCGAAGCAACCTAATTTCCTTTCTGACATTAACCCCATATATTCAGGTGGGAACCAGAAGTTAAGCAACACGTGATTGGCATTCGTATCAATATAAGTGCAATTTATAAAATATAGCTCTTAATGCATTGTCATAGAGTACAATATGACTTTGTGAAAATATGTCTGGATACTTTTAGCACAAAACCGAGTTGCAGGGTGAAACTAATCACTATAATTGAATTTTCTGCTGCGCGGCCGCCTCGTGCCTCGAATTCAGCTAATTCTATTTGCCATTTTAGTTGCTAGCTGACGCCTTTCTTTTCCCCATGAGTGTAATTGCCATAGTTTACTGTGATTTTACTGGGGATTATTTTTGTGTTCTGATATTTCATTTCCAAATTTTAATTTACATAATTAAGGGATGTTAATAATATTTAATTCGTCACTCATGAATATTCACCGTAAATATGCGCTTACATTAATTAAATGTCACACAAATTAGTGGCCGGCTACAAGGATATGTTGACCAATAAATTGGAAATATGTAAAACCGCATATGGTTATAAATTTCAATATTATCGTATGTATATCTCATGAATGGCATACTAGGGATACCAATCTTTTATTGTATCAGTGGATGCGCTTCCCTAAATACTATAAATTGAAGTCCATGAGTTCAGGTAATGTGAGCATTTTGATAAGAAATGATGTAAAAAAAAAACTAGCTGCAAATATTTTTTTTCATTACAAATGCGTATAATATAATTAGGTATCTTTTCCTTACTGTTTCATATTCATCGCAGAAATCCAGCTCCAAGAAACAATATATTGAGATACAAACAACGTTCTCCACTTAGGCCTATGCATACGTAACATTCTTCTTTCTAAATCTCACCAAAGTACGTATAATATTTGTCACAGTGTTACACGAAACCAGCACCCCAATATAGCCCTCCCCAAAATAGCTATACGAGTAATATTATATCATTACCCTTCAATTGTTTCATTATACACCTCAATTTAATTACTTCTTCTAAATCTACATCTCTATGATATTACACTGGTAAAACACACCACTTTTGTTTTATAATCCCCTAGAATTTCTTCTTCGAGTTTAATAAAAACCTAGGCGCCGTTCCCTCCTTCGAAACGGTAGGCGAAATTAATTTTGCTCTTGTTTTAATATCTCAGTGGAACGAAAGGCTTATAAACCTTCTAAACCACATAATGAAGAAGAAAAAGTATCAAGATATTAAAAGTAATGTTGCCAGTTCCGTGGTAAGGCATTATTACTTTTAACAATAAATATAGCACTAATTTACTCCTCCATTCTTTGATTGAAGTTTGTGGCAAATTTTTATACACTAAGGCCCACTTGCACCAACTTCTTAAAGGTGTTTAAATTGTATTTAAACACGAAATTTCAATGAAAAAATGTGTTTAAATTCAATTTAAACATATTTAAAAAGTTGGTGCAAGTGGGCCTTAGTCATTGATATTGTTATAATATTAGCTGATTCCTGGCTTAAGGATATTTCAATAGTAGACTCACCGGGAACATATTTTCATTAAAAATATTTAACTTACCAGTAGTGCTAGCATTATTTACAGCTTTTTATTAAATTAATGCAAGGCCTACCAATCTTATCCACGCCTTTGCGGCACACTTTACTCACCACGAAATAATACGTCTGGTAATTAGACAATGGCTAGAGATATTGCAACGAAAAATTGACATAGTATGTATGGATGCAGGTTAGTTTATAATGCCAAAAACCAAAAGTCACCCTGTAGACACTCCTACGTTGAATAAATAGCGAGAAAATAAAAATGTGACTAGACTAAGATAAATGACAGCACAGTGCACAGTGCTAGAATACTAATGTGAAAGTGGCGCACTGTGTGCTAATGAGGATCGATTTTATATAGTGTGGATGTACGGCTGATTTAGTCGAGTGAAGTGACTCGGGGCTAAATGGCGAGATTGATCGATGTAGAAGGTTAGAACAGACAGACGAAAGAATTTCATTCTTTTCCCTGAGATAATAAAGGTATATACGGATATCATACATAAGAGTGTTAGTATAGGATATTTTCATAATAACATACCATCACGCCTGTATTCCCGAAGGTTTAGGCAGAGGCGTACTATATGGCGATAGTCTCGCCCCCTATTACATGGGACCTAAACATAACGGCGAACTGTCTGCGTATATTAGTATGCCTCTGCCTAACCTTTCGGAGAATGCATAGTATAATGTTTTTTAAGTGTATTGGATTCCTTTTTTTGGTACTCAATGTGCCTGAAAAATAAACAAACTGCATTCTATAAATATTTTAATAGTGAATCTGGGAGACTGGGTATGCCTGGAATGCAGCCCAGAATAAAACATTCATCTTAGTGCTATAACTGACAACGACAAGTGTAAGTATATTCTGCTATTTTAACTTCAAGCCACGAAATATTTCATGGATATTCTTATGTACATATCAATACTTATAGCTTTATATACTATATACTAGTATATAAAGCTGAAGAGTTTGTTTGTTTGCTTGAACGCGCTAATCTCAGGAACTACTGGTCGGATTTGAAAAATTCTTTCACTTTTAGATAGCCCATTTATTAAGGAAGGCTATAGGCTATATATCATCACACTAAGACTAAGTAACTATTCCACGCAGACGAAGTCGCGGTGGAAGCTAGTATCAATATATATTTCAAAAATATAAACTTTTGGTACGGTTTCTAAACGGTTCGACCCCATACGGAACAAATATTTTGTATGCTAAAGATAGTTGCTCCGAATTTGGATGTTTGTGTATGTGAACATTTCTGTCCGTCTATTTATTTGCTTGTACCTACGCGCATCACGCAATCACTACTTCACGAAATTGGATCCAGTTTTCACAGTTGTATTGGTCTAACTGGGCGGTCTAACTAAAAATCTGATTTCATCTTGAAAGGCCAACTAGAAGCCGAGTTATAGTAATTAAATAATTTTGGGATGCAAGTGAAACCGCGGGAAACGGCTTGTATGAAATAATAATTTAATGGCATAATGATATTATGTGTCAAACATACATAATATGATTATTCTGTACTGTAGGTAACCAGAGAATAAGGCACGAGGATGTACGTGCTAAAATAACGTGTTCCAGTATTCAGACGTATCAATTTTTGATAATCTGTCGAGACATCGTACGCGCGGAACATACGTAATAAGTATGTAGAACGCTCCTCCTCCAGCTCATATCAACATAGTGACAACAGACATTCGTTGTTTCCAATGTGTGAACACCCTACGCAAATATACTCACATCACGACACATTTGGAAAAGCCATACATTATGTACATATAAAATAGTGGTGTTCGAACGCACACATATACAACATCAGATAGGGTTGGACGTTTTCGACGAATCGTCGGTACTTAATCGAGTGTCAGTCAACGGGGAATGTCTGCCGTTTGATGTGCTGAACTCGACATGTTGCTGTGGTTCCCAGGTAATGCGTTCGTTCCGGTTTCTCTTTTCCTATGATGGTGTTGACAAACATGTTATACCAAAAAGGTATAACATGTTTATGGGTAATATGAATAGAGCTGAGACATCTTTTGATGCAATTATGTACGTCAGAACAGAATACGTCACTCGTATTTAATGGGAAAATTGTGATTTTGTATATCATTCGATATTACGTGATTTGGAGATTAAAACTTTTTTTTTTTTCATAAATAAAAACAGCGTTGTGCATACATTTTTTTGCAATAACTTTATAACGACCACAAATAAATTCCTTTTCTTCATTTACTATATTGTGCATTCTGAAAAATTATAAAGTTTTATAAACATAATGAGTATTAGCAACTGCATTTCTGAAAACTTTTGAGGTCAGATGGGAATATCCTAAACAATGCGGAACTTAGGACCAGTGTGTCCCGTATGAGCTTTAATTATCAGTAAAATGTCAATGCCATATTCTATGTAACATCTCGTACTAGACTTCTATTTATTATTATTAGCCCATGCTGTCCTAAGGCTGCGCAAAGGCCTCATTCCATTCCTTCGAGATGGCAGGAGAAACAGGATGTATTTTTTGAGAATTGGAAAGAAGTAGCGCACAATCGCGACCGTTGGGGTACTAATAAAGTAGTAATAAAAACCGCTTTATAAAACTATAATATCATTTTCTAAGGTCATATAACACAGACAGGGGGACACACCATGCTTTAAAATACCTATAGAGAACAATTTTATTTACTTGGGTGCAGAAAATTCTTTTTGTGCCACCTAGAGAGGTGGTAGGGTATATCAGACTCGTACCTCGACTAAAACCCATACTAGCCTTTCTTTAGTCACGGCACATGATATGGATACCAGATACATACTACTAAATCCACATGCCACATCCAACATTATCAGATCACAGTGCTGAAACATCTATAAATCCGACAACGACGAAGTAAGACATCCAATTTTCTCTAAAGCCAGAGTCCACTGGAGATCCCAGCAGTGATGAATAGAACGCTCAGGAAACAAATCTCTTTTGTGAGTTATTTTACACTGACTTGAGATGACCCTTCTACTGTTATTTACTTAATGGAAGCATCTATTTTTTAAACTTACATCTTAGTTTTTGTATATTTATTGCCAAGTTACTTATATTGGTCTAGTACTCACAAATACGGCTATGAAAATTGTTAAAATGTTATTGGATGCTATGAAATTCTCAATAGAAATTCGGATTTGTACCGATTAAGTACTATGTAATATGTATTTACTAATTATGTAGGTAATATAGTCTATAGTACACCCACACTCAGCCATTATGTTTTGAGGTTTCATATAGGTACCGAATACAGGGCGAACTTATTCGCCTTACGCGGGTACAAATCTAGTACCTACATGTCTGTCTAACGGTCGGTCCCAATAACAAAGCACTCAATAGATTTGCTTAGTGGAGTTATGATTTTGACATTTAACATGTTAAAATCCTGTCTGATTAACAAATCCAACCGATTCCTTATTGGGAACGGCCGTTAATGATGATACAAGTGTAGGTATCGTTGGTATAAAATTGATGTAAATATATTAAAAACATGCATTGCGTGGGCAGGTTTTAAATACAGAAACATTAAAACATAAGCTTTATATTAACCTCCTTTTATAATTTTAACGTTACCCGTTTTCATTCTTTTATATAGATATATGTAGCTTTGGAGGGACACCATCAACATTTTCACCTCCAAATACAGACAAATTCAAAAAATGTGTACATATAAAAGTTTTGGATTATTTCCGCTGAATAAACATTTGGTGACGTATAAGATAAATATGAATGCGGTGCCAATGATGTTGAATACAAATATTCATGTAGTGTTGTTCAACATTGATAACTTTTAAATAAATAAATAAATATTTTGGGACATTTTTACACAGCACCATCTAGTCCCAAACTAAGCAGAGCTTGTACTATGGGTACTAGACAATGGATATAATACTTATATACTTACTTTTTTTTTTTTTTTGCTAGGTTGCATGAGAAAATGGTATGTCATGTCAAACGTTTTTTCTTTTTCACATATACATTGTCAAATAATCTCTGAGTTTACTGCATGAAGTTGTCATTTTTGCCGCAAGCCCTCGATTAGGTGGACGCAAGCACAAAATTTAATGATAAAAGCAATAAACCAGTTATAGCACCCGATAAGGGACTTTACGAGGTTTTTAGGAATTAATTTACTCCCTCTCGCTTCCGGCCGTAATTCGATCCATGGGTGCAGACCGTGTGGTAAGTCACCGTCTCCTAAAGCGAGCAAGTTCTGCTTGCAAAAAAGTCGGCGTACGAGAGAGAATTGTCCACCTCTTCCCGATGCGTTTACTACGCACTAGGTGTAGGAGGGTTAAGATGGAATTCTCAAACCATCACACACACACTCTTTAAGATGACCGACCAATTAAAAACTCGCAAGTAACTTGGTCAAACCTCCTACATCATTGGCGACGCGCGTGCAACGGAAATGGCCCCCGGAGCTGAAGGGCCTCGCACCCATACATCATGGCCGCTAGTGTCTCCGGTCACATGACCTCACCTTTAACCTTACACGTGGATCACATGCCCGTGTCGTAATTAAATTGGATGTAGCTACTACGTTTGTTGTTGTGGAGTCAGATGTTGTTACGCTTAGAGCTATGTATCGCATAGACAAAACGAGACAACGTAATTATTGCCAAGGTTATAAATTGGAACTATATTTTGTCATATTGATACCTTATTGAACATAGTTAATTATAAAGATGAACGAGAGGCAAAGGGCATTTATTTTTGTTTTAAAATAAGGTCACATTTAAAACCTTTCATAAATATTCGGTCCACAAGATTAATTTGACAAAAAAGATCTCTGATTTGAGATTTAAATAACTTTCTAAAAACATTTGTTTCATTCGGATAATTTCACATAAATAACCGACAACCGCTCATAATTTTCGGTTTACATGAAAAGCGACAGGTTTTCTGATTAGAGATAAGTTTTAAAAACCTGCTGCTATTATTTTTTTAGGATTTAAATTATTGAGAGCTTAGTAGGGCGATCGTCTTCTGCGCCACATGTTGTGGGTTTGATCGTCACTGAGCAAAAATATTTGTATGATCTACTGACAGTTATCCCGGGTGTGGTGTGGTTAGATTTTTGTGTATGTGATATAAAAAAAAACCCTTTCTATTCAAAATCCCTACGCTTAATAATGCACTTGCGACTCCTCTCCTTTAATCGCTCACCATCAAGCGATCCGTCTGCTGGTTTGCCCCCATATGCCATAAAAAAGTGTCTATGATAATGGATAGACTGAAACCATAACTGAGACTCAAATCTACGACCATGAAACTGCAGCCAGCCTTATGCTACCTTACTTCATATAGACGTAGAATAACAGAATGAAATCCACCGCGAAAATGCAGTATGAGCACCTCTATAAAAGTTAAAAGCTTTTGTCGAAAAAAGTGCTGGGAACAAAATAAAACTGAATGCAGATTTTAAAAGCGGGGTACCAAATGCAGTGCCATGTACGGACATGGAACAGTTGTCGTATCCCACGGGACTTTTGACCGGGAACTCTTTTTTCCGGGAGATCATTTTTGAAAGCATAATGTGAATAGCTTTTTATCCTTCCTATTTTGCTGGTTTGTTTGTTTGTCTAGCCAAGTTTCTTGGAAAGAAAACTGGTGGTTTTTTTCTTTTTATGGTCTTAAAATATCTCTCGTCTTATACTTATATATAAAAGAAAGTCGTGTTAGTTACACTATTTATAACTGAAGAACGGCTGAACCGATTTGGCTGAAAATTGGTGGAGAGGTAGCTTAGAACCAGGAGACGAACATAGGATACTTTTTATCCCGTTCCCGTGGGATGTGATGACCGAATTCCACGGGGGCGAAGCCGTGGGCAGAAGCTAGTTTTAGTATATAGTGGTTGTTGTAAAATATTTTGTGATATTGAAAACGGCCATAATAATTCTTACGACCTAGACTTCTACAAGACTACTTCGACTAGACTTCTTCTTCTTTTTTGCATTTTCCATGCTAAGATTACAAAGTTATTTTAGTGATGGAAAAATTCGACTTCATCATCATTCGGATTCGATTTTTTCTTTCACTAAAATAACTAGTTTCCATAATTTTCCATAAAAGATATTACAATTACAGCTAATACCTTATGTATACACTAAACACACAAGGTATTAGGTATGGTTATTAATAAAGCAATAACTAAGCACTTAATTATTACGTAACGTACTAGTATACACAGTAAACCTAATTTAATGTATTCATAGGTCATCGAAACAAGTAGGCAAGTACCTATGTATGACAGAATTATATTATACTAGGTTTTGCCCGCGGCTTCGCTCACCTGGAGCTATATTGGAATTAGAAATGGATCACAAAAATTATTTAATCTTAAACCAACAGTGATGATCTCTTCCTTGTATGGGTCTCTATACATCAGAGAGGTCAAGCTGTATCTCAGGATCCGTTCAATAAATTGAGATAAAAAGTCCACCAGTTTTTAAGTTGGAGTATATACTTTCTAACAGTGATAAGAAAATTAAAATCGATTCAGTAGTTTTTGCGCAAATCCGTAACAAACAGTTTTTTTACGATTTTATAATAGTAGAGAAGAAGAGAAGAGATCAGTAAAACTCTGTTACCACGATAAGTAAATATGTACTACCGTTCATATACGATTTTTCTGAGCACAAGTTTTCTCCAGGTTAGCAAATTTCACAAGTCGCCAGTGCGCAATTGATGAAATTGATAAGCATGTAGATTTCCTCACGTTTTCCTGATTTCTTGGCTTAAACTAGTTCTTATCATTGTTTATTTGCTTAATTCAAACACGGGACTCATGACGTGGCAGTTTAGCAGTCAATGGTCATATTCGTTCTTACATGGCTTACGCAAAAATCCTAACATATTTCAAGTAATGTTTTCATCACTCGTGATTACGAAGCATATTATATGGATAGGAATCGCTATTTCGTGAAGAAAATTAGGAACTTCGGATCCTGTATTAGACCACTGCGTAGGCTTGCTAGTGATTACTATAGACCCTAATCATCCTACATAAGTAATCAGATCGCTGCTAGCCAACTTTCGTAAAGCGTCAATCCAACTAGTTTTACCTCAAATAAAATATAAATAAACGTCTTAACTTAGGTATATTGTTTTCATTTATATTTCTGAATTTGTTATTTAAGTAGATGTGAGTACTGTGTAGGCTACTTTTAAATTTATATTGACGTTTTCTGACAGCTTTGAGTATTTTACATGACCTACGCAAATGTCTTGCTGATCTGGTATCGTCGTGCGACAGGTCGTTGAGCTCCCTAAATAATGGTTGAGCTACACGATAGACAGGTCAACTCAAAGCTGCTACGGCTCTTTCTACAAAAGGCCTGTCCAGATATTGCCCTACATCGCAACACCCGCATAATATCTAATAATATTATTATTGTAATATCAACTATTACTGTCTGGACTTTAAAAGAGATCATGATTCTCTGAGTATGTTTCGGTGTTTCTTCTCAGAGGTCGTCAGATACGAAATGCAGGCGCCATCGAGTTCAAAAAAATGTAAATCATTGCCTTGTAAGAGTGTCTCTAAAAGATCTATTTACAAAAATAAATATCATTTAACACTAGAAAGTTACGTTTAACTTTTCCCGAGCGTACATCGGTTTTTGGATCAATATGACCGTCTCACCTTAACGTTAACCTAACCTTAACATATCATTACAAAACATACACAACAAATTACTCAAACACACATCACACGTCAATACCATCGGCGTTATCCCAAAAGCAGAATATAAAAACGTCACGAGTGATTTCGTCCAACAAAAGCAGATTTGTTCACACGATATTCAGTTAATCTGTGATTAATCCGACCACAGATGCGTGTGATGAGGGTCGGTGGTGTGACAGCGCGATAATTGTGATATTATGATATTATGCCGAGCGATTTACGCTTTGTTCTAGAAATTGAAGAGGGACCGCTCGCGGGCAGTGCTTCGGCAAAAGATTTTTGATCCATAAATCCTCACTTGCCCTCGTTGTCATCATAAAGCCCTTCACTATGGCCTAACTGAATATGTCTGGTTTGAGATTATTTTTACACCGTAATGCTGCAATTCAACTGCTTTAGAGGTCCTTGATGGGCGTTACACGTAAAATGAAGTTTGGAACGATGGTTTTCTTCAATTCCGTTGTCAAAGATCACTCACTCTGAACAACCTTAGCAAGTGCAGCTTGCCTTTATAGCCTATTCGTTTGACTCGTGAATTTAATATTTATCACCCATTTACGTGATCTTGCACATAAACGTTTATTTTGTTTGTTGTTTGCTTTGTTTACTTTGTCAAATTAGTAGCTCCGAAAATTATTGGGAACGGAATAACTTGGCATAGGTATATCATCCAAGGACATTTAAGATACAACCGCACATATTTCAGGGATCAACCTTGCGGTTACCTGATACGAAAATGTGTGCCCATCCCATGGTCCCATCAAGGGATTATCTGTACCTATATAGAAATTACTTGTTGATAAGTAAATTTACCCGAAATTCCATGTGCAAATAATGATTTTGTCTCGTAGAACCTTCCGAATTATCTAGCCAGTGAGATGAAATTATCTCATAGCGCGCATGTTACTGAGTAGCATCACTTTCTTCTCAACGTTCCATCAGGCTTGTATACCCCGAAGGGTTAAAGATATTAATATTAGTGTAGGTACACTCACAGTTCACTAGTATGTGTAAAAAAACATTGGGCTATTACTGAGAATTTAATTAGAAAATCTAATAGCACTGTTCAACCTGAAAAACAAACACTTAAGATCTGCGCTTGATACTAAACTAATGAAATAGGTAGTCTATTTTTATTTATTTTTAAGCCAAACTCAAAGTAGCATTTTGCAACAGCTCTGCACTGAGTACCGACCTTCCTATAGCTGCGACCTTCAGTAAATAAGAATGCAGTCTTAGTACACTTGCTGCTAATAGTTATAAGACGACCTAAATAGCTAAAGTAACCAAGCAGTAAAATGGAACGTGCAATGAAACTAGATTTTATACACGAATGTACTTGTTCTATCGAGGCAACCTCGGGCACGTGATGTTGCAGAAGCAAGAACCATCGCTTAATTGGTTTACATTATTGTATTTCCAACCACAAGTGTGGATTGGCGAGGATATGCTGTCCTTGCCGCAGTTAGAAAATAGACAGGTGACCATTTTACCCACGACAAAATGAAAATGGTATATCCGATTATGGTGACAGAATGGTGTGTCCAAAGTCGTGAGTAGTAAATAGTCAGTTTTCCAAAAATTGCAGTGGACTATTAGGTAGATGTTGCTAACACCCTGATCGAGCCAAAAGGAAGGGGCTTGGCTCGAAATATTGATATTCCTCCTCACGGAAAGATAACGAAAAAAGAAAGATAAAGATCATAAAAAACCGAATGATTATAATAATACACCATAATAACCCATTCACACTACGATAGGTACTTCTGTATAGATCACATCAAAAATATTTAACGGTGTAGCAGCATACCTACAAATAAAGTTACAGTACATTTCTTTTTACGTCCCCAACCCAAACCATTTCCCGAACAATCCGGACAATTCTGTGTTAAAAATTTCGAATCCCATAAAGACTAGGTGCAAAGAGAACCTTACTGCGAGAGTTCGTGTTCTGTAATAATTCCCATTTCAAATGTAGGCACAGTGGGCCAGTACACTCGCTTAGTTGAATAATTCAAAAATTCACGCCAACCACTTGCGAAAACAGGGAGAGTAAACGCTGGCTGTGCACTGTGCAGTTCGCGAAAAAATACTAGCAGACGGGGGAAAAGAGTTGCGAGTTCATTATTCTGTTTGAATGTACTCGCGGTTCAGTTCTTTTGGGGTATAAGGGTGGCCATTATGATTTCGGGCTTGAGGGTCTTGAATGTCTTGCCCGTTTTTAGGTAGATACTTTGTCAGGCTAATGATAGTGAATAAATTGTGTGTACAGTCGCTTAAGTAATTGCATAAACTTGCCATTTAAATGGTTTTCATTTACGCACACCAATAAAAGAGGGAACTGGAAACTGACTTATTAGTCAGTTTCTAGAATTATTCGGAATATCTGGTCACACGTTCCTTGGTAAGAATTATTTTATAAGCTGAAACAATAGTCATAATACATTTGATTTTTAGTAGTAGTAAAGTAATAGTTAATACGTAAAAACAAATACCTTTTTTGAATTTGTATTCAATAGATTGAACAAACGATTAAATCTCGATCAAATTTCTGCTTTACAACGCAATCAGCCTAAATTAAAGTACTAAAGATAAAGGGAACGTAATGAAATCTCTGGTAAGTGGATAATTAAACAACAGAACAAGTTTTGACATAACTCCCGGCGGTCTCATTAAGTAATGAGTTCGGAAGAGAAACCTCCACTTGAAGTCTGCCGGTTTTATAAACTTCGATTATGATTTACGTTTTTATGACTTCTGGCGTTTTCCCGCAAAATCAGTCGCGATCTTGTATTTCCCAGTCTATAATAAGCTGTTTGGGATTTCCATAAATCCATTAACCCGTATTTGAGTCGAAATGCTGGCCTTTATTTTTATTATTTCTTTTTTTATGTCGGCAAACGTTCACGAGATATAGTTATTATCGCCCATTGACACCTGTAACACCAGAGAAGCTGCTGAGCCTTAAGATCTCTTAAAAGCCACAAAGAGCTAAGGCTGCAGCAACCCTGAGGGAACGGAATTTCACACGCAAATGGCGAACACACCAATGTGGTTTACAAGAGACTCTGGTGCAAGAGTCAATCAAAACCTTAAGAGGACCTGCTACTGAGCAAGTCATATATTTTCTCGCCTCTTAAGAGATACCTATCTATATTGTAGGGAGAAATTGTATTAACCCATCCCCACGTGGGGAATCTAAAATAACAGAAAAACTTATAACAATATTGTCACAGGCTTTCATTATTGTCTGTGCCCTACTAAAATATTCTGCTGATCTAGTATCGTCGTGCGTTGGGTCGCTGAGCTTCGTAAAATATTATTGAGCTCAACAATAACCAACGCATGCGTACCGTCCGTTAGTTGGGACAGCTCCATTGAGCTACAATTCTTTTTCCCGATAAAACTATTAAATTAATATTTTGAAAAGGAAGGCCAAAGTTTGATAGTACTAAAGACTATCCCTTTCTTATTCCTCTCTTTTTGTGCAAACATACATAAAAAATATACGTGATAGTAAGATTTATTTTTGCGAAAAGTGCACAAATACAAAATGAACGACACAAACATAAATATGCCACATATAGAAAAAAATCTATTTTAACTTAAACTACTATTTCGTAATGCGCCATTATCTCGTTCTCTCATTTTATCAGACTATACTGTCGCCCTCTTTATGGTAGTTACCTGGACCGTGCAATGCGACGCGCGAAAATGTTCTACATCTTTTGTTAGGCAGCTAAAAGTTAAGTTAAAAGTCTTGAAGTCGTAAATCGTTGAAAAGAAAGAGTTTATTTAGAGGACTTAAGTTACAGTTCGAACATTTTATTACCTTTTTTCTATTTTATTCCTTAAAAAGCTTACCCAGAAACTATTCATTCCATAGGCTGAAGATTTCATTTATTATTTAGTGTATTAGCGTGTGTCAGTCAGTCATAGAGTTATCCACCTTAATATCGAGTTATGTTAATTTCAGGGGCCCTTCGACTGTGGGACGCAATTGAGGGTATCAGTAAGGTTGTTTACGTAAAAAAAACCGGCCAAGTGCGAGTTGGACTCGAGCACCGCGGGTTCCGTACTTAAAAATATTTTTATTATATGATGTAACTAAAAAATTATGCTTTTCGTAATTTTTCATTTACCTGTGCTATAAGACGTTTGTACCAAATTTCAAGATTCTGAGTTCACGGGAAGTTCCCTGTAGGTTTTGATTCCCTTGCGAGTGTCGAAAATTTGCGGCATAAACAGTTGTATCTTTTAATTGCGTTGGCTTAGAAGTTTGATTTTTTCACAGCTCCAAGGGACAGTAGAACTAAGCATTTGATATAAATTCCAGCTTGATACCTCCACGCGTTTCTGAAAAAAGTGATCCTATAAGAGTTGCTATTTTTTTCTTTCGAGGTACGGAACCCTAAAAATGATGTGTCAGTACACATACACAAGTTTTCAATTTTGTTTTGATTGTTATTCTGTGATATATAGTGTATAAGACCTTTTATATTATTATACTCACATAATAATAATAATAATTCTTCGACATTTTACATAGCACCATCTAGTCCCAAACTAAGCAGAGCTTGTACTATGGGTACTAGACAATGGATATAATACTTATATACTTAATACATAAGAAACACCCAGACGAACACAAACACTTAATTTTCATCACATAAATATTTGTGTTCTGTGGGAATCGAACCCACGACCTCATGGTCAGCAGTCCGGTACTCGAACCACTAAACCACAGAGGTCGTCGTATTATGAATAAGATCCGTTTTTAGTCACTCAGTTTTACCTCAATTATTATTAGTCTAAGTCGTTTAAGAATCCAGCGGGCCGAATTTGCCATAATAATTATAAATAATTTATTTTAGCATAGATTATTGTGGATCCGCTGACTCCCAAACTAGGAAATACCTGTATCTTGGGAGTCAGTAGGGTTCCTTTTTATAGGCACAGCCCGTGTATATCATGGTTAAATGAATATCTAAGTTAAGCGTGTAACAAACATTATGATACATGACAATTAACCATTAAAAAATAACTACAACTTAAATTAATTTACTAGAGAGTAATATCAAATGCAAAAGTATAAAAATTATAAATCTTGCAAATTTACGATGTGTGTGTGTGTGTGTGTCCATACAAACGCAATAATAAAATAAATCGAAGGTTATTTTGGTATTAAGTTTTTGTGGAATATACAAGCTCCAATAATATTTCTTTACTATTGATGAGGTTACGATTATTTTCACAGACGTAAATATCTTCTTTGAAATTAAATGCTACCTCTGACATAAAAGATCAAATTTTGCTATTGAATAAGCTTGCTGCCAGAGGGTTATTTACTTGAAGTTGCTAGATATATCATTATATTGCAAAAGTAATCAAGATAGAGTTGTTATTAAAGAAGTTCTTATGTCTGTGGGAGACGGTCTCTTGGGTTTATTGATCCTTGAAAGGTGACATTACTATATGATAATTATATAAGCAACAATTAGTCTTAAAAGGTTACTGTCTCATTAGCCTAGTGGGCCTGAGCGTGACTGCTTTGCTAGAGGTCATAGTTCAGATTCCCGGGAATTTTCATTAGGTTTTTTCTATGAAATTCTCAGTAGCAGCTCGGGGTTTGCAATTTTTACCTAGTTAATGGCAATAAGTTTGCCGCCTATTACATAGGACTTAAGCATACTTACTAGAAAACTGGGTGTACATTAGTAGTTACTCTTCTGCGTAACCATAAGTTACCACGGTAGCTGCCGAATACTATGTCCTGATATTTAGACAAAACTTATTTTTTTTATATGAAAATTCTCTGTAGTCTTTGGTGTTTAAATATAGATGTATGTAATAGATCTTATATAAAGCCTAATAACGAACATCAGTAGCGAGTTCCGGGTAAACAGCTTTACATTTCTGCATATCCATTCGCTGAGCAAAAGTGTGATGGTTTACTTTGTTAAATTAACAAACCTAACTTGTTTTTTATCAGACCAATACCTTGAACAAGGTTGTCCTATTCCATCGGTAGAAGAAGAGGAAGGAGAGCGTCCACGTCTGTCTCCCTGTCCTGTTTCAGAGCGGAGTCCGACACACCCCACCGCTCTCCCCGGAGTGGTGGATAGTGCATAAAGCATTTCCAACCCCGTCAACAAAAAAATAAGGTTGTCCTATTCCCAGCCAAGGCCATCTGAACAAAACACAACAGTGCATTTTATTATAGACGTACTTTTTCGCATTGTCGGTGTAATTTTCTGTGCGGCCGCGAGGGTCGTACCATCATGCAAGGCTGTAGCTATACTGTTCGCAGTAACTGCATGTCGGCGTAAGTTGCCGGTGTATATTGTCGGCGTACGGCGCACTGTCGGTGTACTGTGTCGGCCAAGTACCCATTTAGTTGACTTAATTAAACGCTACATAAGTACTTGGCCGTCACGGTTCGTCTGTACAACTATTTCTTAATTATTTTTACCAAAACTTATTTTAGTTTTAAAACTAATCTTTATTTTCTACGTACCTACTAATTCTAGATTAAATTAGCAAATAGTTTAGAGTTTAACGACCAAGGGACAAATTGTCGCTTGAATCATTTGAATTTCGAGTCGAACTCGCTGTATTATTTTCGCGAATCTACGAGTAATACGAGTTCCAAACAATAATAGACCTACCTACAGTAAAGTTAGTTTCTGACTATTACCTTACCTTTTCTGTTACAAAGGTATGTCTTACTACTTTTAGATCGCTGTGCAAACTCGTACAAAGATATTTTTTTTATATATCCAATATAAAGCTCTCTGTAAACAATCGCAGTGTAGTGCAATACAAAAAAGACATGATTAATGTAGCGTACGGCGTCGCAGACAATGTATTCTAGAGATGTGCGGACGTCGCGTTTGAAAAGAGAACAAGATACGCGCGGTAACGTTTATTCTCTTACAGTTTGCATTTAGAATAATAATATTTTTCTTTTATGCTAAACATGACGTACAGTGTAGTGATATCATAGCGATATGACCACTAAACTGCGAAGACGTTGGTCTCAATTTCGGATCGAAACTACGCACTTGTGACTTTTTGCAATCATCTGCGTATTAATAATTAATTATGAAAAATGTTGAGGAAACCTGCATAGATTCCTGAGAGCTTTTCTCAACGGTGTGCAATATCCAAGCCGCTACTTTGATACTTTGACCAATGTGGCGGTCAGAGAAACAATTAAATTCTCTTATCGGAAGTGGAAAGCATAACAAGGAAAGTATGATATATCATTTTTTATACGCGGAAGATGCTTTCTACAGTCATTATTACGATCACATTACAATACGTAAACCCCTGGCCAAAGCTACTGAAGAAAGCTTTTACAATATCAAACATACCACAGTTCAATAACCTTACATTATTATTTTCCTTTTAAAACATTACCATAAACAAACTTCACGACATGCCCGAATAACCTAATAACTGTAATAACCTATTAAATACGTCAACGATATTAACAAAACAAAACAGAAACCAACTCGTATTGTTTGAAAGTTTTAATTCGTTTACTTTAATTCCATAACAACGGAATATAAACTCACGTTTCCAAAGACGCAGTCTAAAAATATACAGTTGATCAACTTTCTGATAACTCAGATTGTCAAGCTCAAGATTATTTTCTCAGACAGGTTAGGGACTTAATCAGGCTGAAATAAGAGCGAATCAATACAATAGGTATACTTCAATGCATAATACTGACACTCATATCTACGAGTACAATATTAATCATATTTAATCATTTATTTATTTATTTATACGTTAGTACATAGTACTTAGTAACCCAATGGAGTTAATATGCCAAATTATGTATAATATCTTTACTTTGAAATTACTCATATACATTAGAAGGTATAGTAACTTATTGGAAAAATCTGTTAGGTACTTAATTAATTAATAAACTTATCACCTGGCTTATCACTATCTATAAGGAATTAGGACATAGAACACTAGACTAACTGATGCTGGTTGGCAGACCTGGATTTAAGTAATAACTGAGTTATTTTAGTGAACGAAAAATTCGACTTGCGGGCAGGATTCGAAGCTGCGTCTTCTGGTTAGATACACCAGACGCTATGACAACTAAACCACCGCGTGTCCCACCCGCCACGTAGAAATTTGTCTTCCCATTCTGAATTTACACGTCGTCGCGTTGAATTAGTGGTCATAGCGTAACAAAGATAAGTAAATGATTGTACAGAGATATAATCAGAAGCCCAAGCACGAACAACTATCGAATTCGTATCGTAAACGAATGAGTTTTTTCCTGCTACAAATCTCTTATATACATATTTTCACATCTGTCTTCCATTGGGGTAGGCAGAGACTACACTTGCTACGATCCTGGCACACCACTTTCGCTTCATCTACATTCATTAACCTCCTTCTCATAAAAATTATTCACGTTTTCGATACGAATACGTTTTCGAAAGTGTTCGTGCTTGAGCTACAGAACTCAAATCGAATACAAGGGAAAGATCGATTTACCAACGATATAATATAGTAAAATATAAACGTTAAATTATAAAATACATAAAAATGATTGGATCACTGTGATATATCAAAATACTGTGGTAAATTTATGAATTCATTCACACGCACGCGTTTATATTAAAAATGTCCGTTGTAAATTCACGGATTACGAACTTCGGTCGGTTGTAGAATTTCAGGCGAATAGTACGTCTACATGTCATAATGTTGGAAACAGATTTTTATGGATAACTTGAATGTAGCTGTAAAAACGAATAGGGTATTATTACAAAAGTACCAAAACCGTGAAATAGTTACTTAGTCTTAGCGTGATGAGATATAGCCTATATATAGCCTTCCTCAATAAATGGGCTATCTAACACTGAAAGAATTTTTCAAATCAGACCAGTAGTTCCTGAGATTAGCGCGTTCAAGCAAACAAACAAACAAACTGCCTCATTAGCCAAGTGGTCCTGAGCGCGACTGCTACGCTAGAGGTCCCAGGTTCGATTCCCAGGTCGAGCAGTGTTATTGGGTTTTTCTATGAAATTCCCAGTAGCAGCTCGAAGTTAGGAATTTGTGCCCGGTTAATGGCAATAGGCTCGCCCCCTATTACATAGGACCTAAACATACCGGCGAACTGTGGGTGTACATTAGTACGCCTCTGCCTAACCCTTCGGGGAATACAGGCGTGATGGTATGATGGTATGTTATGTTATAGATAATATAATAATAATAGTAGAGATAATAGAATTCTGCACTTCTCCTCCATTTATCCTCTTTATCTATGTACAAACTCGTCCTCCATGCGCGCACTATGGCCTAGTCGTTCTTGAGTTGTAATGGTATAACTAACACGTATGGTATAACTAACACGACTTTATTTTATTTTTATTTTAAAAGATTTGAAACTATAGTAACTATAACTCAAACGATTAGTAAATACATGTGAACTAATACACCAAAATAATTAACGACGGGCTAATAAGCAGGGAAGGCTGGCTTATCCACGGATCAATCCTAATTCCTGTGTCCATTGACCTTTAAGCCCGAACTGATCTCGCGCAAATATTCCTACCGATCGATAGACTCCGTAGAACATCACACAGAAATTATGTAGCAGACAATATCCAGGCTATTTTTGGCGTGGAACCTTTTAGTGTGACCTCGATAACCTTTAAAAAACATAACATACCATCACCACTGTATCTCCCGAAGGGTTAGGCAGAGCTGTACTAATATTATTATACAATTTAACACTACTCGACCTAGTTATAAAACCCAGATCTTTTAGCGGAGAAGTCGCGCTTAGGACTACCAGCCTAATGAGGCAGTAAATCTAAAGCTTAACATAAAACACTAACAAAAAATATACCCACTAACCTAAGGTTAAGGATGTATACATCACCACATTCTTCAAACCCAAAACACACCCTGAAGTGCTGCCTATTCCCCACGCAGACCTTTCCCGACCTCTGATACTCTTTCAATGTTCTCATAAACAACTGTTGGAAGATTATTTATAGTACATTTTTATAAGGTATCGAGATATATTAAAGACCACCGGTGGGTTGATGGGAAATATTCAAGGGTCACGGCTGTCCTACTAACAAAGATTTTAGCAATAGATGAGTTATTTGCTGCACTCCGTGGTCACTTGCCTAAGAACTTGTATTCGATATTTACATTACAGATAATAGAATACTACAGTATTTACATGAAGTATTTATAATTTTGAGTTTAATTTTTATTATCATGTAGGTATGTATATTTTTTTTTTTTTTTATTCATGATAGGCTTACGCTTGATCGCCAGTTCACCTGATGTTAAGCGACACTGCGACCTAAGATGGAGCGCGCTTGCCTAGAAGAAACCGATTCACTCGTGATTTAAAGCCAACCAGATTATATCTATCGGGGAAGACCCACTCGGGAAGCGCATTCCACATTTCCGCGGTACGCATGATAAATGTGGACTTGAAGCGTTTCGTTCGAATTTTCGGAATATCCACCATGAATCGATGCCGGTTTTTCGTGCTCCTGGATGTTCGATAGTAGAAAGGGCTAGGGGGAATAAGATCGTGGAGATCTGATGCACACTCTCCGAAATGTATCCGATAAAATATAGATAAGCTAGCAACTCTGCGGCGATGTTCCAGACTTTGGAGCTTAGCCCGGACAAGGGAGTCGTTGCCAATGAGTTTCCTGGCACGCTTATCTATGTATTCCAACGCCTCAAGCTGGTACTTAGCTGATCCATCCCAAAGGTGCGAACAGTACTCCATGCACGACCGAACTTGTGCTTGGTACAATGAGAGTAATTGTTCCGGCGTGAAGTACCGACGCACCTTCGAGAGAATACCTAGCTTTCTGGCAGCTACTTGAGCCTTGGACTCTATATAGGAGCCGAAGTTGAGGGTTGACGTCATAGTAACGCCCAAGAGCTCAAGACGGTCATTTATCGGCACAGGCACCCTCAAAGGCGTATTCAACTACTCGAATTTTGAATGTACTCTCAATAGCATACTGTTTCGATTTTTATTAGGATTTTATAAAAATAAACTAATTTTGAGCATTTATAACAATCTTATACAATTCGCTAATTGCGAAGGAAAGAATGGAAACATGATCCAATATTTTATAAGCAATAGGTACATTTATTATTGATATATGAAGGAAATCATGCTCATTATTACACCTACTATATAGCTTCCGCCCGCGGCTTCGTCCGCGTGGAGTTCGTACTGGCTCTCGAAAGGAATATTTTTTCGTCTCTCGAATCTCCGTTTTTTCAACATTTTTCATTGGTGCTCCACCTTCCTCGATAAATGAATTCTATTCAACACAGAAATATATTTTCAATTCGAACCAGTAGTTCCTGAGATGAGCACGTTCAACCAAACAAACTCTTTAGCTGTATAATAGTAGTATAGATAAGTATGGACACGTGAAGAGAAGGAAGACAAGAACAAGAAGGAGTGTGAAATTGTAGGTACATATACATAGTTAAAATTAAATGGAGGAGCAGTGCAAAATGCATTTTTTTTATAATTATGCATAAATAAATATAAAAAACATTGTATGCCCTACCATTCGTTTGACATACACGTTTGATACACTAACACACACACATTTTATTTATGGTCAGGAAGTACTTTTATTATAGTTTAATTTCAAATACCGGGCGACCACTATTGTTAATTAAACGATACAAGAAACTTACCGACTTTTCTTAAATAATACTTTGTAAAGTAGCAGTTTCAGAAGTCTCGATTTATTTACTTCTGATGTTACAATAACTCGCTCCTATAAAACCCATTGTAAAGCTAAAGCGCCTTTCAAAAATCCGACAATAACTCTCCAATGGCTGGAAATATCGGAAACGAATGGAATCGTCCCAAGTGTAATAATCCTTGGCTTAAAGTGTTATAATCCCTTTCATTCCCTTCACAACTGGCTAATAAAAAGCTTTTATGAAACACGTAAGAGTACTTACATCTTTTAATATAGAAAAATAACTGAGTCTTTTTTTAAACAAATGTATACCTACAATACCGTACCACCACGCCTGTATTCCCCGACAGGTTAGTTAGAGGCATACTGATGTACACTCGCTGCTCACCGTTAGGTTTAGATCCAATGTAATTGGGGGCGAGCTTATTACCGGGCGCATATTCCTAACTCCGATCTGCTACTGAGAATTTCATAGAAGAATCTAATAACAGTGCAGACCTGGGAATCAATCCCAGGACCTCTAGCCTAGTGTTCCTTATTACTACTAAGCTAGAGGTAGTCAGAAATAATGTAATTGATTTATTATTAATAATGCAAATATTATGTTAAAATGTTACTACTTACTATTAATTTATGAATAACATTGCTATTCAAATATAATTTAGTTATGTCTCCAGTTTCAGTAGGTATTGATGATTATTTAGTAGTAATTGTAATTTTATTGATGTACTATTTTCATGTTTACGAAATTTTATATTTAAACTGGAAATAATATTTATAATCTTCGTATATATTAAAGAAGGGGAGCAGCGAGTGTGGATGTAACAGTACCCACACATCTATACTAATATATAAAGCTGAAGAGTTTGTTTGTTTGCTTGAACGCGATAATCTCAGGAACTACTGGTCCGATTTGAAAAATTATTTCAGTGTTAGATAGCCCATATATTGAGGAAGGCTATAGGCTATATATTATCATCACGCTACGCGGACGATGTCGCGGGCAGAAGCTAGTCTCAAATAATTCTCAAGAATATTTCCTTTAGTTGTATTATTATTAACACGGGTGGTATTTTTATCAAAGAGAAGCTAATAGGACAAATTAATGTGTGTCGCCGAAGAAAATGCGCGTAAAAAGAGACAGTGGTAGCGAAGAACGAGTAACTTGGCACTCAGTATTGTTTTCTACTTAAAAAGCTTTCGGGGATTACTTAAAAAGTTAAAGAAAGAAATTGAGTTGAATTAATTATTAACGCTTTCTTAATGGTAGGTACCTTGTTTTTGTTTTGACATAGTACCTTTTGTTGTAAAGGTAAAGTGTTTAGATCAAGAGATTAGAAGTAGGCTGTCTTTTAGATTAATATATCTGTGACGAATATTTGCGAGGGGATTAAGTAGAGGTGTAAAACAGTTGTTATTAGTGTATTTCTAGGTCAAACACTCACTTCTCTCACAGAGTTTGGCAGAAAAACAGACCGCCACTTGCTCTGAGTCTTTCATACATCTTCCACATTTAGCGCCGGTTAAGAGTTGGTACTACGTACCTGACTTTTTTGAAGGACCTCGCTAATAAGATCGGCGGAGGTATGGCTTTCTAGGGCGACCGTTTCCGTTGCTGCCACATATTTTTAGGCCCTACATACCAAGTCGAGCTGACACTGAGAATTTCTTAACAAAACATCAATTAATACTTCGCTTTATCTGGAAATCGAACCCAAGAAAACACGCCTAGCTGCTGCGCTTATTACCAAGATTATTAGGGCAATTACATCAATTATA
This sequence comes from Acronicta leporina, assembly GCA_947256265.1. Taxonomy (NCBI): domain Eukaryota; kingdom Metazoa; phylum Arthropoda; class Insecta; order Lepidoptera; family Noctuidae; genus Acronicta; species Acronicta leporina. Next base: position 4,206,784 of record OX366516.1, read on the forward strand.
ACATCGCTTATTTATTCAATAAATACATAATAAACACTTCTTCATAAATACTTATTTACTAACTAAAGAAAAAACTAAGTAAGTACCTAAATATAAAAAGAGACGCAACACTTTTAATTATAAAGGAGTAGACAGTGTTGTTACTGATTGTCACAGCTTTCATTACTGTTAGTGTTACAAAGAAAATGCTCGGAGCGGACGCCCTGTTTTAAGTAGCAGGGTAAACGCCGCTGTTACTGATTTGAGTGGCGGGATTTTGTTTTGTTTTTGTTCTGTTTTTTAAATTTTAAATGGAGATCGTATCGAATGAATTGTTACTTTTAAATAATGTTTTTTTTTTGTAAACTCGAAGTTTGTTATTGAACCGTAGGATATTATGACAATTCTATTAACAAACAAAATCCGCATTGCTCTACCTAATAACAGATTTTTACGACCTCTGTGGTTTAGTGGTTCGAGTACCGGACTGCTGACCATGAGGTCGTGGGTTCGATTCCCACAGAACACAAAAAATTATGTGATGAATATAAGTGTCTGTGTGTTTCTTACGTATTATAAGTATGTATTTACAAAAAAAAAGTATATAAGTATTATTATATCCATTGTCTAGTACCCATAGTACAAGCTCTGCTTAGTTTGGGATTAGAAGGTGCCGTGTAAAAAATGTCCCAGAATATTTATTTATTTTTATTTATATTACATCCTAGAACTACTTGTCAAATTTGTAAAATTTATATAATAATATAACTTTCAAAATGAAGTTTTTTTCATAACAAAAAGGTTACCAGTAATACCAAAATAAAAGTTTTGTTATGATTTTTTTTTAATTTTAGGGTTGCGTTATTTACTGATTTCTGAGATTATACTGATATTTGCCCATGGCCGTAGGCCCTGTAAAGGGTTTGAAACAATGGAATTGATAAATATAAATGTGGCGCGATAGAATCCGTAAAATAGTTGTATTCTTTTTAAACTAGGTCCCTAATGAGCATCGTATAAAAATATCCCACATTATCACGATTGAAGTCTCACACGAAACACATTATAAGTCCATAATTCATGATATATGGACTTTGATCTTACGCCAAACGGAGACATCAAGATAACCCACATACAGTTAAACATTATGCTGAAACTAACATACATCTGGCAGGGAATCAAATTGGAAACATTTACTTGGTGATGGTACATGTCTACGTTGGTGTGAGATGGTTTATTGTTGTATTACTTGTGTTTGCGGGTTAGAAACATAAGTTGTGTGTCAAACGCAAAACAACGGGTGTTGTTTTCTTGGTGTTTGAGTTTTGTTAACTAACTTTATGAATACGCATACACTATAATACATATGTTTTGCGACGCGCTTCCATTAGGGCTTTTCGGCTATTAACATACCATCACGCCTGTATTCCCAGCAGAGGTCTATTGATGTATACCCATCGTTCGCCGGTACATTTACGGCCCATGTAATAGGAGGCGAGTAGGTCATAGTAGTAGTAGGCATGTTGAACTATCGAAATATCTACTCCCGACTAAAAATCGCATCATAGAATGCATATTTATGTGGCGGGGCAGATGAGCCACGTTATGCATTAAAAAAAAATTTGAATATCAGGGGGGACACCTGATCTTCGGTGGAATACCTATAGGCTTATGATTAACCGACTTCCTATGCCAATTACGGGTCTCCTCTCACAATATAAAGGATTAGGCTATCAGTTAGCACTATAGCGCTTGACTAGTAGAAGCTTAGCAGATGTCATACTTAAGCTTGCAGGTTTCACGATTTTAAAAAGATGCCAAGATGTGCCCTTCGCATTGGGAACTCGAAACTTACGACTTGACTAGTTATAATAATAATTGTATATATCGATTAATATAAAACATTAACATAAAACCCACAAAACTGTTCAATTCACGAAAAATTTTGGTGGCAATTGTATTAGCCCCAAAATATACCGCTATTCACGACATACACATTCTAAGTACTAATTTAAACATTGCCACCCGGGAGTACAGAAAAAGTATCGCTCGACTGTATCACCTGAATGCCAAGCATTTTTCCCTTAATTTTAAAGACTGCCTCATTAGCCAAGTGGTCCTGAGCGCGACTGCTATGCTAGGGGTCTTGGGTTCGATTCCCAGGTCGAGCAAAGTGTTATTGGGTTTTTCTATGAAATTCCCAGTAGCAGCTCGGAGTTAGGAATTTGTGCCCGATTAATGGCAATAGGCTCGCCCCCTATCACATGGGACCTAAACATACCGGCGAACTGTGGGTGTACATTAGTACGCCTCTGCCTAACCCTTCGGGGAATACAGGCGTGATGGTATGTTATGTTATGTTATGTTTTAAAGACTGCTAGTTTTTTTCTCTCACTTTTTCTTTAACAACATGAGCTGAAATTGAAATTGTTTCAATAAACATCACTTGTTCGAATCGAATATCAATTTTGTTAGTAAAAAACTTTAGAAGCTTTTTTCACGAACTATGTTCAAGCTTGTTTTGCTTGGAATAACTGGTCATAAACTTCTTTATTATCAATCGATATTAATGAATAGGTAGGTACTGTATTAATACGAGTAAAATATCGTGAAATTTAGATTTTATATTCTCAGTAGAAGTTCGGAGTTTATTTTTGAGCCTGGTTAACAAAAATAGGCTGTCTTTGGGAACTAAAACATAGCAGTAGAAAATACCGCCAATTTTACCATTACTATTTAGTGTTGCTAGCGTCTATCTATAGGCTGCGCTTGCCGCTTACCAGGTGAACCGGTCTTTTTTCAGCTATAAAAAAATATTTACTGAGACGACCGCTCACAGTAGCTCCCACCTTATAATTGAAGTCTTTGACACAAGATGCAAGTTTCGTGGCTACTAATTAAATATCGCAGACATCGAACTTCTCGGCAGCGACTAACGAAGCTGTCTCTGATCATTTCTAACAGGTGTTTCTTTTGCGAATTTATGAATACAGGTAAATCTTTAACTATCACAATTAATAGATAAGTCTCCAACACGAACCGATACCTTCCCCGCGGGTTGGAAGTATAAAAAAAACACGCAATAAAAATAACACTATCGGTATCTATAATTAAAATATATTATATTTATATTATTATAAGTAAAATATGAAAATAATAAAATATGTAAGACTTCCTCCTCTCTCCTACATTTTGCCGTGCCGACAAGGCCCACACATTTTTCTTATATTATACCATTGTAACATCTATTTAACTTGTGGAGTGCAATATTATGTATTGAGTATTAAAGTTAAGTAGCCAGACTGATAAAATCCTCGCCTCTTTCTATATCCATACGATTATAAAAGTAACTCTGTCTATTTATCTGTTATGTTCAAGAAAGTTATATTATACTAGCTTCTGCCCGCGGCTTCGCTCACGTGAAGCTATATCAGGAGTAAAAAAGAAAACCAACATTGATAACCTCTTTTTTGTATAGGCCTCTATACATCTGGGAGGTCAAGCTGTATCGCAGAATTCATTTAATTAATTGAAACAGCTCTAAGTTGGAACTTATACATTGTAACAGTGATAATAAAATTAACATGTATTTAGTAGTTTTTGCTCCAACCCGTAACAAACAGACAAGAATTTTATGCCGTAACCCACGTGTTTTTTTTTTAAATATCTTCAATGTACAGACACAGCTTTTTTACAATTTTATAATAGTAGAGATGTATAACCAAGAAGGTTACGTTTCACACGTAAACCACTGACCAAATTACATTGCATTATGAGAAAGGACATATGCTTCCTTTTATCTCAAAAATATAAACAGTAGGCAAATAGACCTGAAGGATGCGAAAAATGGGGGGCAATAGCTCGCTATTATATTAACTGTAAGTACTTGCGTAAGAAAACAATATACAAAATGCAGCTAAAACAAAATAGAGTGGGGCATGTAAATCCGGTGCTAAATAAAGAGGCACTCGTTGAAACACGCTAGGCATGTCTGCTGAGCCGGAATGTTTAATAAATCAGTACTTTACTTGTTTTTCCGCCGGCCAGACGGTCGCCTCAAGATTGCCAGTATATAAAGATATTCGTAACGTTTGTTTGTTTGTAACAATGTTGTTTTTCTTGGCGTTTTCTGTGCTTGGGTAGGTTTTTAAATTGGCAGTCATTTAAAATGGAGGCTATATGAAAAATTGGAAAACTTTGACCGAAGAAAAACATCAATGTTAAATAATAATAAAATAATTTATTACGTCACAGTTGCTGCGTGATCGACTTCTGCGCTACGCGTTGTGTGCTCGATCCCCACACGGAGCAAATATTTGTATGACCTACAGGTAATTGATCCGGGTCTGGGTGTATGTAAAAATAAGAAAGAAGTTATTTTAATGAAGCGGCGGTAGCCTAATGGCTAGGGCGTCGGACTTGCGATCATGTGGTTGCCGGTTCGAACCCCACCCATTGCACTACCGACGTGAACCCACTCGTAACCCAAGTATTTAGCTTAGCACGAGGGGTTAATAAGAATACTAGTAATGTGTGACACACATTACTAGTAAGCTTTTAAAAAAAGAAAAAAAAGAGCTTTTGCCAATAGGACTATTTACACAAAATGTAGCTCATGTCCTCTTTCAGGATGAAATCTCTCTCTTTGTCAAATATTACTGTTTGTTCAGCATTTTTAGTGTCAAAACGTAACAGACATACAGATTTTCGAATCAATTTAAATGATTTTGATGACAAAACAAATTACCGCATCTAGGAAGGATCGGCACTTGAAGACCGTTCGGCTAATTAGGTTGATTTCTTTGTTATGTTTTTAAATGTTATGATAAGGTTTGTATGAGAAAACGCAAAGGAAAATTTCCTTAAAATATAATAATTTGATTTTTTTATAATAATAATATGGATTTGATTTGAATTGCCTCATTAGCTATTAGTATTACTATTTGATTGAATTTGAAACTGCCTCATTAGCCAAGTGGTCCTCTGCACGACTGCTACGCTAGAGGTCCTGGGTTCGATTCCCAGGTCGAGCAAAGTGTTATTGGGTTTTTCTATGAAATTCCCAGTTGCAGCTCGGAGTTTGGAATTTGTGCCCGGTTAATGGCAATAGGCTCGCCTCCTATTACATGGGACCTAAACATACCGGCGAACTGTGGGTGTACATTAGTACGCCTCTGCCTAACCCTTCGGGGAATACAGGCGTGATGGTATGTTATGTTATATGGATTTGATTATCGAAGAACTGTATTTGTTTTATTTTTGTACACCACTAAGGTGGCAAACAAGCATACGGCCTACCTGATGGCAACGCCACTATCACTGGCGCGTTGCCGACTCTGTAAAAATCTTTACACACCTTTTTTGAACCCTTTGCTGTAGTCCTTTGGGAAAACCTCGGCGGGGAGCTGATTCCTAAATCAAAGTACTAATTAACTGAAATAAAAGCTCAACGTAATAAGTAAGCAAAACAATACATTATTCTCCTTCTAATATTAGATATCTTTTGATTTCATAAAACTGTTCAACAACAATTGCTCACGAGAAATTCACAAATCAAGCCTACGCACATCTTAATCTGTTTTCCATCTACACACGCAACACATAAAAACGAGTAAATTTTATTATACACATCATGTGTGTTCGTATTATTTCAGCGAACAATACAATCTCGCCGAAATTACAGCGTGACACGCAAAGTGGCGCAAAATATATGAACGTAGGTCGCGACATTCCAAAGTATTCACAAGTACAGGAGAAGATAAAGCTATCTGACCCACTTTCCTCGCTCTTTTCTAGGGATGTCAGGATGCTTAATTGTTGGTCAAGATACTGGTTTATATTTCTTCGCTTCTGTACACATACACATATTTGTTTTGTTTGCTGGTGGAAACCAAAAGACAGCCTGCCTTTGGGGATCAAACCGGAGAGCGGATATGCTATTGCTAAAACTTCCTCAGTGCTGGTGTTGGCTACCGAGCACATTGAGGAAGGCACTGTGTCCTCATAAAAGACCTCTTGGGTACATTGAAGATATTTAAAAAAAACTAGTGAGTTAGGGTATATACAGGTCTCTGAACCCAAAAATATGTCTTTTAAAATTCTTGTCTGTTTGTCTGTTTGTTACGATTTGGCACCAAAACTGTTGAATACATTTTAATTTTGTTATGACTGTATGCTCCAACTTAAAAACTTCAAATCTCAATTAATTTAACGAATCCTGCGATACAGCTTGACCTCTCTGATGTATACAGACCCATACAAAGAAGAGATCATCAATGTTGGTTTTCCATTTTTACTCTAATATACTCATGTGAGCCACGGGCAAAAGCTAGTATCATATACATTCGTATAGTGCTTTCCGAAAAGCGATCTATAGGTTCTCAATTTTATTATTGTCTGATAATATCTAAATATTTGCCTACCTCCAAATATAAGCTAAACGGATAATCTTCAGCTCTTACCGACTATTCACCAGTCCTAGTTATTGGGATTAGAATTAAATTCACGGAATACATTCCATGATTACGAATTGAACAAAAACATAGATGGAAATGGTAACCCTACACTCACAGAGTCGTCTTTTATCTTAAAAAGATAAAGAGGCAGAACACATATCTTTTTTATTTAGATATCATATATCTTTTGTCCAATTTCGGTACCTACAACCAAAGAAGTGTTATGATTCGGGGAACCCACGTATGTAAAAATGATTTTTATAAAGAATGAAAAAAAAACATTTACAGATATAAAAAATAGTAGCCCACCGGTATCGGGTGCAGGATCCAAGCTACCGGTGGTCAGGGCTCCAGGGAGAGGAACCTCCTAACAATGCGGGCCGTGTCCAGAAGTACTGCTTTCTGTATCAAGCCCTTGATCCAGCCAGCTAGTGAGAGCCTCCGTAGGTGTTGGTCGAGGCTCTTGGCTATTAGACCATTAGCTGACACAACGATTGGTACAATGACCGCCGAATTCACCTCCCACATGTCGACAACCTCGTGGGCCAAATCAAGGTACTTTATATCTTTTTCGGCTTACACGAGGTTCTCGTCATGCGGGAGTGCGATGTCGACAATCATTGCACGACGCTCTAAACGATCTATCACCACAATATCAGGCTTATTGGCAACAATAGTCCTGTCAGTGATGATAGATCGGTCCCAGTATAATGTAGTATGACCATTTTCAAGAACTGGGTCGGGCACATACCTGTAGTACGGTACCTCCGACTACACAAGATTGTATTGCAAGGCAAGTTGCTGATGGATAATCCTGGCTATCAGGTTATGTCTGTGCAAGTACTCGCCGTTAGCCAGACGCGAACAACCAGATATAATATGACGGATAGACTCTCCCGGACGGTGGCATGCCCGACAAACCGTACCATCCTTCACAATATATTTCCGGTAATTCTTTGTCATCATAACTTCGTCCATAATTGCACACACAAACCCTTCGGTTTCTCCAAAAAGATCACCAAAGTGTAACCAGGACATGGACGCTAAGAAATCTACACCAGGTTCATGGAGAGCCCGGTAATAGCGCCCGTGTAGCTCTTTGCCTTGCCATACACTCCTGCGATCGTTCGTACTAAGTACTACATTCGTTCTCTTTAGCCATGGAGAGAGGTGTAAGTCCATTGTCTACTGCAACCACATCGATGCATCCCCATTTTGGTTTTTAGGAAATATTCCCTTAGGCTATACACCTCGCGGTTGTCAAGGTTTGTGGCATTTAAAAATCCTAGACCCCTACACTTCCGCGGAATGTACAGCCTCATTACTGAGGAACTTGGGTGATGCATTCGATATGCGGGCAGCAGTGTACGGACCTTCCTATTCAGGGTATCAAGTTCTGTCTGGGTCCACCTGAGTACGCTGAAGGAGTATATCAAGACTGGCATGACCCAGCCGTTAAAGGCACGCACCTTGTTTCCGCCTGACAGAAGTAAGTAAGTTAGTTTATTATTAGCACTTTTATTGTATTGAAAATTGTTAGCCAGATTTTTATATTGCCCGATTGTGTACACTGTTGAAGGCTACAAAAATTGTTAAACACCTATAAGTACATATTTTTAAGCAATACATTTATTTGACTTTGACTTTGAAAGTTATAGGTACTGTACATAGAACATTCATAGATGATTATGTCGTTACATAATTTATTTATTAACTCATCAAGTCCCTTATTATAGACACAATTCAAAATCTATTGTATTGTTGATGTGGGAGAGCCATGCTTCGGCACGAATGGGCCGGCTCGACCGGAGTGATATACCACGGCTCATAGTTACCGGAGGCGCCTGATCTTTTTAATCACAACCACACAGCATATTGACACATCTCTTGGGACTGTCGCCGAAAGACCCTTATTCACGCAACATGAAACCACAAGATTTTCCTAGCAATATTCGTATAACATAATGTCACTTAAGCCACCGCCTAATAAGTACGAAAGAGGGTTAAAGACTTGGTGCTTAAACCAACATTATGTACAAGCTACATAATAACATAGATTATAGATAATGTTTAAGTACAATGAACCTCGTTTTCGAGGGTCAACGCCCGCAGACAAAATCTCGGCTTTTAGGGATGACGGCTCGTCCCTTGAGTCTATGCTTCCGTTAATATTTTCAGATAAAATTATTGGGATATTACACTTAAATGCAGTACTAAAACGTACTAGTATTCGACATGTTTACTAATTAAGTTCTCTTAAGTAAATATTCTAGAAAAGTTTTCAATAAGTTCAAATAATTTTGGCATAACTTAACATCACTTAGGCAGGTTAGGCAGGGGTAGTACTAATGTTTACCCACAATTCGACGGTATATTTAGATATTCTAAAATAAATTGCTTCCAAAATACAGAATTATCTCAAGGTATGGAGAATGGTCACTGACCTGAAATAAATTGCTGCATAATTGATTAACTTGGCAGTGATTTTTCCATGAACCTCTGAAAATATTTAACGAATGCATTTAATCAAATTATCAGAAAATCCATATAAATCTGTATTGGGTTAAACCACGGTAAACTGCAGTCCACACGCAAATTCACGAACATATTCATATTCATTACTGAGAATGAAGTGGGGACGATTCACCTGCTTGACGCAACGCCTGCATCATTTATGGCAAGGTGATGTATTATCAAGCCAGTCGATACTTTATCGCCAGGAAAATGTCGGAAAATGTGATATCAGATTCTAGAATCACCATTCTAGAATCTGATATCTGATATCTCACATCATTTGACTTTGACTTTAAACTTTTAGTGGCTTTAGAATAAACTAAAATACTGATTTCTGACACGCGCGTGAAACTACTTTTTATGGATTTCAGAAATTTTAGCTCAAATCGATCTATCTTAAGCTGAAATAGGTATGTCAAAATATACTAAACAACAGTTACTTGAAAACGATTTTTTTTGGGTCGGGTACAGCTTTCTTGTTGATCCATATACAACTAAGGGAAAGATTGATAGGTTAGCCTAGTTTAAGTACTTCATACACAGTAAATCAATATTTTAGCGTCCTCTATAAATCGCTTGATAAAAAAGAGTCCTGTGTCAAAATTGCAGTTCATATTCGATATTTTCCATTTTTTTCTTGAAGTTGTTATTAATAAATATATTATTAATAAAAAAATATTTTTATTAATTTCGGAGGAATCTGGTTTTGTCACCAATGGGTACCTATTATGTCGAATTTCCCGTGATAAATCTGTCTTCCATAATTCATATAGCATAGCAATCAAAGTTTAACAGAATTATATGACTGAATTCCTTTTTGAGAATAACCCCCTTCAGGTGTGATTCAACGAAATGGACGCCAGATATTCACGAGCATTTTTCGCTAATTGCTCTGAGCCGCTCAGTATGCTATGGCACGCAAAAAGAGACAAATCAATAAAAGAATGAATATTGATGTTTAAGTATCCACCGTGAAGAATTCTGGATGGCATACCTTTAATAAGAGTGTAATAGTAGCTGAATGATCATCTTAATTAATCATTGTTACTTGCCTTCTTTACACATTAGGTAATAAAGTTTATTTTCGTAAAAAGATTCAACAGTATTGGTTCCAATTCAGGTACTATTCAATTTTGTGTGGATTCGGAAATGTAAATAATTAATGTTGTGGTAATATAAATTATTTGTTTGAACATTTGTTGTTACGTACCTATATTTATGTAGTTAAGTGGTACATGAAATACAGGGATATGTCATTATGAAATAAGTCATAAAAACATAAGGAAGCCAAACGCAAACGTGAACAAAAACCCAAACACTTCACGTTACCCACGTAAGGATAAACGAATTGTTACCAAAACGCGACAGTTATCGTTTCGTGGCATATTTTCTTTATTTTTCACTTTGAACAGGGTCATCTCGAGGGACAATAGTGACTTTACCCAGTTATATCGTCACTAATGTAATTTATTATAACGTGCACGTTATACAGTTTTGCTCTTACGAATTGTGCCTCTATTGAATTAGAATTATGACATTTGGCGTAATTAGATTTGTCAGTACGTCAGTCAGTAACGCAATTGTCTATTAATATGACTTGGCTTTAGGATATCTTATAATTAAAGTCTACGTAAATAACACGTACACTTTTGTAGAACCAAAAACAGCAAGGGGCCTAAAATGGGTGCTTTGGATAAATCCAAATGATTCACGGACACGTCTATAGAACATGCTAATACATAAACTGACTTATCGTGTGTAAAAAAAATAACTTAAATTATATAGTGATAACTTTTTTGCTGGCAATTGTACTTATAATTCAGCATAATTACTTAAAACAACTATTTATTATTTATTCTGATGTCTGGAGTTGAGACAAATTCAATAAATCAAATACCATAAAATTTGGTCCAGCCGTTCTTGACGTATAAATGGTGTAACTAACCCCACTTTGATTTATATTTCAAAAATATTAAAGTAAACTTGGTCACTATCCCGAGCCCTACGCTGAAATTACGATAATGTTACCCACAAAATATGACTGTAATAAATTTTATAAAACAATCTTTTGGCACCCCTAAAATTACAACACTAACATTAATCAATTTAAGCTCTTAGATCACAACTCGCCTATGAAGTGTTAAGGAGCATTCACACGGTCGATTAGCTCGACTATCGACTTTCGCGACCGCTGCCCGCGTGTAGGTCGCGGTTCTCGCCCGCAATTCATTTTACGCGCACACCGCGATAAGTACCTACGTAAAAACGTGACTCGACTCAAGATGCTTCGTTTACCTTTTCAACTGAGAACATTAGGCGATTTTTTGTCTTACAAATGCTCAGACCGTCATAATTATTGTGCTGTTTTATTTATAAGAGTAAAAGGTATAGTTGCTATACTTCTTAATGATGTACTTGTTAACTTTTATCCTAGTTTGAATACATATATCAGTTGTATATCGACTTCAAAATAGGGCTCTTTATATTTTACTTATTAAAAGTGTCCCCTTAATAATTAAATATGACACAAAGTCATATTTTCTTTTCTTTATTTGAGTAATTGTTTTCATCAGTTTCTTCATTAATTATATTTTTCAGTTAGGTTATTATCGACATCTTTGGTAGTACTCTTGAGATTAGTTTTACTTATTCAATAATTACCGTAAGTTATTTCTAACTGAGAGACTTCTTTGATATTTTATGCAGAAACATTGTATGTTTATGCATAAAACGTCAAAGAACAAGAAAGTACAAGCAGTACAAGATATTATACAAAAATGTCAAATAATATCGATGTTTTTCTTTGCTTTTACAGCATTGGTTATAATTATGTGATTTATGTAGTTGTATTATTTTTAATAAGACCTAGTGCTCTTATTGTAGTGCTTTATTCCTGTTATTGGTCTGATAATCCATTCCAAGTTCTCACACTCAATAAAAAAATCCTGACAGTTAATTATTGCAGTACTTTACCAAGAGACTTGTGTAAAACAAAAGATCGATAAAAGATATCAGGTTGTTTTTTGTAGAAGCTTATCAACTTAAATATTTAAAGATCTTAATGGATCTCCATATTTACGTACATAAAATGAATATAAGCGTAAATGGGGATCATTTAAAATTTATTGTATAATGACTACAATCTGTGGAATGAGGTCCTAATGTGCTATATGGCCCAATTTTGACGGTGACATTATAAGGACAAAATTTAAATATTCTAGAATAGGGGCCAGGCCAGCCCAGGACTAGAAAATTTGTGTTTAAATACGATTTAAACATATTTAAGAAGTTGGTGCAAGTGGGCCTAGGTATACGTGTTTCTGATACCCCCTGTATCAGAAACACGTATACCTAGACCCACTTGCTCTCTCTCCGCTATGACATGGAACTAGTCATGGCGGAGCTTGCCCTAGACAGGCCTTGAACCGACAATTATCGAGGGCCTCCCCACAAAAGTGTTGACTATCTTTTTTTTTATGGTATAGGGGGCAAACGAGTAAACGGATCACCTGATGGTAAGCGATAATTTCGCCCACTCGGCGAAACACAACGCAAGCGTTGTTTCACGCCGGTTTTCTGTGAGGCCGTGGTATCACTCCGGTCGAGCCGGCCCATTCGTGCCGAAGCATGGCTCTCCCACGTTAAAAATCTATGGTCTTGTATTAATGCATCCTTTTTTTTCGGAAAGATTCGTGTAGAGATAGAGTGTCTACTATCAAAGAGTTAGAGTGAGATTGACGATAACATTTTACGAATTTTTCTTACACATATTGGGGCCCCTGTAGTCTGGGAGCCCGTATCATTATTAAGACTACTACTACTATTGTACCAGAGGTAGATGTGCCCCTCCGTGGGACTTAAACATACTGGCAAACTGTGGAAAAACATTAGTACAGTAAATACATGCTGATGGTATGTTATATAAATGTTTAAAACCCATCTCAAGTAATTCACGACTACGGTGACGTCATGCCTCCTTCGTCTCTCACCTGAAAACTGTCTCAAAGCAAACAATATAAACATTTTTCACCGTGGAGTAATTTCTCAAGCTTAAGATATCGGGTTCCCAAGATTGCTGTGATCTTTGAAGTTAGCAAGAGGGTTCTGATTTACTGGTCCCCGGGGCCACACGGGAACACGGAGCCGAGATAAGTAATAACACCCCTATCATATTTTTATAGCACTTTTTGTATTACTGTTTTAAGTAAAAACGGAGATTTATAATATATCGCTTGCTATTTTATGGTTCCTGGTTTTATTAAAGAAAGAAAGAGAACATCATGTATATTTTATGTAGGTATGTACAGCTTCATAGACGTAATCTTTACACCGTATTGGTACGGTGTCTCGGCATCACGCCGAGATTCCCTGAAAGGTTAAGCAGAAGTGTATTAATGTTTGCTGATAATATGTTAAGGTCGCGTGTAATAGGAGGCAAACCTATATCCATTACCTGTTCATGAATCCAAACTCCGAGATGCTACTGGGAAAAAAACTATACTATACTCGACCTAGAAACCTAGGACTGCTAGCGTAGCAATCGCACCTAGGACATGACATTGACACACGACCAAAATTTTAACAATTCGTTTCTATTTTAAGATTGCTTTAAAAGTGTCGTTTTAAGTTTGGTACTCAATGAGCAGGGACAACAAAAAGTAGCAAAAACAAAAATAACGTCAAGTGGCTGATATTATTTATACGACTATCTACACGAAGATAAGTTCTACAAATCTTTTGTTATTTGTTTCATTGAACATAACGTAACATACCATCACGCCTGTATTCCCCGAAGGGTTAGGCAGAGGCGTACTAATGTACACCCACAGTTCGCCGGTATGTTTAGGTCCCATGTAATAGGGGGCGAGCCTATTGCCATTAACCGGGCACAAATTCCAAACTCCGAGCTGCTACTGGGAATTTCATAGAAAAACCCAATAACACTATGCTCAGGCTACGATTGGTTAATGAGGCAATATGTTTCATTGAAAAATCCTACTAATATTGTAAATGCGAAAGTTTGTGATGATGGATGGATCGATAGATGTTTGTTACTCTTTCACGCCAGGGCGGCTGTACGGATCGGGATAAAATTTGCCACAGAGATAGATTATAGTCTGGAATACCACATTAGCAGACGAAGTCGCGAGCAGAAGCTAGAACATACATATAACATTGTAAGTAGATACCACTTGACACAACCATCACCACAATTGACAGTTCAAAGTTGTTGCACTGCACATCATAATTGGACGATGAAACTTGTGCAGTTAAGAACGGAATTCAAATAAAGCATCCGCCCATAATGTGATGCTGGAAGGAAAAGCCCGTGGGAATCGTGAAATTAAATGTACACCCCACGGCCCGCAAAGCTTGGACGAATTGGGGCCATTAGTATGACGAGCGGAGCGGAGCAATATGGGCGGAGCGGGCTGGGAAAAATTAGTGTAATGGCTAATGCTATGGCTATTATTACGTATTGATGATTTCTCTTGTGCTCACCGAGGTACGAAGGAGACTCATTCTGCTAAGAATGGTCACCCATTCATAGCTTGAGCGCAGCAAGTCCGGCTTAGCTATGTAGATCAATTGATCAGCGTATTTCTATTATCTGTGATTTTACTAAACTACGAGCCACAAGCCGAACCACCTTCCCTCACAAACAGACAAAAAATCTATACTAATATTAAAGATGCGAAAGATATTCTGTCAGTTTGTTACGTTTTTATACCTACACTACTGAATCAAATTTGATAAGTTTTGATACAGAGATAGACTGGACCTTGGGCAAGGTCTTCTAACCGTGGAGAGCCATTCTTTGGCACGACCGGAGTGATATCACGGGGTCACATAAAACCGGCGTGAAACAACGTTTAAGTTGTGTTTCACCGAGTGAGTGAAAACACCGGATGCCCAAGCTTGCGACTCCTCTGGTGTTTCGGCTGTCCATGGGCGGCGGTAATCGCTTATCATCAGGTGATATGTCTGCTCGTTTGCCACCCTTTAAAAAAGAACATTGGCTACTTTTAGTCTCAAAAAATCCTTTGGGATACGAAGGAAACCAAGGGTAATAGCTAAAAAAAATTAAACAGGGCGCTACTCTCGTGGCCCAACAGTTACAGCCGTCATTATGTTTACGCACAATTTAAAGCGGAGCCACCCAGTAATGAATATCGCGGTAGAGATAAATGGATTTTGGTGCCAATAGAACTGCTAGTCATTACAATTTTTTATATACCCAGCTCTAGCAGTATTATAGGATTTAAAAAAATAAACCTTGTCCCACTAGAAATTCTCCTGTGGCGTATTTTTACATTAAACACAGATTCTCGCATACACAGAATATAGCAAATATTTGTTCCAAAATATTCCCGGTAGAGCTAATATTGGTTGCATGGGGGCACCGAACTCGTGACTGGTAGCGTAATCCACTCCGATGCTACGCCAATCAAGAAATCAAATCAATTTTCATTGGGCCTTTGAGACTGGTTATCTGGATTAACATAATCACTATTTCCGCTCTAATATTTTAATGTTATAGTATCCCTATTTGTCTGCAACCTTTTCACGCCTAAATCGCTGCACTTAAATAGATTGCACGTTGAGGAACACACATGACAAAACAAAAAAAAAAAACTCTTTTGAGATGCAACTGATATTGCTTGGCAACAGCTAATAACAACAGCCATCGCATGAAAACACAATGTATCACACAAGTAATACATCTTATAAATTAGATTGTTTAATGCGATAGCCAAGTCAATATTTATATTTTTTTTTTATGGGATAGGAGAGCAAACGAGCAGACGGATCTCCTGATGGTAAGCGATAAGTGCCGCCCATGGACACCCGCAACACCAGAGGAGTCACAAGTGCGTTGCCCGCCTTTTAAAAGGGTTTGGGCCTCCGGTAACCTCATTTACTCGGCGAAACACAACGCAAGCGTTGTTTCACGCCGGTTTTCTGTGAGGCCGAGGTATCACTCCGGTCGAGCCGGCCCATTCGTGCCGAAGCATAGCTCTCTCATGTTATTATTTATTCAAAACATAAAATATTTTTAATATTGATACCGACTTGGTATTACTTGGATCTCACAACTTTTTACGATAGAAGAACCGAGTTGCGAGACTTGGGTTTTTTTACGAGTTATGTTTTTAGTGGCATACTATTATCACTGCCCAATTAATAATAAAATCATGTTTTACATTTTCCGCTATCTTTTGATATTGAGGATATTATCTTTTTGTGATTGTTTTGCATTTTTCTTGCTAGGATTATAAAGTTAAGTTAGTGAAGGAAAAATTCGACTCGCAGGCAGGATTCGAACCTGCGTCTTCTGGATATGTACACCAGACGCTATGACCTCTAAGGCACCACGAATTGATCATATTGTGTTTATTGAAAAATTGAGGATATTGTATTTATTTTGCCGCCTCCTGCCCCATGCAACGTTGACGTTATTCTACTCGCTTTACCGATCACGGGGCAAAATTAATTAGCCCGTAGTCCGGTCCAGCTTTTGTTACTGATTTTGTGTCCGAAAATACCTGTATCCAAGAATAGCTTCACTGTTATGTTTTCTTAATAAAATTACATGTGAAACATCTCCCAGGAGCTTTATTTATGGTTGGGTAATTATTAACCAACTCTCCACATAGTACAAGAGCTGCCAACATTTTAGAAGTGGATCGTAAATAATAATAGATACACAAATATTACACATACCTACTGACATTCATAATGTCAGAATATGTGATGTGTGTCTTGTACACAGTCATTGCGAGTTTTGTTTAAAAATAGATAATATACGCTTAACTTTAACTGCCTCGTTAGTCTAGTGGTTTCAAGTGCGACCGCTAGGCTAGAGGTCTTGGGTTCGATTCCCAGGTCGAGCAAAGTTTTATTGGGTTTTTCTATGAAATTCTCAGTAGCAGCTCGGAGTTTGGAATTTGTGCCCGGTTAATGGCAATAGGCTCGCCCCCTATTACATGGTACCTAAACATACCGGCGAACTGTGGGTGTACCTTAGTACACCTCTGCCTAACCCTTCGGGGAATACGGGTGATGGTATGCTAGGTAGAAAGTTCAAATGCTGGCATTTCTTGACATACCTTTTCAAACAAACAATATTTTAGTGTAAAATTCTTCCTCTAAAATTAATTCACCTGACCAACAGCTCCCGGACTATTAGGATAAGGCTGGCTACATACATACACCCACGTTGTGTTGTTGTATTTGCCATATAACATTTTTATACAAACATAAATGTTGGTGGTGAAGCCGTGTGTCCCCGCCTACATTGTCAGACAAATTGACTAAGCGGCGGTAGCCTAATGGCTAGGGCGTCGGACTTGCGATCATGCGGTTGCCGGTTCGAACCCCACCCATTGCACTACCGACGTGAACCCACTCGTAACACAAGCATTTTAACTTAGCACGAGGGATTATAACACAAGAATACTAGTAATGTGTGACCCACATTGCTAGTAGCATAGTAAGCATTTTTTTTTTAAATATATATAAAATGATACATACATTAATATATCAAACTACGAGGAAATACTAAGGTGCTACCAAATTTTTAAACCCCGCAATATGTTATAAAAAGTTGCCAGTTAATAACGATGATGATTATTTTTATGGAAGTCGGTTTAGGCGTAGGAGTGTAGGTAACAGAGAATCAGAATGACTATCGCATTTAGTATATTTTTTTGTTTAAAAAAAGATTACTGGCAATGTGGGTTGCACGTCACTAGTATTCTAATCTAATAATTTATCACGTGGGAGAGCCATGCTTCGGCACGAATGGGCCGGCTCGACTGGAGCTGGACCGGACCGCCTCACATAAAACCGGTGTGAAACAACGCTTGCGTTGTGTTTCGCCGAGAGAGTGAGGTGGCCCAAACCCTTTTAAAAGGCGGGCAACGCACTTGTGACTCCTTTGGTGTTACGGGTGCCCATGGGCGGCGGTTGTCGCTTACAATCAGTTGATCCGTCTGCTCGTTTGCTCCCCTATCCCATAAAAAAAACGCTCGTGCTTGTTGAGCTGTATATATGAAAATGTTGAATTAAAAACCCATAATACACGACGTGAAATCTACAGTGGAGCACAAATACCGTAAAATCTGCAAGTAAGAATTCAAAGTAAAAATGAACAAGCCACGTTCACGCGGCGCAAGTTGGACGCTTTCAACTTTCTTATTAAAAATTCGGTTTGAAAACTTTCAGCGAGAAATAGAATTTTAACCGCTGCAATGATTAACTTACGGACCGTGGTACCTATGAGTACGTCTCGCCTTTTAGTTCCTGGATAGTTTCGGTTGGAATTCATTTTAAGAAGAACGTTTTCAAGTGATGAATGGGAGATAATTATCGTTTGAAGGAGGTGCAGTTATGAGATGGAATTCTTTTTGGAATGGAATGGAATTTGAGCCGTTTATACTTTGCCCAATAATAACTACTTTTTCCGCACCTCTGATTTTATATATCTATACTAATATATAAAGCTGAAGAGTTTGTTTGTTTGTTTATTTGTTTGTTTGTTTGTTTGCTTGAACGCGCTAATCTCAGGAACGACTGGTCCGATTTGAAAAATTCTTTTCAGTGTTAGATAGCCCATTTCTTGAGGAAGGCTATAGGCTATATATCATCACGCTACGCGGACGAAGTCGCGGGCAGAAGCTAGTCATTATATATACTTAAAGGGAATATAAACTTCCTAATACAAATAATGAAATTCCCAGTAGCAGCTCGGATTAGTAGTTAGGATTTGTGCCCGTTTAATGGTAATAGGCTCGCCCCCTATTACATGGGACCTAAAACATATCAGCGAACTGTGGGTGTACTGTAGTACGCCTCTGCCTAACCCTCCCCGAAGGGTTAGGCAGAGGCGTACAGGCGTGATGGTATGTTATGTTATGTTAATACATTTTTTTAAGCAACGCCAACTAAATATTTCAAAGGAAGCGTCAAGTAAAGACAACAACTATTTTTACTTGTCTTCTGATTTATTAACTTACAACTCACTTACATATTTTAACGTTTTGAATTATACAATAATGTATTATCTTTATTTTAATAAACATACGAAAAAAGCATCCATAACCAAATTGTAGGCGCTATGTAGATGCTATATAATAACAACCATGATGGGTTGTATTTACCTAGTATCTAGCTTAAATCGATGTTAAATAGTGGCTAAGATAGTATTTTTAGATGATCATTGATACTGGTTGACCACGTGGTGGACACTATCGTTTGAAGTCATGTTATACTATCGTTTTATCTTGGCAATGGTTAAGCCTTTGCGCTAGAAAGACAATTTGTATAGAATAAGAATTCATAACTTAGGGCCACTTGCACCAACTTCTTAAATCTGTTTAAATCATATTTAAACACAATTTTTCAAACAAATTTTGTGTTTAAACACATTTAAGAAGTTGGTGCAAGTGGCCCTTAGTATATTATGAATCATCAAAAGCATTATTATTAATTACTTAGAACTATATAATATACTAGCTTCTACCTGCGACTTTGCTCACTTGATGCTCAAAAACCAACAGTGATGATCTCTTCTTTGCTTAAGTATCTATTTCTTTTATCGTTCAATTCATTGAGATAAGAAGTTCACTAATTTGTAAGTTGGTGCATAATATACTTTCCAACTGTAATAACTAAACCCAACCAGTAACAAACAGACAAGAATTTTTAAACGCTGATTTTTGGATTCGGAGACGTTTATATACTCTAACCCACTTGTTTTTTTAAATATCTTATATGTACAGACACTGTTTTTTAAATATTTTATAATAGTAGATATATGTATGTGGTTATGAGCATATAACCCCCAAATACTGTTTTAGTTCGTGGTGATAGTCAATTTACTCAAACACCTTGAACGAAGCCATCTTGCACGAGTCAAAAGAAACAGCCACAGTCCAGTGAAAAATGTTAATTGATACAATCTTAATGAGCAAAGAACTTTTACCGCTTCCTACAACAAGGCTGCCTTCACAGCTAATTCGATTTTATCTTCTAATAAATCTTGCCAAGCAAATGTTCTTTTTAGAACATGTAGGATAATTAGCGCCGCCCTGCCTTTTTTTAATTAGCATGCAATGTGAGTAATGTGCTCGGTTGGTAGTTAAATATGACGCAAAAAGGTTGTTCTTGCACGGTAGGATTTATAAAGGATAATTATTGTGAGGGTATTAATTATAAATGTTTAATTAGGTGACGTAGACTGGGGACTGAAATGCTACGTAGGTTGGCTAGGATTCATGAAAATTTAATTACCTGCTGATGATTTGGTACCTATTTATATTTCTGTACATTCTCGATTCATTTTGTGTCAAATCATGTAAACAACCTGGGAAAAATAAGGAAATTTGTAATTTGTAGGGCGAATAAGTATTTTGTATTTGGGAATTGAAAGAAGAAAAAACAATAATGAACGCCATTCAACGTATCTACTTGTTTTAAATAATTCAATATCATTGGATATCACTAATTGACTATTCAATTGACCGTTTTGTTTTTACAGATGTAAGAAAATAAACAAAAACTCAACAACCTTACCAAAAAAAAAATCCGTTACTAATCCAATAAAGGACCAATACACGATGACGTCACGCTTTTCAGGAGCCAAACAACATGTTGGTCTAAGAAAACAACATATCACGCCCCATTAACACCTATTATACGCGTGATTAAACACCAAAGACAAATAAGATTGTGTTGTGTAAGCTCTTAAAAGACTGCCATGTAAGTAAATGGTCTAAAGAAAATATTCGAAGAAGATTAGGTTTTTCTTTATAAGTTAAGATTGAAAGTTAATACATCTATACTAATATATAAAGCTGAAAAGTTTGTTTGTTTGTTTGCTTGAACGCGCTAATCTCAGGAACTACTGGTCCGATTTGAAAAATTCTTTCAGTGTTTGATAGCCCATTTATTGAGGAAGGTTATAGGCGTGGTTATAGCGTGATGATATAATTATATATAAATATATATAATTATATCATCACGCTACGCGGACGAAGTTGCGGGCAGAAGCTAGTTTACAGATAAAGTAAGTTATTTATTTCAAAATAAGTAAACCGATGCCCATGAAACTAAGAATATCCTTGAAAGTGATGAATAATGAACTAAGAAATATCCCGATTTCAAAAGTACTTTCACTTTATTCTCCGTGAAAAAGTAACGAATATGCCTATTTTAAACATTGGTTTAATTATTTCTTTATTTTAAGAGCTCAGCTTTTTTCGGTGGAGCATTCGCTACTGTTCTTTATCTTCTGCTTTCCGTTTTACCTCTAGATACGACTAGATCCCCACCTTTTCCTTCACACTTGTTCCACGATAATTCATGTAGGTCTTCCCCTTCCTCGTTTGCCTTCAATCTTACCTTCTAGTATAGTTCCGAAGAAGTCGTCGTGTCGTATCAAACGGCCAGACATCTTTCCTCTCCTATTATCTATGGTTTAATTAGGCTGTGATTCAATTTATGGTTAAACTAAAATTTTTATACACTGTCTTTAAAAAGTAACAATGACATTAGTTTGAAAGTAGACTTCAATATTTCATTTAGACCATCCAACACCATTTTTTCCAAAATAAAAAACTTTCTATATATGAAAAAAAAACGTTATTTTACGTGTGCTTAACAATGTAGAAAAAAAAAAAGCTCACTGCACTGCAGACTTCCTTAATGCAGTTTAAAATGTTTAAAGTTTAAACTCGCTCACCTATCGTAGTATGCAAAGTGAATATTTAAGGGCCACCCAGGGCTGCAGCTGCATGCCGTGATAAAACTGAACAAGATGCTCGTAATTCTGATACTTAAGTGGTCTCCGGGTAAAGAATAAGAATTGGTTGGTTTTAAGGCGAGCGTACATTTGCTCAAGCGAATAAGATCGGATCGGAAAGCTCGAGATCGGAATTATATACTACAGGTAAATATAGGTTAATTCAACCTACATAATTATATTCTCTATTGTACTGATGAACTGAAATCAAAGTGTGAACCTATCTACATCCATCTCTGGCCTCTCCGATACAAGCTTTGAGCTTAGTGGTGCTGGGCCGCTGTTAAATAATTATGTTGTATCACTTACTCTTTTTTTAAATAAATTTATTCTTATAACAATGTCAAATGCGAGCAAATTAGATTGATTTAAGAACGAAAATTTACCCATAGTTGACATTTGTGACGTTTATAACACTGAAACTGGACCAAAATTATAATTTGAAATTCGAATTTGACCCGTCCTTTCGATCCTTCAGTTCCTTTAGTTCAGTAGTGACACTTACCTACGTCCACTAGACTAACGAGGCAGTAGACGTTATTCCTTAGGCTTACAAAATTTTCTTAAATACATATTTTGACAGTCACTAATTTTGTGTATAACCCTTTATGACGTCAACCTTGTCATACACACTGAATGTATGTAAACAGACCTTAACGTCACCCTTAACTCAAGGTTAACGACTATCCTTGAAAGTATCACATGTTTGTCAACAACATCATATTATACTAAATTAAAAGTGATATTATCGATCATTATATTTAAGAAGATGTAGTACTAGGTTCTACCCGCAACTTTGTCGGTTTTAGGCTTTAATTTAATTTCTAATGGCTAGGGCGTCAGACTTGCGATCATGTGGTTGCCGGTTCGGAACCCACCCATGGCTCTACCGACGTGAACCCACTCGTAACACAAGCATTTAGCTTAGCACGAGGGGTTAATAAGAATAATAACAATGTGCGCCCCACATAGCCAGTAAGCTTTTTTTTAAAAAAAGAAAACGATGTAGTAAAATCTCTTGGTGTTTTAAAACTCTCGCCTCTCTCTCCCTCAGTCTCTCTCACCCTCGATATAAATTTTGTTAAAAATGTTATAATGACATTTTTAACAAAATTTATAGGTATCTATAAAATTAATATATAAAATGATTTAATAAATAGTTCGTAAAATATAAAAGAAATAATACAAATAAATAATGAACGACGAGTATGTTTGATGATATCGTTATCAACATTAGATATCAGATAATACGCAAAATGGCCGCGACACATGAGATGGTAGGCAGAAAATGTATTGTAACAAAAACATAAATAACATAACTTAACATACCATCACGCCTGTATTCCCCGAAGGGTTAGGCAGAGGCGTACTAATGTACTTACACCCACAGTTCGCCGGTATGTTTAGGTCCCATGTAATAGGGGGCGAGCCTATTGCCATTAACCGGGCACAAATTCCTAACTCCGAGCTGCTACTGGGAATTTCATAGAAAAACCCAATAACACTTTGCTCGACCTGGGAATCGAACCCAGGACCTCAAGCGTAGCAGTCGAGCTCAGGACTTCTAGGCTAATGAGGCAGTTTTATATATAATTCTAAATAGTTTTTTAAATAGATATATTTTATGTTAAATGTAGTGCAGTATCTGTGGGATTCTGGTTGCTGTACGTGGGAATAAAAACCTAGCAAGTAATGTATGTCCTTAATATACATAGTAGAATTAGCACCATAAAAGCTTTTTTGTCTCTGCCTTCTATAAATATACATAAAAACTGTCCTTTTTCGTTCGGCGATTCGATTTATTCAGCATTTGAAATACAAAAAAAAACACCGTCTGTCTAATCAAAGCCAAGGAAAATAAATCAGAACAAATTTTAAACTTCCGCACTGTTCTAATGTGTGTAATTTTTTGGGTCGGTTAAAAATCTGTGTGTAAAATATTACCTCAATGCATGCATCAAACTCGCCCAGCTAGCCCTTACTTCCCCTTTATTAAACTTGCTTACATACTGGTAACATAATTTTAAGACAAGTATACCCTCCCTAGGCCTTTCTCGACAATGATTTATTGAGTCCCGGGCCATATTTACTTCATACTTTATAAACTTCGCCTTATCCGTTAGTTCTATTGGAAAAGCTTTTCGTGTGCATATTTGTGGACTAGTGAGTCTCGTGTTTTTGGCCTTATCTGTCATATTAGCCAGACGGATTACCCTTTTTTGTTTTAGGCACATGAAAAGCAGACAGCTATTGGCGTGTCTCCATTTTGTTTAGATTTGAATTTTTACAAGAAAATGCTTTTTGTTTAAGATATATAATGTTGGTGACATTTAATCGGCCTCGGTGGGCCATCACATTTTGTTGCGTAAATATTATAAAGCACCAGGATTTGACGGGATATTTTATAGCGATGGAAGCGCTATGAGATGTTATCAGTACATGGTTTGCTTCACCGATAGTCCCCAGTATATTTCTAGGTTCTATTCAATAGAACGACAAATATCAAATAAAACTTTGCTAGAATTCAGATTAAAAACCCAGATTTTACGGTGTAGACGCACAAACTTAATCACTATAAGTAGGTAGTTTAGTTTATTAGTCGGTTTCTTCTAGGTAAGCGCGTTCCGTATTATGTCGCAGTGTCGCTTAACATCAGGTGATCAAGCGTAAGCCTATCAAAAATTTTAAAAATAGCTTTCTCTCCTAAAAAGATGTGTTTGAAACTTATGTGTTTCAAACAAATATTTCAGATAACAAACAAAAACAAACGTATGATCCGTTAAGTGGAGATAGTTATTTAACAAAAACATCACCGTACATTGAATACTTATACTCAACTACTTTCAGAGCTTCGGATTTTCCTCAGACGAACCAAATGATGAATTATCCCCAACCTTGGCATATATTACATAAACTATGGAAACTAAAATCGGTGATAAATAGCCCGCCCAAACTTGCCTTTGACAAGTCTAAGCGTCTTGTCCTGAAGGTCGGAGCTTAGACCTACTTGCGTCTGAGTTATAGGTATTAAGGTTACTTAGCCTAACTGGGTTAACGATATTCTTACACCTGTATTTTCGAAGTCTGTTTTGTCCTTAGAAGTTTAAATTAGTATATTTTTGGAAGGTCACCTTGCTAGAAAGAAAAGTAATTTGTTTGTAACTTTATGCTATAACTAGATTTTTCGAACTAAAGATAAGCAAATTTGAATAGTAAAACCAATGTTTAAATTAAATAAATCTATTCGGGAATCTTTTTTATGTTAATCATTTAGTTTTTTTTTTAAATTAAAAAATTAATCATCCTTCTATGTATACAAAATTATTTTAGTCATGCGAAACCTGAAATGAAATGAAATGAGTATAATAAATGAATCCATACATACATACCTACATACCACCACGCCTGTATTCCCCGAAGGGTTAGGCAGAGGCGTAATAATGTACACCCATAGTTCGCCGGTATGTTTTTAGGTCCCATGTAATAGGGGGCGAGCCTATTGCCATTAACCGGGCACAAATTCCTAACTCCGAGCTGTTACTGGGAATTTCATAGAAAAACCCAATAACACTGCTCGACCTGGGAATCGAACCCAGGACCTCAAGCATAGCAGTCGCGCTCAGGACCACTAGGCTAATGAGATGTTGTATATACTCGTAAGTATATATTGACCAAAGATACTTCTCTAAGTAGTAAAATTACATACTCTACCTGCAATTAATTTCAGCCGAACCTTAATTTACTGATAACCCTTCGAATTCTACAAAAAAAATCACGATCGTATGAATACCTCGGACAAAAACGTCCATTACTTATTTCCCTCGTTCTCTTAATGACGTCATTATCTCTGGAGGCGCCGTACGCGGTCACGTGCCCCCTTAATTCTGACTGTGACATAGTCTGAGTGACACAGCGATGATAAATGACGCGAAAACCGTGACGCTTTTATGCGACCGCGGAAAATAAAGATATTGGGGTGGTGTGGACCGCATATTAATTGCAGGGTTGCAGAGTTGGATTGCCTGTGGAGATGTTGAGGGTTAATTTGTTAATTTTGTTAAAGTGTGGAGGGCTAAAAGCTACTTGCAGATATGCGTAGTATACTCGATGAGATCCATATAAATAATTCATTATCGCTCGCTTATATGGTAAAAGAAAATATCTTTTCATCCCATCTATTCGAAAAGGACGACTTGGTTCGCCTTTAAGTGCACCCAAAGGTGGTGTTTTCTAGAAGAAACTTTTAGCAGGCAGTAATGAGATTTTAATCCTCTATAAGTGCGCCGCAATTTATTTTGCCGCGCACTTTTTAAATTTGGAACATCTTAGTGTTCAGCGCCAAAGAGATCGAACGCAAATATTGTTTGAATAAAGACTGGCTGGTACGACGGCCTAAGATCGCGCCGTCGGCGCCGCCGCCGGTTGATGAGACGCCTTTTATTTTCTCATAGTGGGTGATGAAAAGTAGAATGTATCACTCGGGCACAAAATATATTTTGGGCGACGGGCGACGTACTTTGAATCCCTCGCTACGTTCAGGACTCTACCAAAGAATAGAATAAGAAAAAGATAGAATCCCTAACTTCGCTCTAGATTCAAAAAAGCGCCCTCGCCGTAAAAAAATCTAATAGTAGATTGTATTATAAGGGAGCAAAGTAATAACTTTGCTCCCTTATAATACAATCTACAATTAGTTTTTTTTTCTGGCATGTTTGAAGTCTGTCAAGCTACCATAGCTTGAAAACTAGCTTAACCTAGGTACCTACCTCATTTTGCTAATAAATGTGTGATTACTTACTGTACTTTACCAATCACTTGCACAATTCTTTGGTATCTTTAGGAATACCAAAGTTTAGTTCTTCAAAGGGAGGAAAAATAACCGTCCAAAATAATAGTATTTAATCCTGAATATGTTCATAATTTTTCAAATTCATAATTTGTTTCCCATTCATTCTATTTCTAACTTATCAGTCTCACTAAACGACTAAACAGCGATCGGCTTCTGCTACATGTGTTGTGGGTTTGATCCCCATACGGAGCAAATATCTGCATGATCTACAGGTAGTTGTTGTATGTGAGAATTTGTGCTTCTAACCGCATCCACGATACAACAGAAAATTCCAGTGTGGGGGTATAAAAAAATGGTATGCGTGAGTTGTGGGCATTATTGACGTTATACGAGTATTTTTTAACCATTTTAATAATCACATTTAGTCTGTCTAGTTTTTGTCTAGACTACGCTACTATGTTACATTATGAAATATAATACCGCATTTTTTTTCAAATATCGGATAAATTGCGAGTAAGTATTTTTTTTTAAATAATACACACCAAATACGTTATAAAACTCCTCCTCTAGGTACTCGTGTACGGAAATAAAAAAAGAAATAATTCTCAATCAACCTAAAAACAGAAACAACAATAAAACAGCATAATAAAGCTCATAATCATATTTCACTGCTAAAAAATCGCGAGCACGCCATAAAACTCCTTTCCCTCCCTTATTTAAGGATTGCTTTCGCATCATAAATTCGTTAAACATTGAAGCACTTTCGGTACCATTTAGTTCTTAGCTCAGGACGAGTTCAATTTTCTGCCTCGTTATGCGTTAAAATTGCCATGCGATGGCCTCTTGGTGTTTTCTTGAAATATGATAGTAATATGTAGGCAATTTTTTCAAGTTTATCGTGGATCCCGGTCATACGTTACCAGGGCAGAGCTATCACTGATGTGTTAGTGATCTTTTGTTAAATATTAGAACACGGTGGCAATAGACTGCAGAAAAATTGCTAAATCTAGTCAACGTTAATCTCAATGATAGAATCAATGAAAAATATATAAACCTAAGTCTTTTTAGGTGTTAACTTTGAATCTAAGAAGCATTTAAGCAATGAAAATAGTGAAATATAGTCAATAGAGATTAAACTTATAAATAAAATCAGAAATCTACAAAAAAAAATTAATGGAATCCACTTATAAAGCTATTGGTATTTTTTTCTTTGATCTTGGTAAGTTGTTATACATACCGGTTGCTGGTTTATTATGATTTTTAATTACTATTAAAATGATGATAATTTTTGTATCTCAATAGTGCCTACTTTTCATTCTGTGTTTCGTGTGAAAGCGATCTTATGGCACATATTATTATTATTCATTTCTATAATGCTGCTGTTGACTGTGATAATAAAGCAGCTACTTCACTTGACCCTCTTGGGGGAATTCAGTGGGAAAACATCTCGAGATGGGTATTTATAAACTTATATCCTGTTACGCAAAGCAAAGAGCGTCTTGTAACTAAGGCATGTAATTTTAATGATTAACTCGACGCCTACGCACCTGAGATGCTCCTCTTAGCAAATACTTGTGTCTCGCCTTATATTTCAAATCCCTGTAGGCTTTGAAATAGGCAACATGAGTTTTTGGAAAATTGTTTGAAAAATAAATACGAGTGTAGGTATACCTACCTATGTAACAGTTAAAACTCATAATCGGACAAAACTAATTTTTACAAGCTTAGTGCAACACGTACTTTATCAAGAAATTTGTCAAGGTTATAACAGATAACTGCCTCATTAGCCGAGTGGTACTGAGCGCGACTGCTACGCTAGACGTCCTGGGTTCGATTCCCAGGTCGAGCAAAGTGTTATTGGGTTTTTCTATGAAATTCCCAGTAGCAACTCGGAGTTTGGAATTTGTGCCCGGTTAATGGCAATAGGCTCGCCCCCTATTACATGGGACCTAAACATACCGGCGAACTGTGGGTGTACATTAGTATGCCTCTGCCTAACCCTTCGGGAAATACAGGCGTGGTGGTATGTTATGACAGATAGCAGTAGCATTCAGAAAGGTCTACTCGGATAAGCAATCCTGGATTGACAGTTTCATATGTGTACTACCTACTGTTTTGAAGCTAAAATGGGTAACGATGCTTCTTATAATAATATCAAAACTAAAAGTCTTCTATCAAAAATCTATACCCAAAAATACAAACTACAAATATACCATTTACCAGAACAACGAAGAAAATAATAGAACGAATAAGTCAGGAATCAGGCATCGTAGTTACAATTTTAGTGTCTTTATTACTATAAAGTAATTCTCAAATAAATATTATCGTCCAGAAAGTAACCTCCAAAAAGGGAAAAAATACGACCAATAAACAATATTATCCGCATGAAAAAAAATAAAGTTAGCTTATCCTAGAGCATTACACGTGTTAGATTTTATTATGATCGCGTAGGTTTATTTGTAATATTTTTCTTCGCCTTATGAAGCTGATAAATTGAGGCATGAGCTCTGAGTAATATGTATCTTTTGGCAGCTGAGAGTAATTTCTGATAGTCACGAGATAAAGTGTGGATGGATAATAATAATCCCGTATGCATAGCATAGCATTAATCATTAGATTGAACGTACAATACCTTTAATTTCCTAGACCGGTAAAGTATAGCTGTATTACCTTTCGATGCTATAAGTATTTGAACAATTACAATTTAATTACAATTTTGTATCTATGTAACTAGTTCGGAGCGAAAGCCCCTAAGTATTTTGTATGAAATCTTGTATAGATGGATAGATTTTCCATTACCGTCAATGCATATTATAAATTAAAATTAAGTAAAAGTCCATAAGTATCAAGGTGACGTGGACGTCTGACGTGCACGTCTGACGTGGGAGAGCCATGCTTAGGAATGGGCCGGCTCGACCGGAGTGATACCACAGCCTCACAGAAAACTGGCGTGGAACAACGCTTGCGTTGTGTTTCGCCGAGTGAATGAGGTTACCGGAGGCCCAAACCCTTTTAAAAGGCGGGCAACGCACTTGTGACTCCTCTGGTGTTGCGGGTGTCCATGGGCGGCGGTTATCGCTTACCATCAGGTGATCCGCCGGCTCGTTTGCTCCCTTATCCTATAAAAAAAAAAGGTGAGTCGGTGTTTATTCGAGCTGATCTCAGTTACTGACTTCTTCTCTAATTTAAGAGCTCAGCTCTTGTCGGTGCAGCAAACGCTACTGTTTTCTATCTTCTGCTTTCCGTTTTACATCTTGATACGACTCAATTGCTACCCTTTCCTTCACTTGTTTCACAAAACTTCGTCTTCGTCGGGAACTTACTACCGTTCGGATTTTCATATACATATTTCACCAATATAGAAAGAGGGATGTTATAAATAGAGAATGGTCTACAATTTATAATCATACGCATACATAGCCAGACCTGGTAATTAGTATAAAATATTTGACAGAGTCGCAAGTGCATTGTCGGCCTTTTAAAAGGGTTTGAGCCTCCGGTATCCTCACTCACTCAACGAAATACAACGTACCATGCGTTGTTTATCGCCGTTTTTCTGAGAGGCCGTGGCATCACTCCGGTAGAGCCTGCCTATTCGTGCCGAAGCATGGCTCTCCCACGGTAAGATTTACAAGACGATTTTCTGTTGAATCCCTCTATAATTATATTCCTGAACATTAATTAATTTCACCATTATTTGCCCCCGATTCTATTTAACAAGTACCTATTAAAAGTAAAACAAAGGCAAAGCAAATAACTAGGCGTTTCGTCAGCTTAAATATCAGGTTTAATTAGAAGGTTCGAGAATACTGCACTGTAATTATTAGTAAATGGAGCTCATATCTTTTGTTTCGCTATAATTAATTAAAACGTGAGTCAAAGTGCTTTCGTGTTATATTTTGGGAAAACGAAACTTTCTAGTAGTTGCTTTAAATAACCATTGTTTCGGGTAAATGTTTTGTTTAGTTTCGGTAATTTTTTTCCAATATCAAAAATAGTAGAGACTAGGGCGTGGTGGACTTATCTTGTCATTTTGTGAGAAAAGCCATGCGCACATTGGGACAGTAATTTGGTTGATAGTGTCTCGAGCTTTGAATTGAAACTACTACACCCACGTGATTACATCACATAGTGCGATCAAAATGAATCAAATATCCATCGCTGCCCACGCCCGTGTTGATCAAATTATATTTCCATCACCCTGCAATTTTATTAATTGTTCAGCGACAAAATATTTTCGCTCCTCTAATGATTTTTTGACGAGGGTACCCAAATTTGTTTCGAAAAACAACAGTGATTTTAACATTTTTATCAAATGGAAGACGATTTTAGTAAGGCGTAATTACTTGCGATCTCTGTTTTAGATTGTTTGCTGCGGTTTCGTAGGACGAGAAATTAAAAAAAGTTTTCTAGCTGAAGTACTGTAAAACTGAAGAAAAAAAGTTGAGTTTCAATTAACCACGTCATTTACATCTAGATTTGCGATAGAGAACAATTAATAAGAAAGGGTTCATTAACATTATATTTAAAATAGACCTTTTTAGTCTTATGATCGTAGCAAGTAAGAGTAAGGGTTTTGGGCTTGATTCCTAGGTCGAGCAAAATGTTATTTTGTTTCTATGAAATTCTTAAGAGTAGCTCAGACATTGGTGCCTAATTAATGGTAGTAGGGCTCGCCCCAATAACATGATATATATTAAACATACAGCGCACTGTAGGTTTACAGAAATACACATCTGTCTAACCCTTAGAAAAATACAGGCGTGATGGTATGATGTAAAATCGGTGCAATGAACAATTTAATAATTATTCTTCATCGTTCGACATTGAACTAACTGCAAAGTAAGTCATCTCGGTTAAGAGGCAAAGTACTTTGCTTTTCAATAGATGTTACTGACGTCACCTTTAAGACGTAAGCTCAGAATGTGAGCGCAAATTTCGACATGGCGGGTGGGACTCGCGGTGGGTTTTAGAGGTCATAGCGTCTGGCGTACCTAACCAGAAGACGCAGATTCGAATCCTGCCCTCAAGTCGAATTTTTCCTTCACTGAAATAACTTTATAATCTAAGCATGGAAAATGCTAAAAAAATACAAAAAGATAATTATTCTTTCGTTCAACTAATGTAAAATGTAGTTGTTAAATTGTTACATAAGTATGTACTCATAAGTACAAGTTGTAATGTCGTGAAACCAATAAGGCAGTAGGGTAAACATTGCATAGTTACTCAGTGGGAGTTTCTCGATTCAATTCTTAGGTCAGGGCAAATGTCACCTGACCTTATTACAATAATAATATACAAACATACAAATCTGGTCAGGCGAAATTATTTCGAACATTTCTGCGTCAGTCAACAGCGGCGTGATAATATTCTAATGTAGGTAAGATTGTAAAATGTTCAAAATTTAATCTATTGGTACTTATAATAATACTTCTAACCGCAAATCCGTATTAAAATAACTGATCCTTAATTTAACTCACATTACTAGGGAATCATAGAATTATAGACTCTAAAAGTTATAGAATGGTATCTACTTGTTTTTGGAAGTAGATACCCACCTGGCCTACAAAACTGAAACTGTAAATAAGTAGACCCAAATAAACCCTCTAAATAACTCAAGCTAATTAGTGTAAAACAATACGAAGGGTCGTTTACTTGGGCTCTCTGGTAGGGTATAGATTCTATCACTTACAAAAACTACAACAGTTGCCACTGTTAATTAATTTGGTTTGAGGGTTAAGGATTACCTATATAAGTTGACTTTGAAAACATGCGATAAACAGAAATGGAAGATTCAGTATTAATTACATAATTATTCATTTTAAAATGGAATGGTAATGATCTAAATAGTCAAAAAACATTTTTTGGTTTCTAATCATAGAGAGTAGCTTCCGCCCGCGACTTCGTCCGCGTGGAATAGTTACTTAGTCTTACAGAGATGATATATATAGCCTATAGCCTTCCTCAATAAATGGGCTATCTAACACTGAAAGAACTAAACTTTTCTAATCGGACCAGTAGTTCCTGAGATTAGCACGTTCAAGCAAACAAACATACTTCTCAGCTTTATATTTTTTTTATATCATAGATGGTGCAAACTAAGCTATTGTCTTCAGGTAAGTATGAATTATCGATGTTTAACTTAAAATATGTAATTTTAAGCGAGTATAAACACATTTTAATTTAACAGCGGCATTCGGGAAGCTGCATGATATCTTTGAATCGTCGATCCCACATTCCCTAAAGACCAGGGTCTATAACCAGTGCGTCCTACCCGTGATGACTTACGGAGCTGAAACATAGACACTCACCGTGAGACTGGTTCACATATTCAAGGTTGCTCTGCGTGTAATGGAGAGAGAAATTGGAGTTCCTTTTGTGGATAAAATCAACATGAAATCATTTACCAAAGAACTTAAGTCACCGACATTGAGAGGTCCTGGGTTCGATTCCCAGGTCGAGCAAAGTGTTATTGGGTTTTTCTATGAAATTCCCAGTAGCAGCTCGGAGTTAGGAATTTGTGCCCGGTTAATGGCAATAGGCTCGCCCCCTATTACATGGGACCTTAACATACCGGCGAACTGTGGGTGTACATTAATACACTTCTGCCTTACCCTTCGGGGAATACAGGCGTGATGGTATGTTAGTTACATTAAAAAGTAAAATGATATCATCACGATAAGATTGATGATAACATTTTATTTATTATCTAATCTAATAAATTTATACTAAGACTTTAACTTATGTGTGTGTTAGAATGTACTTCTAACTAGAGGAAAACAAAACTGATTTCCAAAAAGAGATGCTATATATTGAACTTGATCTTGAAATTAACCTGTAGCATTCATAGTTCTAAAAAGTGTCGCATTCCAGGCAGCCAACTTTAATATATCTTGAAAGTGCAATAAATAAATATATCTCACCGGCTCACCGCACAATATCACTTTCTTCTAAGTTCTCACAAATATCGGAGTTCAAAGAAGCCAATATCAATGTCAATGAACTTTTGACAACTAAAACTTACACCTATTCGATTTGTTGATTCCATTTTCAAAGTGGAAAGCCCTCTAAAGTTTGCCAATCTAATCAGAAGACGCATAAACTAAAATTTTACTTGGCCTTAAGGCGGAGGTTATAAACTAGCGTTTAACACTTGAGTTTTACATTGAGAATAAAAATGTCTCATACTAGCTTTTGCCCGCGGCGTCGCTCACATGAAGCTATATTTTGGTTTTTCCAGCATTGATGATATCTTCTTTGTATGGGTCTGTATACATCAGAGAGGTCAAGCTGTATCTCAGGATCCGTTCAATTAATTGAGATAAGAAATTCACCAGTTTTTAAGTTGAAGCATTCTAACAGTGATAACAAAATTTTAATCTATTCAGTAGTTTTTGCGCCAACCCGTAACAGACAGACAAACAGACAATAATTTTAAAAATCACATTTTTGGACTATGAGGCGTTTATATACCCACTTGTTTTTTTTTTAATATATTCAATGCACATAACTACACATATATATTCATAACACAGCTTATCTACAATTTTATAATAGTAGAGAAGAAGACTAGAAATGTCTGCTACCCATATTGATTTCATTGTTCCTAATTGTTTGGGAATTTTGAAAACATGCTTGAAACCTTTGCATAAAAGATAAGCAAATAAAGATAACATCTCAAAAAATGCATTGACGTCTGAAAAACATTGTTGACATGATTATTGTAATCCTGGCTTTAAACCGAGTCAAAATGAGAAAAGTTTATATTTTATTATTTTATGCCTTCAATCAGCAAAGTGGCTAACATTTTTACAGACGCTTTTGACAAATGAGACGTCTGAACCTAATACAAAATGAATTTGCAGCTTAGCACAATGTTTGCTTAGTTTTATGAATACCTATCTTTTTGTTTTTTTTAACACTTTCCATGCTAAGATTATAAAGTTATTTTAGTCAAGGAAAATTCTACTTGTGGGCAGGATTCGAACCTGCGTCTTCAGGTTAGGTACACCAGACGCTATTACATAGCAAGGAATGTGCTAAAAAAATACACAAAGAAATTTAAAAAGGTAGGGTGGCATCGTTCGACATTGAACTAACTGCAAAGTAAGTCATGTCGGTTGAGAGGCAAAGGAAATTGCTTTTCAATAGTTGTACCTAACTACCGTTACCATTAAGACGTAAACTCAGAATGTGAAATAATTTTATGAAACTATCTATTTCTTTCTAGAAACACATACATCATTCATTCAAAGAAGGTCAGGTACGTAGTACTTGCAACCGGCACGTGTGTATGACGAGACGTATGAATGCAAGTGGTATTCTGTAGTTTTTGCCTACTCCTATAGGAAAAAGGTGTGAGTATTATACTCTGACTTGTTGAGGTAAGGTACCGCAGATACATGTTTAACGACTACCCTGTAGATCATTGGAAGGCTCTCGATGGCCCAACAATGGTCACCCAAAGACTGACCACAGCAAACTCAGCTTTACCCAACAGATCGATAGGTCAGCGTTTCTACTTATGCACAAGCCCCTCAAACCGACAAAACTCAAACAGAAAACGGAAAATTCGGTTGGAAGTTTCAAATTTAAATTATGAAAACATTTTACCGTAAAAGTAACCGAAAATGGATGTGAAGCTCTTGTACCGGTTATAATACCAGTGTTTTCCTGTAATTTGTTTGTATTACAATTTTCTCATTAAGTCCCAGTTTCATAAATCACACTGAATATTTCCTATAATTTATATACACCAATATAATACCACAAAAGTAAACCAGTACACAATAGCATTTCGAATGTGAATAAAACACACGGGCCCACACGATCATGAATAGTTGTTAACGGACAAAATCCCAATACGGCTTTGTTAATAATTATTATTGGAGTAATAAATAAACACCTCTTATACCCAGCGTCCCAACACTACAATTCCATACCACAAATCACGCATTCAAATTAAATTTAGTTTGCAAACATATTTGAAATTATTCTAAATTATTTTTTTATAAATAAGTTTTAAATTAAATAGGGAGATTTTCAACATGCCTTTGATAACTGTAATAATTTATGCGAGTCTCATGACGAGGTTATCCTTATTCCATAAAGAAATATTTATTATTAGTAATTAGCTAATGTCACACTGAAATATTAGATATCGACTTTGATTTACTAAAATATTCCCATAAGGTAAGGAAGGTAGTGATACGTTCACAATTTTCAGTCAAGAAAACGCAAAACTGTACAGTGGTTTTAAATATGTGCCTGAGATGTTATTCGAATGAAGTTACGAAGGTACAGTCAGCGTCCAGTACAGTCCTCGTATATCGGGACGAACAGACAATTAATCGTAAACAAAGAATTACTTCCAAAGTAAAAAGTTTTGAAAAAAATACTCTCGACAATTTTCATAAAATTGTGTAGGCACTAGCCATATTATGTCGGTAAATTATATGATTTATCCATTGATTTTAATAATAGGTCAAGATACGGCCGTCCGATCAATTTGCGTTCGCTAAACTTGAAACACTAACGCCATCTATTAGATTAGAAGTACTTTATAGTATTAAGTGAACGGTATGGACTAAAATTTTATTAGTGAAATTATTCACTAATAAAATTTTAGTCCATACCGTTCATAAGACAAATAATGATAAATAATGACAAATAATGATAAATAATGACAAATAATGATAATGAGTAGTTAATCATTTGTTAATTAAATTAATTATTTTTTAATTAAATTAAACCGTCGTTTGCTCCCTATGACATCTGCGCGACTAGTTCATTCATTGAGACTGTGTCCTTGCGCAGTAATATATAAGTCAATTCGATATAAGTCGATTTTAGCCCCCCGAATTACTAAAAAAACAAAACACGTTCTGTCAGGAGGCTAAAATGGAGCATTCTAAACAGTTTATATGCCTAGATAAATCTGATCCTGACTGTACTTGGCTGCGGTTGTAGCGGCCACGATAAGCGACATTACATTGGGGTCGCCCGCTCATACAATTTAGTTGATAGTCCATTCAGTTTACGCATTCAGTGGGCGTGAGCAATTCAACATGAATATACATATATCTTCAGCAATATACTGTGTTTATATTCCATCAAAAGCATACCCGTAAAAGCACGTCGGTTTTACTAGAAAATTAAATTAAATAGGAGACTCCAAATCGCAACTGGTTTTTAATAGAAACTACGACATATATAATACTAGTCCGCCCGCGACTTCGTCGGCGTGGAATAGATACTTAGTCTTAGCGTGATGATATATAGCCTATAGCCTTCCTCGATAAATGGGCTATCTAACACTGAAAGAATTTTTCAAATCGGACCAGTAGTTCCTGAAATTAGCGCGATCAATTAATCAAACAAACTCTTCAGCTTTATATATTAGTATATAGATTAAGTATAGAAAATCTATACTCCTGCTCGACCTTGCCCCTCTTACATGGGTCCTAAACATACCAGTGAACTGTGGTATATGTAGGTAGGTACACCACTGCTTAACCCTACCAGGGACATAGCGTGATGGTATGGTGTCGTATGTAAATCATTATCAATTCAAAATCGTAACTACGGACAACAGATATTGCTATTGGGCAACTGTGTCGCTTAACTGGTGTCTAGTGGATTAGTGCTATGCATACACATTGGTTTGAGGTTGACTTCGCATTTACATCAGCATTTGATTTCGTGACTTAGTAGGAAAACTATCTCTCTACATTTTCTCGCAATGAAATGGTACAAGTTGAATTGTATCAAATACTCAATTAAAGCACTGATAACCTAGTGGCCATTGAAATGCCAATTCCTACATCTCTAGTTCAAATCCTCTGACTTTTAGCAATCATGTCGTTATCAACCCATTGACTGTCCCACTGCAGGGTATATAGGTCTAGGTAAGCTGTAGTCCACGCTACCCTTAAATCTTACGTGCTGGTAGTCTTACCGATCAGTACAATATTTTCCTTCGTCACTATTGTAATTGTAAGCAACTGTGTGAGTAACTTTGAGGTTATGTAAATAGAGTTCGTCAAATAAAGTACTAAGTAGCTGTTGCCCGTGATTTCACCAACATTGGGATTTTTAAGACAAAACGTAGCTGTTTATGCCCTTCCCCAAGATAAAATCAATCTTTAAAACAAAATTCATCAAAATTTGTGCAACGAATTCGGTGTAAAAGGGTATCAAATAAATTTACATATCGAGGTACTTTCGTATAGATCTATAGATAGGACCTTTTTATGGATTTTACCGCGTTGTCTTAATATTATTATATTACCAACGATTCGGATCCTATAAAGCATCTATGGTCGCGGGTATACTATTAGTACAAGTATAATATCAATACAACCCGATAAAATCCAGAAAAAGTATAGTTTTATTTCAATGTCTAATATTCGCTCCCCCGGTAAGTTTGAAATACTTTCGCATTTATAATACTAGTGTAGAAATATGGATTCCATTTAGATGACAACTAGTTTTCTGATTCGTTCCTCTATCATTAACTACTTTGCCAGATTCATACTAAAGTAAATTTAATTGTTTCATATACATATTTACATGAACTAGTATTAGTTAAAACACTGTCAACTAGAAGTTTGGCCATTATTAATACACGCGTGCGAGCGAAATTTAAATTGCTTCAGTAACAAAGTAGTATGTATAATGAATATTTTAAAGTTATTATTTTCATAATTAATGTTCAACGCATTTGTTATAGACAGTAATATCTTTGAAAAGTGGATAAATATGCAACACGGTACATTTGAGTATTTATATTATTATGTATGTTTATTTTTAATTTTTGAAAATCCATATAGCCTAATTTGGTTTAAAACAGTTCTTAACTAAAGAACCACTTTAGGATTATTCACTTTTCCCCGAGTTTGGACCATTTAGAATACAGTTCCTCATGGCTATTCTGATAGGCACCCCATAAGAAACGAGAACATATCTGACTGGCTCTGTGTGAGAATCTCTTGGGGTCTGACTGGCTGGCGACCACCCTAACGTCAGTCTGTCGTGAAGCACCTCAGTTGCCTCAGTGTATGTTTTGATTTTATGCGTGAGTGACAGATCCCCCGCGGTTGCTGTAACTCTGCAGTCGTCACATTCTGCAGTCTGTAACTCTTAAGACTCAGCAACGCATCAGCAACTCCTCTGGTATTGCAGGTGTAATGGGCGGCAATGACTACTTACTATCAGGTGGCTAGAAATTTTCCTAAAGAAGTCGTATCGTATTTTTGTATAGCATAAAATAAAAGCCAAACATTAAACAATTGCGATCTCATTACATTCAATTCAATATCGCTTTAATGAAGCGCTATTGTACAACAGATAAATACAACAAATGATTGTATATTGTGACTATCGGCAATCTCTTACGCTCTGACGCCTACGGTCAAATGCGAAATGAATCGGAATAAATCGAAATATTTACAGAGTATTCAAACATTTTGAAGGGCTATGGGTGATATTTTGAATTAAGAGAGAGAAATTAGTTCAATAACAAACAATTTGGAATAAGTAATGGCCCGTTTTTCACCTAAAGAGGTGAAAATTAAGCGTATTTTTCGATATTATCCATCTAAAGACTGCTCATGTTTTTAATCGTAAAATAAATAGACACACGTATCGGTAGACAAAAACCTTTCAATATTTTTTTACGCACGCCTCAAATTCTCCTTTAGTATATCAAAACAGTTTATTCTCTAAATATATTTTACTGCAAGAAGTTTATTACGCAGTTAGACGGTAATGTGCATAATGTGCAACCAACAATATTTGGTGGGTCACACACATTTTGTCAGCAGTTGGTTCCACATGAGGGAATCGGCGGTTATTCTGTAACCACTCGCTATACGCATACGAAAATTTATATCGCCGAAGTTCCACAAATGATACATAGATCTTTGAGTTCGTTGAACTCCGCTAAAGATTTTGTCAAGATTGCTATAATTGCATTGACAAATGAACTGCCGCTAACGTCCTAAAAGTATTGCGTTTTAGTGTAAAGAGTAATTAATGTATTCAGAAATATTACTGGGCAAATCAGACATGACAGGTGAGATCTTATGACGACAATTCATCAGCAATATTAGGTACTGGTGTTGCTGTATAGAATGTGGTTGTCTGTCTGTCTTGTTTTTCATATTATCAATAGAGGCTGATAGTCCCATGTCACACGTTGTGTATTTTCTTTTCGCCTTTGATCGATCGTGAGTGCTGTTAAAAAAAACACATATATTACAAATTCTCACATACACAAACGTCCAGACCCGGTACAACTACCTGTAGATCATACAAATATTTTCTCCGTGTGGGGA
Source organism: Acronicta leporina (assembly GCA_947256265.1). NCBI lineage: Eukaryota > Metazoa > Arthropoda > Insecta > Lepidoptera > Noctuidae > Acronicta > Acronicta leporina. The sequence continues at coordinate 4,246,663 of OX366516.1, forward strand.
TTGAACCCACATTACGTGGCGTATACAAACCGATAACAAACGTGTCGTATGAGTGGATTATCAAAAAGATCCAGACGCTTTCGTGTGTAAACACTAAGCGTGGATAATTTTGATTAAACATAAACATAAAAATGCACTCAGGGCCGAAAAAAAAACTTCTCTGAAAGGATCTCCATCGTTGAACCACCTATAAATTACTACAAGACTAAAATAAAAGCATATACGCTTGAAAAATTTGATGGCATACGTTTATGTTGCGGGTAGTAAAACCCACGGATATTACATCAAATTCTCTCGCTACCGCCATTGAGGTACAGTGCTTTTGCGCTCATGGCCGGCCGGCCGTTCCGGAGCAATGGCCCACGTGCTCAATATCACCGGAAAATTCACTTTATACAACACTGATACGTTTCCTTTACGCTTCTCGTGTGTTAAAATTTGTTAATGGTCTAGCTATTCATAAAATAAGTTTGTTTACGCGAAGGGTAATGTTAATGCGACTATTATATCCCATTATATCTCTCTAATTTACTAACTTATTCTATGAAACGCTACCTCATTCTCACCTACATTCTGGCACTGAAAATATTGTCAAAATATAATTTCAATATACCTAGTTTGAATGTAATAATAATGTCACTTTTGGCTCATTTTTTGGCCCAATAAGATTGGTGTAGGTCCTTCTAGGACGACCTCATCTGACGTTGCCGCTGGTATTCGCCTTATAAATTCCTTTCGTTAATCGTCTTTCATTCACTTTCTCAACATTTCCAAACCATCTCAGCATATTCCTTTCAATACGTGTCACTACATCATCTTGAATGTTCATAAAAATAATGTAATTCTGATATCTCAGATATCATGTATAAGGTTTTCCATTGCTCTGTGGCCTGTGGTTCTTGTAATGGAGCTCTTGTAGGCCGGCAATGCATCAACAACTTCTATATGATGTCACTAACCATCGGGTAGGTCGTCCTTTGGCAACGCCAAACATAAAAAAAAACATAAATGATTTCAATAAAGTGCGTAAACGAAACAAGTTTTACTCCGATGCCATTACAATCAACATTATGTAAAAACCCTTAATTTCCTACATTAAACCCCAAAAATACTGTGCCTTAATAGGAACACGTTTTAAATACGATACAAATTCGTGATAAAACATACTACTGCCCAACCGATCGTGCCGCGCGAAGCAAAAAAGGGTATTTCATTAAATATTTCCACGTAGCGGACTCACCCGTATCATGATAAATGGGTTTGACTCTTAACAATGTTAGTTCATCCAAAATGTATTAAATAAAACTCAGCCAACGTAACAAAACTGTAAATTAATGTACCTTTTCGCAAAATACACTTATTTGCAAAGGCTTTTCTGCTGGATACACTATACACTGCCATATATTCCAAGTTCAAATTTAATGGCTAATATGATTAAACCCTACATGCTTGGTGGTAGGATCCAGTGATGGTTAGGTGCCACCTTCACATATCATCCGGACACCATTCGTGTCCCTTCGTATGTCACCATAACAGCTAATAGAACTGAAGTCCACTGAGGGCTCCCCCAAGGACTTCCACAAGGACCGCTTGTATACCGCCTTTGTATGTTGTATGTCAGGGTACATTTTATAAAGTAATCTGTGTTTAAAGCGTGAAAGCCGAAGATCGAAAGGAGTATCACACTGTACTTTCCTTAATTTTTTTTTATGGAGGAGGCAAACGAGCGTACAGGTCGCCTGATGGTAAGCGATCACCACCTCCCATGGACACCCACAACACCAGAGGAGTCGCAAGTGCATTACCCGCCGTCTAAAAAGGGTTTGGCCTCCGGTATCCTCACTCAATCGGCGAAACACAACGTAAGTGTTGTTTCACGCTGGTGTTCTGTCGAGCCGTGGGATACCACGCAGTGATAACTCCGGTCGAGCCGGCCCATACATGCCGAAGCATGGCTCTCCCACGATAATGTATTCTTAATTCAATTCATATTTTAATAACGCACGACTGTAGGCGTCATTCCAAACAGCACTTGACGATAATTGGGTTGGATTTAGGTTGGCACTCCTAAGTCAAAAGACAAGATTATTTTTCGGGCAATTAGGTGGCACTCTTGAAGTATTTTACTCTAGGCTTTGAGTGATTCTGTTTGAACTCTGTGTTGGTTTTATCTGTTTTAATAATATTGCAAAGGTCAAACGAGATATTTGAAACTATCCCGTTTTTTTTGTCTCTTTCGTTTAATCAGCATGTATTTTTGCGTTGATTATAAAAAAGTTAATTGTATTTATTGTAATATAAAACCCAATAAAAAATACAATTATTTCTGCCTCAGCGCAACTGCTACGCTGGAAGTCCTGCGTTTTATTCCCAGGTCGAGCCAAATGTTATTAGGTTTTTCTATGAAATTGTCAGTAGCAGCTCAGGGTTTGGATACGTGGCCGGTTAATAGTACCTAATAATAATATGATAATATAATAATAATATGTTTATTGTCTCCAAAAATACAAATCTGAAACTTATGACTATTACATCGCTCTTCATACAATTTAGGGAACATCTGCCTCCGAACTAGGTAGGTTTACCTGTATCTCGGGAGCAGTGCCGAACCCTACTAATACTGATACTATACTACACAATGTTGTTAATGTCCTACAGACGTACAAGTGATGATTCAAAATAGGTTCGCCCCTATTACATGGGATCTACATATACTGGCGAACTGTGTATGTACATTACGACCTATACCTCCGCCTAAGCCTTCGGGGAATACAGATTAAAATAATATTGAGATATTTTTTTTATCGTGAGATCATTGTGCGTGTTTCGTTTTGTTTCGATCTTCCAACAAAAAAAGCTTGTGTAGGTACAGAAAATGTATACCTAAGCACGTAATTGTAAGTATACTTACATGTTTAATGTAAACTGTATCCACTCTACGCATTTTGCTAGGCAAACATGATATAAACCTAAATGGGTACACTTAGGGACTACTTAACTGATGTAGCTACTAACGCGCTTTCAGGAAAAGTTCTTTACTGAAGGTACACATTGATACTCCTGCTAAAGGATGTAGGAATAAATTGGATAATATGTTTTATCGCATTTGACATAAACGCATTCTAAACATTTTTAGGAATATAAATTGTAGGGAAATAAAAACTTGATCTCAACCAACGTACTTTTGATTAAATTCCCGGTGCATTTAAATAAACCGGAAGAACGCAGTGATCTCAGTATCTTATTTGGCTAAAGCTTACAATAGTTAGCCTCAGAGTCTCAGAGGTTTCAAATAAAACTAGGAGCACTTAATATGCAGGCAGGTAATGCCATGCCTCTTGATCGAGCTCTTAAAATTTTGGTTTTTAATCCTCAACAAAAACAGTTGCTGCAAGTCCAATGTTAAAATTAAATAATTTGATATAAACTTCAATGACACACGCTGGGACACTCAAAACTCAAAACCAACCCTTAAAAATTCTCAACGACTTTTTTGCCGTATTTCTGAGTGGATATCACGATGTCGCGGCCAAAGATGTCGATGGCCACTTAATATGATTAATTGTGGCCAAGTTTCTTGCTGAAGACACTTTATAACATCCTTTGTTGGGGACGAGCCCCGACACAACTCCTGAGAACTCCGCTATGTTTGAGACAGGAGAAATTATTCTATTACGAACTTTTTGATGAGCGAGATTTTCATCATATTTCACAGAGGGACGTCCTTCGAATAGAAGATTTAGTAACCTCTATAATGTTAGACAGTTGTGGGTCTAATCCGGAATGGCTGGAATGCAATCTAAAAGATCATGGCAGAGTAACAGAGCTAGATTGAAATAGTGTTCGTCCGCGTTGTTTCAATAAAACATATGTCTCTCGGAAATTGCTTGAAATTCGGAGATTTCACAACTGTTCCACTATTTTTGGGACAAGTACATTTAATAATTTAACTAAAATCAATGGATCGAAACACTATAATGATGCCTACGCTGCATCTTCAAAACTGTTCATTAAGGACAGACAATGTACTTAAATACTTAAAGAGATCATTACTTTTATGAAATGTTTGACAATTTTCCCATACACTTCGTGCTTTTTCGTGCCACCATGGAATGGAGCAGGTGTATGCGTATATTCGTACAATCGTACATATTGAGTTGATTGGTAGCTATATTTAGTTCTACAAGACACATCATAGCATTTCTATACTACATCAGAGATAGGAATGGCAGTCCCGACGGATTTTCTTGTAGGTGTGTAAGTGAATAATGTGTAGTCTTTAGTACAGAGTTTAGAAAATGCTATGTAATCATTTCACAATGGTATTTGTCGGGGTATTTTCAAAATTTTCAGTTTTGATTTTTTTCATTGATGAAATGAAGGCAAACCTTAATGTGAGGTACCTACCTTATACCTACGATACTTATTAAACCGCTAAAACATTTGCATCTGAAAATGACTGCTAATAATTATTTAAAATACAAAATAACTATATTAAACTTTATCTCAATAAAGTAAAATTTGTATCGACGTGACTACCATTGTAATAATTTAAATACTTTAATTTTCTTAATTGTTCAGAGGTGCGAGCACAAAACAGTCGATATCGATATAATAACGCATTATATTAATGGGTAAAGCGATATCTGAGCTTGTTGCTGATTTACGATAGAATTATCGAATTTTGACGTAGGTACTTATCGATATTTTTAACGATGTGGTTTTGGACAATTTGTACGTCCGTCAGTAAAAAACTGTTTGATACTGACTGTGCATCTCTACTATTATAAAATTGTAAAAAGCTGTGTCTGTTTACATTGAAGATATTTAAAAGGATAAAGTGGGTGAGATTATATAAACGTCTCCAAATCCAAAAATGTGATTATTTAAATTCTTGTATATTAGTTACTAAAAAACTACTGAATAGATTTTAATTTTGTCATCACCGTTAGAAAGTATATGTTTCAATTTAAAAACTAGTGACTTTCTTATCTCAATTTATTAAACAGATCCTGAGATACAGCTTGACCTCTCTGATGTATACCCATACAAAGAAGAGATCATCACTGTTGGTTAATTTATTCTTTGAGATCCATTTCTAATCCTAATATAGCTTCAGGTGAGCGAAGCCGCGGGCAAACGCTAGTATAATATATTAGGGGAAGATTAATATTGGCTTAAACTTAAACTGCCTCAATAGCCAAGTGGTCCTGACCGCGACTGCTACGCTAGAGGTCCTGGGTTCGATTCCCAGGTCGAGCAAAGTGTTATTGGGTTTTTCTATGAAATTCCCAGAAGCAGCTCGGAGTTAGGAATTTGTGCCCGGTTAATGGCAATAGGCTCGCCCCCTATTACATGGGACCTAAACATACCGGCGAACTGTGGGTGTACATTAGTACGCCTCTGCCTAACCCTTCGGGGAATACAGGCGTGATGGTATGTTAATATTGGCTTTTTATGAATCACTGCAGACAAATTTTTCATTGCACATTCATTTTCGTGGGTCATCCATAAATGAAGTAACCAAGGCTTTTTATTCTATTGTCTAGCTCGGGCAGTCTCCAAGATATATACGTTGAGACGATGCCAGCTACTTGACAAATAGGGAAACACATTGTCAGCATATTTACATGACGACATTGCACAAAGACAGTTGAAATATTACAGTTTCGGCTTACAGTGCTTTTAGTCTGATGTGTGGTTTGGTTTGAAGAATTTTATAACACAGCTCACTGTTAGAAGGAGATTTTTGCTTTTATAAATGGGGATAGTATTAATTATATTGTTAACTGCCTCTTTATATGGTCATTGTTGTCGTTAAAGAGCGGTGCTCTTACATGACAATAATGACTGTAACACTCGTGACATACTAGGTTTGCATGGTAAATATTGCTTGCGCGATTCAGAATTTATTCGTTGAGTTTTGTATGTAGTATGTACGTAATATTGTGTGATGCATTATACATATATACAATCACTGTCAAAACTATTAGTTTTTTTTTATTCTTGATAGTAGGCTAGTCTTGATCGCATACAATATACAATATCTGTCAAAACTATTAGTTTTTTTTTATAGTACCTAGGCTAATCTTGATCGCCCACTCTTTAGTTGCCTGTACATCTAAGTCTTTGTTCAACTGTACTATTAGTGCAGCTTACTGGAATGTCAATATGATTTATTATCATATTGACATTCCTGTCCTCCTCGAAGGGCAAAGCTGCACTAATAGTACAGTTGAAAAAAGACTTAGATGTACAGGCAACTAATAATATAGTTCATAATACAAACATTTAGCATTCGACACCTACGATCAATAATACGCATGTATATACAATCCTACATGTACATTTAGTATTCATACGTATATGAGCGTAACTAGTAATTCCACTACCAGAGCGCTATCTACCCGCAGGAAACGTACTGTATCGACTAGACGGCTATGTCGTTAAGCCAGGTCCTTATCTACAAGTGTCTTACATAAGGGCTCACTTAATCACTAATGACTTGATTTTCTGTCTCGTAAAAGCCACTGATATTTGAATACTTAGTCTAACTTCCATAAAATCTTGATACAGTTGAAACCTTAAATATAGTTTGATTTTTAGACATGACACTTTATTTTATAAAGGTCTAGTTATATGATCTTTTTTACACATGCTTGCCCATCGTGGAATTAACAATCCACATTAACAAACAAGACAATGGTGTTACGTATATGTTTATATAATTTTCCATTTAAGAATATTATTGTAACATCTCAATATGTAACTGCTTTTGTAAATGCCATTTGGAACTCAAGCAGGCGGCAGGCCCGTCTTTTGATGGGGGCGCTATAAAATTTAAAAAGTCGTGATTTTGAGCCACAAAAAAAATTGTTGGTTTAAAATGTAACCTCTTAAATTGTATTCAAAACTGTAAGAAAAGAAGTCATGTCAGAAGTACCACCTGTAATTAGTTGCAGTCGTGCCTGCAACCCCGAAGAATACACCCACAGGTAATGGTATTTTGTAAATCCCATGTACAGTCACGAGCACAGATATGTATACACTTGGCAAATTTCAAAAGCGATTTCTCATAATGTATTAATTAAAATTTTGTGATGTTATGAACATAGTATTTTCGAACCAATGCCTTAATGATATTGTTATTATCTCAAAGTTTCCAATCGTTAATTCATAAAAAAACGCTTTCGAATTTTAGTAAGTGTATACATATTGATGCTCGTGACTGTACCTAAGAGGCGAGCCTATCTATACTTTTAATATATAAAGCTGAAGAGTTTGTTTGTTTGCTTGAACGCGATTTGAAAAATTCTTTCAGTGTTAGATAGCCCATTTATTGAAGAAGGCTATAGGCTATATATCATCACGCTACGCGGACGAAGTCGCGGGCAGAAGCTAGTTACCAATAATCTAAATCGGGGCTCCAAACTGCTACTCGGAATTTCTTTTATAGTTGAACTCTTTGCTCTACCTAGTAACTGACGAATTTGTATTCCTAAGATACTAAGGATACTAGAGCAAAGAGACCTCTGCTTCTAAATGATAAAGTTGAATGCCCAAAAAGATAAAATAGGTTTTGACAAGTAAAAATGATATTTCTAACCAGCTTACTCAAGAAAAAGATATATTTTTTTTAAGAAGAAATTTAATAACGAGGTTGGTTTATTTTACCGAGATATAATTATTTTATCGTCGATCAAAACATTGGCTATTAATAACAGAAAATGTAATCAGAAACTCTACCTCAGGATGTTGCCCCGTGATAAATAATACATATTTTGGTTATGTCTGCTGAAATGTTTATTTTTTTTATTTTTACGTGCCGTTTTTATTAGATGGGTTCATGTTGTGCGTATAAAATCTCGAAACATCCATGTGGATTTTTCGCTAAAAAGGGGAAGTGCTTGATACGTCTGTGGATTGTTTTAAAATACAAAATTTCAGTTCTTGGAATCCTGAAACATAGCTAGCTACCCTCCATACCCACAAATATTCTAGACTTTAATAAATCTTAGCATCACATTCGCACTATATCTTGAACAACCCTATTTTTTGCCTAAATCCGCTCCAAAATATCCTTTGTGTTAATTTTCGCACATAATTTTAGTCAATACTATCATAGATTGGGCCTAACTAATTGACTAAGTGACCTTAGGGACCATTACTGTAGTCGATTAGACTCGTAATGAATTAAATGGACGCACGAGACAAAGACTTCGAGACGGTACATTCAACAAAAGAGTCAAGTACGCAGGTAGCTATCGATATCTGTCTCTTGACATAGATTTCATTATAAATCATTATTCGCCAGGTTTATAGGTATAAAGGCAGCCGAACACAAATATAAGACCTTTGAAATTATTATTACATCATACATATTACATTAGGACTGCCTCAATAATATAGTGGTCCTAAGCACTACAGGTCCTAGGTTCGATTCTCACGTAGAGCAAAGTGCTATAAAATTCTCAGTAGCAGTTCGGGGTTTGGATTTGTGCCCGGTAATACCAATAGGCGCTCCACCTATTACCTTTTAATACACATCCGTCTAAGTCTAACCGTGGGCGTGTTGCTAAGCTAAGCTGATGTTTCTAAGCGTGATGGTATATTATGGTATGTTTACCTCTTCATAATAATTGGACATTACGTGCACTTACTTATTAAAGAAAGAACCCCAGCAATACAACTGTGAAAACTGTATTCGATTTCATGCAGTAATTCTTGCGTGATGCGCGTACAAACATACAGACGAAAAATCTAAAAAAAAATGTTTGACTTCTGATGTTGTAATAAAGTTAGTAGATAGTAAGTTAATATTTAATAAAGTTAAAATTAGTTTTTCTTCAATATCTTTAATTACGTTACAATTTTATTATAAGTATAGACATTATAGCTAAACCTTGTCTCGTAAAGTCAACAAAGCCCAAATTTCACTCCACTCAAGTTTCTAACGACCACAGACTACCTTATCATTTGAAGAACAAATAAATAAGTACTATACAAAATTAGAGATTGCTACCCGACAAAGGGAAACACAAACAAACTAACTTAACTAGGCAATAAAACTTAAATAGTGTACACTCAACTATTTATAGGTGCAGATAAGGCGACATCTCTTGTTTATCGTGTGCAGGAAGTCTTTAGCGTTGACTGGTACGTGGGGGAGGGGGGATGGCCGGCGAATTACGTCGTTAGGTGACGCTTCAACATTTCATACATACTACCGCATGGTGTGTCTGATTTTTAACTAAGGATTTTTAAATAGCATAATAATAGGCTTTTTTACCAATAACAGGTGGTGCGTTGGTTTGTAGTGTTAGCTTCGTAAACGTCGTTGATGTTGCGTGCCGCTTATGCCGCGTTGCTGCCACGACGGTACTCATATTCCATAATTACTCGAAATTTTAACGTATCCATGATGACGAAAAAGATTGAAATGCGATGAAAATGTAACACTAATCAATAAACAAATGACTACTTTTGGAAAAAGAATTCCATGTTTTTAAAATAAAATTAATTTGAAATTAGAATTCTTAGCCAAACAAAAATTATTTTGATTTGAAATAGCCAGTACTGCAGAACGGCAATTTCATAGGTAAAGACCTTATATGTAAATAATCATAACAAACATAATATATAACCACGCTTGTATACCCCGAAGGCAGAGGTACTAATGTATATCTACAATATCTTGTAGAGAAAAGACCTTTACTCAGCAGTAGGTTTTTGATAGATGGATAAATAGAAATTAATGAGCTTTAAGCTCGCATGCCGTAAAGAAAACATACCACAAAAACTCATAATTATGCAGGGTAATTGATTTGTATATTTATTACATTAGTCTAGTGGTCCTAAAAGCGACTGCTACGCTAGTGTTCCTGTGAGTTCGATTTTCAGTCAAGTTCTCAGTAGCAGCAGGTTTAGATTTGGTTTCAGTTAATGCCACTATAAATAGGCTCGCCCTAAACATAACACCAACTGTGGGTCTACATTAGTACACCTCAATCTATCGCTTCGAGGAAAACAGGGGTGATGATTAAACATACGATCCTCCTTTTAGAAGCCCAAATTCTTACGGCGGGTAACGCATTTGCGACTCCTCTGGAGTTGTGGGTGTCCACGGGCGGCGGTAATCGCTTACCATCAGGTGATCGGTCTGCTCGTTTGCTCCCCTACCCCATAAAAAAGAAGATGGCAATATATTCCTCATTCCCTCTGCCCGTATGTATCGAATCCGCTAACGTCTAAGGAAGTACCGATAACGGTTCTTAGTTGCCCACTTGATGAGCTTTGTTAACTGAATACAAGCAACATATTAACGTGGATGCCCAGTTATCGCAATCAACTCGTTAACGCCTGTAACAGCCGCATTACTGAGTTTGATGTATTGAATAAGGTTGATGAAGTTTTAATGCTGTAATATCCATATTATTCCTCACTTCTACACTGGTTCTTTTTTTTGTTATCATCAACCCGTGCGTTTGTGTATTTGACAATTTTTGCCTGTGTGCCACTCACGATACAGGGGAGAAAATCCTAGTGTGAGGCAAAGCTTTTCTTTAAAAAGAAAAAATAAAAGAAAAGAAGCTGTACCCGGCATTTTTACCCACTTTGCCCTGTTCCAAAGAGTCGTTGCCAACCCGTTAAGAGCCTCTACAAACAACAGACTGCCAGAGCCATAGCAACAGAGGGGGAGCTGGCTCTTACGCACAAAATTCGAAACACACACCACGGTGCTTTAAGACAGATTCCGACGTAAGGATGGTCGCCACCTTATACAATAACACCGAATATAATATGTTAGACTGCCTCAATAGCCAAGTGGTTTTGACCGCGACTGCTACGCTAGAGGTCCTGGGTTCGATTCCCAGGTCGAGCAAAGTATTATTGGGTTTTTCTATGAAATTTCCAGTAGCTGCTCGGAGTTAGGAATTTGTGCCCGGTTAATGGCAATAGGCTAGCCCCCTATTACATGGGACCTAAACATACCGGCAAACTGTGGGTGTACATTAGTACGCCTCTGCCTAACCCTTCGGGGAATACAGGCGTGATGGTATGTGTTATAATATGTTAGTAACTACGCGATTCGATTATTTCATCCAATAACGGAATGGAAAGAATCAATTATGTTGAAAAATATGTTTTTAAGTATGCTACTCGAATGAATGCGGTTGGATAAATAGAATCATAAGGGTCCGGCGGAGCTTCACCACGAAAACGTAATACCGAAATAAATCGTAATCCAAACAATGTCTTATCAAATTCTGTTATTATTTGGATTGAAATACCCTTAATCTACTTTTCTACCGTACCATTTCATCTACTACGCCTTCACTGGAAATAAATGACAGGAAAATCTTTACAAACTTTGTAAATTCATCGAGAATTGCATTGGCTTACATTTATTTCCAGAGAAGTATTTTGGACGATATGGTGAAACAGAAACCTAGATTAACGGTCTTGAAATCTCGAAATAATAACGCACTTTGATTAAATTGTTTTTTTTTTATGTGATAGGGGGGCAAACGAGCATACGGATCACCTGATGGTAAGCGATAACCGCCGCCCATGGACACCCGCATCACCAGAGGAGTCACAAGTGCGTTGCCCGCCTTTTAAAGGGTTTGGGCCTCCGGTAACCTCCTTCACTCGGCGAAACACAACGCAAGCGTTGTTTCATGCCGGTTTTCTGTGAGGCCGTGGTATCACTCCGGTCGAGCCGGCCCATTCGTGCCGAAGCATGGCTCTCCCGCGTGAAATTGTCTTTGAATTACGATTTATTTTGACAATAGTAGCTTTGTGTAAAAAAATATAGAATTTCCTTTACTTTAGAGGAATCCGAGCTCTTCAATTCATTCAGATAAATAACTTATTTATAAACTAAAATACCAAAACCGTACGTGCACGAGTAGTTGAGCAATGGATGGCGTTCCGCTTTGCAAATGTGGAGTGTTTGCAAATCTACGATCCGTTTTGCTAGCGTTTGCCCGAAGGAATACTTGCCATTAACTGGATCTATGCAATGATATTAAACTGTAGCGGAGTTTGTCTGTTTGTTGAGGTATTTTGGAAGTAGAATAGTAATGACTCGAAGACCACAGAAGGACATCTCAAAATGTTGCATATTGATCGTATTAATAGGTTTCTTAAGCATTTTATTTTTATTTTGCCTACAATTTATATTTTCTCCTGTCACCTAGGTGGGTTTACAAACATTAGTCTTACATACCTTACCTTGAATCAGCGAGCTGACCCACAGAAGACGTTCGCTGAGCCATTGTGTGATTGCATTTCTGAGACGTTATACCCATGCTTTCCTTGCAATACGTAGGATAATGGTTTCAAGTTACCCTCAAAATTGCCGTTACTTTAAATAACAACAATATAGAAGTTGAACAATAAATTAAACATTGCGGGAAACCTCCGTAACTTGGTTGCTGTCGGTGTACCAAACCGAGAATACAGGTTTTAGTCCTGCCCGTAATCGAAGTCGAACTTATATAAATATAGAATTAACAAGGTTTTAAACCTATACTTCGGACCACCATAACCATATTTCTATTTTGTAACTGAAAATATACTCCTGTTATCTTTAAAAGTTTATAGTATATTTATTGATCTAATAATCAAGATACAAATTACCAAATTAAACGCAACCAAATCCACGAATGTACACTAGTGTTAAGACAAGACTATGTAATAACGTGCCATAAGAGCACAAAGCTTTCGTTTGTACAAGACAGAATGTGCCTGTAAAGGAAAGTGGATATTCCGGTGGAGTTAACATTAAGAGAAGAGAAAATACGTACTTAGATACTCTGTACTCAGAGCCTGCAGGGCTGACCTTTACTATATAGGTGACTTCGAAAATGAGCAGGCTTTGAAAGAAACGGAAATATAATTAACACTCTTCGAGAATGCACTAGTGTTCTGGTTGCAAATTAATTTCACGTTTTGACCAAAACGGTAAAGAAAAACATCGTGAGGAATTCTGAATACTTGAGAGAAATCAGATAAGCATCTCGTAAGAGGTGAGGAAATACCTGACATGCTCGGTTGTAGATCTTCATGGGATCAGACTTGCTGGCGACCACCCTTTGTCGCCGTGTCTGTCATAAAACACTTCGGTATGTATTTCAACCTGCGCGTAAGAGCCAATACTTCCTAAGTTGTTATGGTTCGGGCTCAAGGTTCGACAATGCAACTAATTATTTCATGTTGCAGGTGTCCATGGGTACCATCAGGTGGTTCATCAGTAGCCCAAGCAAGAACAACTATCGAATTCATATCGTAAACGTATGAGTTTTTCTCTGCTACAAATCTCATACATAATATACATATTTTCACTTCTGTCTCCTATTGTGGTAGGCAGAGACTACACTTACTACGATCCTGGCACACCACTTTCGCTTCATCTACTTTCATTAACCTCCTCCTCATAAAAATTATTCTCGATTTCGATACGAATACGTTTTCGAAAGTGTTCGTCCTTGGGCTACTGATCTTTTGCCAAGTTAACCAATAAAGGCATATACCAGTCTCTACAGTATTTCTTCGCACTTCCAGAGTGGCGTACAATAAAACTCGCGTCTCTAATAAATCCATCCAATTACCTGCCAAATATATCACAAAACATATTCTCTTTTTAAAATAAATAATAACTCCATAAACTGTGCACTAACATGGTCCTTAAAAACACCCGTGTCTTAGCACGGCACTGCTAACAAACTCGGGAAGTTTCCGCATGCAAAATGGATTTGCGCTGTTGAAATTATGACCGTGAGTGCACCGCTTTAGATAATTGCCGCTAAACTTGTCTCCTAATGAGGGAACGTTGCACGGCGCTACCACTGACTCGTGTGACTTCGTTTATGCTAGTTTGTGCTGTTTGGGCTTTAATGCTACTTATTTCTAGGACATTAAGCAACGGTTAGGGTTTTTAGCGGTTGTGACCATTTTAAGTGACGTAAATTATGAAAAATATACATATTTTGTACTGGCAACCTAAAGTGGAGTTTAAATCTTATTATCGCTTTTAAATAGTATATAAGGAAAATCTTCATGGATCATCTGGGGAGGTGATATGGCGGACTAAGAACCAGTCACGGTCATGGGACCAGTCATTCACCACAATATAGGCGATGGTCTAAACATTTCCTTTTTATTGTATTATGACGTTGCTTCTTGCCTATTTGCTTTCTAAATTTCTTATTTCTAGGTAAAATACTTAAATTTGTAGCCATATGTTAAATTATATGTTAAATTAGAAGGTTAATTTTTTCACCACTGACCTGCTATAAACCTCAACATTTATTATGAATTAGAAACCTAATACCTTCTTGAAATAAAGGCCCTTGACTGGTTGGACGGAGATTAACGGAGAACGAAAGGATCCTATAAAGATTCTGTGTTTTTTTCTTTTGAAGTACAGAATTCTAAAAAATACTTAAGGAATGAATTTTAAAACCTTAAATCAAACACTTTCCACAACTCAAGAACAGATTGCGGTCAAAATGTTCAGCCGAACCGCCTCGTTGCGGTCAAAACTGTAACTGAAAAGTAATTCAGAGAACACTGAAAACATTAAGCCACAACACAACATTTGAAAAGTTTCGTTTCATTCAGAAACCGCTGAACATTTCTGTTACGTAATTCATGAATTTGCCGACAAACAATTTTCATAGGTCTTACGTCCGAGAGATGTGAATTAAATTCCGAACATGACCATGATGTTTTCTGAGCGCAACAGAAAACCTAAAAAGGGTTATCGTAACAGAGAAACCATTGAAGACCATGAATGGATCTCTGATTTTACGAAAGCAAATTGGTATTCATCATGAGCATCATCATCTTCATGACCTTGTCTCAATTAATTTGGGGTCGGCACAGCATGTTCTATTCATCCTCTCTTCTCATCATATTATGTGTATTATTCACTAGCTTCCGCCCACGACTTCGTCCGCGTGGAATATTTACTTGATCTAAGCGTTATTATATATAGCCTATAGCCTTCCTCAATAAATGGACTATCTAAAACTGATTTTTTTTTAAATAAGACCGTTCCTGTGATTAGCGCGTTCAAAGCAAACAAACAAACTCTTCAGCTTTATAATATTAGTATAGATTCATTTATCACGCGCTTAAAACGATGAAGATATTTTCTTGGTTGCTTGATGTCTGCTAACCCGAACTAGTGGTGAACTAGCGTATGTCTCATTCTCAGACGAGACCTGTAGCCAACAGTAGGTTTCCTCCTACCCTCATTTCTATGATCCTCTCAATTCGCCCATTACTTTTACTTGCGTCCTAGTACTTTTTTTTCTAGCATGCTTAGCTATCAATAATTTCACTAATCCTGTTAGAAAAGATGGAAAATATGCTTGTAACAATTCTCTTTTCCCTACGACATTATTTATACGAAGCAGTTGGAGTATTAAATTAATATTCGCATTGATATTTCAGTTATATCGTGTTTATTGTAACGGGTGAATGGCTACTGAACTGAATTAACTATTTATTAAGCGCCACGGAGCGTAACGACGATTGTATAAAAGACAAATATGTATCACTGGTAGGTATTCATTGGGTTATATTCAATCAATTGAGTCGCTTGTTCAAATATGTCGTAATTTTCTATCTGTGTACTTATTTTGTGGATCTGGATCTTCAGACGCTATATATATTTGTCATCTGTAATATTTGTCTTTTTCTTCTATCTTTGACGACATGTTTGGCGTAGCGGGTGAACGATCAGCTTCTGCGCCATGTGTTGTGAGTTCGATCCCCACATGGAGCAAATATTTGTATGACCTATAGATAATTGTTTCGGGTCTGGGCGTTTGTGTATGTGATAAGCAAAAAACACCTGGTTTTTCGTTGGCTTATGTATTTACAGCATTATTAAGATCTATGAGAAAAAACACTCATGCGCAACATGAGCAACTTCGACAGAAAATACTGGCAAATATAATTCAGAAAGGCTTTTCCCAAAATCAGGAGAGTTTTTTTTTATCGAAGGCAATAATCCAGGAGCGGCCGAACTAGCTAAGTGAATTCCTTAACTAATTAATTACCAAACATTTCCCCAATAACTCAACATTAGAACAAAAACAAAATAAGTAAACGGACAAACAAACTAAGGGTGTATTAGCGCTGTCTATCTTCTCTCGGAAGCAGTAAAAGGTAATTGAGGGTACCGTGTTATTTAATGGTGCCAAAGAAGGGTAACCTTCCTACAGCAATCTTAGATAATGCGTTATTGCTCTGAAGTTAATACGATGGTGAAATGATGTTGGTGTTGCGGTGATAACAGTGTTAGTAAAATATCTTGTGATTTTAGGCCTCCTTTATTATGTTTATACTTAGTTAAATAAACATACATAAATTCATTGTAGAAATTATTTTAATATGACCAACAGTTCTATATTGACACATGTCCAAAGCAAATCTTTTATTGGCGGCCAGTAGGCACGCCAAGGAGGATTGATACATAACACCTCCGTCCCAAATGGTGCAGCCATATGCGTTAGATACGCGAGGGTAGCATCTGGTCGACATGACGCTTATAGATGCGACCTGAGTCTGCCGTAACCTCATAATGTAAGCGGCCCAGGACTTGTGTCACGGTACCGAACTCCCATTTTGTTTGAGGATCAACGTAATCTCTGAATTGCACTCTCTGGCCAACTAAAAATGTGCGGACTGGGATCGGTGTATTAGGGGAACGTATCCCGTCTCTCGTCCTCGCTCTGTAATGAACACTTAAGGTATTTCTTATTTCTCTACCGAACATTAGGTCGTATGGGCTTTTATGGGTGCTGGTACTGGGTGTTCTCCGTAATCGCTCCTTTATACTTAGTAGTTTGTCCTGTATGGAGCCTGGTTGGGCGTGGATACTGTGTAATGCTTTTTTTATGGTCTGAACGTAACGCTCTGCCTGTCCATTCGTGGCTGGGTGGTAAGGTGCTGTAGTTTTATGTACCACCGCGTTGTTCCTCAAAAAAGTTTCAAATTCACTTGAAACGAATTGACGGCCGTTATCGGATACCAAGGTCAACGGGAAGCCAAAGATCACAAAAAGTTCTTTTAATTGTCGGATACACCATGTGCTTGTAGTAGTTTTCGTTTGGATTATTTCCACCCATTTTGTATATGCATCTACAACTATAAATAGGTAATATCCGTTAATCGGTCCTGCAAAATCTATATGAATTCTCTGCCATGGACCTGATGGTAAGTCCCAATGATGTAATGTTTCGGGTGTAGGTTGATTTTGGTTCAAACGGCATTCACGGCAACCTTTTACTATATCCTCTATGTCTTTATCAATATTTTTCCAGTATACGTATCCGCGTGCAAGTAATTTCATTTTTACGATTCCAAGATGACCTGAATGTAATTCTCGTAAAACATGTTGTCTTAGTTCTGTCGGTATCATAACTCGAGTTCCTTTTATGATACAACCATCTTGAATGGTTAATTCGTTATCGTTATAGCCGTATCTCTTCACGGTTGCGCCTTCTTTCAAAGCTTGTAACAGTTTATTGTACTCTGTATCGCTGTTAGTCTTTTCGGCAATTTTGTTACGATCTATGGAAATGGTGTTTATTTGGTTCAGTTGAAATGCAGAATTTACGTCAATTAGGTTTGTGGCTATTGTATCAACTGGAAATCGTGACAAATAGTCAGCATTGCTGTGTTCCATCGAGGTCCTGTATTCGATAGTGTAATCGAATCCAGAGAGAAAATGTGCATAATGGAAGAGTCGCATCGTGCTCATCGCTGGTAAGGTTTTGTGGGGATTGAAAATTGTTGTAAGTGGTTTGTGATCAGTAACAAGTATGAATTTTTGGCCTAAAATCACAAGATATTTTACTAACACTGTTATCACATCAAATGATCTGGGTGACCATTCTGAACTCCGCCGTGACAAACACGTACACCAAAAAAAAACGTACCTAAGTGCAGAATCGAACATGGTGTTGAACATGGAACATGGTTTTGACGACCTCTGTGGTTTAGTGGTTCGAGTACCGGACTGCTGGCCATATGTGATGAATATAAGTGTTTGTATTCGTCTGGGTGTTTCTTATGTATTATAAGTATGAAAGTATTTACAAAAAAAAGTATATAAGTATTATATACATTGACTAGTACCCATAGTACAAGCTCTGCTTAGTTTGGGACTAGATGGTGCTGTGTAAAAAGGCCTGTTAGTATTCACATAATTTTCATTGTCGACATTTCGGACCCTAAAAACGACAGATACGTCATTAAAACGCACAACATCTCAACCTGCCCGTGACAATGTGAATATAACGCAATGGGATCCGTAATGTAGTATTATTTAAATAAGCACAGGTCTTCGAAAAAGTAAATAAAATAGCGCCTAATTTCACAATGCAATCAGTTATTCCAGTATTCCCGAAGTCCAGAAGCTTATTGCGACTGAGTTATTAAAGTACGAGCAAAATGGCCAGTGCTGGCACTGTGCCCATCTCTCATCGCTTGTGTACGCTGTAAAAAGATATGCCTTAATAGGAAACAGACAAAGGTACTCTAGATATTCACTGAGTGCTTGTTTAAAAAGCAAGAGGTAACATTTCCAATAGTTGGCTTGGACAATGAAAATAAAAAACATGTATTTAAACATACAAAGATAATTAAAATGGGATCGTAAGTTTTGGATATTAAAGTACATGATACTGCATCACAAAGTGAATATGCCATGATCCCCACAATGTCTGTATCGTTCTGTGCTGATGGTGGCCACCGGGGTGGTTTTAGTGGGTAAAAATCCCACACTGTCCGGTCTTAATCCCCGAAGACCGGTCGCGTTTTGAAGGTTTCCCCCCGTAAACAAAAAAAAAAGGCAATGTCTGTAATGTGGAGACCCGATGATTGAAGAAAAGTAATATGGCTTTAGCAACAGAAGTCAAAACATTTTTTTTTGTATTTTTGTCCGTCTGTCCGGATGTTTGTACATGTGTCACGTAAAACTGCATGAAATTATATAGATCGTTTCACAGTCGTATTGCTGGAGGTCTAACTTAAAATCTGGTGCATATTTAACCGTGACAGCGTCATCTACGAATTCTGTCGTGCTTTTAAATTGAAAGTATACCTGCAGAGGTAAAACCCTGTCTTAAGGTTAACGTATAATATCTGGATATCCGTAGTAGCTACCTAGTTATAAAAAAAGGGTGCTGCAGTGCAACGGCTTAGATAACTAGCTGCCCCTATACTTAGTCGCCCCATCTGGGCCATCCCTATAGATGGGACTGGAGTCTTTTCTAAAGATGGGACTGGAGTGTTTTCTGAAGATGGGACTGGAATATTTTCTGAAGGTGGGACTAGATTGTTTTCTGAAGATGGGACTGGAGTGTTTTCTGAAGATGGGACTGGTGTCTTCCCTAAATATAGGACTGATGGAACTGGTGGTTTCCCTAAAATAGTACTAAGTGATAATAATTATTTGAGAATACTAGGCTAATGGAGGATTCTGCTTGAAAAATATTTTAAAGCATAATACTCCATTAGTCTAGTGTACGTAAACGCGACTACTTCCTAGACTCTATTCCTAGGTCCAGAACTTTTATTCGGTTTTTCTGTATAGATCCAGTAACAGCTCGAGTGCATAGGCTCATCCCAATAACAAGGGACCCATACGTGGACTGTAGGTGTACATTATTACACCTTTGCCTATTTATTGTAACTCTTCGGAGAAATCACGCATGGTACGAAATTTGGTCGTCAACAAAAATCAAAAAGTTTAAATATACACAATCGAAGATTCGTTTTATAGCGTGAACATTAAAATAACTGTTCCACATCTTGCTACGTATAAAATGCAATAAAAGTTTCGATGCATGTGATCTCAGCGAAACAAAAACAATAAGTTAACTGGACCATATTAATTGGTAGAAGCAATGCTGCAATATTTGGTAAAATAAGAGATCTTTCTAAATTTTTGTAGGAATCTTAATTTTTTCCACATCTACGAAAAGTCTTTCAAGCATGCAGGCTTTCACACGATAATTTCCGCGTCTGTCTTTTAATTGATTTCGAATAGTCAGAGGTCGTGCGTTGGATTTAAACTCGAGACTTATGACTTGACTGTATAATCATAGATAGGTATACTAGCTGGACTAGTACAATAGTAAATGATAAATGATATTGATTTCTGTAAATAGATGTTTTAAAGACTCTTTTACAAATCCTGTTTTAATTTTTTTTTACCTAGATAGCACCGGCATTTCCTAACTGACGACCTCTGAGAAGAAACACCGAAACAATCTCAGAGGATCATAGTCTCCTTTAAAGTGCAGACAGTAGTAGTAGATATCTAATTGATAGCTAGCCAGATTAAACGAGATCTATTATTTTGTCATTTCTTAACTACATTTTTTTCTAGAAGACTGGTATTGGGATACACTACTCCGACATCTAGGAGTCTCATAAAACCAAATCCAATTCTCATTTTCAGTAATTCCGAGATCAGTAAGGAAAATTTAATTTAATTTGCTTGAATAAAATGTGTATAGCTACTGTGTCATAAAACATGATTAGACAATTGTAGACGACACGACGAAAAACACAAGATTTTAAATGAAAACCATATCTTTGCAAATAATTTTATATGGGATTGCATGAAGAATTTTTACTGTCTGATTTCAGTCGTAATATAAGAATTTAGAACAAACATATGTGTAGGTATTGCTTTAAATTAAATTGAGTTGTTTATTGCGTTGAAAATTTTATATTAAAACAGTTTTATGCTTAGAGGTCGAGGCAATTTATTTTTATTCGTTTAAAAATTCTGATATTTACTTGAAGGAAAATGTTAACGACCTCTTTCTTAACATTCTTATAATATACTTTATTGATTGTTTGTTTTCATATCATAATCAACACGTTTAGTGTTATGAAAAGTTAGGTTTATTATTTATTTTTTAAAAACGCTTAACTAACCTTTCTCAGGTTAATAATAGTTTTCAAGCCTTGGTTTTGAACTAACTCGTAAGGCTATGTTTTTTATCCATTTAATTAAACATAGAGCTGTTTAAGGTAGCATGACAAAAGTTTGAACAATTATCCCTTAATTAGGTTAGTCATAAGCTGGACTATTTATTTCATGGTTAATTGGAGCTCGTTAGTAGTCAGTCCAACAAATTATAAATAAATGCAAATTTCTTACAGAAATTGTTTCCTTTTCCCATAATAATTCCCTTTTGATTCGCAACGCCTTTCTGAATTTTCCATAAAATCATTTAATTAGTGATTGATTGATTAACGTTCATCAGACAGTCTTTTTGCTCAATATCTATACAAAAGCTGTCAAACTTTGTTACTAGTTCTTCAGCTAAAATTTATACCATAACAGCCTGTATATTGCTAAAGGTAAAGTTCAAAATCCAGTATTGAAGCCAGCAGATGTTATCATTTTCTATATGACAGATTGCTTAAAAGTTTTCATCAATTTTGAGTTACTTCTCTCTGTTTACTCGCTCGATATTCTACGGCTTCAGAAAGTAATATTTTATTGGCCCAAATGAAGTGTTTAAAATCTAGAAATAATAGTGTATAGGTACAAGTAAGTACCTCTTCAAAGTGCCTAAGTACTTACTTAAATATTTGATAATTGTATTGTTGAAATTCATTGAAAATTAAAGAAAGAATGATGACAGTAATATTGAAATAAAACAAATTTACTTACTTTACTTTAATTTAAATACCTATGTCTAATATTCGGGTAAGCTTCAGAAATAATGATGACAGTAATTACTGGAGACGAATAAAATAACTTTAGAAACTCTAACAAAAAATATTTACAAACACAAACAACACTATTGTTGATGCAGCAGTATTAGTTTATTATTTTTTTGTGTCTGAACTAAGTAGTTACATACCTACATATTAAACTTTAATTCTTAGGGCCAATTGCACCAACTTCTTAAATGCATTTAAATTGTATTTAAACGTAAATTTACTATGAAAAATTGTGTTTAAATACAATTTAAACATTTATGAAAATAATAGAATAGAAAAGAAAAGATGAAATCCGTAGAAAGTAGTTTTATTTCAAATAAAAAAACCTTTACTTAAGTCACAAGGCTTCATGACGTCATATCGCGTCAGGTACACAGTAGGTATACATGTGAACTGTAATTCCATTCCGATCGTTTACGAACCCGTGACGTCATCAATTACCGACGACCCAAAAATCGGCACAACCGCTGTTTTTGTACACACATAATTGTATTATTCATATGACAATGAAATATTCATATTTACTTTTGCAGATCAGCGGAACCCACGCATGTTTTTGGAACATAAAAGATATTTGTTTGTTTATTTGAATCTTGCCATTGTTGGTACTTACTGACGTCGGAGTATATGCATATTTACTGCTTCTTGAATATTCCCTCGTTCTGTATCAGTGTAGGCCGGTGATAAATCTGTGGGAAGTCACGTGGCCCTGTTTGATAATTTTTTTTTCTAGGTCATGAACTGGATTGAATAGGCTATGAAGTGCGGATTGACACTTTAGTCGGTTAAGCTAATTAATGTCGTATTTAGGTATGTGTACTTTACTATATTATATATATCGGAACAGGAGGCCGATCAGAGTGGGAGTCTTCCTCGGATGACATATCGTGTGGGCGAATTGTAGGGTGCGAGCAACAAAGTAGTTAGAGTTACACGTAATTTATTAAGTACTAGGTATACAGGTAGGTACACTGAACACAACGAGTCGTATGACAGTTCCTAGACGTGTTGTCCGCGCGGCTACCGGCAGGGGAGTGTGTTCCTGTATGTGGACACCTCGTGTATTTTGACCCGCACGGACTGCAGCCTAGACTCCGTCGAAGCGATGACATCACAACGCTTGCGCCTCGTTGCTGAATCAGCTTCCGTGGTGACCTCACCGACACGGCCATCCTACGGGACACACGTCTCTGTGTGTTATTCTGAAACAATGTTCGTCACACAGTATCACATAGCTCGGTCACTCCTGACCTTAACTGTAAAGTCTAAATTTGACAGAACTCTGATTAATTGTAAGAAACCAATTAACGTCAATAACAATTGTTTGTGACATTCCCATAAGTAAATCAATAATCAGGAAATTCATGGTACAACTGACTATCACATACAACTTTATCTCCCAAGAGATACAAACATCAAATAAACCAACATACTTAAGCTCTACATGTGATCAATGGCTACGCATAGCCCAGTAACCTCCAGTTACTCGTCATTCCTTGCGGACCCCCACGGGCACGCCGAGCCTCTCCTGGACTCTATGGTTTCATTGAAACCCGACCTCCGCCAGAGTTGACTGCTTACCGCGTACTCACGGACTACTAAATAGTAGACACCGATTTCTATTGAGCTACGGCTACACGACAACCTCTGGTACGGTCCGATCATCATGCAAACTTAATTACGCTCCTCATTGTTATAGCTACTCGGCTCTACTTCAATTTCGTCAGTTATACTCTGATTTTCCGGTATTATTCGCAACCTCTCATGTGCGTATTTGTAAGTACGGTTACAATTAAGTGCTTTCAAACTATAGCGATCACAGTCAAGAACCTCTATGACTTCAACATACATAATATACCATCACGCCTGTATTCCCCGAAGGGTTAGGCAGAGGACTTCAAACGGTCCTTTAAATTTTGCATCTAACTTTGTTTGATTACGCTCCTCGTTCATAATCAAAACAAAATCTCCTACCGAAAATTTATTGAGCTTTGCCTTTGTCTAGTCGAACCTACGTTTTTCATAGGATGCAGAATTCTCTATATTGGATAATGCAACATCTCTTACGATATTTAAATCAACCTCGGGTTCTACATCATCGACTGTCATTAATGATAGTGGCCGCGCAACTTTACCGATTAACAATTCTAATGGACTAGCTTTGTCGTTCGGTTAACTGTGCAATTAATTGCAAGTTGGACCTCGCCTAGTGCATCCTGCCATGAACGGTCTTTTGTCTCTATAGTTGTCAACATCGACTTCAACACGGACATTACACGTTCTACCTGTCCATTCGCACGTGAAGTTCCCGTCGCGATTAAGTGTAAATTAATGTTACTAGAATCGCAAAACTCTTTAAATTCTTTACTAGCAAAGCAACGTCCTCGATCCGCGATTATTCGAGTCGGAGTTCCAAATAACGCTACACTATCTTTTACAGCCTTAATACTACTTTTAGAATCGATATTAACCGTGTGAAACAATAAAACGTATTTAGCAAACGCGTCGATAAGGACGAAAATGTACTCTTTCCGATCGCTCTTGCCACTTAATTTTCCCGTCGCATCAATGTGTATAGTATGCCAAGGCGTACCTACTTTAGGTATTGGGTGTAATTGGGCTTGAACTTTACCTAAGTGTGATTACGCTACTTTACAGGTAACAAAACTGTCAATAAACTTCTTAACGTAACGGGACATTCCCTCAAACCAATAGACATCATAAATTTTCTCTAAAATTTAATCATAACCGAGATGAATGAGTGACTCATGTACTAGTGAACAATGTTCAATACCGACCATCTAATTGCTCTAGGGAGTATTGGCAAGCACTTAGTACGGCCGTTACGCTGAATTTTTCGATTAAGGATACCTTTACGAATCTCATACGTTTTTCCTAGATCGTCATTTAACTGTCCATTATTTATATCGTCTACTTAAACAATGACGTAAGTATTCGCTAGATTGCCTAGCGCCTTAACAATGGCCCGTTGAAAAACCAATATCGCGTTTCGAAGTCCGATCGGCATAGTCAAATACTCGTACTGACCATCAGGTGTAATAAACGCTGTACGTTGTATTGATTCCTCAGATTTAATGGGGATTAAATGAAAACCTGACGCACAATCTAATTTAGTAAAACATCGCGCACCATGCAATCGTGATATTTGGTCTGAGATAACCGGTAATGGATACCGGTCTAGTATAGTGTTCCTATTTAGTTCGCGATAATCAATGCATATTCTATCCGAACCGTCGCGCTTCTTAATCAAAAGTGCTGGGCTCGCAAACGGGGAATTACTCGGTCGAACAATGTTAGCACTCAACAATTCATCTACGCGCTCACGCATTATGTTTCTTTCTTCCGCACTTAGGCGATAAGGCCGCCTTTGTACTATCAAACAAGGGTCTTTTAAATTAATAACAAGCTCACCTGTTGTTACGCGCGTTTGTGGCATACCGGTAATAAAATAGTTTGAATAAGGGGTCAACACAGAAACAATAGTCGATTTATGTTTGAAAGACACGTCGGTATCGATACCGACAAAATTGCTTATAGAGGCCTGTTCATTATTTTTACAATACGGGACGCTATTCATTGAATCAACAGACGGTGATTCTACATTACAATTGTTTACATCGTAAACTTTGGAAATTTTAAAATATTTCGCGGTCATACTACCACGAAATCCTTGTTAGGTATCTCATGCCCTAATATAATATCACATCGCAAATAGACATCAGGCAAAACATGCAATAAAATCTCGGTTTAAACTCTTATCAATTTCGATATCACAAATAATTTGAACAGTGCTGAGTTCACTTGACTGGCTAATGCCCTTTTAGGTAACTACGTTTTATTCACGTTTACCACAAAATTTACACGATACACCTTCTGTAATAAGTGAACACTCAGCACCAAAATCATAATGGAAAGTGAATACCTGACCTTGATGATTTAAAGTTCCTGTCTGGGCATCAACCACGCAGGTTTCGACCCGCCTCTCGCTGCGTGTTGCCTCTGTGCCGCCGCCGCCGCGCCGCTTCCATTAGGGCACCTGGCAGAGATGTGTCCTTGTAGTGACTTGCTGTTGTTTTTTGAAGTTGGAATATTATTTGTTTTCGCTAGTTTTCCTTTTGCTTCCTGCCTATGTCAACAATCAGCCAGTCTATGTCCAATTTTCCCACAGTGGAAATATTTGATTGACGACGTTTGAGATGTTTTCTCGTGTTTGGTTTCTAATGACTTGTGATCCGGTGCTACACTTGACTTGCACTTCAGATAAGAGAAAGCTTGCAATTCTTGTCGTAGTCACTGGCGGTTGTTTAAATCTGATGTAAAGGCCATTCTCTACAATCTTGAGTCGAACTGGGAAATGTGTGCGACTGTCGTTGCCACCATGATTTGTTCGATGGTGATGATGAACGTGCATCTGCATCGGTCTTCGTATTCCAATTTTGCATTTCGAATAATAGCCGCCAATTGTTGGCGCTGGCGCCATTATCTTCGCCGCGTGGTGTCTTCTCAGTGCGGTGTTCGGTTGTCTGCTCGCATCCCACTTCTGATATCGGAACAGGAGGCCGATCAGAGTGGGAGTCTTCCTCGGATGACATATCGTGTGGGCGAATTGTAGGGTGCGAGCAACAAAGTAGTTAGAGTTACACGTAATTTATTAAGTACTAGGTATACAGGTAGGTACACTGAACACAACGAGTCGTATGACAGTTCCTAGACGTGTTGTCCGCGCGGCTACCGGCAGGGGAGTGTGTTCCTGTATGTGGACACCTCGTGTATTTTGACCCGCACGGACTGCAGCCTAGACTCCGTCGAAGCGATGACATCACAACGCTTGCGCCTCGTTGCTGAATCAGCTTCCGTGGTGACCTCACCGACATATATTATTTTTTAATGTAGAAGAGCCATGCTTCGGCACGAATTGGCCGGCTTGACCGAAGTGATACAACGGCCTCACAGAAAACCGGCGTGGAGCAGCGCTTGCGTTGTGTTTCGCTGGGTGAGTGAGGTTACCGGAGGCCCGAACCTTTTTAAAAGGTGGGCAACGCACTCGTGACTCCTCTGGTGTTGCGGGTGTCCATGGGCGGTGGTTATCGCTTACCATCAGGTGATCCGTCTGCTCGTTTGCCCCCCCTATCCCATAAAAAAAACTATAATTATATGTTCAAAAATATTTTATGGATTTTTTAATAACTATAGTAGGGATGTAAATTGATTTTACATGGTACGTGGTATTCTTAACCTAAATATGAAATAATGAAAAAAAAAATGCCGTTATTTTTGTGAAGGATAAATTCGACGGCAGGCATGATTTAAACCTTCGACTTCTGGTTCAATACACCAGACGCTATTACCAACTAAGGCACCGCGAGTCCCACCAACAAGGTCGAAATTTGCCTTCACATTCTGAATTTACATCTTAAAGGTGACGTCAGTGATAAGATGATTACTATTGAAAAGTAAGTTTACCGGAGGCCCAAACCCTTTTAAAGGCGGGCAACGCACTTGCGACTCCTCTGGTCTTGCGGGTGTCCATGGGCGGCGGTTATCGCTTACCATCAGGTGATCCGTTTACTCGTTTGCCCCCCTATCCCATAAAAAAAAGTACTTTGCTTCTCAAACGACATGACTTACTTTACAATTAGTTTGATGTCTGATGATCGTTTACCATCAGGTGACCCGATTGCTCGCTTGCCTCCCTATTCTATAAAAAAAAGCCGTACGACGATGTGACCGTACTATTAAATATCCTTCTGTGTTTTTTTGCAGTTTCCATGCTAAGATAATAAAGTTATTCTTCTTTCACTAGAATAGCTTTAGGAATAATCTTAGTATGGCCACTCCATACATATGGATATTGTAAAAAAAAAACAAAGTGATCATAAAAAATGCAGTATGACTCTATGCCCCTGAATACATAACATATGAAGGCCATTACCCTCACTAATCTTGATGCTATGGCCTGGGCCTAAGTATAATCGACGCTCCCATGGGATCGACACTCTTCATGAGTGTCAACCCTTATCGAATCTCCTTATCCGTGACGTCACGAAGTGTTGCTTGAGAAAACTCACATCTTTTAAGCCTTGATATAGTTATGTAAGTAGGTATGCCAATTTCTTTCAGGTGATATCTTTATATACGAAAGAAATTATATTTTATTCCTCCCATTATACACGCTTGACGTAGTGGCTGAGGGATCGAAACTGCATCATGTATCCCGGGATCGATCCCCGCAACTATTTTTATGGCTTACATGTATTATCTGTGCCTACATATAGCTATTCAAGGTCTGTATGTGAAACAAATTGTTGCAATTTTTTGTATTTCTAAAAAATGTTACAGAATAAAGAGAACATAAAATAGAGATGGCATCAGTGGAAGGTTTGTTTTTTTATCATCTCTATAAAATTCTCCACTGATATTATCTTAGCCTTATATATTCTTATTTGTATCGCAAAACGTAGGTACCTACACAACCAGATTTCACAGATAGAAATATTTCGTAAAGATTTATAAGTTTTATATACCGACGCGACTTCGTCCGCGTAGCGTTATGATATATATCCTATATATATGATGATGATATTAGGACTATAGCCTTCCTCGATAAATGGGCTATCTAACACTGAAAGAATTTTTCAAATCAGACCAGTAGTTCCTGAGATATATGGAAGAATAAGACATATTTCGCCGACCCCAAGTAACTTGGGATAAGGATATGAAGTTTCATAAAAAGATATTATCGGCAGATTCATCTTAGATTACGAATTAGGAATCTTTGAGGCCGAGGCCTACGCACTGTAGATTAGATCAACATACCATCGCGCCTGTGTTCACCGAAGGATAAGGCAGAGGCGTACTAATGTACACCCTCAGTTCGCCGGTATGTTTAGGTCCCATTTAATAGTGGGCTAGCCTGGGCACAAATTCCTAATTCCGAGCTGCTACTGGCAATTTCATAGAAAAACCCAATAACACTTTGCTCGACCTGGGAATCGAACCCAGGACCTTTAGCGTAGCAGTCGCGCTCAGGATCTTGGCTTGGCTAATGAGGCAGTTAGATCAAAACAATGAAATGTGTATAACTACTTGATGAATGCTACATTTTAAGATTTAGGAGCAATTTGGATAAAAATCACCTTCAGCGTTTTATTCAACGCACATCTACGTGTTCGTAAGAGTAAATTTTCTTTACACATATTTTCGAATCAACCACACGTAGTAAGCAAACCTTGGATATATTGCCGCGATTCGATGCGATTTATTGCGGTTGGAAAAAAGGAATGTATTTGAAATCTTAGCTAGGAGCGCGAGACTAGATATCTTTACGGTGCTTGTGTCAAGTGGGATTTATATTTATTTTCATGATACTCATATTATGCTTGGTGAATTTTTTTTTTTGAAGTGATTTTTTTTTATGGGACATTTTTACCCAGCACCATCTAGTCCCAAACTAAGCAGAGCTTGTACTATGGGTACTAGACAATGGATATAATACTCATATACTTTTTTTTTTGTAAATACATACTTATAATACATAAGAAACACCCAGACGAACACAAACACTTATATTCATCACATAATTTTTTGTGTCCTGTGGGAATCGAACCCACGACTTCATGGTCAGCAGTCCGGTACTCGAACCACTAAACCACAGAGGTCGTCAATCTTTAGCGTCGCCGTGCACTTTTTGTGGTGGGGAAAAATGTTAAACTCGCAACAAATCATATTGCGACAGATAAGGCCGTAAGACAAAAGTGAAACAAATGTTTTCTTAGACAGTACAACTGAACATTATGATTTATTGAAGTGAAATCTTCGTTAATATTCAAGTTTTCACTTCTGCCGGCACTCCCGGAGTGCAACCCGTTGTTTTTTTTTCTCTTTTGATGGCTATTGTTTTGATGTAACGTCATTTATTGTTAGAAAGCTTGTATATATAATTACAAATTAAATTAAAAATTTAAAAAAACCCCCAACACAATTAATTTCTTTTATTTTCTTGCGTTTTAATTAGGTATTTTCTTCGTTTAGTTATTCAACTTTTGTACAATTATTTCATAGCTATTAGATATCTTATATCATAGTGTATAGTATTCTACTAGTCAAGCCCTTTCATTTGATACCTTTATTGAGGGAGTAGTGAAAAAATTTAATAAATTCACCATTTCGTGGAGGCCGCCATGTTGGATTTGAAATTTTTCATAGTGTATAGTATTCTACTAGTCAGGCCCTTTCATTTGATACCAATATTGTGGGAGTTGTGAAAAAATATGTAAACCGCCATCTTGTGGCGGCGGCCATCTTGGGCCGATTTTCATCAAACATAGCTAAGAACACTCCCCACTTATTCACCTTTCAAACAAAAAAAACAAAATCAAAATCGGTTCATCCATTCGGGAGCTACGATGCCACAGACAGACACACACACACACACACAGACAGACACGTCAAACTTATAACACCCCGTCGTTTTTGCGTCGGGGGTTAAAAATACTAGCTTCTGCCCGCGACTTCGTCCGCGTAGCGTGATAATATATAGCCTAGCCTTCCTCAATAAATGGGCTATCTAACACTGAAAGATTTTTTCAAAACGGACCAGTAGTTCCTGAGATTACCGCGTTCAAGCAAACAAACAAACAAACTCTTCAGCTTTATATATTAGTATAGATGTAGCTCATTAGTACCTACCAAGTGTATTTATAGTCGTCTGCTACCTGGGGGGGGGGCAGAGTGTGTCTGCCTATTTCCAACTAAAAACCGCACTTTCCATACTTTACCCTACAATCAAGGCCATGGGATTCGTGGAATTTGCCACGACCATAATAAATTTGCACGTAATACATAATATCATGTTTAAGTCAAAATAAAAGCCTATATTTTTTTTAACACAATGTTGCCCTTCAATATTATTTTCTCGTATATCGTGGGTGAGTTTCCAAACACAAATCCCACATTCAATAACACCCACAGTATTTCGTTAAGTAAGTAATATAAAACGTTTATATTTTATTGTAGTTACGTTACCTTTGAATTTAAGTGTGTATAAATATAATAAAATTGTAACAGGCCAATATCTGTACATTATAAAAACTAATAATATGGGGAGCAACAGAAGACAAAACAACAATAATTTAGGGCCTGTTTCACCGCCTTCTGATAAGTTCCCGATAAATTATCTGACGCAAAATATCATACAAATTTTGTTCCATATTTGAATTTATCCGGTAGACAGTGCTTATGCAGAGGTGGTGAAACAGGCCCTTAGATTTTTTGTCTGCTGTCTGTCTGTCTGTGTGCTATAGGTACTGTTTATACGCACATCACCCAAGAACTACTACACGAAATTGAATAATATATAATAAAAGATCTTAAACTTATAGTGCAGATTAAACTTTTATCTTAAAATATTGCTAAAACTTTTTACTGCTGCACATAAAGTAAGCGAATAAGTCGTGTAAAGTTGGTCATTTATTGCTGAACTATTAAAAATTTAAATACTACAGCAATAAATTGCCTGGGTTTAGGAATTGGTTTTAGAATTTTTGTAAGATTAAATTTAGAGAAAGACAGAACCCGAAGGTTTTTTAATGTCCCTCATGATTATTTCCATCTTCTTCTGCTTACGGAACAAAATGCAGCTCATTGAATTTTTTATACATATCTTCACATTATACAATGAACATATACCTACATATTAATATGAGTTAACATCTGCAGCCCGCACGCTCATACCGCGGCTCCTACATAATCAATGTTTGTCCCAGTTTCACTTAGAACTTTAAAATATTATCGCGCTATGCCAAAACTTTTCTATTTGACGACACCACTATATTATAAGTTTGGGCTGCATATATAATTCTTATGTAGTGAAAGTATATTTCGAATGTAGTTATCCTCCGCCTAAAGTCACACATAGGGTAAAAGAATTTATTTTCTCATAAGAACATATGTACAACAGATAAGGTTACTTAAAATGAGAGACACTTATTTTTGTGTAGTTGTGACCAGGGCAGCAATGGCCAAATAAAACAACTCGTTTATCTTGTTGGTCAAAACGGACTGCCGCCCTTTTTCTTTTTGTTGTCTGTTGTTAATCTTGACTCATGTCAAGATTGACAACAGACAAAGGCTGTCAATGTCATCATTGACAGCTCACAAGCTGTCAAGACGATGTCGCTTAGGTACATTCAAATATTATGATGAATTCCCATAATATATAATACTTATTATTATAGTAAGATAGATCATATCATCAACCCATTCTCGAACCTCTGGTATATAGGAGTGATAGCTTAGTGATATGACCATTGGACAGTCAAAAGACTTGCATTTAAATCTAAGACATCTCTGACTTTTCAAAGTCGTGATAATTAATTAATTGTAGGTAATTAGCGCTAAAACGGTGAAGGAAAACACCGTGAGGAAACTTGCACGCCTGAACCAATTTTTCGAAGGCATTTGAATTCTGCCAACTCGCTCTAGGCCTGGTAAACTCGCTTAACCTCTGATTTTGAGAGGAGACCCGTGCCTAACAGTGGAACAATTTATCCTTTATACTTTTAAGTTTCTGAATTCTTTCGCTAGGGCTTATCCAAGCCGTACATTTTGTTGTTGACTAAACAATGGACTGGAATGAACAAACATATAAACAAGCGGCAAAGCATTGAAACGGCGGCAGCCTAATGGGCAGGGCGTCGGACTTGCGATCATGTGGTTGCCGATTCGAAATCCGCCCATTGTAGTACCTACGTGAACCCACTCGTAACACAAGCATTTAGCGTAGCACGAGGGCTTAAAAGTTCGGCGGGCCAAATTTCCCATACAAACGTAAAACGTTTTTGTGAGCAATTCAAGCTCTGCCCAGCCCTTAACAAGAACACTAGAAATGTGCACACCACATTGCTAGTAAAAAAACACTATTACCGTCCATCCGTCCGATATACAAGGTATTCCCAGGTGGTCAGTGTTCTTAGATTTTTCCATAAAATTCTCAGTTCAGAGCTTACATTTGCCCATTATCATCAGCCTAAATGAGAACTGCTGGACGTAAGCCTCCCTCAATGTTTGTCATTTCATCGTGTCCCCGTCTTGTCACATGCAACTTCCACCAGCAATCTTTCGCAATCTTAGCGGAAGGCATCCTATACTACATTTGCCATGATGGTATGTTATCTAAATATGTACTCTAACAATAAGGTGGGACCTTTCAAGTCAGAAAGGCAGGTTATAAATTGGACTTTATTATACTGCGACAAATATTCTAATTCGGCACTTCCACGCTATTGTATCGATGACACGCGCACATAAAGTAAAAATAGGTCACAGTGCTGCAACGCGATATGTGCATGAAACACTGTGTTTCGAGCACTGAATCCGTTTTCCAATTATCAGCAATTTTGTCCAGACCAACCGTTTTCAGAAGAGAAATAGCTGGCATTGTGCCAATTTATAACACGGTGTCTTATAGTGTAGTTTTTGAAAATAACATTTCTGTTAAAGAATTTATTCATTCGAGGTTTATTTATCGTATACTTATTAACTTACAAAATATTAAGTATGTTAACCATCACGCGTGTATTCCCCGAAGGGTTAGGCAGAGGCGTACTAATGTACACCCACAGTTCACCGGTATGTTTTAAGTCCCACGTAATAAGGGTGAATCTATTGTCATTAACCGGGCACGAATACAAAACCCCAAGCTGCTTGAATTTAATAGAAAAACCCAATAACACTGCTCAACCTAGGAATAGAACCAAGTACCTCCAGCATTAATTTTCAAACACTAAACTAATGACGCAACCAAAAACAATATACCTACATAACATTAAAGATTTTTCTTTATTTGTGAATGAAACTACAGAAATATTCTAGTAAATTGGGTACCAATTATAATTAGTTAAGCGCCCTCACTCTTTCTGTTTACACCTTATAAATTCCACATCATGCTAATACAATAACAATAGAGTATTCACACCTGATTTCACTGATTAACAGTAATGTATGCATGTACAGATACATAATCCAACTACCTTGATTAAGCGGTTAACATCCCAACTAACGCATTACATCTAATTACGGGACAGACATTGTTATTATGTAAGGAAATGAACTATTGGTTACACGTCACTAAAAGACGAATGTCACATCGTGTTATCATCCTATTTAGATCCTAAAAATATGACTTTGAAGTCCTTATAGTACAGAGAGTGACTAGGTCATTCATAGCGAGCCAAGTTCTAATCTACTGATCAGAACTTAGCTCGATAAAGCTTGGCTAAGATAAAGGAATTCACTATTATCTCCTTTATTTTTATCAGTATCATAATAATATAATAAAATTGTAACTGGCCGATATCTATACATAGGAATATTTAAGAAAAAATAATATGGGGGTAGTAATTTAAACTACTAAGATAGATAGGCCAGATAACTTTATCGCAGGAATAAATCAGAATTTTTGACAGTTTTTCTATATAAAATCTGTCAAATGCCAATTTCATTCCTCAGTTAAACGATATCTAACGACTGAAAAGTCAGTCCTAAGTATTATATACATACATATTTATAGCAAATCTACTACTTACTATAGTTGGCGCCCAACGTGGGACGTCACATCAAGTGATTTTTTGTTGCTGAAAACATCGTTTTATTACCAGGAACTCACTATAAACTACTTTCATGAACTGAAATCTGTGCAAGGGTAAAATGAGGAGGTATCTCCACAATTTCCCTTTGAGATTATTAAAGTTTTATATTTGCTGGCCAGTCGTACTGTTGTTGATTGCTTCCGTGTAGCGTTGCACAGAAATGAAAACTTATTCCCCGAGTATTGTTTACTTAATATTAAATATGAATCCGCTTTGAGTTTCTTGTAATTAAAATGGGTACTTTGAAAAAAATATAATATTTATATTTTATACTAGCTTCTGCCCGCGGCTTCGCTCACGTGAAGAACCAACATTGATGACCTCTCTTTTGTATGGGCCTCTATACATCAGGGAGTTCAAGCTGTATCTCAGGATTCATTTAATTAATTGAGATAAAAAGTTCACCAGTTTTTAAGTTCAAGTATATACTTTCTAACAGTGATAATGAAATTAAAATCAATTCAGTAGTTTTTGCTCCAACCCGTAACAAACAGACAAAAAGACAAGAATTTTAAAAATCACATTTTCGGATTCGGAGACGTTTATATACCATAACCCACGTGCTTTTTTTAAATATCTTCAATGTACAGACACAGCTTTTTTACAATTTTATAATAGTAGAGAAAAGAAGAGATGTATTACGAACGTAATTATGATGAATGTCGAGAAAATATATAAAATTACTAGCAGACTTCAGAATTGGATCCGACTTGGACTAAAAAGTAGCCTATGTGTTATTTCAAACTATAATCCCAAATATCTATGCCAAATTTTATCAGATCCGTTTAGCCGTTCTGGCGTGAAAAAGTAACAAACATCCATACATCCTCACAAACTTTCACCTTATTATATTTCACCTTTCACCATAATGCATACCTTGGTAA
Organism: Acronicta leporina; assembly: GCA_947256265.1. Classification (NCBI taxonomy): domain Eukaryota; kingdom Metazoa; phylum Arthropoda; class Insecta; order Lepidoptera; family Noctuidae; genus Acronicta; species Acronicta leporina. Next base: position 4,281,986 of record OX366516.1, read on the forward strand.
ATTACCGGCTAACGGTGGGTGTACATTAGTACACCTCTGCCTCTGCCTTCGGGAAATACAGGCGCGATAGCATATTTGTATATCATTAGTATTTAACTGATAAGCTACTGTTGTACAGACAATGAGAGTATATTTAATGCGAGAAGCAAGAGGTAACCAATTAATGCCGCTGTGTGTACATTTATGGGGCATGGACATGTAGACTTGTCCTGTCTGTTTGTACATCTCGGGCAACGGTTCCTAGAAGACTAATCTTCAGTGGATTATGCGTTACTGTCGACTGGTGCGATTGCCTCATGCACTGTAGAAACGTTTGTTAGCTTCAAAGCCCTGTTGCTTTCTGAAGACAGCTTGCGCTTTGAATATACCATGAATTTACAAGAACGTGACAGCTTGTAGAAAACTATTTTTTTTAGATAAGTTTATCAGGTTGCATAAAACCGACACAAATATGATGCAATGGCAAAATGATTACCTTCTAAAATACTTATATCGATTTTCAAAAGAGGTCTTAATTCGTCCTTGCCGTCTTTGTTACTTCATTTTATTGAGAGAGATTTTGAAGAAATTCTCAGTAGCAACTTAGAGCTTGAATTGATACTAGGTAACTGTAGATTTTCAGCTTCAATAAGGCGCCGCCGTTGAAATAAAGCCCTTTGCACACTACATTGCGATTTGTATGAAAAATGTCCGCTTGTTAGCGAGCCGAAGTTATTTATAGAGGCACTAACAAGATAACCGCAGTAATGAGAAACGGAGCATTCGCTTTCAAAGCTCTTTTTTTATATTTTTCAATATCTCGCATAGAATTCTCGGGTGGTAATGGCTGCGGATGCAAATCGTCTGGCGTTCACCTAATTAAGATTTTATTTTTTATTGAAACAAGAAGTTTATTTTGTAACTGGTTTCACAAACAAACATTTTATAAATCATAATTTTTGGGATTAGGTTGGGCAAACAAGCCGACGGATAACCTGATCGTAAGTGATTACCGCCGCCCATGGACACCCGCAACACCAAAGGAGTCGCAAGTGCGTTATCCGCCTTTTAAAACGGTAGTGGCCTCCGGTATCTACACTCACTTGGCGAAACACAACGTAAGTGTTATTTCATGCCGGTTTTCTGTGAAAATTATTTCATCACTCCGGTCGAGCCGGCCCATTCGTGCCGAAGCGTGGCTCTCTCACAATAATACTGCATATTTTAAAAAATAAAAGTATTTTAAGATTGAAAGAAGTCCATGTTCATTATCCAAGAAGGCAACTAGAAAAGATCGGCGTCGATAAAACCGCGTCTCAATCAGTCAAACAATTTTGTAGATAAATGACAACATTAAAAATGAAAACTTATAAATAATAAATAACCTTAAAAAAATAAAAACATTGAAAACCCAATACCAACTTTTTCAACATGGGAATCGAATCTCTGGCGTAACAGTGACGCTAAGTACCGCTAGATTAATACCGCGAAAATCTACTTTATTTATGTATCTTACTATTTAGAAATGGCTAGACACCACGCGGGCAAAGTCACGGGCAACACTAGTGAAAGTAATAAAATGAAACTAGTAAAATATGTACCCACCAGCTATTTGTTATACCAGGGCAGCATACATAAAAGAAGGCTTGCACACAACGCAGCACACACCAAATGAAACCGCATTACAGCGGTGACATTCGCTTTTATTCCCTATTTCCTTCTGTATTATTTTCTGCATAACGCTACACGTGTTTTCTATACGTATTTACTTTAAACTCTTGTTGTTTCTAGGATATGTCGGCTTTGTCTGTGATACTTTTCTGAAGTGAATTTCTAGGAAAAATACAAATGTTTGTATACAGTACTGTGTTTTAGAATCAACAGATGAAATTCAAACGGTATGTTGTTCTTAAGCTGTGTGTACTCCAACGTTTCATTGTAAACTATCTTTATACACGAAAATACTTTTTATTTTCTTATTGACACAAGTTTAGAATAATTAATTATACTATACTTACTGTTGAAAGATAAGGCACATTCATCACATGTGGAGATGAAATCATAACATAAGATGCACAGTGACTCAATCTTCAACATCTTCACTAGAGGGCACAGGTTGTTCTGAAAATCAAATGATAATGCACACAACGCCATCTGCTGGCATTATCAGAACCAATATACAACGCCATGTTCATTTTTGTCCGTGTTTTGTTTCTTGGAAATCAGTCAATCCGTTCCCGATACAAAATGTACAGAAAAAAAAATTCTTGATAATTTACTTTATCGTGACTTTTTCCGATGTTTTCATAGTTATTCGGCTATAGATATATAGATAGAAAGATTAGAATATACTTTATTGCACACCAAAACTAATGCGAAGTACAAGCTTCCAAGTATTAATTCTAGAATGGTGCAATGGGCGGTCTTATGGCTAAAAGCGATCTCTGACAGACAACCTTTGGATGGACTGAAGAGAAAAGAAATCAATGACACACACAAGTCAGGTGTACATAATAGAAACGATATAGCCGTCCAAAAACGTATAAGTACCTCACAAAGCAACATTTTAGCACACATTTAAAGTTGACGCGCACATAAAACTGCCTTTTTACCACCCCGATAGCATAAAGTTGAAATTCCAATAAAATAGATTTCCGACGATATTATGACGACGTGTATTAGTTTAATTTCCCCGTTTATGTGGAGTTTATTCACCGGGGGAGGAATTATGAGGGCCATACAAGCCTTTTATATGAAAGAATCAGCCATTTCCATTTGAAATTGCCACTTGTGAACGTTGTCAGCACTTAAAACTATGGGAAAATAAGCAAAGTATTATTGGGAGCCTAATAGCGTAGCTTGAAAGATGACCTTCCTCTTACCCTTAAAAGAAAACTCATGGACATGTGCATTCTCCCCATCCTCACGTACGGTGCTCAAACTTGGTCTTTGACGGAACATCAGAAGTCCGCGCTTGGGGTTTGCCAGCGAGCCATGGAGCGTAGTATCTTAGGAGTCAAGCTAGCAGACCGCATCTCGTAATAGCATACTGCTCTCCAAAACTCAAATCACTGACTTTGGTCATAAACCCGCTTCTCTAAAGTGGAACTGGGCCGGACATGTGTGCCGCATGTTTGACGAATTGTGGGCTAAACTAACAACGAGGTCGAGTCCATAAGGCATAAGACGACGTGGGAGGTCAAGACGGAGATAGCGGCATGAACTGGACTCTGACCGAAAAAGAACTGAACCGACAGGAGTAGAAGGAGGGAAGGGAGGCCTTTGCCTTGCAATGGGACAAACCGGTCTTATAATAATAACTAGCTTCTGCCCGCGACTTCGTCCGCGTAGCGTGATGATATATTGACTATAGCCTTCCTCAATAAGTGGGCTATCTAACACTGAAAGAATTTTTCAAATCGGACCAGTAGTTCCTAAGATTAGCGCGTTCAAGTAAACAAACAAACTCTTCAGCCTTATATATTAGTAGGTATAGATAATAACGTAACCACGGGACCAACTACTAAAGCAGTCTAAATAGTTTTCCATTGATATTTAGGTTACTTTTCGGTGGCATTGGGGTGATAGGGAGGGATAACAGAGAACCCACATTAGGCTAGATAACGCGGCCCATATAAAGTGCCGGAAAATTTTGGGAAGATCGTTATTTATTTATAATCCCAACATTTTCCTATACAATACCTCTTTTACAAAAGTCGCACTCAGTGAAGCCTTGTCTTGAATGAAAAGAATTTATATATCTAAATAAACACGTAACATAACATACCATCACGCCTGTATTCCTTGAAGGATTAGGCAGAGGCATCCACAGTTCGCCGGTATGTTTAGGTGCCATGTAATAGGGGGCGAGTCTATTTCCATTAAACGGGCACAAATTCCAAACTCCGAGCTGCTACTGAGAATTTCATAGAAAACCTCAATACCACTTTGCTCAACCTGGGAATCGAACCCAGGACCTCTAGCAGCCAGTCGCACTTGGGACCACTAGACTAACGAGGCAGTCTAGTGCTTAGTTAATAAAAAGAAATTAAGAACATAATACCTACTTAGGTACGAAATAATTACTGATGGTACGGTAGCAGATTCAACTACATAAATATACGAGTAAGCCGCAACAAAAACTCTGAAAAACCGAGTGACGTCAAAGCAATATAAATATTTGTATGGCCTGCAGCAATTCCAAATCTGAGCATTTGTGTATGTGAAATATGTGTTTGTAAACGCACCCGGGAAAGAAATAATCCTATAGTCGTATATATTATTATATAGTAGTATATAAGTTTTTCACGTGGGAGAGCCATGCTTCGGCACGAAAGGGCCGGCTCGACCGGAGTGATACCACGGCCTCACAGAACACCTGCGTGAAACAACGCTAGCGTTGTGTTTCGCCGAGTGAGTGAGGTTACCGGAGGCCCAAACCCTTTCAAAAGTCGGGCAACGCACTTGCGACTCCTCTGATGTTGCGGGTGTCCATGGGCGGCGATTATCGCTTACCATCAGGTGATTTGTCGGCTCGTTTGCCCCCCTATCCCATAAAAAAATAAAAATAAATAAATAGAGCAGCGTTTTTGTACACAGGAAAAGCTCTTACTAATGCAACAAGGGCGACCACTGAACTGCCTTAATAGGCTTCGTGAAGCATCAGCTTTATAAGTATGTAACCCAACAATAGCGTCCAACAACAGGTGTTATGTGATAATGACTAAACAGCCTTTGAATTTGTAATGAAGGCAGCGAGTACAGGCGCGCCCCATGGCGCCTTTCTGACGTCATACCCTGCTGCAGAAGTACAACAGTAATTTAATTGCGGTGGATGGTAACGTAGGTACTTTGTGACACTTGATTATAGCTTGTTTTCGCTTCATTTTCTAGAAACATTGAGGCTAACTGTAGGAAACGCCAGCGCTATCTAGCGCTACCATTCTAAAACATTTACCTTTAAAAGATAGAGGCTATCACTTTTAGCTCTGTCAGCGTGCATTCCTGGATTCAATTCTCAGGTCGAGTTAAGTGTTATTAAGTTTTACTAGGAATTAGTAGCAGTTAGAAGCTATTGAATTGTGCATGGTTAATGGCAATAGGCTCACCCCTATTGCCATTAACCATGCATAATTCATGCCCCTACATGCGAACTGTATGTGTACAAGCATACATCTGATACGGGTCAATGTCATTTTATTGTTTGTCAAATAAGTAATGACTAAACTGTTAGACTAAACTATTAGAATGAACTTTCTCAGGCTAACCCTTCAGGAATATTTAGGTGTAACGGAATATATACGTATGCTGCATCTAATTGTTTTTTATTATTGTCTACACGTGGGTGGGAGTGCCATACTTCGGCACGAATGGGCCGGCTCGACCGGAGTGATACCACGGCCTCACAGAAAACCGGCATGAAACAACGCTTGCGTTGTGTTTCGTCGAGTGAGTGAGGTTACCCGAGGCCCAAACCCTTTTAAAAGGCAGCAACGCACTTGTGACTCCTCTGGTGTTGCGGGTGTCCATGGGCGGCGGTTATCGCTTACCATCAGGTGATCCGTTTGCTCGTTTGCCCACCTATCACATAAAAAAAAATCTATACGGGCCGATGGCAAGCGGCCATTGTCATCTTGAGTCCTGCGTAGTTAGCATCATTTGTAGAAAATATTACATGAAAAGTGTCTAGACTAGACACTTTTCAAACCAGCACATTATTGCTTATCGGGAGAATGATCATGAATGAGAATGCCTACCATCCCAAACTTAACTTACTTGTCTTCACCTGATTTACTGAGCTTTTCTTTTGATTTTCGAGAATGATGTCGTAAACTCTTGAAGACTCTGCGTGTTACGTCATTCAAAGGATGATTAACACTTTGCCATAGATTACAACGTGTTAAGATGACGTCATTGCTTATAGCATCGTTAATGTTATTCTCATTACTCCCGGGTACTTGTTAATCCGATATATTCATACTAACACGTAGTAACTGTTCGCTAATCTGTGACACTTACTTCAGTGAAACTCTGGTGATGCAAATGATACCTTCCATATCTGTGCTTAGAGCCTATTTTCTCTTTCGCTTGGTATAGAGGGAGTGTGATAATGTGGTAATTTTACCTACTACTTAAGTACTTAACCATTTTTGTTTACTTTTGTTTCAAAGTGATAAAATCTTGGTTAACAGAAACGATCGCGGCTTTGATTCCCGTATAAAAATGTATTTTCAACAATTATTATTCGACGTATGACAATATATTCGACTATAGGTGTTCCAGATCTGGGTTTTCTTTCGTACACAATACAAAAGAAAATTCTAGTGAGAGGCAATATTTTTTTATATCAAAATAAATTTGAATGAGCTACGTTAGTGTTTACTTAGCTTTGGGATTCGTAACATTCACTACGGCTATGACATGACGGGCTTATACGCCATGCTTACACGTTTTTAATTCAATTCCAATGCTCTTAGGGGCTCTGTCAGTGGGGCTGCTTCGCTGGATCTGGTTCCCTGCTGCATTCGTTCATAACATCTATGCACGCCGTCTTGCATCTACAATTCGGTAGGATTTCAATATTAGTAGTGTCAGAAATCAATACATAATTAATGTTCCTTCTATTTCCAACTTATTCATAACTTCAATATTTAAATCATAATCGTATTTATTCAACACAAATCAAATTAATTTTATTCTTATCTTATCAATTGCGTTTTAGCGAAAATTCCTTACCGAACCAATCTTATTTCTATGGCGTCTCTTCGCAATCGGGAATGAACTCTCGGAAAATTGGGAGTGTTCTACCCCGTCTGTTTCTATAATCCTCCATCACAATTTCACACACAGATCACTATACACAAAACACAGGTACTCAATCACTGAAATTACAAATATTTTAAACATCTATCTTATTAAAATCGGTAGTCGGTACATAAGAAATGTAATTGTAAATGTAAACAATCTGATTCATAATTTTGCTTTGAATGAATTCGGCCCATCCCATGTCATTTCTCTTTCCTCTATGGTCTATGTCATAGATGAGGTCATAGATAATTAGATAGCGAATTGGCGTAGGCGCATGTGTACCACAGACTAACAATCGTTTCTGCGTGCTCAATTCATGAGTCGCGCGGACAACGATATGGAATATTATCACTACCTGGTTTTTAATTCTAATTTATTTATATAATAATAATTATGTATGAATTATTTTATTATACACATCTATGTAATAATAAGGTTTCGCACGTCCGACGTCTTTATGTCAACGCCGGCTATCGCTGAAAATCAGCGCCGTGGCTCTGCCTCGTGCATGAGACACTGCATCATGCTGAGTGATGGCCGTTTTTGCGTGGGTGTGTCGCATGTTTTCCACCGTTTTATTTTATATTATTTTTGTTATTAACCCAATTTTTCGTGCGTCATGTCGACGTAAATAAAAAGTATTTTCTTTCTTTCTTTTCTTTCTTAAAGGAAATCTCTTGATATTTTCCCACCGCTCCGTACGAGGCTCTCCTCCCTCGTCCCCTTTCAGAATGAGAGGGAATAGGTTATCCACCACGCTGGCCTAATGCGTGTTGACACACTTTACATGCTGTCCAGAAAATCTGTCAGGCATATGTACAGGTTTCCTTATGATATTTTCCCTCACCATTTATATACTTTTTTTGTAAATACATACTTATAACGACGACGATCTCTGTGGTTTAGAGGTACGATTTTAGAGGTACGAGTACTGTACTGCTGACCATGAGGTCGTGGGTTCAATTCCCACAGGACACAAGAATATAAGTGTTTGTGCTCATCTGGGTGTTTCTTATGTATTATAAGTATGTATTTACAAAAAAAAGTATATAAGTATTATATCCATTGTCTAGTACCCATAGTACAAGCTCTGCTTAGTTTGGGACTAGATGGTGCTGCGTAAAAATGACCCAGAATATTTATTTATTTATTTATAATACATAAGAAACACCCAGACGAACACAAACACTTATATTCATCACATAAATATTTGTGTTCTGTGGGAATCGAACCCACGACCTCATGGTCAGCAGTCCGGTACTCGAACCACTAAACCACAGAGGTCGTCGTGTGATGATCGCACACGACTTCGCAAAATCAAACATTTGAATTGATTACTCCAATGGTCACAAATAAATATTATTACTGCAGTTTGAAATTAAATTAAGAATCTCCGCATTCTAAAAATAATATTAATTCATCAAAACCTCGACACAGTTAGAAAGTATAATGTTCAGGTACACTCAACGGAATGAAGAAGTTGACGTCACGCATATTTTAATTTACATATTTGATATGTTGATGCGGCTCCAGCTTGTATGCAAATAGCTCTAGCTACCCTCGTTCAGAAAAAATAAACCATCACTCATTATGGAACAAGTTTTTCCATTTCCCTTAATAGCGTATATCCTCACGTAGCGTACACCTTAAAGTATCCTATGGAACTCAGTAGAAGGTACCAGGGCCGAATTATAAAAAAAAACTTATATTTTAAACAGATAGCTTCCGCACTAGGATACAAGTTGTCTTTGTAGTGGGTTACTTTACAAACATAATAACAGACAAAGAGTACTCCGAGACTCAAAAAGATATTAGTGGATAATACAAATTTGTCTTGAGTGGAAATCGACCCCACGACATCTGACGAACAATAATGGCAAGTGGCGACTTTAACCGCTACACCGAAGTTTCAGTCAAAATACTATCGAACGTTTAGATACTCATCTAAAATAATCGACTTCGTTCTTAGATAATTAGGTATGTCAATCGCACACTACTGAGTAGGTACACAGGATTTGTGGTCACATATTTCGGCGACCCCATTAAACAAATCCGTCCCTGTATTACTGGCAAGATGTCCTCGCCAAGGGAACAAAAACTATTCCTCGTAATATCGAATGTGCCATAAAACGCGATAGGAAAACCATTGCTTATCTCGAAGCGTCCCGCGGGCCGTTTTCGGGACAATACCACTCGACCTTGGTGCCCCCAAATTATACAATGTTTCTATGTCATGACTTTGTGACGTCACTGTAAGTATTATTTTGTGGACTAGTGATACTTGAAATCGTGTTTTAAAAGTTGTCTTATACGGTAGAACATTGCTGCTGACTACATCTGGCTGGATATCCACGCATTGTCAAGTATTCTGCCGCTAAAACAATGTATGTCCTTACATCATTGTACTAGTATTCTTTTATCTGTGTCATTGTGTTCCGGCTTGAATATACCAGTGAAATTATTGGACAAGTAATATTTTCTTTAATATCATAAAATTGTATCTTCTCTTCTTCTTTTCTACTACTATAAAATTGTAAAAAAGCCGTGTCTGTGTAGATTGAAAATATTTAAAAAAAACAAGCGAGTTAGGTTATATAAAGGCCTCCGAAACCAAAAAAGTGATTATTAAAATTCTTGTCTGTTGGTTATGAGTTGAAGCAAAAACTACTGAATAGATTTTAATTTTCTTATCACCGTTAGAAAGTATATATCTATCTACTTCAACTTAAAAACTGGTATACTTCGTATCTCAAATAATTAAACGGAACCTGAGATACAGCTTGACATCTGCAGCTGATACCCATACAAAGAAGAGATCATCACTGTTGGTTTTTATTAAATTATTTTAGGATCCATTTTTAATACTAATATAGCTTCAGGTGAGCGAAGCCACCGGTACACGTAGTAAATGTAGTTATTAATAAATGTATGCGACGTACATAAAGCACCACAACCCACGATCCCCTTTTTGTAAAAAATATAAAATGTACAAAAACTAGGCGTAAAAATATTTATGAGGACAAGCGCTGGGATTACGATCGTTAGTCTTCAAACGGTCAGCTTTATTGTCAGTACAAAACACTGGGCTTTACGAATAATCACGTCGTCGGTAGAACCGTCTCACTAGGCCTTTATTTTTTGTCAGAAAAAAACGGAATGTCGCCTCGTGTCATTTACAAAATACTTTTTAGATTTTTTCGTTTCATTATTTATCTTTTATCTTCAGTATAAATATTAATATTTCATCTTAGTAAAAAAGTTTACTATGTACATTTTGAAGGAGAATTTCTGAATGTAACTTTGAACCCAAAATATACTACAAAAAAAATCTAGTATGGTACAACTTTTAAAGTAAACATATATACAATCACGCCTATAAAGGGCTAGGCAGAAGTGAACTAATATTCACCGTTATTTCAATGGTATGGTTTGAGATCCCATGTGGGCGGGCACAAATCCCGATAACACTTTGGTCGACCTGGAAATTGAACCTAGGACCCACGCTAAACACCACTAGACCAATGAGGCAGTTAAAACAATTAATAGTTTCTCGGCGTAAAGACAAAATAATTCTACAAGAAGCCTCAAAAATCTCACGTCTGCGATATTATGAAGTTTCGGCAAGGTTTCGGCGAGTCCTTGTTGGCAATTTATTTTATTTTACGAGAGCAACTGTCGGTAAGTGGCTCCACGTGATCTGACTGATGTATGTAATGAGTCTGTAGACTTCATCGACCGCACTGAGGCTTCATATTACTCGAAAGAGGTTTTATATCGCGCGTACATATGCAGTAGTATAATGTAATACTCAAACACTGCTCAATTTTCAGTTTCCGTTGTCTCAATCAGTTTTTTTAAACGTTGCCCTAGGAACATCTGTATCGTTATCACAAATTATCACATAGACAAACACCCAGTCCCGGAACAACTACCATCATCATATAACTATTTGCTCCGTGTGGAGATCAAACCCACAACACGTGGCGCAGAAAGTAAAGTGTAAAGTGATACTGAAAAAAATATACTACTATTCTATTTTGTATAATGACAAGCTTCTCGTTTTTCAAAGTTGGCTCTAAAAATTATACAGAATATTACGGTACAAGGCTTTAAGGTTCTGGAATTCCCAATAATAGACTCCTATTGTTATGCATTTCATTATTAAAATGGAATAAATTGTACAATTTCTGAATAACGCGTGATTTCAGAAAATACGTAGTGCGGGTTTCTTTTGTTCAGATTTTCAGAATCCCTTTGACGGTATTTTGGTTATTATTTTGCACACAAGTCAGACAATGGTAAAGGTAAAAACAGAAATCAACGTACACAAAATATTATTAGACTAGACTAGATTTTTACGTAAATGTACGTTTTAGAATCACGCACGTGTGGGTTTTTTTAAGTACATAGGTAAATGTTATTATAGTTTAAGTAGATATGTCTTCTTTATTAAATAACTAGCTTCTGCCCGCGACTTCGTCCGCGTAGCGTGATGATATATATCCTATAGCCTTCCTCAATAAATGGGCTATCGAACACTGAAAGAATTTTTCAAATCGGTAGTAGTAGTTCCCGAGATTAGCGCGTTCAAGAAAACAAACAAACAAACAAAATCTTCAGCTTTATATATTAGTATAAGATGATTCGAACTCTAATATACTGTATAAGACCATATTAGGTATATTATATAGTTTAATCGTATGATAGTGGTATTATTGCTCAGATATTTGATGGCGAAGGTGTTATGGCATTGTATACCATACCGGTAATCATTCGTATTTAGTAATGCTGAAAGCTGATCCTGTTTTATGCTACTCATTTTTTTTTATGGCGTAGGGGGGGGCATACCAGCAGACAGATGACCGGATGGTAAGCGATACCGCTGCCCATGGACACCTGCCACACCAGAGGGGTCGTAAGTGCTTTGCATGTCTTATAAAAAGGTTCGGGCCTCCGGTATCCTCACTCACTCTGCGAATCACAACATAAGCATTGCCGCATTTCTGTGAGGCCGCGGTATCACTCCGGTCGAGCCGGCCCATTCGTGCCGAAGCATGGCTCTCCCACGGTAAAAGATATTTAAGATAAATTTGATAGAATACATATTATGTCTATGATACCAAGTGATGGATTTTTAACCTACAGTTCCAAGACTTTGCCTGTCCATTTTGTCCAACCATTATAATTAGTTGGAAAAACCCTTCCATAATTGATCATCATGATGTTGAATAATTAAAAGTTTTCAATATCATTACAATTTACTTTAATTCTCAGATCACTGTAGTCACAAACCTGTTTAGTTGTGAGATCGCAAAATGTGATAGTGTTTATGGTTACGGGCTACAAGGTAATAGTTTTATAGCATCTATAAAAGAGAATATTGCCGGTAAGTGAATAAAAAAGTAAATTGTTTTGCGGTAAAATGCTTTTACAGTGTATGGTTGGATTTTAATGACTTTTACTTTACCTTTGAGGCAAGATTCGTCTTTCCGCTCACTGCTAGTCTATTACTACGGTTGTATTTTGTTACTTTTAATTTATATCGTGGGTATTATGAACTCATTTACTATGCTACTACCGGACAGGTCTCAGCTCAAAATGGAGCTAATTAGGCGATAGTTCACTACCTCAGTTGAGAGACTTTACAAGTTACAGAAAATCTCTTGCTCATAATTATCTTACCATCCAAATACCAAAAGAAGTATATCGTCAATCAATCAAACTACATTTAGCAAGTACACAGCTTAGCTAAAGACCGTTAAAACTCAATTCAAATTCAATTAAACAGTTGCTAAGTTATTCAATTTTTAAATTTATTTGACTGGTCACGAATCGATTTCAGTTAAAGGAAAATCGTCGAGCATTATATGTGTCGAGGGCGGACTGTAGAACAATAAAATTCTTTCTTGAGTTCACTTCGATTTATTTCTTCTTATTGTTGTTACTGCTTTCGATTGTTGGAACACACTGCACTGACTGCGCAAACTTGCTCCATTTATATTTACAACTTAAGGGGCACAAGTTGTGGTCAGTGTAACCCATCAATCGGTCGCGTTTAATCAATCACATTACATAATTCTTTGCGCGAACTTGATCGCGGAGACAAGTCTGAACCTGCTCCCGTCCCTATTGCATCATCTAAAACAGGTTCAAACTTGTTTCTTACATACTAATCATACAATATACAAGTCTTAACCTGCTTGCTTATTACTATAGGGTAAGTAAAAGGCAAAAATATGTAAATTTTAATAAAACAATAATAACTTAATCCTAAACTTAACCTACTTTAAAACTAAGGCACAGGTTATCATTAAAATGAATCACAATAGTAATTACAATAAGTATACACAATAATTAACAATCAGTCATTATGCGTCGTCGCTGACATTCTCCCCCTCGGTGTCTCGCACCTTCTTATGCAGGAGCGACGATGCTGGCACGATGATCACCAGGCGCGATGTCGGGCGCTTTAGCACAGCAACTGCTGTCGTCACGTCGACGATGCGGGTTCTTCCAACGGGGCCTGGGTAGGTGGCCACGATCTCGCCCCGAGGCCAGGAACATCGTGGCATTGTATGGTCCACGATTAAGACGATGTCGCCGAACGCGCCAAAGATAGAGGCGCCGCTCGATCTCCCAATTAAAAAATGGTTGGGAGTCAGGGCTTCTTTCTGTCGTGGTTGCAGGCTGACGGTGAAGAGTGGGCGTGAATTCACCACGTATTCTGCTTCTAGTAGGAGGGTGTGCAGAACTTCTCGCTCTCTTCCAGGCGGGGTCTTCTCTTTTCCTGGTAATCCTTATGGTGGTGTTGACCTTCTTCAGAGGGCGTTTGAAGACATCTACTGCTTGGGAGAATCTTGCTGTGGCTCTCCACAGTCTTGTCAATTTTGAGAAGCGACTTGGATCTGAGGCTTTCATGGGAGGTCTGGAGATAGCCATGGTCGCATTCGATCTTTTTTCTTCACTGTCCTTCATTGGCGTCTCCCTGGTGTCAGCTGGCCAATTTTCAGGTAACACTTTGCAATCTGATTTCCAGAGCAGCCCTGTATTAAGTCTTCCATCTTTTACTTTCTTAGCTGTTCTTTCCAGTATCTCCAGAGCTCTTTGGTCAATGTCGTTGCGGGGCTTCTTGGGTTCAACCCCCGAGGTTTCGATGCTGAAGTGTTCCTTGATTATTTTTTCCAGATGGTCATCTTTCTGCGGTGTCTGAGTCACTAAGTGGTTCACGACTCTGACTACGTTGCTGCTGCTCGGGCGAGTGCCGTGCAATACCCATCCCAGTTGAGTTTTAGAAGCAACTGGTTGGTTTTTGCTTCCTGTCTTGATTTCCTGTGTTACTATCAGCTGCCAATTGTCTTGCCCCACTAGGATCGTAGGCCTGGCGTATGGATATTGCAGCTGATCCTTGATTTCTTCTAAATGATCACATCCCGCAAGATCTTCTTTTTTGATTTCTTGCGGCATCAAGTGCAGATCTTTCACGGTGTATCCGTCCATCTGTTCGTATGTCCTTGCGAACAATCCTTTGACTTTGATCTCGATCTTCTGCGAGGGCTGGTCGAGTCTATGTCCACCCACGCCTTCAATTTTGAGGGTTTCTTCTGGCCCATGAGCTCCTATTTGCTTGGCGACCTTCTCCTCTATTAAGGTAACTGTAGAGCCTTCGTCTAGAAGTGCGTGAGTTTCCATTTTGCCTTCAGGGCCGACTAGCTCCACAGGTATGATTTTCAGATACACCTTGCTGACGTTTCCTACTGCGTTTACTGTTGACGTGACAACTTGCGTATGTTCTTGGGGCTTCTGCTTGTCAACGTCTTCATAATGCAGAAGCAGATGGTGTCCTCTGTGGCACTTTGGACAAGGCTTGCCGCGACAGTTGAAGCCTCTGTGCCGCCTCTTCAGGCACCTGTAGCATACGCCACTCCTTTTTGCTGTGTTCCATCTGTCTTGAATTGAAGCCTCTTCAAACTTCTTGCATTGCATCAGAAAATGTTCTCCCTTGCACAGCGGGCACACGAACTTCTCTGCCTCATTGGAAGTCTTCGGTCGATCACAGGTGCACACGACCGCTGCTCCTCTCTTGTCTTCTTCGACTTCATCTTCAGATGCATCTTCATAATCAGAGCTGTCCTCTTCTTCTTCACATCGTGATGCTTTGGCGGCGTGCACTCCTTTGGTACCGGGGTTGCGAAATCTGGTTCTGAAGCCCTCCTTCTTGATGAAGGGTTTCGAAGTTTCATGGAGTTCGAACCGATCCACAAGTTGATTGAAGAACTGCATTAAGCTAAGCAGTATCGGCTCGTCTTGCTCTTCTTTCGCAGCTCGGAACTCGTACCATTTGAATTTCACTAATGTGCACATCTTTTCAATCACGCGGTTTGATATATCACTTGAGTGGAGGTAACTGCTCTTCTTCATCTGCTGTATTACGCTTACTGTGTTTGCGATGGCTCCGGCGTATCTCACTATTTCCTTGGCGTCTTCAGACATTGGAGGTAACTTCTCTATGTTTTCTATTTCTCCTCGGATAAGGTATGTAGGCCTTCCGAATCTTCGCTCGAGAGCTGCGATGACTACCTCAGGATCAGTTTGCGTATACAGCATTGACTTTACTGCTTCTTTAGCTTTGCCTTTCACGGCTCTTCTTAGCCTTCCCATATTCTCAATGGCACCAAACAGCTCTTTAGTGTCGGTGTATGTCGCCTTGAAAGCGATCCAGTCTCTTGCTTCGCCTTCGAAGGGGTGCAGCTCGCTTACATATTTGGGCGCGCGCTGGAGTGCAGGCACTGATTTGCTGTTTGAGGCCGTCTTGCATGCTTCTAATATAGCATCGGCTAACTGCTTGGCGCGGTTCGAGGTGGAGGAGCCACCCCCGGGTTCTATTGATGCGCGGGGTGCCTCTTTAGTAACGGCGCGCTCCCCCTCGTCGCGGTCCAACCTCTTTGCATTCTTCACCCAGTCGGCGGTGGCGCGTGCAGTTCTATCTTCCGCCTCTGGGTCTATATCTTCATCACTAATGTCGGTATCTTCTGCGGCTCTAGCTAACTCCAACTTTGTAGCAGCCATCTTAGCTTTCATCTTGATTTCTTCCAACTGTAGCTTCTCCAATTCGAGTCTGGCTTCCAGCTCTTTTCGCTTGGTAGCAGTTTTGGAAGATTTCTTGGACTTGGCTTTTCCCACGACGGTCTTGTCTGCATCTTCCATAATGGTTTCTTCCTCTGTCGGAGCGCTGGTTTCAGTTGACACTAGTGTACTTCCTGTGTTCGATGACTCCGTAGTACCGGTGGCGTCGTCTTCAGTAGTTGAACGAGAACTATCACCCTTGCGGCTACTTGTCAACATATTCTGTAGTTGCAGCGACGCTATTCTTCCTTCACAATGTTGTCGGTTGCAGCTCAAACTATCTTCCTTGAAGATAAGAGGCGGCGCGGTACTAGGTTTGCTTGACACAGTCTTCTTACTTGGCGGCCGTTACCCGCATATAAACCTTCACAATGAATCTTCAAACAATTCTTCAGTGGTTGAAGTTGTGCTCTTCCCAGCTTTGTGATGTCACGATGCACAATCTTCAACCTGGCGGCCGTTACCCGCATATAAACCTTCAGTTGTTCAAGTTGTGCTCTTCTTGATGCACAATCTTCAACCTGGCGGCCGTTACCCGCATATAAACCTTCAGTTGTTCAAGTTGTGCTCTTCTTCTTGATGCACAATCTTCAACCTGGCGGCCGTTACCCGCATATAAACCTTCGGTTGTTCAAGTTGTGATCTTCTTCTTGATGCACAATCTTCAACCTGGCGGCCGTTACCCGCATATAAACCTTCAGTTGTTCAAGTTGTGCTCTTCTTCTTGATGCACAATCTTCAACCTGGCGGCCGTTACCCGCATATAAACCTTCAGTGGTTCAAGTTGTGCTCTTCTTCTTGATGCACAATCTTCAACCTGGCGGCCGTTACCCGCATATAAACCTTCAGTTGTTCAAGTTGTGCTCTTCTTCTTGATGCACAATCTTCAACCTGGCGGCCGTTACCCGCATATAAACCTTCAGTGGTTCAAGTTGTGCTCTTCCCAGTTTCGTGATGAAACGATGCACAATCTTCAACCTGGCGGCCGTTACCCGCATATAAACCTTCACAATTCTTCACTTAAGGCTTCAGTCGATTGAGCGCTTCCCAACTCCGTGTAGATACTATGCACAGTTTTCAGAACAGGCGGCCGTTACCCGCATTCAAATTTTCCTGAAAACTGGCGCTTCAGTATTCCGCATCTACCCGGTGCTCAAATCTTCCTCGGCTGTGACGATGACTCTGCTGTATACTTCGCTTGCTTCATATAATCTTCAAAGTACTCGAACTGCGTCTTCATATTTTTTTTTTTTTTTTTTTTTTTTCGACGTGGACATTAGCTGTTGATTCAGGGAATCTTGACAGCGTAACCGAACTTGGTGGCGAGGCACCGAATGCCTCCAGCCAGGAGCAACTTAAAATTAAGCAACAGCAGCTAAGGGCGTCCCCTGCGGGACACGGGCCTCGGCTTAGGGCGTTGCTGGGGGGGCAGCTAGGGACGGCTGGATCTGGTTTAATTTATTATTAGGGACTAATTTAAAGCTACTGGCTCGGCGCGGGCCGGCTCGAGCAAGGGTCGGGGGGGGTTACCATTACTGGGTCTTCGCGACGGACCTCGCCGGCGAGGACGGTAAATCGGGCGGCGTTTGTGTAGTGTGCTAGTCTCTCTATTGGACTCTTGTAGGACTGTTATAGGGTCATCAGGGTAAGATAGAGCGTGCCTTGGACGGCGAATTCTACTAATCTGGGAGGGGATGTAGTCGACGCTACTGACCACCAGGGGATTTGGGTGATGGGGGGCCCTATCGAAATAACGCTTGGAGGCGCGTTTCATAAACTGCTTAATGGTAGGCAGTTTTAGGTCTACGTGAAGTTCCCTATTGCGCACGAACCACGGGGCGCCCGTGGCTTTGCGCGTGAATCGGTTTTGAAGGGTTTGCATCCTATGGATTCTAGACCCTTCGATGTGTGCGAACACAACGCTAGCATAGGTCATAATGGGACGGATGCACGTCAAGTAAATTCTCACCTTATATTTAAGGGATAATTTACTGCGTGCATTGAGCAAACTGTGGAGTCGTCCGAGAGCGAAAGCGGCACGGGAGCGTACAGTCTTTATGTGCTCGCGGAACGAGAGTCGGTGATCTAGAATCACGCCCAGGTATTTGGCCTTCTTTTCCCAAGGGATCGGTTGGCCGTAGAGGGAGATGGGTCGGGCTTCAGTGGAGCGGTCGCTGCTTTTGTGGAAAAGAACGGCCGCGCTCTTGGATGGATTTACCTCGATTCTCCATTTCCTAAACCAAGTGCCGAGGGCATTGACTGAGGTCTGGAGGATCTTGGTGATAGCGGGGAGGGATTTGCCGGAATAATAGATAGCCGTATCATCGGCGAATAGAGCCAACTCCGACTTGGAGTGTTTTGGAATATCGCTGGTGTACAGCGCGAAAAGGAGTGGGGAGAGAACGGAGCCCTGAGGGACTCCGGCTCGGATTGGATGAGGGGTCGACAGAGTGCCGCCCTCTATGCGATAGCGAAAGGTGCGATTCGACAAAAAGTCCCGTATGATGAGCACGAGACGATCGGGCACATTGAGCGAGTACAGCTTGTAGATCAAACCGTTGTGCCAGACTTTGTCGAAGGCTTTCGCCACGTCGAAGAAGAGCATGCCTGTCGTCAATCCGCGCTGGAAACCAGCGCTGATGTGTTCGACTATGCGATGCACTTGTTGGACGCAAGAGTGTTTGGTTCGAAAACCAAACTGCTCGTCGGGGATGATTTTATTAGATTCGGCAAAATCCTTTAATCGGGAATGAATCAGCCTCTCGTAAATCTTTCCGAGGACATTGAGAAGACTTATGGGGCGATAACTGGACGGCTCAGTGCGGGGTTTACCGGGTTTGGGAATGCCGATAACTGTGGCTTCTTTCCATGCTTGGGGGAAGATGTTATTGCTTAATGCCGCATTGAAGATGGCGGTCATCAGCACTATGAGCTGGGCGGGGAAAAGCTTCACCACTTTGTTGGTGATACCGTCTGAGCCGGGGGCTTTCCTGGGGCGTAATTTCTTAACGATTGTCCGGACCTCGTCCACCGAGACGGGCGGGACGGGATCGTCTGGGTCGGGGTCGGGATTGGGGTTGGGGGAGTCGGGGGGCTCCGAAGGTTGGAGCGGGATTACAGCTCTACGTTCGACTTCGGCGTTCACCTCATCGAGATGTGCCTGATCTACTGGTAGGGTGCTGGGCGAGCATTGTGCCTCTAGACTGTCAGCTAGGCATTCGGACTTTTCGTCGTCTTCAAAGGCGGGCCTTTGATTCGGACGATTCAGTGGGGGCATAGTGGACACACAGTCGGATTTGAGCTTCCGAGACAGATGCCAAAAGGCCTGGTGGGTGGGCTCCAGGTCCTTCAACAGATTATCCCAGCGGGTTTCGCGAAACTCATCAATGCGTTTCTTTACAGCACGCTGTAAATTGCGCATGTGAGCACGGTTCGCCTCACAGGGAAAACTGTCGTGCGCTCTGATAGCCGCGTTCTTCTCCGTCACCAGTGCGCGCACATCCTCCGGCAGATTCCAGCGGTTGTCAAACTCCTCTGGAATCTGTCGTGAACATTCGTTCAACAGGGTTTGTACGTGACCGGTGAGGGAGTCGATCGCGCCGGTCGCGTCGGCAGCTGAGACTATCGTGTCAGGGATGGCGTCCAGGTGAACGGAAGAAGTCGACTTGAGGCGTTCCTCTAGTTTCCTCCAATCCGTTATCACCTTTGTCGGAGCGGGTTGACCTGGGTCAGTGGGGGCGTGACGGGGGCCTAGTTCTAGGATCACAGGTCGGTGGTCTGAGTCTAACTCTTGTAGCGTTTCCAAGGAGCGCAAACCTAAGTTTACGTTCTTTAGGACGGCTATGTCGAGTACGTCTGGTCGGTGGTTAACGTCATTAGGATAATGAGTGGGCGTCATGGGGGCAATAATGTCAAAGTTAAGCAAGGTGCTAAGGTTATCAAGCTCTCGGCCTCTCTGGTTGTTCGAGTGGCAGTTCCAAGCGACGTTTTTGGCGTTAAGGTCGCCTGCTATGATAACCGAATCACCCAAGCCTAGGAGAGATTCTAGGTCGGAGCGCAGGTGGTGAAGCCTGACGCTACTGGGGGGTATATAGGCCGATACTATAGTGATCGGTTGGTGGCCAGTCATGCCTATTTGACATATCGAGGTCTCAATATGCTCGAGAATCGGGGAATCCATAGGGATGCAGTACAGGGACTTTTTGTAATAAATGAGAGTACCGCCCCCTCGAGTGTGAGTCCTGTCATTGCGCACTATTTGATAGTTTGCAATTCCAGGGCTCCTCTTGGAGGGCTTGAGGAAGGTCTCCTGTACAAGGAAGATGTCAATTCGATGGTCGCGGAGGAAGGTGGCGATCTCATCGCGTTGACCGAACATGCCATTTGCATTGAAGTAACCTATTCTTAGGGAACGGGGTTTGTTTCTGCCTTTGTTTCCTGCCATTAGAAACGAAGTTCAGAGAACGACTTAATTAAGTCGGCGTTGGCGTGCACAATAAGTGCGATGGCAATACCATTACCCTCGTTTGCTTTGAGGGAGAGAACTAGGGATTCAACTCGCTCATACGGGGCGATTTGGAAGGCCTTGACGGCCGATCCCATTACCCACTCAGCCGAAGGGCGGCCGGTGGATGGATCGATGGGGGGAGATTTATGCGCGGGTCTTGGCGCGGGTCTAGGCGCAGGCGCTGGTTTGGGAGCCAAAGCCGGCTGAGTTTGGGGGGGGGCCACCTGTGTGACCGGGGGAACGGGCGTGCCCATTAGGGCTGGAATATTTGCCGCTAAATGCGGCGTTTTAAGGGGAGGGAACGACTGCTGTTGATTCAGCGCGTTCCAAGGAGAGGGCCTCTGAGGGCTGAGACGGGCAGGGAGGGCGGCGGAAGGGCTCTCCCTCTGGATTTTGTCGGCTACGCGTTTAGCCAACTTTGGTTTGGTCTTGGGAGCTTTGGGGCAGCCCCGGTAGTTAGCAGGGTGTCCCTGCTCACCGCACAGAACACAGCTCGGTGGCTCTGTGCAGAGCGTCCTGTCTTTCGGACGAGTGCAATCGGAGGTGGCGTGGTCGCCGAGGCATTTCACGCAGCGAGCTTTTGCGAAGCAATTTCTCGCAGAGTGACCATATAGTTGGCAGTTATGGCACTGCCCTATGGGACCGCCCTTATGGGGCCTCTCGACGTGAATGCCAGAGAGGTGGCATACATCTTTAATCTTAAAGATGTCTTTGCAGCCATCTGTGGGATCGATTATAGCGAGTACCATGTTGTACTCTTTCCCTCCGCGACCTCGGTGCATGCGATGCACTTCGGCAACGGGGATTTGTTGGGCTTTCAGGTCTTCGAGGATGTCTGCCGTAGCAATCTCCTTGGGGACGCCTTTAATCACTACTCTGAGGGATTTCTCCTCAGCTAGTGTAAACGTGTGGAAATTAATTTTCCGCTCGTTTAGTAGGGCCGTGAATGCCCTGTAACCGTCGGGATACGGTATCGTGACTTTGATGCCATCGCTTACCGAGACGGCACCTGTGTAGTTGATCTTACGATCAACACACGCCTTGGATATATCGACCCAGGACTCTTTGTCATGGACGATGACTGGTGGAGGGGCTTTGCCCTTTTTAGGCGCAGCCTGGGAGGGCTGGGTCTTAGGGCGAGGTACTGTGGGGGGGGAAGGGGCTGCCTTTGCGGGAGTCGCGGGCTGAGGGGCTGCTGAGGCGGGGGGAACCTCAGTGGTTTTTAGGGCCTTTGAAGGGGCACCGTTGTTGGCCTTATTTTTGCGCGGCCTCTTTTTCCCTGCTACAGGGATGAATCCATCTGACGAATCAGATGAGGCTGAGTCTGTGAGGGATTCCTCAGACTCGGAGTCGCGCGGTGCCGACGTGTCCATCGGCACCGTTTGAGGGCGGGTAGCGACAGCTGAGGTGGGTGCACGTGCATCGCATTCCTCAGCGTCGGACAATAGAGTAGCGAACCTATTGTTCGCTATCGCGGGGTTCGGGGAACCGGACAATAGGTCCCGGTCATAGAAATTATTCTCCGGGCTTTCCGGAGAATCGAATTGTTCCCTAACAATGCAGGGAACATCTGCGTCCGGTGAGGCCGGACTATCGGGAATTGGAGCGGGGCGGGTGGGACGTTGAGCGCGCGGCTCGGCGTTAAGGTATTTGCCATATTTGGCGATGAATTCAGGGTCCTTTAAGAGGACATCCTTGAAAAAGCTAATAAGCTTGGCATCGGACATCTTGAAGAGATGTCCGAGAGGGAATAAAAAAGGGAATTTATATTTTAAAATGGGTTCCTACCATTAACGTCCCCGGGGTGGAAGAGCCCGGGGTTGTGTAGGTGAGTGAACCCTCCCTGCCGGGTATAGGCAGGGAGGTGTGTGTACCTGTAGTGTACCCTAGCTTGACTCCCGTCGCCAGTCTTATTGTGCGAACGGGTTCCTATGCTCTAGCACCGAAGTACTAGAGGAGCTGCAAAAGAACGGGGTTAGAGCTAGGGTCGACTAGGAGACCCCCCAAGGCCGGTTGTCCTAGCTCCTTCCGATTTGAGCTTTGCCCAGAAGGGGCGCAGCGGGTGTATCGGGTCAACACCCCACTCGGCTTCGTTGGCACCGATTGGTTTCCACCGAGGACCACGAAACTGTGGTTTTACCCTGAAGGGGCCTAATCACGACCGAACCGTGATCTGATAGGACAGGAAAATCAGCCGCCGCCTCGAAAAAGGCAGCTTTTGATCAAAATATGGTTGCAGTCGGCGACTGCGGGGCACTGCGGCGGGGCGCAGCGAGACGATCGTAGCGGGAGAGCGGGAGCGCAGGCAACACGTCCTCTCGCGGCGAGCGTCGGCGGGTGAGTCGACGAGCGTCTTCATACAAAAAGTTGTTACTGAAGTAAGAAATTTGAGGGGTAGAAGTAGTGCTCGGTGAAACCGTCGAACAAATCTTCGTAGAATTTCTTGTTTGATGCAGTTTTGTTTTCCTTATGCTAGGAGAGTACACATGGCAGCAGTCGACGTCTTCATTCGCGTGAAGTCTTGACAGTGGTTCACCAATTCTTCTCAGTAGTATCCGGCTCGAAGGACCATTTGTCGAGGGCGGACTGTAGAACAATAAAATTCTTTCTTGAGTTCACTTCGATTTATTTCTTCTTATTGTTGTTACTGCTTTCGATTGTTGGAACACACTGCACTGACTGCGCAAACTTGCTCCATTTATATTTACAACTTAAGGGGCACAAGTTGTGGTCAGTGTAACCCATCAATCGGTCGCGTTTAATCAATCACATTACATAATTCTTTGCGCGAACTTGATCGCGGAGACAAGTCTGAACCTGCTCCCGTCCCTATTGCATCATCTAAAACAGGTTCAAACTTGTTTCTTACATACTAATCATACAATATACAAGTCTTAACCTGCTTGCTTATTACTATAGGGTAAGTAAAAGGCAAAAATATGTAAATTTTAATAAAACAATAATAACTTAATCCTAAACTTAACCTACTTTAAAACTAAGGCACAGGTTATCATTAAAATGAATCACAATAGTAATTACAATAAGTATACACAATAATTAACAATCAGTCATTATGCGTCGTCGCTGACAATATGCGTTTTCACTTTATCAGTTTTAATTCAGTTTAACCGTGACTCTTGACTAAGTTTGGGTCGATCCATTATTGGTCGAACTAAAAGTTCGGCGTTCACACAAACGGCCGAAGCACCTACCCTCCTAATTTGAAATTCTTATTGGTTCGCACATTTGTGAATTAGATTGTGTTTTTAGATTGGTAATTCTAAGAATAATGCTGACATTTCGGCTGAAGAGTCTTTTTTATAGTTAGATATGTGATTTTGGTTGGAAATACATGTATTACATAGTAATGCTTGGCTGATAATGCTGTTCTAATCTAGTTATTTGAAAACGATTTGAAATTCTATGAGTGAGGTTTTTAAAATGCTTAATCAGCAAAACTAACGTTGAAAGAATAGGCAAAAAATACTGAGCCATAGTTTATTATGTATGTCCTATTGTATTACAGGTAAATTCGGCGGTTTTTACGTAATTAATTGTAGTTTGTTACGTAATAATTGTTTACTTTTTGGTTGGCACATTATGTCAAAGAAAGTAGTGAAAAACTTTGCTCTATTCTAGGATTTTTTTGGATGCGTATACAAACACCAAATTTCACATACACCCAATCCCCAAAAAACTATCCATACCGTAGATCATACAAATATTTGTAGCAATTGAAACCACAACCAGTAGCGCAAGAGCCGATCCAGCTACTACGCCCAACGCGCCGTCAACTTTGAGCCACTTAGAAAATATTATAAGACCTGCATGCCTCTGTTTGTGTGGTCACAATTTATAAGAAATCTCTTAGTGCAAACAGGCTAATAGGAAAATTTTAATACTGAAAATAATTAATCAATCACACAAAGTTTTTAGTAAGTAGAGTAGAGTGTGTATATTTTTATATGCGTTTATGCGATACAGCAGTACCTACCTATCGTCACGAGCAAGTATTAATCCATAGAGGTTGACAAAAAAATCTTTTAAGTCTAAAGAAATGGAACCATAAAGCAGAGTCAAATGGTTAAAACAAATTATTTTTTTACCATCTCTTGAACTGTTGAATGTCAATGTTAATACCTAGACCATTAAATTTGTAAAGTAACTATCTACTTGTGTTCAGTGGAATTACTAAAACTAATATCATGTTTGAATACCCGTGTGGACCACAAACTTGCTCAAATCTTACTTCGGAGAAAAGACGACAAGAAACTCCATTGACATTCATACCCTCGCAATGTCATAGAGAACATTATTTTCTGCACTAATGAAGTGCCTGGAATAGTCAGTCTCTTCGAGTAGCGGCGGCGCGACAAAGCGATTGATCACGCCTTGCCCTCCCCCTCCTCCTCCTCTGAAGAGTCCTCCAGCGAACAATTAGAACACGGTCGGATACGGATTCTTTAAAATTCATCATGAATTAATTTCTGCATGCTCAGACGACTGTAGGGCCCTTGGTTTTTTATTCTAGATTCATGAAATAGACATCTGTTGGCGATGTTTAGGTAGGTATCACTAGGGCCAAAGCAATTTAGCGACCACAAGTCGTTAAATTAACATAACATAACGTACCATCACGCCTGTATTCCCCGAAGGGTTAGGCAGAGGCGTACTAATGTACACCCACAGTTCGGCGGTATGTTTAGGTCCCATGTAATAGGGGGCGAGCCTATTGCCATTAACCGGGCACAAATTCCTAACTCCGAGCTGCTACTGGGAATTACATAGAAAAACCCAATAAAACTTTGCTCGACCTGGGAATCGAACCCAGGACCTCTAGCGTAGCAGTCGCGCTCAGGACCACTTGGCTAATGAGGCAGTTAAATTAACTGAGTAATTAACCCGAAATCCATTTTTTCAAGTATAGGCGTACTTAAACGCGTAAAACAGATATTGTTTTTTTAATCTAGCATTTTGGTTAATATCTTCAATGGCCCCTTATTATTTTCTACGTTTATGCATACCTTCACGCCTATATTCCCCGAAACTCTAGGCACAGGTGCACACCCACAGTTCAACGGTATGTTTACGTCCCATGTATAGGGGTGAGCCTGTTTCCATTAACCGGGTAAGAATCCGGACTTCGAAACAAAAGCAAAACACAGCTCAAAATGGGATCGAACCCAACACAACTAGCGTAGCAGCCGTGCTTGGGATCTCTAGACCAATGAGGCAGTCACTGATTTCTAAAACTCGCAAATTAAGAATGAACATAAATATTTTTACTGAATGTATTTAACATAACATACATACCATCACGCCTGTATTCCCCGAAGGGTTAGGCAGAGGCGTACTAATGTACATCCACAGTTCGCCGGTATGTTTAGGTCCCATGTAATAGGGGGCGAGCCTATTGCCATTAACCGGGCACAAATTCCTAACTCCGAGCTGCTACTGGGAATTTCATAGAAAAGCCCAATAACACTTTGCTCGACCTGGGAATCAAACCCAGGACCTCTAGCGTAGCAGTCGCGGTCAGGACCACTTCGCTATTGAGGCAGTTTTAGTTAAGAAAATACGGTGTCGCGGCTATGAACCTCCTCCAAGAGGTCAGCGTTCTAAAACTTAATAATTCATCATCATCGTCAAGCCTTTTAAGGTCCCACTGTTGAGCATGGGTCTCTTAAAATGAGGGGGGATGACCTTGACTATTTATCTGCTTTTTAGTTCATCAAGCTTTTTTATGGGATAGGGGAGCAAACAAGCAGATGGATCTCCTGATGATAAGCGATAACCGACGCTCATGGACACCCGCAACACCAGAGGAGTTATAAGTGCGTTGCCCGCCTTTTAAAAGGGTTTGCGCCTCCGGTAACCTCACTCACTCGGCGAAACACAACGCAAGCGTTGTTTCACGGCGGTTTTCTGTGAGGCCTGTGGAATCACTCCGGTCGAACCGGCCCATTCGTGCCGACGCATGGCTCCCCGCTGACCTAATCATAGATTGTGGCGATGGCAGACTCCACATTCCATAGAGAAAGTGTCTCAGAAGTGACTCAGGCTCTCTCACGATGTTTTCCTTCAGCGTTTTGAATGCCAAGTACTGCCTTAGAACGCATTATTCATATATCAATTTGAGACTTATGACTTGGCAAATAAATTTTCAAATCCCGAGGCAATCAGAGCTTAATAATTTAAGAAATAAATAATAATCTATAGATGAAAGACAAAAACTCGCATCAGTAACTTGATGTGAAATTAAAAACGAACGATTCCCGAGAGGCGAGTGTTTCCTCAGTACCCACAAGCAGTCATTAATTTCCCAAAAGATCGACTGGCTAATTATAAAGGTTTATACCTAACTGGCCCGCCAGGGACTCTACTGACGCAGTCTGTTCATTTTCCTACAATATTTCCTTTTTAATTTACATTACAGATGTAATAAATTGTTGGACTTAAGTAAACGTTTCTGGGTTCCAAGTAGGGAGTAATGTCTAGAGAATTTTGTATTAATAGAATTATGTTTTACAAATGTTCTATATCTATAATGGATATTATATCGCATGTACCTATCTAAATTCTCAACAAATTATTGTTGCCAATGTATAACCTCAACGTGAGAGAGCCATGCTTCAGCACGAATGGGTCGGCTCGACCGGAGTGATACCACGGCCTCACAGAAAACCGGCGTGAAACAACGCTTGCGTTGTGTTTCGCTGAGTGAGTGAGGTTACCGGAGAACCAAAACCTTTTAAAAGGCGGGCAACGCACTTGTGACTCCTCTGGTGTTGCGGGTGTCCATGGGCGGCGGTTATCGCTTACTATCAGGTAATCCGTCTGCTCGTTTGCTCCCCTAACCCATAAAAAAAAACAATATAGCTCATATTGAACATTATCTGTTAGTTGGATATTTGTACCAATGTTTGTCTAACTAACAATGTATCATTGCATAACGCACACGTTAAAGTTATCAGTTACAATGTTCTTACAACGACAATAGAGTACAAACTACAATACAATGAGAATGAGCATTAATCACGATGACTGACAACCGATTAAGTATCTCATCTTTTGTCGCAAATTGTAAGACGTGTGGTTAAAACAAAGCAAGAATTAGCGACATAGTTAGACATCATAGAAACTAGTTGTTTTGTCATTGCTTTTAAACTTGCTCCCGCCTGCTTATTATTACCGTTTTGAAACGTAAAATAACACATAAACCTTACAAAAGTACCTATTTTGCAATACATCAAATCATACATGATATGCACAAAGGTTATAAAATTGAGTTCTTACAATATATCATCGAACCACTCTTGTGGTCTTTGAATAAGGAAACCTTCATTTTAGTAACGATTACACATGCACAGATTTTCTAACAACAGTATTGACTATCTGTATTTGAAGTTCTTGCCCGTATCCACGGTTATATATCAGACAAAAACTATTTGCATTCCTTGAATAGGAATCCTGATTCATTCCTATGAATAGACCTTTTATAACTTGTTTCAATGCCTGGTTGATAAATATTGTGCAGTTATCAGAACCTCATTTCACAGTTTCGCCCCTTTTTGCTTATTTACTCTAAAAACCTTATCACTATGATTCACTAAGCGATTTCCGACTTTAGTACAAATTCTAATTCAGACGTTTCTAGAAAAACGTAAGTAACAGAAATGTCTTGTTAATAGAGTAAGTCCGACACCAAAATGCTTGTCAAAAAGTAAATTCCGTGAATTGTGAGTTTGTGAACACTCAGCACAAGCGGTGAATTATCTGCGGATCTATTTGAAGACATTCGCGCTTATTGTTTCCTTGACAAAAGGGCGGTGGTGTCAGTGGCAATTGATCACGTAGCCACCCATCCCTACGTCCGTTTCGATAATATTGCGCGCCCTACACATTAACCGTATAGACCTGTGCGATTTGGGAAAAATATAGTACGACGATTCAATAAAAAAAGTCAGCATTAAAATATATGATTTTGTGCAAAGAAGTTAATTACAATAACTTTTATTTTTATTGCTCAAATATAAGTAGGTAGGTATCTGTTGATGTTTTATTAAAACAAAAAGTAAAAAATTCAACATAATATCTTTAAAAAGCCCGCTAATTGTAACTGCGTAGAACTTTTGAAATACTTATGTTTGACGAAACTCAAAATTTTTGATACTCGCAATGAACTGAATTAAAATAAATGTATAAGGAAGGAAGAGATAGAAAAATATAAGACTTTTCCCCAATAAAGGCTAACAAAAGATCCTAACATCCAAAGTTAAGCTGCATTTTATTACAGTCAGTGTACACGGTCTGTTTGTCCGAACCGTTACGGCGCGTCAATTATCCCAAGTCGTTGTGACGGCTCGGATACGGATTGAATTAACGTCGAGAAAAAACGCTCCACCGCGTTATATTAAACCCAGGCAGTTGAGATCAACCTAACCGATATTAAATGGTAGCCCTGACCGTATTAATTAAAGATCTAGTTGAAGTTCTGCTTGGTGAGGCAGAATATAAATTACTTCAGGATTTTGGTAGTGACGTTTACTTTTATATGTTTACTTTCTGTATACATAAAAGTGAGCATATCTGTTTATAATTAAGTAGTAGACTTCTTTAAGTAGTAGATAATGATTTTAATGGGACCCAAAGTAGTTCCTTGTGGTATTCCTACCTATTTTTAGGTATGTATCTTTTTTCTTTGTTTTTGGTTTTGATTACCCTATTTTTGCACCTACTACCAAGATTGTCTCTGCATCACCCTAAGGTTGACTGGGAGAGAATGCCTAATGGCATTAAGGCCGCCTTAGTACAACATTCTTCTTTTGTTTGTGCATGAAGTATTAAATAAATAAATAAATATTCCATCCATTTGATTAAAAACGTAGTATAAAAGTTTAGTATTAGATAGTCGACTTGAAACATAATATCATTTCGAATACTTGTTTTTATTTAGCAAGCTTTAACATATACTGTTACATATAAGCTTATGAAATTTTCATACACACCTGCTCAATACAAACCTACAGCTAAATCAATGATCCAAATTATTGAAATAGAGATATGAAAATTAACAGAAAATGTAGCAAAACAAGTAATATTATTTCTTTTCTTAGTCTATAAGCGACCCCAGAAATTGTATTTTTTACAGCCGCAGGCACGCCACCGTCACCCAAAGTTTCATTTCCTGAATTCAGAGCAAACATGTGTGTTAACTTCGTAGCGGCTGTTCTTATAAACGCTCCTTACTAGCTTCAACCGCCACCTAGAACGACTGTTACGAACTGATTTTGCCGCTGTCATTGTTTTCTCCTTATTAAGATAGTTTTCGGTTCAATAAAAGTGTTAATTTGGTGTAGACACTTTCTTTTTCCTTTACTTTCATAGTGTCAGGATCTTATTTCAAATAACGGTGGAAACTCTTTAGTTCAGTTATTACTATTTAGTTTCCTGGTCAAATAGTCGCAAGTTGCGACTGCTCAGCGTAATATTGTGTTCTATTCCCATGATAAGTATATTTTTGTATGCTTGTCGTGTCATTTAATGGCATAATCTCGCCGCCCATTGGTTCGAGCGAACTTTAATATCATAACCGGACTAGAGTGCAAGGTAGAGAATACCACCATCCAAGAGCAACTTATAAACTAAGCAACAGCAGTTAAGAGCGTCCCCAATGGGAGTCGGACCTCAGCGTTGCTAGGGGGGCCGGCTAGGGAAGCATGGATTGAGATATAACTTACTAAAAAAATATACTACTCTGGTTCTGCACCAGTACACCTTTCAGAAATACAGGCGTGATGGTGTGCTATGTGTAAATTAATATTCTATATCTAATATTTTTTACACCATTATTAATACTTTCGTACGTCCATGGAGTTTCTCGCTGGATTCTGCTCCGTAGGTTCAACCTTTTGGAACCATGCAACTAGAATCATAATGTTTCATAAACGCTTGTAAAAACCTATTAAAAACATTTGGACTAGACTTACAAAACATAATTATTAGTTTGTTAAAGTTTAATAATTAAATTAAAGAACAAAGCCACACAAAATTCCAATAAAGTACAAATTCTTAAACACAGTTTATAGAAAATATCAATTAAAATGAATTCATTCTAAGATCTTACCAAAAATGAATAATGAGAAACTATTTCATCAAACCACGGATTAAAAAATATTATATTTCTAACAGACATGTGCAATTGTGCATGACCTTCTTTATATATAAATATCTATACAAATAAATAAAATTGGAGTGTCTGTTTGTAATAATAAAATAATCGCTTTTTACTAAGTGCATTTGGATGTATACACGGTACATATACCAAAACAACATTTTTTATAATTTTTGTCTGTCTATCTGTTTGTTCCGGCTAATCTCTGAAATGGCTGAACCGATTTCGACGGGTCTTTCCAGGTGTTGAAGTGTTATTGAATTTTTCATTAGGAAGTTATCGGCATAGCCATGTATACCAGCGGACGATGAGTGTATTGATACACTCATAGAACACCTGAGAATAATATAGCTATGAAGTTTTCTTCCCGAAACCAAAAACCTGATATTATGTCCTTCAATACAAACTTTATTTAACCCCGGACGCAATGGAAGTTATGAGTTTAACGAATGTATATGGGTATCTGCGTGTATCCTAAACAATATTTAGACACTTATTAATGAATGTAGGTAATCCTTTTTTTTTAAATAAAACTATTTTTACGGATTTTATCGCGTTGTATTAAATTTTATTATTTCCCGACGTTTCGGATCCTTTACAGCATCCATGGTCACGGGTAGACTGAGGTGTTGGACGTCTTAATGTTAAACGTCGGGAAATAATAAAATTTAATACAACGCGATAAAATCCGTAAAAATAGTTTTATTTCAATGTCTAATATTCGCGTAAGTGTCAGAAACCAGTAAATCCTTTTTTTTTTAAACACGCGAAGAGACCACTATTTCAGATAGTTCCAACCCGGCTAACACCCCCAAAAGATTTGTATTCCAATAAACCCAGTCCAATACTGGACTCCGTAAACAAATGGCAGGGACTTTTCAGATGTATGGCAATTGTTACAAATCCTAAATATAACCTGCCTCATTAGTCTCGTGATTGGAAGAGCGATCGCTACTCTAGTGGTCTTAGGTATGATTCCCGGGTCGAGCAAAATTTTATTGGGTTATTCTATGAATTTCTCAACAGCAACTCCGAGTTTGGATTTAACATAACATACCATCACGCCTGTATTCCCCAAAGGGTTAGGCAGAGGCGTACTAATGTACACCCACAGTTCGCCGGTATGTTTAGGTCCCATGTAATAGGGGGCGAGCCTATTGCCATTAACTGGGCACAAATTCCTAACTCCGAGCTGCTTCTGGGAATTTCATAGAAAAACCCAATAACACTTTGCTCGACCTGGGAATCGAACCCAGGACCTCTAGCGTAGCAGTCGCGGTCACGACCACTTGGCTATTGAGGTAGTTTGGATTTGTGCTCGACTAATGGCAAAATACTCAACACTATTTAAAAAAAACCTTTCCCACACTAGGAATTTCACCTGTATCGTGTGGGCCTTTATAAACACAAATTATCACATACACAAAAACCCAGACCCGGAGCAACTACCTCTAGGTCATACAAATATTTATTCCGTGCAGGGATTGAACCCACAACACGTAGCGTAGAAGATGATCGCTCAGACGCTACGCCAAACGTGCCGTCGTATAACTTACATGGAAATAATATACTAATACTAACTCATACCGGCGAACTGTGGGTATTGGTGGTGGGAAGAAATGTAAACGAATAATTATATTGGATTGTAACAGGCTAGTTTTCCTTACAATTTAACTATAAGTTATCCAACTAATAGGAAAAAACCCACTTAAACCCATTACAGCTTCAATCGCATCAACTATCTAGGATAGAAAAGTCTAATATAGAAATAAATGAAGTGCGATTCCATGTTCTGCAGTCCCGTTGACTGCGAAGCCTCCAAGACACCCGATAATTGATTTTGTAACAGTTTCAATAGAATTATTTTATTAGTATTCGGGAGTTGAATGAGGAAAGGCGAGCTTAAATTTCATTTATGATTTCAATTCAAAGGCTCCTTGAAGACTTACGAATGGATGAATATTATAAAGAGCATATCGCCTTTAAATAACTAAGTAAATTATTGTTCGCTCAAATAGATTCGAATAAATAATATTGTTATTCAAATATGGAAATGGAAACTTGGATAATCTTGTTTGTAGACGTTATTAAATTATTCTTTGTGATATTACAATTTGAGATAATTTTTTGAGGTCAATTCATTTTATATTTTTGTAACTTGTCTTTACGAGGTATAATACAAAAACATATTATGGTTATTGTAAAAATGTTATTTTAGACATAACATACCATCACGCCTGTATTCCCCGAAGGGTTAGGCAGAGGCATACTAATGTACACCCACAGTTCGCTGGTATGTTTAGGTCCCATGTAATAGGGGGCGAGCCTATTGCCATTAACCGGGCACAAATTCCTAACTCCGAGCTGCTACTGGGAATTTCATAGAAAAACCCAATAACACTTTGCTCGACCTGGGAATCGAACCCAGGACCTCTAGCGTAGCAGTCGCGCTCAGGACCACTTGGCTAATGAGGCCAAATTATTTGCAAACAACAACACCGTAATGTTATTGTTTGCAAATAATGTAATCTCACCAAAAACATTTTCATGTAAAATTTTGCCAACACGAGACCACATGGCTCGCACTGTCAAAATCGTTCGATCTCTTATAAAACCAAACTTCCAAGTCTTAACGCCCAAACTCTATAAGCCCTAACTTCACAAACGATACACCTTAGTCAAAATATGTGGCTTGGCCGTTTCGTTGCTACAAGAACTATTTATTGTATAACAGTAAAGTAATGAATTTCGGTAAATAAAATTAAAATTTCGCCCATGTGTTGGTAGTGAAACAGCTACTATGTTTTTAAAGAAAGTACAGCTAGGAATGTTCATACTTCGATGATTGTCTGGTTAGTGTATTCTTTTACCATGGGAACATTTATCTATATATCGGAACAGGAGACCGATCAGAGTGGGAGTCTTCCTCGGACGACATAGCGTGTGGGCGAAGTGCAGGGTGCGAGCAACAAAGTAATTAGAGTTACACGTAATTATTAAGATAGGTATACAGGTAGGTACACTGAACACAACGAGTCGTATGTTACGAGACGTGTTGTCCGCGCGGCTACCGGCAGAGGAGTGTGCTCCTGTGTGTGGACACCTCGTGTATTTTGACCCGCACGGACTTCAGCCTAGACTACGTCGAAGCGTTGACGTCACAACGCTTGCGCCTCGTTGCTGTATCAGCTCCCGTGGTGACCTCACCGACATATATAAATAACCATTGCCTATTACAAATAAAATACTTCCAAATGACCGTAATTTATAAAGAGTCATTGCATTATCTACATTCGTCACCTAATGCGTGACGAAATTTAAACGCTTTAACCGAACTCAAAACATAATACATACGTTTTCTGTAATTTTTAAAACACTGTTTTTCTGATTACTTAAATAGACAAACAAAGAAACTGACTGACTGCCATATCAACACAGAACTCTAACCGCATCGCCAAGACGGAATTCGAGGGGATTCCCACGAGGTTAGGGAAAACGAGATCACCGCTTTCGCATGTATGGCGAGGTTTAATCTTTTTTAATTTTACCGACACGTCTCACACTATAATACATTCTAGACTCGAAAAAACTACTCGTTTGAGAAAAGAAAAAGAAAAATTGTTTGAGATAAGATTTTACAGATATATATATAGGAATGCACTGTATTTCCGTTTATACATATGCATGTAATCAATGTAGTAATCAGTTGAGATTGAGAACGGCTCGACCGATTTTTATAATTTTTGGTATGTTCATAATTGGTAGGTCGAGGTAAAAACTACTGAACGGATCTACATGCGGTTTTCACTAAAGGACGGAGTGATTCATGAGGAAGATAATAAGTTATTTAACATAACCCTATGACTCTTAGGAACGGGACAACACGGGTGAAACCACAGGTGGGTTGCTAGTCTACCTATATATGTATATAAAAATGAATCCCTATTTCCCTTGGTCACGGCATTACGCGTGAACGGCTGGACCAATTTCGCTAATTATTTATTTGTTGTATTTGTTATGCTAAGGAGAAGATTCTTATACCTAAAGGAAAAAACAGGAAGTATTATATATAAACGAACTCACTCACTGTTTCCTATATCGACCTTAAACTTTTTCAATAAGAGTGGTTAATCTTCTACATCCAAAATGTTAACGATCGATATACGGACATCCGTACCAAAAACCTTAGACACGCAATTGTGGTGAGCGAATAATTTCCTCTCGCTAAAATAATCATAAAACTAAACTAGAACAACCTCATTCTGTATTAATCACGAAATACCAACAAGTTATAAAGCATTCATACATAAACATTAAAGTTTAAACCTCTAAGAAAGGAAATTCCTACAGGATTGGCAAAAACGAGATCAATGCGAGCAGTATCGGCGCTAATTTTTTTTAATAATATAATCACTATAAAAAAAACATTTTCGAGTAACCAACACTGTCAAATGTCAGTTCGACTACTCATTATAATGTAATTTACAGTGCAAACGCGGCAGTAAGGCCATTCTATCTCGGATCGCGTGAATGCGGCTCGAGAGGGTGCCATGTTCCATTAATCAGGCCAACGGCTGATCCCATCTCGACTAATTGACGTGCTACTGATAGTCCAATAATGACTGTTTCGCCTCTACAATGAATCCCGACTTATCTACTAGCCGATACATTATTTAGTTTTAACTAAGAATCGAAGACAAATTGTCTACGATTTAAGAAAGTTGCACCAAAAAAGGTTTTAGTATTTTTTATTTACATAATTAATTCTACATTGATTTATATTCTCAACCGACTTCAAAAAGGATGAGTTCTCTATTCGTCTGGTTTTTGATGTGAAAACATCTTTAGCGGCGCTGTGCACTTTTTGTGCTGGGGAAAAATGCGACAGATATAGACCGTAAGATGTATTGAAGTGAACATATCGTTATTCAAGTTTTCACTTTAGCTGGCACTCCCGGAGTGCAACCCGTTGTTATATTTTTTTTGTATTGTTGTTTCGTGATTATTCGGCCATTACCGATATATACCGATTTCGAAAATTGATTTTTTGTGGGAAACAATATACTCCTGAGGTGGTCCTATTCAAATTTGGTGAAGAAGTTTAGAAAGAAATGTCAATAACATATACTGACCGAATAAATGACAACGTCGCGAAAATGCTGAAATAAACTTAATAACAAAAAGTAAAACGGCTAAGGCGAGACAAAAACAAAAGATGCCACCAAATCAATGACCGACTTCCCAAACTGTTTCGAACATAACTGTTTCGTACAAATTTTTTGTTTTTGAAGGCGGTTTTGCTTACTTTTTCAGCTACAAGTTAGGTTTATCCTTATACGTCTTAGTATCCTGACATCAGGTGCACGCAGCAAGTTTGTATGGAAGTCGCGGTGCGCGAGTCAAACACACAGCTGTTGTCTGGTATTGTTTTTCCCAAAATCCTGGCTAGGAACATTGATGTTTCAAAAATCAAATGACGCAGTTTTAGGGCCACTTGCACCAACTTCATAATGTGTTTAAATTGTATTTAAACACAAAAATTATATAAAAAATTGTGTTTATATGTGATTTAAACATATTTAAGAAGTTGGTGCAAGTGGGCCTTAGTGTTGATCAGAATCAGGACCTCCTTTTAGGAATTTTTTGCTATTGCTTGTAGCAATAATTATACAGTAGTTAGGAATTAATAATTAATACAAAGGACATAAATCACTTCAAAAAAAGTAATTAATATGTTGTTTAAAACTCCTTCGAAAGTCGGTGACGAAAACAAAAGACCTGACAAAGTCGAAGACACTGACTTCCGAAACTGTTTTGAACATAATATTAGTTCGCTTGTTTTTTGAAGCATTTTTTTTATTGTTTGAATATTTTTTCATTATCATTATTGCTCTTCAGGGTAAAGTCGCCTTTGCTTAGTAAAATATCACTAACATAACATAAGATACCATCACGCCTGTATTCCCCGAAGGGTTAGGCAGAGGCGTACTAATGTACACCCACAGTTCGCCGGTATGTTTTAGGTCCCATGTAATAGGGGGCGAGCCTATTGCCATTAACATTTTAACTCCGAGCTGCTACTGGGAATTTCATAGAAAAACCCAATAAGACCTTGCTCGACCTGGGAATCGAACCCAGGACCTCTAGCGTAGCAGTCGCGGTCAGGACCACTTGGCTATTGAGGCAGTTTTATTGTTTTCAATATTTTTTCATTATCATTATTGCTCTTCAGGGCAAAGAACAGTCGCCTTTACTTAGTAAAATATCACTAAAACGATCAAAAGTATAATAAGCCACTTCTAGAATATAAAATTTATACAATTAGATCTTCGTTGAAGCATTGTGAATATTTGTCGCGTGGATGTACACAGAATAGTAAATGGAGCCGGTTGATTAATGTTCTCAAACGAAAGGGAAATTTAGCCTAAATCAATTCACAACAATTTATAACTCCCTCGATTCCTTAAATTATAATTGTTGTTTTACATTGTTGAGATCGAAACAAGTTTACTAAACGTCTTATTTTTAATTGCCTATGAATAATTTGTAATTGTCAAAGAAAACGAAGGCTGAATATTATCGATAAGTAAAATTAAGTTTCAGTAGGATGTTCTTAGCATTCAGATCAAAGGTAAATAGTATACCTAATAAGTTTTAATTTAGATCGTTCGTTTTTACTTAAGTAATTACCTGAATAGGCCTCCAATTCAGATAATTAAAAATGTAGGTACAAAATATACTTAAGCAGTTTCACTTTTATAAATGTCAAATTGTATTCTCCTAAATTAATAACGTCAAATGTGATTTAATTCCTATTGTAATGTGGATGCAAATATAACAACTAGATAAGTTTGAGAGTACCTACATCGAAATCTATATTTTTGTAAGTTATGTCAGCAAACGACCAAACAAGCCACCACACTACCACAGGTCAAAGACGACGCTTGTTTCGACACTCAGAGGACCATAGTTAGAGTAGCCCTTCACGTATCAGCCGACAGCGAAACGGCGAGGAAGACCCGCTGCCACGGCAGTCCAAATCAAAAAGTAGTCGAAAGAGAGCAAAGCAGTTTTGTTTTTCTCTCTTTCGACTCCTTCCCCAATCCCGCCACCGCGCAAGAAGCAAATGGAGATGGCAGATGAGGAGAGCCGACCCCGGTAGAATAAAACTAAGGAAAAAGGAAGTGATAATCACATATGTATTACTAGCTTCTGCCAGCGACTTCGTCGGCGTGGAATAGTTACATGGGCGTAGCGTGATGATATAATTATAGCCTATAGCCTTCCTCAATAAATGGGCTATCTAACACTGAAAGAATTTTTCAATTCGGACCAGTAGTTCCTGAGATTAGCGCGTTCAAGCAAACAAACAAACTCTTCAGCTTGATAGATTAAGTATATAACATAACATAACATACCATCACGCCTGTATTCCCCGAAGGGTAAGTCAGAGGCGTACTAATGTACATCCACAGTTCGCCGGTATGTTTAGGTCCCATGTAATAGGGGGCGAGCCTATTGCCATTAACCGGGCACAAATTCCTAACTCCGAGCTGCTACTGGGAATTTCACAGAAAAACCCAATAACACATTGCTCGACCTGGGAATCGAACCCAGGACCTCTAGCGTAGCAGTCGCGCTCAGGACCATTTGGCTAATGAGGCAGTTAAGTAGATTATAGGAGTATAGATTCATCAAAAGCCACCTTAGACGGGAAAAAAAGGGTTACGCCATTTAAAAAAATGCAGTCCTTGCGCGGTCGTCTACCCCAGAACTTTAATTCTTGCTGGTAAATATTTAGAATTTCTTAAGTTTAACACCTAAGTGAAAACCATAAAATGAAACCATAAACTATGTAATGATCTCTTTTTAACCGCATTAAAGCTTTACGATACTTAACTTTACACGTTACGTACTCATGTGTTCATACAATTTGTAACCACACTTTAATAAAATATTAGGCAAAGCCCGTATTAAAAATTGACGTGCCATTCCAGCCTGACTGTAGTATGTTGAAACATAGATATAAATAATTAAAGTGTTCTACTAACTTAGTAACGGGTTTTTGTGTTGATACATTAACAAAATTGGATCTAAAAAAATATGAAAGATGATACAATAAAAATCAATCGACGTATGTATGTATGTTAGTTTATCACTTGCAAATGACTCGATTCATTTGTATTTTTTTTTAATCTGAAGAACTATAAAGCCTGCCTACTAACTTGAAATTTGGCGTAACCCATGCCAAATTTCAAGTTAGTAGGTAGGCTTTATAGTTCTTCAGATTTAAAAAAATTAAGAGTGTAAAGATTCCCTAAAAAAGGAATTGCGTAAATTCCCACGTGATTGGGAAGAACAAGATTAACGTGGGGAACACCGTACGATACAACTAGTCTATTATACATCTAAGAGAATTCTAATGAATTCAGCCACCATGTAAAACAGTTTCCCCGCAAACAAATCTAACATTAAAAACACGCCTGTTTTTATTCGGTGTATTTTTAAACTGTTTACACATAGATTATGTACTTAGCCTACTGACCCCATGTAAGCGGGACACATCCATAACATGCACAAACAGAATTCGGATCAAAACGACATTGTTAATCCGCTGATAACGAACGCCATCGTCAAGAAATATTACGCCAATATTACTCTGGGGCGAAACTGGAGAGCAGACAAAACGAATCGTGTGTAATGTTCCACGCCTATGGAGCGTCATGTGCTTACCCGAAAATGTACCTTGAAAGTTTGATGATAGAGTTGAGTTTTGAGTGTTAGTTAATGTTCGATAGTAGTTAACGCGTATCACGCATTCGGATTGCCGCCTCTGCAGGTGGAAGCGGCGTGATCGATTGCCCCTTTGTCGTCTAAGGCCGATATTACGGAAAACATTTCTTCCGTTGTCATCGCCCTTTGCCTTTCCTCTGTGATATTGATGTATTAACCACAATGTACAAACGTTGCAGTGTGAATTGAACTAGATTTTATAGAAACTATCGTTTAGTCGTCGTTCTGGTTCGAGGTTCAATTTACAGGCCGAGCAGTTTTATAGGGTCTTTTAATGAAAATCTCATTTCTCTGTCAGGTTTTTCGGACTTCTGATTACGATTAACGATCTGCATCTGAACTGGACCTGAGCAAACCGGTGAACGCTAGTACAGCTCTGGCTAACTCTCGGGGAAAGACAGGCGTGATGGTATTTATATGTATCACTGCTATTTACTGATTACAGTTACATATGTACTTGGTTTTACCACGTCACCATAATTCGTTTATGCAAAACAAACTGCCATAATAAGGTTTATAATTCAATACGGTTCATTCGTTACAGATTGAATGAACTCGGTCGACTGGAAAACATAAACCTCATTATAATGCACTCATTACACTGTCCATGTACAAAGGAAAATGTTCTTTATTATATTCAATGTAATCAAAATGTTTGACCACGATTGTCCCAGTGGCTGATCAATCGACTCGTGCTCCACGGGATGCAGGGTCGATTCCTATGTAGGAATTTTCATTTACATGTGTAAATAAAGAGGAATTTGGGTGTTGTAAACGCAAACACATTACAAGATAAAATCCTAGTGTGGAGATCGTATCGCTCATATAAGTTTTTTTTTTAATATTTAATATTTCCAATGTAGAGACAGCATGTTACAGCATTTTGAGCATGAGCCAAATTACTAAAACAGAAATCAAATTAGAAATGAGACCGTAAAAAAAAATGAGCCTACCAATTATGATAGATAGGATATACCTATACAAGTATACATATACCATAATATTATCATAAGTATCACTAGCTTCATCAAACAATCTTACCTTATTTAGTTTAGCATTGTCTACTTGTGGTATTCCTTCCATCAATCTACAGAAGTAGTGGTACTCCTGAAAGCTAAACATATTACGCAGACCCGCACTTTACTCATTTATAGGAAGTAAAACCATGATGAGGTCGTCACAACTGGTTTGTAACAGTGCCACCCACCTCCCCATTTACTAAGACGTCTCAGCCTTAACTTTACCAGCCATCATTTAGTAAATCACTGTGTTCCCTTTAATTACGCATTCCAATCTTTCTTTTGAACTTCCCTCGTATTTTGAGCATTCAACCTGTGAAGTAGGGGCCCGAAAGTTTAAGGTTTGTGTAAGCCAAACTCGATCAATATCCGCCATTGTATCAGTCTTGTATAAGTCCTTAATATTTTGGTGTTCACTAAAGAACCATAAATCTATCTAACCATAAAATGATAAACGATAAATGATATTTATTTCTGTAAATAGATCTTAAAAAGACACTTTTACAAGTTGTTTTACATAATTTTTTTACTAGATGGCGCCGGCATTTCCTATCTGACGACCTCTGAGAAGAAACGCCGAAACAAACTCAGAGAATCATGGTCTCTTTTAAAGTCCAGACAGTAGTAGTAGTATTATAGGATATGTGTTTTACGATGTAGGGCAAAATCTGAACAGGCCTTTTGAAGAAAGACCCATAGCAGTCTTGAGTTGACCTGTCCTAACTGACGGCACGCATGCACCAGTCATCGTGTAGCTCAACCATTATTTAGGGAGCTCAACGACCCGCTGCAAGGCAATACCAGATCAGCAGGGCATTTGCGGAGGCCAAATGAATACTCAAGACCGTCAGAAAAATCTTATTGGTTTTATGTGTGTTCTTTCAAACTAGCCTACACAAAAGAACTTTGAAAAAATAACAACGATTAAGAGAAGCCAGTATCTTCAACTAACCTTGTAACTCTATTACTAGCGGTTAAATTATAAAGTTTTTTTCACAAATCGATTGAATCAAGACACTATTATTGTTTTGAGTAATTAATTTGAAGATAACATCGTTAATTTAAATGGGTTTCTGCAAAACACCTATCGTCGGATTCAACTAACTTGGGCTCTCATTCGTCGAACCAAACTGTACTCTCCTATATAAATAAGTTGTGACTCAGAGCACTGCCACTGAAACCGGCTGTTGACGAACTTAAATTGTGTTTCCGAACCGACTGGGTGTTTGCTTTCGAGATGAGACCCGAAATAGAAAAGATATTCCAAAAATATTTGTTAAAACAATTTCTGTTTGTCGGGAATTATTTACGTTTGTCCAAGAAACGCTTTTATTATTATTATTATTTTTTTTATTTAACACTTTATTGCACACCAAAAATACAAATTAAAATACTTATTTATCTATGTAAACAAACAATGTACAATGGGCGGCCTTATCACTTAAAGCGATTTCTTCCAGGCAACCAAAGTGATTTGAGCACTGGACAAGATAAAGGGTAGTTATAGATATTTCATATTCAGCGTACAAAAATAGCAATTGCAAACACATATAATATAATATATAAATATATATATATATATATAGTGAATAATAACAATATCCATATTATAATAAAATAAAATAAAATAATACTTACTTCATATTACACTGCTAATGTTCCAAATAGTGATTCTTTAAAAGTTTTTTGAAAAGCGGCAAGGATTGTGCACGCCTTACCGTAAGTGGCAACGCGTTCCACAAACGAGCCGCTTGAACGAAAAACGATTTGTGAGTGAACTTTGTGGAATGCGTGGGGATTTTAAGTTCCAGATTCTCTGATGACCTCAAAAGCCTAGAATGCGTGTCACAAAGGAACTCAAAACGTTCTTTAAGGTACAAAGGGGTAGATGGATTAAAAAGCACATTGTAGAGCAAAGAAAGGATATGAGAATTCCGGCGAAGTCGGATAGGCAACCAGTTGAGCTTAGTACGAAACTCAGAGACATGATCATATTTACGCAAGCCAAATATAAATCTAATACAAAAGTTTTGAAGCCGCTCAAGTTTGTCTAATTGCTCTTCAGTAAGGTCAAGATAGCTGGCATCGGCATAGTCTAATATTGGGAGAAGGAGAGATTGTGCTAGTGCAATTTTAGTAGCAGTCGGTAGAAAATTTCGCAGTCTTCTTAAGGAAGATGCCGAAGCAAACATTTTTCGACTGACCTCCTTCAGGTGAGCAGTCCATGACATAGTCCTGTCCATGTGAATCCCCAAGTTCTTTACTTTCTCACTCAAATTTATGACAATCCCATCAAAAGAAATAGTGGGAAGGATCGACCAATTAATCCTAGCGATCATCCTAGAACTGCCAATGACAGTCACCTGAGATTTAGTGGGATTCACCTTAAGCCCAAATTTAAAGCTCCAGTCCAATATTTGAGCCAAGTCCGCATTAATTGTGTAAAAGGCTTCGGAGAGGTTTTCGACAGGAGCTTGACAATAAATCTGAAGATCGTCTGCATAAAGATGGTAGGAAGACGTGAGTCGTTCGGAGATTGAATTTATGAAAATCGAAAAAAGTAAAGGAGAGAGAACGCCACCCTGTGGTACGCCGGCAGAAGTATTGCACCAAGAAGATGTGGAATCCTCAAACCCAATACGTTGCCGGCGACCAAACAGGTAACTACGAAACCAGTCAATTACCGTTGGAGATATGTTAAGAGAACAGAGCATGCCAAGCAAGATGTCAAAATCTACGGTATTAAAGGCATTACTAAAATCTAGCAATGCTAATACCGTTAAGTTGCCAGCCTCCATGCCCAGCCTGATGCTATCTGTAATATGAACTAGGGCTGTCGTAGTGCTATGACCAGGACGGAAACCGGATTGAAAAGGATTCAGAAGACTATTTGTGTTAAGGAAAGAGCTGAGCTGGCCATGAACTAGATTTTCAAGAACTTTAGACAGAAACGGTAAAATGGAAATGGGGCGAAAATCTGAGAAGGATGAAGGATTAGGTATTTTAGGTAAAGGAATTATTTGGGCATTCTTCCATGCACTAGGAAAGACACCATTCGTGACGGAGAAATTTAAGATATGGCAAACTACGGGGAGAATTTCATCAAGAATTGGGATGATCATACTACGACTAACACAGTCACATCCAACAGCATTGGACGTAATTGATAGAATGCTCTTCTTAACATCACAAGCAGTAAATTGACTAATGACAAAGGGGGGATAATCGGGACTCGGAAGATTTGAAAGAAAATTTAGAGTGTCATTTTTAGTTGTCTTATCAAAATCAGACGAAGTTATGAAGTGTTGATTAAGTAAATTAATATCAAAATCTTTAGAAAAATTATCCTGACGCGATTTTCCGATCCCGAGTGATCTGAGAAACTTCCAGACCTTAGCTGGATCACTCTTTTGTACTGATTTATGGATGTGTTGGCGTTGAGCATTCCTACACACCTTATTGCAGCGATTTCGAACTGTCACATATTGCTCTCTGTTGGAATCGTTAGGGCGACTTTTATATTT
This sequence comes from Acronicta leporina, assembly GCA_947256265.1. Lineage (NCBI taxonomy): Eukaryota > Metazoa > Arthropoda > Insecta > Lepidoptera > Noctuidae > Acronicta > Acronicta leporina. Next base: position 4,325,912 of record OX366516.1, read on the forward strand.
AAATTTTGCAGCCGCTTTCCTCGTCATTAACCTTTGTATATCCTCGGTAAGCCACGGTGCTGGTATATGTTTAATTTTAACTGGCCGAAGAGGAGCGTGTCGGTCGAACAGTTGAATGACATTTGTCATAAGGAAATCCACTTGCTGATCAACTGAGTTAGATGTAGCAAGAGGGGTCCAGTCAATGTTACTTGCATCATCGCGAAGGCTATCCAGATTGATGCCACTAAAATTACGCAGCATGAGAACTTTAGACCTAGCCTTGGGTGGACGTATTTTATATGAGAGAAAAATCAAATCATGATATGAAAATAAGTCAGCAGGGCACTGTCCATACTTGGTGACATGATTATTGGAGGATACAAGTATAAGGTCAAGAAGTGAGGGGTTAGAGTCTGGGAAGTGATGAGTAGCACCAAGATCAAGTACAGACATATTATGGGATTCAATAATAGAACGAAGCAACAAAGAACGGTTATCTTTTTTTAGAAGACAGGTGTTAAAATCACCCATAATTATTGAGTGACTGTAAGAAGGTGTTAAGTGTTCAAGGACATTTTCAAAGGAGGCAAAGAAATCAATACGTAAAGAAGGACAATAGTATACTCCAAGAAGGACTTTGGAATGACATAAATCAACTTCCACAAAGAGATGTTCACCGGCATTAGACGGCGGTGGCTGTGCGGACATACTCACAACAGTGAAGGAAATATGACTCCGAAGATAAATGGCCACACCGCCACCACGGCCAACCGAACGATCATTCCTTATGAGTTTAAAACCAGGAAGAGTATAAGACGATGAGGGGAGACATGGCTTTAACCAAGACTCAGAAACAAGTATCGCGTGGATATTCTTACAGTCAAAACTTGCCAGCATATCGGGGAAATGGGCCGGAATACTCTGGGCATTTATGTGGACAACATTCAAGTTCTTGGAGACATCAGAAAATTGAGATGTTAAAGTATCAGCTAAAGTAGGAATGCTCACAAAACTGTCATCTATACTAGTATTTAAGGAATAAAATTCACTATCATTACTGCTCTCAGACATAAACAGTGATATAAATAGCAATATATAATTTATAAATAATAATATTATAAAAATAAATGTAAAAATAAAATAAATGTAAAGATGAAATAAAAATAAATGTAAAAATAAAATTAAAATAAATTTCACCTGCGGGCTGTGTATGATAATAAAATGATTTCAAATTACTACTAAATAAAGTTGACCCATGTGCACTGTCAGGTAGTCTTTAAGTGAAGGAAAGAACAGGATACGATAAAATTACGTTATTAAGCTAAAAAAAAAAAAAAAAAAACACCAACGACATTTTAGTAATCTTTAACATTAAGAGTTTCTGCAAGTGAATCGAAACGCATCACTCAAAGTATCAAACTGATGTTTAAATTGACATATTGACTGACAATTGACAGCTAGTAGCAGTGATATTGTTATTGTCCATTATGTCAATCTACAATAAATAAAAATAAAAAAAGCAAAGCACTGTGTCGTGTCGGTAGAACGAAAAACGAAAACAAAGCACAAATTAAGAACGCAAAAGCAAGGAAGGACAAAAATTCAAGACTACCTGTAGTGCACTTAATAAGTATTCACTACAGTATTCCGTCACCAAGGCTATCGAAGTTCTACACACTATTACTTCCTCGCGGCCGCACGCTTGCCCTTTGTGGCATTAGTGCTCTTGACATCCGTGGACACCAGCGTGTTAGGACCCGCCGCATCTGGCTGTTGACGCTGCCCGATGTCACTCCAGTCCTCTCTACAAGCAACCCGATGTTTCGTGCCGTCTGCTGCGAGGACATGTACAGAGCCTTCTTTGGTCCAGCAGTTAGCTACACCAAATTTTTCGCGTGTCGCCATGAAGAGGTCATGCCGCGTCCTTGTGAGAAACTCTGAGATGGTGATACCTGTGCCTTTTAGTTTAGTTTTATCAAACCATATAGTGTCCCGCAGTGCCAAACTATGCAACTTGATCACAATTGGTCTGGGTTTGTGAACAGTGGTCCGCCCCAACCTATGGCAGCGTTTAATATCACCTACACTGAAATTGTTCAATTTAATGCTGTCAGTAATGACCTGTGTAACAACTTGTGCGGTATCTTCCTTGGACTTCTCCGCCACTCCATGAAGCAACAACATCTTCCTGCGGCCACGCATCTCCAGATCATCCACACTTCGAGCAAGCATATGGACTTGTTGCTGTAGGACATTAAGCGCTTGAACAATGAATGAGCGGAAAGCTGTAAACTCTGTAGCCAAGGAGGTATTGGATGAAACGCTGGGGGCTTTAAGCAATTGAGCCTCAAACTCTGCCATCTTCTTGTGGAACAGATCCATCATATCGGTCATACTGCTCTTGATAGATTCCATTGTGGTGATGAATGGGTGTGGTCACTTAAGAACTTTGTAAATAAGTGTTATAATTATAGGAAAACACTAGTCCAGCAGGTAAATTTAACTAGCTAGCTGTTGGTAGCATTAAATATATAATTAATATTGTAAATAATAATTTTAAATAAATTTTTAATGGGACTGTTTTTTATTGCAACTGACCTTAAAGCTACCCTCAGAGCAAAAAAAAAATGGTCGAAATACATCACACCACTCTATCCTGACCCTATTCTCAAAACATACCATCACGCCTGTTTTCCCCGAAGGTTTAGGCAGAGGCGTACTAATGTACACCCACAGTTCGCCAGTATGTTTAGGTCCCATGTAATAGGGGGCAAGCCTATTGCCATTAACCGGGCGCAGATTCCAAACACCGAGCTGTTACTGGGAATTTCATAGAAAAACCCAATAACACTTTAGTCGACCTGGGAATCGAACCCAGGACCTCAAGCATAGCAGTCGCGCGCAGGACCACTAGGCTAATGAGGCAGTTCTCAAAAAATTTAAAAACTTTCCACTAATATACCGGAAAGACTGCTACTGTGAGCTTTCTACATTAATTCATTTTTCTCAGAGATCTTTTCCTATCAAGACCAAAGCTTTACTCGAACAGAACTGCTTTTTTATCGTTCTCTTACCTACGTAGGTAAGGATTCTGATCTGAATTAGTAAACTACCTACTTGCATAATATTATATCAACCCGTACTCGACCACAAACCTACATGTTTGACATAATGGTTAAGGAGATAACCTTGCCATTACCGTTACGATTCCCATACAAAACAAATCTTTGTGGTAGGTAATGCACAGATAACTCGTTCCAGTCTAGATATTTAAACTTACTGGAGTATGGAGATACATGATCTGTTCCCTAGTGCGACAGCTTAAAATAGAAACTGAAAAGCGTCTAGTCACCATTTTCACTGACGGTAAAACACGTTATTATTTAGGTACAAGCCTTACCTAGGCTACACCACGCAACGTTAAACATCAGAAAGTTGCCGGCTCTAACCTTTACGCGAGTTCCAAAAATAATGAATGTCAACGCTTCGGCCGGGTCTCTTGAATATGTTAGGTGAGGCGTGAAATGAAATTATTTAGATACTTCCACACATAGCATTTAGATTCTTTGGGACTTATCTCGGGGTTTGTATGAGAGCCGCTTTGCGTGTTGAGAATTAACCGGCAAAATAACGTTGCGCGATAAATCTGGACGGTATTTTTAGTCTGGTAATGAAACTTTTTCAGGCAATGTTTACGTAATCAAAGTTTAACTTATAAAGTTATTTGTTGAATATTATTTGTATCGTTTTAGTTATTTTGAAACTTATCTTTAGAATATTAAACTCAAAATGACCTTTATTATTTCTATTATAAGTTTATTTTGTTCATTTTTAAACTGCGATCAAAGAAGTAGAAGAAGAAGAAGTAGTTTAAAACTTGTCTGTCTTTTTATAGTTCCGTAACTCTTAAATGCATTGAAGGCCTTTATTTCGCAAAATTTTAGGTAGAGATATATTGCTATACACCCACAGTTTGCCGGTATGTTTAAACCCCGCGTAATAAGGGGCAACCGAGTTTAAAGCGTTTTTCTGTTGGTAAAATCTCGTTTAATCGGGATGTTACCCATAACCATACCCATACGTTCTAAATTTGATGAACATCGTTGCAGCAATTTTGAGAACTCTAGGTCAAAATAAAATTTGACTATTCAGTAAATTGTTCAATTATACGACGCAAAAATTTCCCTTTTTTATTGGAGCAAAATTATATCGGTCAAAATTGCATGTAGCACCGTCTCTAATCCACATCATCCAATCCACATAAATGTGACGTCAGACACAGTTGTTACCTCGCCACGGCTCTACCGCGTTTGACTGTACAAACAGCATTTTTAATGCATTTTCTACTAAAAGCCAACTCCGTCCATTCATACGGAATACACTACAGTTCGGAAGTAGCATTGATCATTGTTCACGTAAAGCCGTAGTCAAAACGATTATTTGGTCAAAGAAGGCACATTAACGAGCAAAAAAAGACGATAACCGACAACAAAAATAAATAAATAGTAGATATCAAATATAATCTATATCTTCTTCTTCTCTACTATTATAAAATGGTAAAAAGCTGTGTCCGTACATTGAAAATATTAAAAAAAGTGGGTTAGGGTATATAAACGTCTCCAACACAAAAATGTGTTTTTTTAAATTCTTGTCTGTTTGTTACGGGTTGGAGCAAAAACTACTGAATAAATTTTAATTTTGTTGTCACTATTAGGAAGTATGCGCTCCAACTTAAAAACTGGTGAGTTCTTATCTCAATTAATTTAATGGATCCTGAGATACAGCTCGGCCTCTCTGATATATCTGAGTTGGTTACCCATTCGGTACGGACATGACGACAATGTTCTTTCTTTTGTTTTTACTTGTACCTATCAATATTTAATGTGTATGTATTTGTATTGTATCCGTCTGTTCGTCTGAATAAAAATATTTCTATTCTATTCTATTCTATATACTATAGAGATATACCCATATACAAAGAAGAGATCATCACTGTTGGTTTATGATTAAATTATTTTTGGGATTGAACACAAAAGCACTTGCATACAATTTATTTATAAGTGGAGCAATATAAGGCGACATCTCACCACTAAAGCATTTCTCAGTGCCCGGCAGTGAGGCAGTAACAAGCTGTTGATAAATTAAGTTGTCGAGTTGCCCACAGGGCGGGACTCGAAATTGCTCAATGCAGTGATTCTGAAGAGAGACTGCTCATTTTAAGGTTTACATTATATGTATTGTCTTTTCGTATTTTCTGCTTTAAATGCTAGTTATGCACCAACGAAACTCGAAGCAAAATCGGAGTTGGTGGGCATTCATAAGTGAGATAGAGGTCTTGGGATAGATTCCTAGGTGCAGGAGCAGTGTTATAGGGATTTTCTATGAAATCATCAGTAGCAGCTCGGAGTTTGATTTTGTGCCTGGTTAATGGCTATAGGCTCGTCCTCTATTACATGGGATCTAAACATACCAGCTAATTGTGGTGTACATTAGTACACCTATACCTAACCTTATGTTGTTATAATATATGTGCTGGTGTTGCGAAACTATCCTTCTAAACCAAATCAAGTAGGTATCTATTGCATAAACTTCTTCATTGCTCAAATATATTTGACAAGCTTCCTCCTTTTGAGCATTGTATAGTTTGTCTTTTTAAGCCCCGACGCAGAAAGAGGGTGTTATATTAACATGTGTGTCTGTGTATATCTCCTCGTGGCTCACAAGCAAATAGACCGATTTTGATTTTTTTGTTTTGTTTTAATGGTGACCTAATCAAGAGTGTTCTTAGCAATGATTAAAAAAAACTGGACAGCCGTTTGGAGATTATATCAGCTTCTTTCTAGTTGATGAAGGGATGTAAACAACTTCTACAAGTATGATAAATTTGAATTTGGTATCCTAAATTTGGCAGTGGTTGTTTTTTATAGTTATATTTATATTGAATAAGTAACATTGAAAATGTAGTAACAAGCTATCAAAGGATAAATTTGTAGCCACATTTCTCTAATGCAGTGATGTTCATAAAACACTTCCGCTCTGGAGACTACTTGTAAGAACAGTAAACATTCGCTCTACATTCTTATAAAGGAATTATATTTCTCATGACATGAGCTAATACGAACTCTGTTACAATCACTGCAGTAATGTATTTATTAAAGTCATGTCGTCAGTCAGTCATGTAGGTAATAATCTCCATATTTAAAATCCCATATCTTAATATTCCAAATTTCTTCTCAGGTTGTTTACTCCGGGTCTGTGTTGTTAGGATCGTTATACACGACGGGGATATTGTTTCTCTACAGTCAAGCACTTAGAAAAATTACAATTACTCCAATGAAAAGAAGATTTGATATTGCCTCGGCCTTTATTGTTGTTTACCCTTGCTCCTTTCATAAATGATATTGTATTTTCTTGTTTGCCCTGCACTGTGGGCACAGAAAATCATAGTATGTGTGATCCATGAAAAAATATGTTCTATTTTTTTTATTACTTTTTGTATCTGTAAATTACTGTTACACTTTGCTGATGACTTACTTTATTTAACATTGGAAAATTTGAATAAGGTTTGAGATTTTTTTTATGGGATAGGGGCAAACGAGCAGACGGATCACCTGATAGTAAGCGATAACTGCCGCCCATGGACACCCGCAACACCAGAGGAGTCACAATTGCGTTGCCCGCCTTTTAAAAGGGTTTGCGCCTCCGCTAACCTCACTCACTCGGTGAATCACTCCGGTCGAGCCGGCCCATTCGTGCCGAAGCATGGCTCTCCCACGTCTAAAATTACTACAACGAATGATACAAATTATCAATAAATCAATAATTTAATTTTCTAATCTAATTATATATGGTAATCGTCATATAATGTTAATAATGAAAATATAGGTAATGTAACACAAAAAAAAAATTATGCTAGCAGCACGTTAAAGATAAATCTTGCTTTGTAGAATGGCATATTTTATAATTAAGTACAAGGTAGTTTATTCTGAGCCCCGAGGCATTTCCCCGTATTTTCTTTAATGCCGTCTGTTGCAGAAAAAGTCACTTTTTAAACAAAGAAATATGAAATAATATAGTTTGAGATGAATTATAAAATGTTTATCTAACTGCTTTGTGCGCCTGTGCTGAAGAGGTTATTGTATCATCTTATTTTTATGACATAGACAAGATTTTTTATAAAATACAAAGAATAATATTACAGGCATTGTCAAGCGCTTAACTATATATATACATTATAAAGGCAATTTTCATCGCTGTCGATATGTTGTTGAAGTGTTCTGACTATAGGACTAGTTTTAGCAATAAACTCGCACTTTGTGTTAATTCAACGGATATTATGGGTCGTCAACGCATCAGCAACTCCTTTAGTGTTGCTGGTGTCCATGAGTGACGATGACCACTTACCACTAGGTCGCTCATAAGATGGTTTGCCGTATTAATCTTAAAAAAAAGTATCGGTTAATGCCAAACCCCATTAGAAAAACCAAACCCAATCAGTTTGTGAAAAGTTACAGAGCAATCACTGTACAGAAAGTAATCAAGTAATGAAAATAATAGTATTATAACTTTGTAATCATTTTCACGACAAGTTTTTCTGAAACATTTAGTCCTTGAAACTACTTTAAATCAGTTGGAAACAAATTATGTTGCATTAACGGTAAATTAAAACAGGAAAATAAATTGAAACATTGAGCATATTTACTATGCAATACCAGATAACAGGAGCACATGATAAAGAACGCATAGTATCAAATAAACATCGCTCAGTTTAAAGATTCACATGAGCAAAGGAAATTCAACTTATTCTCCTTGGAACACAGTAGTGAATTGAACGACGAATATAGAACGTATCACTTGCAATTCTATGCCAGAGCAATTGACTCAGGGTATTCCCTCCCCATCCAATATTAATGTACTAGCACTTGTGTGTAACGACTGATTGCATGAGACTGTTCTTGCAGAATCCATTACCGCACGAACACGATGGTAAACACATTGCGGAAACTATTTCTCGTCAATGGATTTGCAAGTATAATGTTTTCAAATTTAATCGGTTATGTAGAGATTTGGTGGTACATATTCGAAGAACTTATACGAGGGTAAGAGTTGCTATAAATAAGGTGAAGCTCGAAAAGTTTATCATACTCTGAAAGGATTCAATCATGAAGGTTTGCTTGGTTCTTGCTGTGTTTCTCGTCGCTTTTGCGGTCGTTACCTCGGCTGCTGAAATAAGAGATGCTGGTTGGTTTTCTTATCTGTATTATATAGTACTCTTTTGATTAGTTTAAAGTTATTATATAATTCTTCTTTCAATATAAATTCTTAAAAAAATGTGTCTGGTGGAGGGTAAAGCAAATGCATAATAGTACAAAAATATACGGGATATAAATGTACAGCACAAGTCTTACCCATATTTTGTTTTCAGAGTCAGCTCACACAATGCAGAAAAGAGAAACGATTAGAGGACCGGACTTCCCAAACCGCTGCGTGTTTTATGAATGCATCGCTAGGTGCAGGCAACGAGGGAAGTCAGGCGGCTACTGCACACTCACTGGATGCCAATGTAATTCACGATAACAATATGAAATTACAAAAAATATACAATCAATTGATATTTGAAATTCTTATCTTGCCAGTATTTTCACCGGTATTAATTGAATAAAAAAAAAGTTTTACACAAATCCAAAGTTTTTTTTTACAATGAAATACAAATTGATCCATTAACAAAAAGTAAAAATAAAAATAGTAAGTTTTTATTAATTAAAAGTTATTTTATTTCAACATTTTGGGTAGCGAGTAAAATTTTACTTACTTACCTCAATGAGGTTCTACTTTACTCAGTTGGTACGTGTTATTGTCATTTTATTCTAAGTTTATGATCAGATATTCACCAAATTTGAATCGGACAAGTTTCCAAATCGGTTTAAAAATGGCAGATTAATCGTGTGATAAACAAAAAAAAACCGGCCAATTGCGAGTCGGACTCGCGCACGAAGGGTTCCGTACCATTATCTATAAAAAAATGTTTGTTGAAAAAAATCATGTTTGTTGTATGGGAGCCCCCTTAAATATTTACTTTATTCTGTTTTTTTAGTATTTGTTGGTATACCGGCAACAGAAATACATCATCTGTGAACTCTGTGTGAATCACAACTGTCCAACTATCACGGTTCATGAGATACAGAGTTAAATAGGGTCCCGTTTTACCCTTTGGGTACGGAACCCTAAAAAACGTAAGTCCGAATTGAGAACCTCCTACTTTTTGAATTCGGTTGAAAACAAGTCGTTTCAAACGTAAGCAAATGGTGATGTGTGTACGAGACACACGACGCTACAACAAGCTTATAAGTTTGACTTTTATACCATTCGTATTCCGTCGCAATAGAGTTGATTTTGAGGTGAAATTGTATAGCATGATATGCTGTCCTGTGTACAAAAATAATAGGGGCGGAAATGTAATTTGTAGCAATTTTATAGGACCCATTTTACTCACGTTTCCAAATTATTATTTTTTTTTTCTGATTTTTCATAAATTTTAGCAAAATAGTTTACATGAAAATTTTTATAGTTTAATATAATTATCAATAACGTAAAAACATACCATAAACATCTCTACTATTAAGTTTATGTCGTCTATACCTATATACTCAGTTAAATTTTGGCTTGATGGAAATCCATTTTCAAAGAAAACTCGACCTCGGAACTTTCTCAAGATCTGTTAACTTACTTTGTTTTTTATTTAAAATCGATGTCTTAAAAAATACAAGTTCAATAACAATGTTAATTATTTTATCATCTAAGTACGTCAGATATATAGAAACACCAAAGAATTTTATTTAAAATCATATATTTCATATTTCCCATATTAAAAGTAATACTGTTTAACTAATATTATAAATACTGCTTGAAAATTAATAATAATAACATGTGCGCCAGCTGACAGTAGCAATGAATAAATTATTAAGTACCCCAAACATTGATTTGAATTCTATTTTGTATAACGCCTTAGTAACTTAACAGACAGAAATGTGTTTGCTGGGAAGTTTGTTGCGCCGCTTCTACTTCCCAGCGAAAACACTAGGAAGCGGAGAAGGGCGGGCGTTTTGCGGGCTGCCTATATTGTAAAAATGACGTTCAAAAAGTACTACCTAGTAGTCTATATTGAATAAATGATTTTGACTTTGACTTTGAATAGTCTAATGAATAAAAAAAAGTTTACAAAATAGCTATTTAAATCTAATAAAATAATGCAACAATAATATGTACAAATGGTTAATAACTATAAATTTCTAGTACATACCTATAAGCTGAGCTCGCATTGTAATACATAGCTTTGCTTTCAATGAAAGTCCAGCTTATACTAAAAGTGAATAGCATTGATATGTATTGATCGCCGAGAGTACCTACTTGCTAAACAAATAATTTAATATCTTCCTTTGTTCACCAACCTGTATGGAGGTAAGAAATACTCAGGTATTTGAGTCGGAATTATCGCTATAGTCGGTTTTCTTATGACTTTTTTCGATCCTGTTCCAAAGTAATATGCTTGAACCACCAACTTAGAACAATAGCTTGGATTTGTTGAATCAAAGTCTGTAGAAATTCTATAATTTACATGTATCGTCTTCTTGATTCCGCCGGTTGGGTTATAGTACTTGTGGTCAGCCCAAACAGCAGCTTGGCTTGCAACCGAGCTGTCAGGACAACGGTACACTGTGGTCCAATCCGAGGCATGCTCGTCAAACCACTTGTCTTTCGGAATTTGCCTGTTATTGTCCTTGATGCCAGTGTTCCATCCGTCGCCACCAGGCATCTCCAACACCCAGTAATCGGTAGTCATGATCGCTGCGTGACCAAGTAACCCTCCAATACCACGCCCCGTGATCAAAATGTCTCCTTTCCTCACAGTAGCAACGAAGCGTCTCTTATTATCCGCCGTGCTGCGCTTACTTATTTTCCTTTCGAACAAAGACTCCTGAGTATCAGGCAATATCCCGAAGTTGTTCATAACGAGCCACTCGTGGTAATTAATCGGCTGAGTGCCGTTCAATGAAATGTATTCCTTGTACAAATCTTTGAAAATGTTTTTCTCGTCCCGTTCAAACGTTTCTATTGCGTATTTTTCGGGATTGATGATTCCCATGTGGACCCCGATGCTGTAGACTGTCGCTGTCTGGTTCGATACTGCGTCATTCTGCCCTGAAAACAATAAATTGCAAACCGCCATTTTATTGTTCATTCAGTTCCATTTTCGTAACAAAAAGGTGACATATTAACGTATCGTTGCGATATATCATTTTGCTTGACAAGTATGCAGATGTGACCATTCCGTAGTGGTCACATCTAAAATATACAAATTTATAAAGAAAACTGTGCAAAGAATATAAATTAGGACATCAGCTTACCAGAATAGTCTTGTTCTTCGGACGCCTGCGATCCTACAATGATTAGGAATATATAAAGATACACCTGTCTAAACTCCATGGTGATGTCTTCAGTAGTGAATAAATTAATAAATCACCAGTTCCATTTAAATACAGTCTAATTGAGCAATGCAAGGCTGTAAGACTTCAAAGAATACACAATACTTAAGATTAGGGGATGTACAGTTGATGACACAGATTTTATGAATCTGTTATACGGCAATGACTGAATGATAAAACGCAGTCGTTTCATTGTTAAAACATTTCATTATGATAAGGATAACTAGTCATCGAGATTAAAAAGTATTCTGATTATTGTTTCAAGAAATAACAATCAAGAATCCTAGGTTCGATTCCAAAGTCTATGAAAGTCTTATTACAATTAATAGTTTAATAGTTCTGAACGCAACTGCTACGCTAGAGGTACGCTAATAGTTGCAGCTCGGAGTTTCGAATTTGTGCCTGGTTAATTGGCAATAGGCTCGCCCCCTATTATATTTTTTATGTTCTCTATATCCCATACATGGGATCTAGAGTACTACTGGGCGTATATTAGTAGTCACTTCTGCCTAACTCTTCTGGGAATACAGGCGTGCTATCATGTTATGATAAACCATTATACCGGCAAACTGTGTATGTACATAAACATGCAAACACCCCTCTGCCTTTTTATACGTGAAGATTATTTTTAGTGAAGGAAAAATTAGACTGCGGAAAGGATTCGAACCTACGTCTTCTGGTTAGATACACTAGATACGGTTAGATAGCTATTACCACTAAGCCACCGCGAGTCCCACCCACTAGATCGAAATTTTGCTTTCATATTCTGAATTTACGTCTAAAGGAGATAAGTAACATTTTTTTATGGCATTGGGGGGCAAACGAGCAGACGGATCGCCTGATGGTAAGCGATTACCGCCGCCCATAGACACCTGCAACACCAGAGGACTCGAGAGTCAGTAACTGCGTTGCCGGCATTTTAAGAAGACGTTGTATTTTAAAAAGTTTTGCGCCTCCGGTATCCTCACGTTCTGAAACGTTGTTTCACGCCGGTTTTCTGTGAGGCTGTAGTATCAGTCCGGTCGAGCTAGCCCATTCGTGCCGAAAAATGGCTCTCCCACGCTATAAATCGTTAATTGGTTTAAAAAAATCTTTTGATCGTGATGTTATGTTTTACTATGTACAAACCACGCGTCTCACACCAATCCACAAGCGGCATTATAGTTCAGAATTGCAATAAGATTCCATTGTTATCTCTAACCCTTATTTGACTCTCCCAACCTTTTCTCCTTTTGAGAAAATTACTGCAGACATTTATATACATACTTATTCAAACTACGTCGTAAAAGTCGACTGACACACAGCGTCCAACTTTGTCTCCACAAAGATCAACATTTGGCGGTCATATGGGTAACTTAAAGACCTTACTATGCCCCCTATTATTTATTTATTCAAGCTAACCAACAATTGTTTACACACTATATTTATCGATTAATTAGCTATTACATACTTTTAAGTGTAATATTCCCCGAAGGTTTAGGCAGAGGCGTACTAACATACACCCACAGTTCGCCTGTATGTTTAGGTCCCATATAATAGGTGGCGAGCTTACTGGTATTAATCGGGCACAATTTTCAAACTCCGAGCATCTACTGAGAATTCCAGAAAAAAAACCAATAACACTGCGCGACCTGGGAATCGAACCCGGGACCTCTAGCGTAGCAGTCGCGCTTGGGACCACTAGACTACTAGTATTCTATTATCTGTGACTAGTCTAACGAGGTAGTTAGTGTAGTGTAGTGGCCATTTTATTTATTAGAATTCTATTATATCATTGTAAACATTTTTTATTTATTTATAGCAGCAAAATATTATAGGTATACGTAACAATATCAAAATTAAGCTTTCATATTATAACAAAAAATAACACATATGCATATGCATTTTATTTTATTCATTGATTACACACTAATGAGATTATAATTATGTATTTTAACACCAGTCATCGCAATTATAACAAAAATTAAATAAAATTGCAAATTTAAGTATGACACTAAAGAGAGTATAATTATTATCATCATATTATCTGTTTATCTAGCAAGCGTTTAATTTAATGAAATATAACGCTTTAAATGGTTGAAACGGTTTCTACAAGTGCGAATGCGGGTCATTGGAGCTGCATAAATCATGCAGCATGAGCTACGTCATTACCTTTTTTTTTTTGGTCGGAGAAAATGCCTGGTGCATAGCGCAAGACCTGTATTAGACAATCTATACCTAGACAATTGGTATGTATGTGACATTTGTTACGTAGATTAAAGGTCTAAGATAAATCCATTAGGTTTCTTCTTTAGGAAGTCTTCAAGGTTTAAAAACCATTCTCACTAAAAATAACAAGCACTAGTAATGGTGTTTCATCCACATGTTCTTCTCTTCTCTACTATTATAAAATTGTAAAAAAGCTATGTTTGTTACGGGTTGGAGCAAAAACGACTGAGTAAATTTTAATTTTGTTATCACTGTTATGTGCGTAAGTATATTATGTTCCAACTTAAAATCTGGTGAACTTCTTATCACAATTGATTAATCGGATCCTGAGATACAGCTTGACCTCTCTAATGTATAGAGGCCCATACAAAGTAGAGATCATCACTGTTGGTTAATATTAAATTATTTTTGGAATCCATTTCTAATCCTACTATAGCTTTATGTGAGCCAAGCCGCGGGCAAAGGCTAGTACCAATAACAAGGATACAGTTGTAAAAGGCTTATTTGCTCCGACATGTAGCGACATCTATCTTGTGATATGGAGAACTACGCAATCAAGCGGCAGCCCTTCAGAGGACACCGTGAATTCAGCAACGCGTTTGTAAGGAGAGGACCCGAAGCGATAAACAATATTGATATCCTAAATGTGGTGTAGGATATGGGGGAATTCTTCCTTTTTCCATCCCATTTTAGAGAAACACTAAAAAGGCCTCTAGCTAAGCAATTAACACTGCCTTGCAAGCGCCGCCAAATGGTTAGATATCAAGCAAGCCCCGCATGAATAATATTTAGTTATTCAGCATTCATTGTCAATTAATTAGGAATAATTAAGAATTGTAATAAAATCATGTACCTATTCGTATTCTTAACTGTCCTGGCATGGGCAAGGCTCGTAGATTTTATGAACATAAAGAAGAAATAAAACAACAAACGAACCAACGAAGTAACGATACCTTGAAACAATTAAGTCTTGTGTAGAAGATACTCGTACGCATTTTATTCTGAGTATCCAATTCTTACGTGGCGAGTAAATAAATTAACCTGAAGGAAAACACAGACGGCCGTTTTTAGTACCGACAACTTCAGAAACTCTTTTTTTTATTAGAACTTTTCTTATGTGGAAAATCCTCATGTAGGCATGATGGTACCTAGGTATCTTCCGCCCCGCCCGAGGAGATACTAACCGAACCGCCTTATAACCACAACTGCCTTCTTATGTCTTGGGTCGAGATTTGTGAACAAATTCACCACGTCACCGAAGAAATATTTAATAGGATATTTCACTGCGTTAAGTTGCTTAGCCTATATAATTAGCCGACAGGTCTGTACTGTGCCAACGTGGTGAATTGAGGCTTTATATTTAGCCTATACGGCAACGAAGTGATTTTTTATTTATTAATTAAGTCGGCAAACAAGCTGACGATCCACTTGGTGGTAATAAGTCATTGTCATACGAAACATAGTCATATAAAAAAATAAGAGTTTGAACCTCATATTATTCGTCTTGGCAGTCCAGTAGTAGTATCATTAAGCTGTCAAATCAGATCAAATCGTGTTTTTTTGCATTATCCATGTTATGATTGTATATGACAACTAAGCCACCGCGAGTCCCACCTAGGGTTACCATACCTCGGGATTTGTCCTGAAATCTCAGGATTTTTAGAGAATACAATAAAATGTAGTAGATTTTTCGGATCTCTTAATACAACAATTTATTAACTACATAAATTACCTTTAAATTACATTATAATAAAAATAAAATAAATACATTATTGTTTAAAAAGAACATTATTACCAATTTGTCTTGACGCTCGTCTGCACGGCCAGGGGGAGCATAAATATTCTCAGCGAAGAGCAGCCCAAAACTTGGTCTACGTAAATGTAGGAAATGCTCCGTAACTGCTAAGTTCCCGCCCTAGGCCTATCGGCCCCAAATTAGATACTTACCTAGTTAGTCGGAGATCTTTAGTATTCTTTGTACGCTGTTCAACAATCACTCGTGGGTACGCACTTGATTATTTAGAATTTTAGATGAACTTTATTTGAAGCTGAAAGGTAACAGATTTGATACTTTTGTAGAACAACATCGAAGACACTTGCTTTTTTTATCTACCCACAAAGGTCAGAAATTCTCAATACAACACTTGGTAAGGCTTGTGGCTTCTATAAATAAATACCCTACTTTGATCAATCATTCGACAAGGTTAAGCTGCGCTTGCTCGGTCAGTTTATGGATGGATGATAGTTTTTAAATGCTGAAAGAACAACTGCCTGAATAGTCTAGTGATCCTAAGCACGACTGCTACGCTAGAGGTCCTAAGTTTGACTCCCAGGTGGAGCAATTCGTTATTGGGGTTTTCTTTGTAACTATGTGACCGAAACAATCGGACTATGGGTGGTACATTACACCTTTTCCTACCTGTCCGGGGAATACGGGCGAATAATATTTCATGTTATAAATAGTAATTGTTAAAAATGTAAACTGCAAATAATTGAAATATCCATTACAACTAATTCCTACCACGATGAAATCCGTATCATCTTATATTCATGTTATAGCAATAATAACACAACATAAGCTGAGTACAGGTGCAGGCAAGCACATCAAACACCGTGTGTGTGTACTCTACTGAAGCAGTAACGCTGTTGTATGCTAATTATTCACAGAAACTAAATGGAGGGTAATGGAGGATATTAGCGGCACGTTGCGAGTGTCAGCCAATCAGAATGCAGGGTCGTGCTCAACCAGCCAATCACGTACAAGATGGATGTTTCTGATTTAATATGGATGATGTAACCGAACTGTAGTACGTTACTGCCTCATTTATGTGATGGCATGTGTAGTGGACTGGCAGCCTAACTGAAGGATTTCGGTTCGAATCTAGAGTTGAATGGTGTCGAAAACTGACTGTAATTTTGAAGTTATTTTAGTGAAGGAAAATTTCGCAAGCAGGATTCGAACCTGCGTCTTCTGGTTAGGTACACCAGACGCTATGACCACTAAGACATCGGGAGTCCCACCTGCCATGGCGAAATTTGCCTTCACATTCTGAGCTTACGTCTTAAAGGTGACGTCAGTAACATCTATTGAAAAGCAAGTTACTTTGGCTCTCAACCGACATGAATTACGATAATTTCTATGTCGTACGATGCTACCATACCTATTAACTATCGTTAAGTTATTTTAGTGAAGGAAAAAATAATCCTTCACTAAGATAACTTTATAATCTTTGCATGAAAAATGCAAAAAATCACAATTATTTTTTATTCAAAGTGCGTTGGCATTGGAATCTTCCTATATATCAATATTGGATGAAGGACTTCTGGAGTAGGAACACAAAATCTCCCGGCCACATAAGGATCATGATATCAAACAAACAACAAATTAAAACTTAAATTTTATTCTTAACCCACGTGTGAATATCATGATTTTCTTCAACGATAGTGTTGAGCGAGGTACAATGGCAGGTTGATCTCAGACAGGAACCGAAGCTGTTACCTTGCAGCTGACAGAACTCGTCACAGTCAAACTTGCATGACCGCCTCTTTATCGCTGCCAGTGTCCCTTGAAAGTAAAAAAAAAAACAATCTGAGGTTTACGTAAATATGTATCGTTGTAGTACCAGCCTTTTTTATGAGACAGGGGGCAAATGAGCAGACGGATCGCCTGACGGTAAGCAATTACCGCCACCCATGGACACCCGCAACGCCACAGGAGTAGGTAAAGGGTATGTTGCCTGCCTTTTAAAAAGTTTGGGCCTTCGGTATCCTCACTCGACAAAACAAAGCTTAAGCGTTGTTTCACGCCGGTTTTCTCTGAGGTCGTGGATCACTACGATCGAGTCGGCCTATTCGTGCCGAAGCATAGCTCTCCCACGGTAAAATCTCTCAATCTGGTAGAAGATTTTTTCTCAATCTGCTAGAAGTCTTCCTATATGGGTCTTGGCACCTCATTTAAATAAATAAAAAAACCTGTACACTACTTTGACTATCCTTATAATATGGGGCTGCCAAAGCAACAGAGTTCAAACCCACGGTACGCACCTCTGACTTTTCGGAATCACGAGCATTATTAGTTAGGTTAATCTTAATCTATCTTTGGTTGAAACGATGAAGGAAAACACCGTGAGTTTTCTGAACAGCTAACAGCAGGAAAAATTCTAAACAGCTCAAAAGTAATAAACTAGTACCCACGTTCTATACATACGTACTAGTTAGAACCATGACAAATGAACTACTCCATAATATGGTTTCGTAGAATGCAACCGCAATTGACAAAATAACGTTGATAAGAACGCAATATCGCCAAGAAGAACATTAATGGCAATTTATTATGCATGGTCTTTAGTGATTAGTGAATACGTTCAACGATTTACGTAAACCAAATTATGGTAAAGTCCTTTAAAGAACGAATCGGCCACGCAGAAATAGGTAGATAGAGGAAAAACTATATTTGTATTTTTTTTATTTTACATGATTAGGGATATAATCGTAAAACGCGATATGTGCCACTTCTCTACACCTTAACGAAAAACTTCTCAAAACCTCATGGCTTTTCTCAAAACCTACCCTGTACCTGCAGTTTCCCGGTAAGTTGTGGTTTAATATCTACTTATACTATTTAAATCACATTTTTGCTACAAACATAAGAAATCAGATGGACAGAGGCTGTATCATAATTAGTTAACGCGATCATTTTTAGGTTGTGAGAATGAGATAACGCTATAGAGCTGAATCCATCTCTCTCAATCGCTCAACGATCGCTATCACGTTGTATAGTATAATAAGTATTTTGCTTTTTTTATTTCATTTCATTATGGCATTTAAATTAAAAGCGGCGGTAGTATAATGGCTAAGGCGTCGGACTTGCGATCATGTGGTTGCCGGTTCGAAACCCAACCATTGCACTACGTGAACCCATTCGTAACACAAGCATTTTAGCTTAGCACGAGGGGTTAACAAGAATACTAGTGATGTGCGACCAACATTGCTAGTAAGCTTTTATTAAAAATAAATATCATTTCGGAAACCTACGGAAATCACAGTCTACCTATGGGTAAATAACTTATTGTATAACCTACTTGACCTATCTACCGATAGAAGTATTATTATACTAAAGCCTTACGGTGCATCTAATAACCTGAGTATTGCAAGCTTGACCTTTTCAAAAGAAAAAGAATATCATTGCCTGAGAAAAAAAATCAAAACTGAAACATGAAGACTCGTAATATCTCTCAACTCAAGGCTGCTATGACTCTTTCTTCAAAAGGCCTGTTTAGATTTTGCCCTACATTTTAACACACATATCTTATAATACTACTACTACTGTCTGGACTTTAAAAGAGACCATGATTCTCTGAGTATGTTTCGGCGTTTCTTCTCAGAGGTCGTCAGATAGGAAATCATCGCCATCTAGTAAAAAAAAATTAAAACATTGACTTGTAAAAGTGTCTTTATAAGATCTATTTACAGAAATAAATATCATTTTTCATATATCATATCATACCGTGGTATGTTATCACCAATAAATAAATAAATATTTTGGGACATTTTTACACAGCACCATCTAGTCCCAAACTAAACAGAGCTTGTACCTACTATGAGTACTAGACAATGGATATAATACATATACTTTTTTTTGTAAATACATACTTATAATACATAAGAAACACCTAGACGAACACAAACACTTATTTTCATCACATACATTTTTGTGTTCTGTGGTAACCGAACCCACGACCTCATGGTCAGCAGTCCGGTACTCGAACCACTAAACCACAGAGGTCGTCAGATAGGAAATTATCGCCATCTAGTAAAAAAAATATTAAAACATTGACTTGTAAAAGTGTCTTTATAATTATGATCTATTTACAGAAATAAATATCATTTATCATATATCATACTGTGGTATGTTATCACCAAGCTACCTGTAACCGGTTTAACAAGAGACACATTTGATTATTCAGCTGCATAAAAATTCTTGTCCTGTAAAGGTGAATGCCTCAATTCTGTCGATAGCTTTTTATGATCGACACTGTATCTCTACTATTATAAAATCGTATAAAAGCTGTATGTCTGTACATTGAAGATATTAAAAAAACAAGTGGGTTAGGGTATATAAACGTCTTCGAGCACGAAAGTGTGTTATTTCGGTTATCTATCGCCAGATTATCTAACTGCCTCATTAGCCTAGTGGTCCTGAGCGCGACTGCTACGCTTGAGGTCCTGGGTTCGATTCCCAGGTCGAGCAAAGTCTTATTGGGTTTTTCTATGAAATTCCCAGTAACAGCTCGGAGTTTGGAATTTGTGCCCGGTTAATGGCAATAGGCTCGCCCCCTATTACATGGGATCTAAACATACCAGCGAACTGTGGGTGTACATTAGTACGCTTCTGCCTAACCCTTCGGGGAAAAACAGGCGTGATGGTATGTTCTATCGCCAGCCGGGGGAGTTCTCTCGTATCCAGTATCTTTCGCATTGTTTTATTACCAGTTAGTCACTGTTTCTTCCGCTACTATAAATGGAGTCAGGGAATCCCTGACGCTTGCACTAACTCTACATTCAATAGGTTTAGTTTTTTATGTCGGTAAAGTACATAGGTAGATGAGTAATGTTTGTCATTCGAAATCTAAGTATAAGAAAATAATTATGTATAAAGATTCAATTTCCATATATGATGACATTCGACGTCATAACGGAATTAAAACTAATAATCTGAAAACGAGTCTATTTCATAATAATCTCGCGTAAAAGAGTAGCTTCATGGTTATGAAAAACTGATAACGCGCGGTGCAGTCGTAATTCTTTTTAATTTTCTCTATAAAGTTCCAAGCAAGCCGTTAAAGTTAAAAAGGCATGAATGTTCAAGACATTATAACGTTTCGTTTAGCTTGGAAGGGTTCGTTTGGTACGCCTAATACAAATTTTAATTGGTTTTCTGCAATTTGTAGGTCTATTCCACGTTGAGATTCATGTAGTATTTGCGAAAGTAACTATAAGAATATAATATACTTATATTATGTACTAGCCTCTGCCCGCGGCTTCGCTCACTTGAAGCTCAAAAACCAACAATAATGAACTCTTCTTTGTATGGGTGTCTATACATTAGAGAGGTCAAGCTGTATCTTCGGTTCCCCTTAATTATTTGAGATAAGAAGTATACCAGTTTTTAAGTTGGAGCACATACTTTCTAACAATGATAACAAAAATAAAATATATTCAGTAGTTTTAGCACGAACCCGTAACAAACAGACAAGAATATATAAAATCACATTTTCGAATTCGGAGACGTTTATATACCATAACCCACCTGTTTTTTTTTTAATATCTTCAAGGTACAGACACAGCTTTTTTACAATTTTATAATAGTAGAGAAGATATATCATCAGCGTCCATTTTTCGTAACTATGTTGCAGTCGACTAATGGATTGGCCTAGCTAATAAAACAGATGCGGCTGATAGCAGAATTAATATGAAGTGACTTTTGACACACCTCTCCAACATAAAAATACCATCACGCCTGTATTCCCCGAAGATATAGGCAAAGGTGTACTAATGTACACCCACAATACGCCGGGAAGTTTAAGTCCTATGAAAAATGTGGTGAGCCTATTGGTAATCGGCGGCAAATTCCAAACTCCGGGCTGCTTTAAAAAAATAATGGAAAAACCAATTACCACTCCTCGACCTCAGAATCGAATCCAGTAGCAGTCCAGCTTGGCACCACTAGACAAATGAGGTAGTTTATTATCACTTAACTCAAATGTTTAGCAACCGAGCAGACGGATCACCTGATGGTAAGCGATTACCGCCTCCCATGGACAACCGCAACACCAGAGGAGTCACAAGTGCATTGCCCGTTGATTCAGCGTATCTTGGACAGCGTAACCGAACTTGGTGGCGAGGCACCAAATGCCTCCATCCAGGAGCTACTTATAAACTAAGCAAATTTTGGAACAGTCAAGGTCAACAATCACTGTTATATATATGACGCATCGATTAATAAGCAGAGAATCGTGCTAGCAACTGCTATTTTTGACATATCTACGATAAAACAAATAATTAGGACAGGCATCACTATTTGCGAATCACTAACAAAATAAGTGATACGATACGCAAAAGGAAGCACCTATCATTTATATAAGTCAAAATATTGTTTTAAGTAGATAAATAATCATTTCATCGGTTTAAAATCTTTAAAAATATAAGGCTTGTAGGTACCTATTATTTTATTAGAAATCATGAAAATAGAGTAGTTCCTACCATCAATATTTTAAATCGTAATACATTGCATTGCACTACATAATACATTGCTGTGACTGCATACCTATTAGTAGGTATAGGCGATCATTTCAGTCAAAGCCTCCCAATGATGTAAAGGGTTGAGCCATAAATGCTTACTGCTGAGTATGCAATATTATCCCTATAACCGGTACAGTGATACAATTAATTGTGCTTAAATGTAAGGTAGCTGTTAATCATTGGAACATACGTCAAACACTTTATCTTGCTCTCAAACACCGGAATTAAATAATATCAATACAATGCGATTAAATACGTAAAAACTAGTTTTTATTTCAATATCTGATATTCGCGTAAGTATCATACATAACATAACATACCATCACGCCTGTATTCCCCGAAGGGTTAGACAGAGACGTACTAATGTACACCCACAGTTCGCCGGTATGTTTAGGTCCCATGTAATAGGGGGCGAGCCTATTGCCATTAACCGGGCACAATTTCCTAACTCCGAGCTGCTACTGGGAATTTCATAGAAAAACCCAATAACACTTTGCTCGACCTGGGAATCGAACCCAAGACCTCTAGCGTAGCAGTCGCGGTCAGGACCACTTGGCTATTGAGGCAGTTAATCTCGTAAGTATCAGAGACCAATTAATTAATGACAGAAATTAATTAATTTAATTTAGATATACTTTTAAGCGCTAATTGGTTACATAATAATTGAGTCGGTTTATACCTAACTAAGTTCGTTTACCACACGTGATGTATATAATCTTCTCAAGTATTGGATTATCAAACGCATTTTTTTTACAAATACAACTAAGTAAAGGTATTCAATAAATTTGCGGTTTCAAACAAATAAACTCTTCAGCTGTAGTATAATACAAGTATAGATTGTGAATATAAAAATAAGCATTTTTATTTTTATTGCAATTTTTATCACTCTTAAATAGGTCTCTTATCTCAAGACTGAAATGGTATTTACATTATAATGTCATCTGATGAAGTTAGGTAGGTAACTCAGTAATTTTATTATTACTAATAACCTAACAACGAGAGGTTAGGATCAAAGGAAAAAAAACATATATATAAACATATATACATCCTATATACATATGAAAGCAATAAAGATTTGAATTTGAATTTAATAAGAAACGAAACGTTTGTTCTAACTACTTTGTTTAATACACAACAAATAAGAACAATAAGCACAAGCGGTAAAGAATGCTATACTATACATATAAACATATATACATACTATATATTACATGCATGTTACTCTACTTCTTGAAATAACATAACATAACATTACGCCTATACTGACCAGATAGGCAGAGTGTTATTGCAAGCTAGCCTATAACATTTTGCTTTTAAAAAGCCTGTATGTATGTATAAAAAATTTAAATAAGGTTCAGATAATATTCGCTCATATGAAACGGGTTTTATGGAAAGCAGAATACATGTATATAGGGTACCTACATGTGTGAGCGATATTAAAGTACTGATTTGAGGTAAGTGAGACAGGTTATTATACCGATATCTTTAACTAAATCGCTGTTATCTATCGCATATCTTCTATAATAAACAATGTTTATCTGTTGAGTGAAATAATTATTATCATAAATACAGTTAATAAACATTTACCTGTAAAAGAGACAATAATATTCCGGTAGATATGAATCATATTATAATACATACTAACCTTGTGTGCTTAAACATAATATCACTATTACAGTTAAGAAAAATCTTAAAATATCCACTTTCATTTTAATAAATTGCACTAAGCAGACACACTGTGCACTGTGTAAATATTTCACATTGTGCATAAAAACACTGTTTATGCGTTTGTCATCAATATTATACGTACTTTATTGAGCAAATGAGACGATCGACTCATTCATGCCAACTGACGCTAACTTCAGAGTATTAACTAGTGTCACCTCGTGGCGAACATGCGAACTAATTTAATGAAAATTATTGCACATTTTGCATAGTGGTAAAACTGGTTTTGTGCATAAGGATAATATTGTATCGTGCGCTATATATTGTAGCATAACTAGTAATGTTTATTTACGAACTATAATATACTAAGTACTTATAGATAATAGACGAGTTTTTTCTCACTTAGACACTAGATGAAAAAAATACTACTTAAGGGTATTTTTCAACCAAGTCTGTGCAATGCTTCGTTACTATGGATGCGTTTGATATCCACAAATCATATTAATATAGCTTAGCACTGGTGGAAACGGGTTCAATCACTAAACCATGTTTTTTATATGGATGATCGCAACCTCTCTCCGTGCGCTGGCGGCACATCTTCATTGCACATCTTACTTGCCTCGCTACATAGCTTAGCATAAGTGGTTTGGTCAAAGGGGACAACGCCTGTCTCCTCTTACGCGTAGGGGGCCGCAAAGGCGGCCCGCCAGTGCCGGGTCCGCGGACGTATGTGGACGTAAGTGGTGACGCGAAACGCCGAGGTTGGTTTTAGTCGATAAATCGCTCTTTACAGAGCAGTGTCCGACATACCTCAGCGCTTTCCCCGGAGTAGGGGATAGTGCATAAAGCATTTCCAACCCCGTCCAATAAAACCAACCAACTAACTCACTAACTGACAATACTTGAGAAAAAATGGACTTTAAACTGATATTGTTATCATTTCTGTCACACCTTTTACACAAATCATGACACAACATCCTCATTGTTCTCTGGTGAAGTCCCGGATTCCAATCACTCCCGCTATAAAAACCGTTTACAGGAAAATATCTGCAGTATTCGCATTTCTGCCGGTGCTAAAGGAACAGTAGTCATGTTTGCTAAAGTTTTCTTTGTCCTCGCAACGTTGTGCATTGCCAACGCGTCTGTGATTATGGTCAATGTCTTTGATGGTAATTATTTTCTTTTTTTAAGACCTAAAATAGGGTAAAAACCTTCTATCGTGGAGGACTTTACTACCATACAATTTATGAATCACACAAATATTTGTCTCTAATGGGAACCCATGATACTCGGCGCAACCAACAGTAATAAACGTGCAGTCAATTTTTTTTATATAACCTTTCATTCTTTAAATTTTGTACAAAAAATTTAAAGAGTTTATTAAAATATACTTATAAAAGATAAATTTTATCTTTTATAAGTATATTTTAATTTTTAATAGAGTGAAAATTTAAAAAAAATGTACAAGTTATGTATTCTAAGATATGTACTTTGTGAAAAATATAAAAACACAACATAAACGCATTCCTTTTTTTAATACTTCGAGCAATATATAAACGATCTGTAATTGTAAGAAAATATATTTACCTAGATAATCCCGAGACCGAGGTCGCACATAAGCCGCGAGACTGCAACTTCCGAGCTTGCGACCAACTGTGTCGCCGACTCGGGTTCCCCAGTGGCATCTGTATCAATGGTCGCTGCAAATGCGACAACTTCCTCGATGCAGGTAAACTATGCAAAGGCAATGCATTTACGGTCTTTGAAGGGGTTCAGCAAATGCTGGACCACAGCATATCACGGTCGTGGCGAATGCAACGAATCCCATTGCTGTGAGTATAGGGCAAGGAAAGGCAAATGCAGTTTTTAATTGATACAAATCCTTTTCTGTAGCCTAAAAATTCCAATTGCTACGGTGACATCGGAACCTCTATGATTTTTTTAAACTACACAACATTATAGTAACACTTTTTCAAAAATGACCTTTGCTATCCTTGAGAAATGGTTTTTATGTTACGCCTGCCGTAGTATATACTGCAGTATCTTTAATCTACCACTGTGTAATCTCTCGAGTAAAACAGGCGTTATTTTAATATTTTCTTTTATTAAAATCATATTTTGCCGAACAAGCCTATATACATATTTGTTTCTACATACTTATTACTTATTAATATCTATACCTACTAATATTATAAAGAGGAAATATTTGTATGTAAGTATGTTTGTAACGAATTGGCTCAAAAACTACTGGGCCGATTTCAAAAATTCTTTCAGCATTTGGATGCTACGTTATTCCTGATTACCATAGGATATAGAATATTTTGAAAATGTTCGGAATTTCTCCACCCGTGCGAAGCCGGGGCGGGCCGCTAGTTATTTATAATTTGAAACACACTTAGTCTCACTTGCACCAACTTTTTAAATATGTTTAAATTGTATTTAAACAACAAACTGCCTCATTAGCTAAGTGGTCCTGAGCGCGACTGCTACGCTAGAGGTCCTGGGTTCGATTCCCAGGTCGAGCAAAGTGTTATTAGGTTTTTCTATGAAATTCCCAGTAGCAGCTCGGAGTTAGGAATTTGTGCCCGGTTAATGGCAATAGGCTCGCCCCCTATTACATGGGACCTAAACATACCGGCGAACTGTGGGTGTACATTAGTACGCCTCTGCCTAACCCTTCGGGGAAAACAGGCGTGATGGTATGGTATGTTATGTATTTAAACACAATTTTTCATAGTAACTTTGTGTTTAAATACAATTTAAATAAATTTAACAAGTTGGTGCAAGTGGCCCTTAATTCACGACACTATAATCTAAGTTATAAGTGATTGTACATTGTGTTTATATACCTAAGTGTAAATCGTGTTTTTATGCATAATAAACCAAACCATTATTATTATTATAACAAAATATTATTATATTTCCTCATATTAAGATAATCCCGAGACCGAGATCGCAAATAAGCCGCGAGACTGCAACTTCCGAGCTTGCGACCAACTGTGTCGCCGACTCGGGTTCCCCAGTGGCACCTGTATCAATGGTCGCTGCAAATGCGACAACTTCCTCGATGCAGGTAAACTATGCAAAGGCAATGCATTTATGGTCTTTGAAGGGGTTCAGCAAATGCTGGACCACAGCCTATCACGGTCTTGGCGAATGCAATGAAACCCATGGCTGAGTAAAATAGGGCAAGGAAAGGCAAATGCAGTTTTTAATTAATACAAATCCTTTTCTGTAGCCTAAAAATTCCAATTGCTACGGTGACATCGGAACCTCTATGATTTTTTTAAACTACACAACATTATAGTAAGACTTTTTCAAAAATGACCTTTTCTATCCTTGAGAAATGGTTGTTATGTTACGCCTGCCGTAGTATATACTGCAGTATCCTTAATCTACCACTGTGTAATCTCTCGAGTAAAACAGGCGTTATTTTAATATTTTCTTTTATTAAAATCATATTTTGTGGAACAAACCTATAAACATTTTTGTTTCTATACTTATTATTTATTTATAATTTGCAACACACTTTAATTCACGACACTTTAGTCTAAGTCATAAGTGACTGTACATTGTGTTATTATAACAAAATATATTTCCTCATAATAATATTAAGATAATCCCGACACCGAGGTTGCAAATAAGCCGCGAGACTGCAACTTCCGAGCTTGCGACCAACTGTGTCGCCGACTCGGGTTCCCCAGTGGCATCTGTATCAATGGTCGCTGCAAATGCGACAACTTCCTCGATGCAGGTAAACTATGCAAAGGCAATGCATTTACAGTCTTTGAAGGGGTTCAGCAAATACCCATAAATGTCTGCTACTAGGTACTTACAGTAAAAAGTATATGTTCCTAGATAATGCCGAGACTGTCCCAAATGACCCGCGAGACTGCAACTTCCGAGCTTGCGACCAACTGTGTCGCCGACTCGGATTTCCCAGTGGCACCTGTATCAATGGTCGCTGCAAATGCGACAACTTCCTCGATGCAGGTAAACTATGCTAAGGCTATGCTAGTACGGTATACTTTTATTTATCTAATTATTAATGAAATTAAACCACTAACTTTTGCCCCCAGCTTCGCTCACCTGAAGCTTTATTAGGATTAGAAATGGATTCCAAAAATAATTAATACCTAATCAAAATCCAACAGTGATGATGATGATCCCTTCTTTGTATGGGCCTCTATACATCAGAGAGGTCAAGCTGTATCTCAGGATCCGTTTAATTAATTGAGATAAGAACTTCACCAGTTTTTAAGTTGGATCGTATACTTTCTAACAATGAAAACAAAAGTAATTATTTTTTAACTATATGGCGAGCCTATATGGCAATAGGCTTGCCCCCTATTACATGGGACCTAAACATACCGGCGAACTGTGGGTGTACATTAGTACGCCTCTGCCTAACCCTTCGGGGAATACAGGCGTGATGGTATGTTATGTTAGTTTTAACTATATATCTCATTGTAAAAATATGTCAAAATTACATTTTCTATTTTTAAGAAATGGTTGTTATGTTAGACTTGCCATTGTTATGCTGCAACGCTCTCAATATAATATCTCTGCTTAACTTAAAATGTTTATTTTACATAAACACACTATCATTGGTGTTTATGGACGGGGATGATGGATCACGCCTGTGTCCATCACCCCGAAGGGTTAGGCAGAGGTGTAGGTATTAATTTACACCCACAGTTCCCCGGTATGTTTGGATCCCATGTAAAAGGAGGCGAGCCTATTGCCATTAACCGGGTACAAATCCCAAAATCCGAGCTGTTACTGCGACACGTATTGTGGGTTCGATCCCCACACGGAGCAAATATTTGTATGATCTACAGGTAGTTGTTCCGGGTCTGGGTTTTTATGTATGTGAGAATTTGTGTTTGTAAACGCACCGACGACGTTGCTCCTAAACACTAGGTGTGTTTAGGAGCAACGTTTAAAAAAATAAATAAACACAAATTACTTTACTCGACCTGGAAATCGAACCTAGCACCTCTAGCGTAGCAATGGTGCTTAGAACCACTAGGATAATAAGGCATTTATATGTTTATATTAATTGAATAAAAATCATGTTTAAGCACATTCTTGTCTTACAAGCCACTTGCACCAACTTCATAAATATGTTTAAACACAATTTTTCATAGAATTTTTGTGATTAAATACAATTTAAAACACATTTAAGAAATTAGTGCAAGTGACCCTTAAATTAACATTTTTATTTTTCTTTAAGCGTTGAGCAGCAAAAACGAAGAATCCAACCTTATTTCGAGGGCAAAAGAAGGTAATGACGTCACAATAAGGTTTTATTGGGTGCGACCCACATTGCTAGTAAGATTTAAAAAAAAACAGCTTTTTATCCAATTACAGATGACCTGACCTCATCTGCGACTCGCTCCTGCAACTTGGTAGATTGTGACCTCAGTTGCAAACGCCCAGGAAAAACTGGGGGCTTGTGCGGTGGTGATCTGTGTTTCTGTTACTGAAAATAAAGATTTATTGAGTGTAACATAAGACACAATTTTTTTTTTTAAATTAAGTTTGACACTGTTTGTACCGTTACCATCAATATGAGGCTATTATTATACATATTATAAATATTTCGATATTTTTTTATATTAAAACAGCGATCTTGTTTAATATTTATATTTAAGACCTATTTTAATATTATTATTGTAATATCAACTATTACTGTCTGGACTTTAAAAGAGACCATGATTCTCCGAGTTTGTTTCGGTGTTTCTTCTCAGAGGTCGTCACTAGATGGCGCCGGCATTTCCTAACGATAGTTAAAAAATAAAAACGTCTTGTAAAAGTGTCTTTAAAAGATCTATTTACATAAATAAATATCAATAGCTTCTGCCCGCGGCTTCGCCCACTTGAAGCTCAAAAACCAACAGTGATGAACTCTTCTTTGTATAGGTCTCTCTACATTATAGAGGTCAAGCTGTATCTCAGGTTCCGTTTATTTATTTGAGATAAGAAGTATACCAGTTTTTAAGTTGGAGCACATACTTTCTAACAGTGATAACAAAATTAAAATCTATTCAGTAGGTTTTGCGCCAACCCGTAACAAACAGACAAGTAATGTATATATATAAATTTTTGGGTTCGGAGACATTTATATACCGTAACCCACTTGTTTTTTTTTAAATATCTTCAATGTACAGACACACCTTTTTTACAATTTTATAATAGCAGAGAAGAAGAAGAGATTTATCATTTATTTGAAAAAGTGGTTAACAGCAACAAGTACCTAAGGTCCGCTAATTTTCGATTTAAACTTTGTTTAGCAAAATTCTAATGAAATTGAAAACATAAAACAACATTATTCCGAAATGAATTACGAATTTTCATTTTGTTAGATCGCAATCTAAACGGATAGCCGCATTTCGAATGAAACTTTTCGCCAACTTAAACTAAACAATAAAATAAAAGTTTGACTTCCGAATGAAAAGAAATTCGTGTTGATGACGTCAAAGAATAAAACGAACGTTAGGCAGGCGTTGAGTACCTTCTTACCGAAGCCTGCCCTTTGTGTAAGTCCTTACAATTAACTTGAAGGACAACGTCTTCAGACTTGGTAGATTGTTATCTCTGAACTTTGGAGAAGTGGCCCTGTCGGAAGATCAAAGATTAAATAACAAATATGTCTGCGCGAGTTCCTAACATTTCATTAGTTTTATTAAAGTCGTAAAATAGAAATGTGAGTGCGAATGGATTTGTAGTCAGAGAATTGGGAGAGTAAAAAAAAATAAACTGAAAAGAAAATATTATGTAAGGCACAGTAGTATGTAGGGTTTTTATTTAAAATGTAAAGTCAATAAGTATACAGCCAATTTGACGACATCATCGAATACACAGACGGAGACATGGCGTTTATGATGATATATTCATAACATACCATCACGCCTGTTTTCCCCGAAGGGTTAGGCAGAGGCGTACTAATGTACACCCACAGTTCGCCGGTATGTTTGGTCCCATGTAATAGGGGGCGAGCCTATTGTCATTAACCGGGCACAAATTCCAAACTCCGAGCTGTTACTGGGAATTTCATAGAAAAACCCAATAACAGTTTGCTCGACCTGGGAATCGAACCCAGGACCTCAAGCGTAGCAGTCGCGCTCAGGACCACTACGCTAATGAGCAGTGAGTATATTCATTTGCAATAAAAATACTTTTTACGGATTTTATCGCGTTGTAGTATTTGAATTTATTTCCATGTCTTATATTAATATTCGCGTATGTATTAGAAATAAAAAAAATGTGTATATTCCCCATGGCACGTAGGCAAGGCAACGGCAAATACCCATGGAAAAATACCAACATTATTATATGGCGTCTTATCTTATTATTAGAATATCATACTCAATTATCGTCCCGACTTACGTAACGAGCTCATCATATTGACACTGTGATGTTGACTCTAGTACACGGTGAAAATTACCTCAGTTGGTCGGTCGACTATAATTTTCTATTTACGGCCCATAAAGGCTTTCATTTCTAGGCACTTGTTATTGGAAAAGCGTTCCTACAGTCCCCTGTGTAATCTCTTGGTATTTCAGTAAATAAAAGACTGATTTATAGGTTCTATTTGCCTTGCCGATACAACAAAAGTGGCTCTTGTGTCTCAGCTTACGTCTCTAGATATTTTTTAGCAATGTAGATAAACTCGTATTTATTTGTTGCCCTATTATGTTAGTTAACATAAATTGTAAACCTTGAATAGTTGATCCAGTATAATATACTGAAAAATTTAAAGAAGAGCTAACGTCAGCCAGATTGCGGAGGGTACATACTACTTAGTATACAAAAAATCTCATTTCCGTCGCACTAGAATTTGTATTGGAAAATATTGCTGAAATACCGTACGTTTAAGTTCGGGAAATACGGAAGAGTTGCACTTACATCTTATTTAATCTTTATCAAGGGGATAAGATCAGTAAATTATATGTACATGCACTTCTTTAAACTAGCAGAGTTTATTTAGAGAAGTCTAAATAAACTCTCCTAGTCTAACCACTTAAGCACCCTTAAATCAGGCATCTCACAATTCTAAAATGTCAACCCTAGACCTAAACCTACATACAAGTCATAATAAATGATATAATAAGATAAACTTCATAATAACAATAGCTGTGTATTCTTCACAACCCTCAAAACAACCACACGTGATGAATATTAATTTAAGTTTTAATGAGTGAGCCTAAATTCTGAAGACATTGCATCTGAGTTAATTAAGTTTGTTCAAAGAACTTGCTGTGTTGTACATGCGAGAATGATTTAGACGAATGATGAACACGGAATACTAATGAATTGCAATAAGTTGTTTCACCGCCATCACTCTTGTGTTCTCCGAAAAGTTGGGCAGAGCGGTATAACCATAGTTCACCAACGTACCTCTTTAAGAGAGAGACTTTTTTAGTAACTCTACTTTATTGTTGACTGCCTTATTAGCCTAGTGGTCCTGAGCGTGACTGCTACGCTGGAGTTCCATGAATCGGGTAAGTGTCAGAAATCAGTAAAACTCCATATGTCCTGACATTACATGAACACACGGCCCGCATAGAATCTACAACAATGTTAATGTTAAAAAAGATATTATATGTAGGTATCTGTCCCGAACTGACTTTTAAAAGTACATAGGTAAATTAATTGCGGTATCTTACGACGACATGGAGAAAACCGTTGGAACTTGGAACTATGTGAAACGCGGAGTCGCTTGATCTCTCAAAATAGAAACGTCATGGAGGCTCCTCTTATGAATATTAATGTACTGTAAAAACCTCCGTGCCACTGAAAGCTCCGGTGTGTCTACACTGACTGCCAATAAAGAGTGCAAAAGATACCATTGTTATGTTAAATATTGATGCCGTTGCAAATGCAGCCAGTGTATATCTAGTATTAGTTCCTTTGGGACGGAAAGGGTGAATACAATTGAGATTTTAATACTTTTTTCGTGTTTTTTTTTTTTTTCACTTTGCAAAAGTCAACCGATACACAAGTAAACGCCGCACAAATATTGAAGCCACGATCATCTAGGGATAACATACATAATGCTCTTGATATGATACATATGATACCATCCCATCGCACCTGCATACCGCGAAAGGTTAGCCAGAGATGTACTATGTAAACCAACAGTTTGCTAGTATGTCTAGTTCCCACGTAGGGGGCTAACCTTTCGCCATAATCCGGCACCAATTTAACTTGCCACTGAGAATTTCATACAATAAATAAATAAAATAAATAAATAAATAAAATAAATAAAATAACCCAAAAATACTTAATCTACCTGGGAATCGATATCAGGCCCTTTAGTGTAGCAGTCGTATCAAAACATTATTTCAGCTTATAGTATCGCCTTCCCAAATAACAGGGTACTATACAAACTCTCTCCAATACTCACTTCCCAAAGTCTTCAGATAGTACAATGATGTTAGTACCTCAATACACGAGTACGCGCTGTTTACATGTAGTTTACACTCACGTCCCGATTGTTTGACTCGATTTGGGTTTGGCAAATGTAATCGATTTCGGCACAGTCCCCACCCTAGTACCTGGACCCTTCGTAAGTGGCACAATAGGAAAACACCATATAACAACTCATGTTTCCGATTACAAGGAAAATCTATTACTGTAATGGTTGGCTAAGAGATTGGTGTATTCAATCTAAGGTTAAATGTGATTTGTAGACATCATATACATATATGTCAAAGAACAATTAGCAGACACAATAGAAAAAACAATTGTCTCTAACCTATAGAGAATCACCGTTCATTGATAAATTACAATTTTAACATACATTATGGCAGAATAATATTTATCTTACGCCCAAGATTACTTTACTCTATGCGCCCAGGTATTCTCTTGCTGCAATGGCTCGCAGCGCCGTCAAAATTGGCACGAAATTTACGATAAGTAAGTGTTGCCATTAATTGATAGTTTCGATACCAATAAGGAAATTATTAATTCATGGTTATAAAAAATTGCTTACTAGCCCAACTGTCTTTGTCTCGTGAATTTCTTAGGTTTCCTGAATATCATTACCTATATCAAAACTAGATATAAATCACACCAATATATTAATCCTTCAATAGCTGTGGGGACGTCATTGAAGTCTTGATCCGCAATTCTCTTTCCCTTGGTAAGCCATCGGCTCCCAATTGTCATATAAACCTATGAAAAAGTCGGAAGCTGGAATATACTAACAATCAATCCCAAATTTTGACGTGGGAGAGCCATGCTTCGGCACGAATGGGCCGGCTCGACCGGAATGATACCACGGCCTCACAGAAAACAAGCGTAAAACAACGCGTGCGTTGTGTTTCGCCGAGTAAGCGAGGTTACCAGAGGCCCAAACCCTTTTAAAAGGCGGGCAACGCACTTGTGACTCCTCTGTTGTTGCGGATGTCCATGGGCGGCGGTTATCGCTTACCATCAGGTGATCCGTCCGCTCGTTTGCCCCCTATCGGCCCTATCCCATAAAAAAAAGGATTGCGGAGGTATGATGGCTATCGTGTAAAATACCGATATTCAGCCGTATCTTATTCTACTAGAAACCAACCTTCACATGATTGGGATAAGACTAGGTTGCTATTGATATTGTATAATAAACACGATACCTATGTATTTTATTAAAAACTGAATCTATAACTCGACCATCGTACCTATGAATAATTTCACCTCAGTAAATTTAATTATAGGCGGAGAGCACACCGCGCTCCGTTGCCTGGCCGCAGCGCAGCGGTTCATTTGTTAATGTCGTCACAACGCGGGGCGCATCCCTAATTCACTGGTGCAAAAAATACCACCCGACTCGGATAAATTCTGTTAGGGAAACAATAAGTCAGGACAGGTTGACAGTATTATGTCGGTTTTAGGTAAAATAAATACCTACAGTATTCTATTTTCATATCATTTATAACTTCAATATTTATTTAAGCATGGAAACTGTCCCAGTTTCCTAATTAACTGGATTAATTGCAGTAGTTTTTATCAATTCACCAATTAACTCTGTGTCTAAAATTCTGAATTGATACCAAATCACAAATACATTACTATTTTACACGGTAACATTATAGCCGCATTGGTATAATTAGGTAAAAACAGCATAACAAACTAACAAATTAAATTAAACACAATAGAAATACAGTGTACCAATATAACCCATGCACAAATTGAACGGAACTCGCAACAAACTTCTGAATTTGATAGCACAAACAAGGTGCGCAAAGTTTTGCACAAAGTTGTGCACACAGCACACCTTGCACAGGACGCGTGTAGAACTAGCTGAATAATTTACTGACACATATTTGTGCAAAGTGAACTATCCGCGGGTTCTATTCACTCGGATTCCAAAGTAACCTCAGTCTGAGTCCGGCCAAACTTGCCGACATAGATATGCCATCGTATACATAAATACGTATGCTATCCTTTTGTGAACAATTTCTTTGAATGTTGTTTGTAAAACTTTGGAGGATAAGATTGTTAAGAATAAGACACCTATATTCCGCGGAAGGTAAGGGAAATGTATTAATATGTACCTACAGTTCGCTGACAATTATTCTATCATCAACATGCGTGATAAAACAACCATTGCTATAATTCATCACCATAATTATTTATTAATAAATAACAAATAAAATAATATACAGTGTGTCCGGACATGGACTAGCGATATTTTAAATACTTAAATAACAACCATTTTAATACACAAATACACTGTATAATTGGGCCTAATTCACTTCCCCGCTATGTGGCAGCTATTTTGCTGTATGTACAAAAAAATCATATCTCTCAAAGTTTTGGTCTTATTGAGTTAAAAATAGGCTTATTCGGAGGGCAACAATACTCTCTACCGTCTACATTACAAAACATTACCGTCTACATTATCTTTTCTTACTAGATCGAAAGATGTTGAGCTAAGCTACACTACAACATTAAATTTACAACTGTGTCTCTGGCCGAAGTTTATAGTTTATTTGTGTATTAAAGTAGGTGTTATATAAGTATTTAGAATATCGCTAGTCCATGACCGAACACACTGTATAACCATTAACTACATAATATGTAACCATATAGGTACTAGGGGTTTTCAGTCTTCTTTTCACTCGGCATAAATAACGTTTCTGGATAGAATCCGGGTTTTATAAAGGACGAATTTCTCGTCCTTTACAAAGTCCGTTTACAAAAAGACTCGATAACATTATGCGTGGCCTGGAAATCGACCAGCTTATTATCTTGGAATACTTTATGCGTATATCATAAAATATATTAATTAAGTATATTTTTTCTGAAGAGTCAATGATTACATTAGCAGATAGCGATAGATGCAGGTTTTTTACCAGACTACGAAAAGGAAGGGTAATTATTTTAATAGTCTATGTCATGTATGTATGGAGGAATGTACCTATGTGACTATGTTATAACCTTAGGTGCAAACTTATGAAGGTATAATTTTAGACTTTCGTTTTTATTTCTGTCACCCTCTGATAAATAATGTCGAAACAACTTTGTGTTGATGAGTGTCGAAACAACTTGTGAGATGTCACAATGTAATATTTTTCTTTTTCCTAGCTATCATGCAGTCAATGGATAAAGTCTTATGTGCCCAAGACCTATACTCCAAGGCAAATAGCAATCTGAGCGCAAATATTTCAATTCGTTCGAGCACCGTCCGATAGCGCACAGGTTATTTCCTTTGGATGTCGCTTTATCTACAATCTACATAATATTCAGCCAACTGTAGCGTTTCATAATTCAAATCTTTATTGATTGTATTATATCTCTTAACTAGTTGTTCCATGTATGCATTCATCGGATTACAATGAAATCCAGTTCCCTGAGACCAACAATTTGGGTGTCTTCAAGACGAGAGTGAATAGGTACCTTCTAGGCAAGCGCGCTCCATCGTAGACCACTTCGATGCTTAACATCAGGCAAGTTGTGGTCAAGCGTAAGCCTATAAGTTATAAAAAAAATCTTTGGTACGTACGTTGAGTACGGTACGGTAGAGATACCTGCCTGAATTACAGTGACAAATTGTATTCCAACCCATCCCCATTCATCTTATCCATCCCATAATTATCGCCTGTATTCCCCGAAGGGTTAGGCAGAGGCGTACTAATGTACACCCACAGTTCGCCAGTATGTTTAGGTCCCATGTAATAGGCGGCAAGCCTAGTGCCATTAACCAGGAACAGGTTCCAAATTCCGAGCTGCCACTGAGAATTTCATAGAAAAACCCAATAACACTTTGCTCGACCTGGGAATTCGAACCCAGGACCTTCAGCGTAGCAATCACACTCAGGACCACTAGGCTAATGAGGCAGTTCCACCCATCCCCATACCGGGGGATTTAGGATATGAGCACAAATAATTTAAGATAGTCGTGAAATATTTTTGCACAGAATACTACACTTATAAAGATATACATAATAATATTATAACATAACATAACCTAACATAATATAATATTATAATAACACTATTTTTGTTTTTACAGATACATGAGCCAGGAGAATGGGTGAGTGGATTTTAATTAATTTTGACAAGTTATTTTCAAACTCTCTCGCAAGGGACTTGGACAGTTTGAAGTGTGTTACACTGAAATTCATTATGATCGAACGTTCTGATAAGTAAATTGAAAATTAAGTGTAATGGAATTAAGACGTCGTATAAAATGTTTTAATAAAATTCACGAAATTGTTGAATTAGTGATTTCGGGAATTTTCTATAAGATGATCTGATAATAAATTTGTATTGACATCTTTATCGACACAAAGAAGAAGAAATACCTATTGTTTTTATTGTTTTCAGATACATTCCTACATACACTCATGCTTTTCTCCCACAGAAGTAGGCAGAAACTATAGATCGCAACTTGATGCGATTCTTGCATACTTCTTTTGCTTCTGCCAAATTCATCAATTTGCACATACGCGCCAGTTGCAAGTACTGCACACCTGACCTTTTTGAAGGACTTCGCCAATAAGATCGGCGTATATCCTTCTAGGGCGACTTCTACCGCAGCATCGGTAGAGGTCGCTGACATTCGCCTTATAAATCACTTTTAAATCGTCTTTCATTCATGTTTATAATATCGATGTAATCTTTATAATATAGAATTATAAGACAATTGTTTGACTCTTTATAAAATTGAGTAATTCAAACTTAATATTCTTATTTGCACCATGATCTTTGCACAAACGCAGCTGTTCTTACTAATGGCCGGGAATACACTGAATTCGACCTTTGTATCAATCGATTTAGAGGTCAAATTTAGTGAATTCCCGGCATACATATTTAGGTACTTCCTTGCAACTGTGCCTCAAGCAGACATCCTGTATAATTAACCTTCCAATCTTCGCCCTTAATTGAATTGAATAGTCCCATCTTCGCCCTTAATTTAATTGAATAGGCAATCTTTTTTGTTTTAACTACATAATTATCATCGCATCCACTCATTCATCATTGCATCTCTAGATTTTTAGATTTATGCTCCTTATGAGTCGACATTGATTGAGTATTATTTATACAATCTATCATTCATTTGGCTCTTTTATTTTAAATGCTGGACCTTTCTTTGACCCGTCAGCTCTTGAGCTATATCGCTTATTCACGTCATTATGAACAATAAACTTTAATCAAGTGGACGGTAAGGAAAACACAATTTAAATAATTCCAAGTGCCACTTCGCTACACTTGAACTACTTACGGGGTAGCTTGCTACAGAAAAAACACTTCGTAGAAATGTATAACAGCATCACAGAAAAAAACCTAAAACGATTTTTTTATACATACGTCATACAATTATAAAAAAAACTCAATAACACTTTGCTCGACCCGGGAATCAAACCCTCTAGCTAATTATCAACCCTCTATATAATTACCAGTCGCGTTTTGGGACCGTTGGGCTAATAAGGGCTAATAAAAAAAACTATGTCTTATTGAAAAAAAAATACATTAACACATACCAACACAACTTTTGCCCGAAAGGCACGGCAGAAGTGTACTAATATACACCAACAGTTCTTAGTAATGATTTTCGGTGTAATATGGATCAATTCGAACTCCGAGCTGCGACTGAAAATTTCATAGAAAATCCCAATAACACTTCACGACCTGAGAACCAAACCGACAGGCGCGTTTAGAACCACTCCACCAATGAGGAAGTATAAGCGAGTACTCAATATATAATTATAAATATATACTAGCTTCTGCCCGCGACTTTGCGTGAAATTCAGAATTGGGTCCTACCTGGATAAAAAGTAGCCTATGTGTTATTCCAGGGTATAATCTATCTCTGTGCCTAATTTTATTCAGATCCATTCAACCGTTCTGGCGTGAAAAATTAACAAACCTCCTTACATGCTCACAAACTTTCACGTTTGTAATAATAGTAGGATCTATGTAAACACAATAATTATTTTAGATAGCACAAACTCCATTTGTCACAGATGATAACATCATACAATATTGATGAGTGTCAGCTTACTCGGCATTATATTGTAACTACCTGTTTATATGTACTTATATATAATTCATAGTCTATTGTAAACAACTTCATACAATTGGCTATTTGACAGTTTTCGGAAATATATTATATTATTTACGTAGGCTTATTTTATACCTATTAAAATTGTTTTCTTTTCGAAAATAAGTTATTTATTAGGAAAAAGCATTTTTTATATCCATTCATTTTAAATTCGCGCGAAAACAGCCGGTCACGTGACATTTTCTTTCTGTGACGTCATAACTCAATAAACAAAAAGCTAACCTAACCACGAGTGACCACAAAGCTTTTTATAAGCGTATTTTGAATGAAAAGTTTAAAGATTTTTTACTAGAATGGTAAATACCGA
This sequence comes from Acronicta leporina, assembly GCA_947256265.1. Classification (NCBI taxonomy): domain Eukaryota; kingdom Metazoa; phylum Arthropoda; class Insecta; order Lepidoptera; family Noctuidae; genus Acronicta; species Acronicta leporina. The sequence continues at coordinate 4,365,420 of OX366516.1, forward strand.
GAATTTTGCATTTTACCATACACTAATTTCCCTCCCTCTTTAACTGGACATATCCAATAGCGTCGTCACCATAAGACTGTCGCGAAGATCTAAAATTATAAACATAACCTTTTAGTAATTTCAAATCATTTCATAAAATTTTCACTATTTGACCTAATTTAAATTATATATCAATACCTTGTTCATTTCGGTACTTATATTGAAGTTTTCACATTCCGAAACTCAGCAGAGTAAAAGTTAGGATTACAAAAGAAATTTGCGACCATCATTTATGGTCGCAATCTACTTTCCATTTCGCCTGAAACCTCTCACAAGAACAAATCGAAATATTTCTGTGTTAATTTTAAAAAAAGACACACGGCGCTATCAAAAATTATTTTGTTTTGTGTGGTATAACGTCATACGAAATTCAATCATGGCCGCCCGCGTTTCGCATCTTGTAATCCATAGATAAAAAAACTCATTTTATTTTTCAAAAATAAAAATATTTAAAATTTATTTTCATGCCAAATATGTATTGTATAATTATTTTTAACCTTTAAACTACCTTATCAAACATATTTCATTTATTATCGTACCAACTGTCAAATAGCCAATTATATTAATTGATTGTGTTACAGTTGTCAGTTGCCAGGTGATTATTGGCATAATACCTCAATAATAATATGGGACATAAACATTCGTTGTGTAGCAAAACATTGACGTATAAAAGTGTCTGTAAAAGATCTAACGCCTGTATTCCTCGAAGTGTTAGGTAGAGGTGTACCTACTTATGTAACACCCACAGTTCGTTAGTGACTAGGGACCACTAGGCACAAAGTTGCGTTTGTTTAGCGAAATTACTATGATTTTTTTTTACATCTTTTAACCTGTACCTTAGCTCAAAGTTGCAAGAAGGAATATCTTTATATGTAGGTACTGTCTAATTTATACTAACTTAGAAATCTTACAGTCTAAAAAATTACATGCAGACGAATAGAGAACATCCTCTTTTTTGAATTTGAAGTCGTTTAAAATGCAAGTACAAGCACTATAGCTAGACCTAGAATCCTAGATGAACTTATGTACGAGAGCCCTATCAACAGCTAAGTTCAAATTTCCCCAAAAATATGAAAATGATTAGGTATAACTTTTCACCTTTTTATGAGCGTAACCTTCTAAGATATAAGTTATTTATATAGGTTATATTCCACCCTTTGCAATTAACGCTGGGAAATAATTAATTTGCAGGCGCAACGCCGTGAAATGAGTTCCGACCTGGCTAGACTTAGATTACAGTCTGAAATACTTGTAGTACCTATATCTAGGATGTCGAGTTTTAGAAAATACAGAAAAACAACATTTGTATGCATGTTAAATAACAGTAAAAAACCTAATTAATCCATTGAGATACCATAGAGACAGAGCAATTGTCAAACAAAATTGCGCTTGAAAACGTATACCTAATTACCGAAGAAAAAGTTATATTAATCTTAACTTTTGTTTATTTCTAGAAGAGTTTATCCAGTGTCTACCTCCACCTAGAATAATAAAGCTCTGGAATAATATTAGAACTACGTAATGATACGATACGACTATAGGGTAGACCCACCAATTAATATGGATTTAAAAAACATAAAGTTTTCAATTACTTAAAGCCATTCTTATATAACCTAATTTGCCATCACAAAAAAACCTTGGTCAAATTAAACAGCCTATCTCCGATAAACGTTACCATTACAATAAGATTACAGGCCAAAGTTAAAAGAAATTATTACCTATTACGAATAATCTGTTGGTTAGTTAATCTGCCACAGATGTTCAGCCACTTTGTTCCCGTTACGACTGGCTTGAATAAAGCCGTGGAAATTTATTTAAATTTGAATAGAGAGTTGGAACTTCGATTGCTGTTCGAAATTGGAATTTGTTTATCTTTAAAATGCAATAAAACCTCTTGTACCTAATCTCTCTCTATACTATTATAAAATTGTAAAAAAGCTGTGTCTGTATACTGAAGATATTTAAAAAAAACACGTGGTTTATGGTATATAAACCTCTCGTAATACGAAAATGTGATTTTTAAAATTCTTGCCTGTTTGTCTGTTTGTTACGGGTTGGAGAAAAAACTACTGAATATATTTTTATTTTATTATCACTGTTAAAATGCTCCAAATTAAAAACTGGTGAACTTGTTATCTCAATTAATTAAATGAATCCTGAGATACAGCTTGACCTCCCTGATGTATAGAGACCCATACAAAGAAGAGGTCATCAATGTTGGTTTTCTATTTTTACTCCTGATAGAGCTTCACGTGAGCGAAGCCGCGGGCAGAAACTAGTAATGAATAAAATACTTGAATAGTAGAGATAAACATTAATAATATTTATTTTTAAATATCGATTACACGATTTAATTTTACTTTTTTGTGATATCATTTCCTGCATAACATTCAATATGGCGTGAGGATAATTTATCATGTCATGGGTTTTCTTTTATTCAGAGTAAAATTTCTCAGAAACCAATATATTTTGTATTTTGAATGAAATGTAAGGTTCATTGATTACACGAAAAGCATGAATCTTACATTTATTTCGTCCTGACAGCATTGTCTTTCTAGCAATGATTTTCATCAGTCAAAATCAGTTTACCTAAAATGACGAAGTGCTGCTAAATTCGTCTGGGTTGGTACAACCATATCAGCTAATATTCTACCTCTATGCAATAATGTGGTAACATTATTGTGTTCTGCTTTGATGGGAAATGTAGCCAGGGAAATTACTGGGCAACTTAGGTCTCAAGATGACAACCCGCGAGTGATACCAATTTTTCATGCTGTTGTTTACAGATTTTCACATAAACAAACAAAAAAAACCTTCATATATTCAGGAAGTTTAAGAAAGACTGGCCTAATTTCCTCCATAAGTAGCCACTGTATACTCGACGTGGAATTAGAAAAAGTGTTGTAATCATTCTTACTTTCGGAGACACAGTACCTGGCCGAGAGAGACGGGATCATTAATCTACCACGTCGCCAAGGTCGGCCCTTATGACGTCATTCTTTTTGTGGAGCAGTATTTTTCTTTCGGATAGCTGTACGAGATATTACTGCGATTGTATTTTATATCATCGTTACGTTTACGTTTATTTGAAATAACGTAAACCCGTAAATTTCTATAGACTTGCCCTATTACATGACCTAAATTACATCAGCGACCTAAGGTGTACATCACTATACCTTTGCCGTTGATACAAATATAATTGTACGTAAAAATTCGTCGCTTTTCCCATCTCTGTTCTGAATTTCAATTAAAATCTCTTCTTCTTCTTCTCTACTATTACAAAATTGTAAAAAAAGCTGTGTTTGTTACGGGTTGGAGAAAAAACTACTGAATAGATTTTAGTTTTGTTATCATTGTTAAAAAGTATATGCTCCAACTTAAATAGTGGTGAACTTCTTATCTCAATTAAATGATCAGATCCTGAGATACAGCTTGACCTCTCTAATGCCTAGAGGCCCATACAAAGAAGAGATCATCACTGTTGGTTTTTATTATATTATTTTTGGAAACCATTTCTAATCCTACTATAGCTTCAGCTAGTAGAGTATAGAAATGCTATGGTGTGTCCTGTAGAACTAAATGCAGCCCCCGTAGATTTTCTTGTAGGCAAGTGAATATGTGCAGGTAGTCATTTAGTCGGGGGTTGCGAAAATGTTATTATATCCTTTGTTGTAGCCTTTTTTTAATGCTGAGGTTTAGTATTTATACTTATTTCTGAAATTACATCGGTTTTTCCCAAATAAGTAAAATAAAAATAAAATTAATGCCTTCACTTCACATAGTCCATACAAAATCAGTAGTTTATTAGTTTATATTATTCAAATACCTATATTTGAAACACCATCAATAACAGCGATATACATAAAAAATATCCTTTAATAATTAATTTAATTTTAAAAGATACATTTAAAAGCACCCAATTATAACAAAGATCAAATTAATATATTGTATGATAGAATTTTTAAAAAGGTAGATAAACTATTTTTCTGTTTTATCTAACCTTTTAAACTTTTACCAATCCTCTATTTTCATTGTATAACATATTATGTGTATATGTTTATACAATGAAAATAAATATGAAGTTAAGGTTAGATAATAAAATATACAGAGTATATAATATATAATTAATTGTAACAGTGACAGAGATTGGTCGCTATACAGGTGCCATTTTTGAAGCCCAGCAAACCGCAGATGAAGCCGCTCACAGAGTCAGTACAGGCCTGAGTGAAAATTGGTATTTTCACCCCATTAGAAACAGCATTCTGTACAGCTGCTTCTAATGTATCTGTAACAAACAGAAATATTCAAAACGGTTATTTCAGTAACACCGGATTATTTGAGTGATACTGATTGATTCGAGTTACACCGATTTATTTGAGTAACACCGAGTTATTTGAGTAGGACCGAATTATTTAACCGAGTTGAGTAACACCAGGTTATTTGAGTTTAACTGAGTTATTTGAGTAACACCGTGTTATTTGAGTAACACAGAATGATCTAAGTAACACACCAGGCACACATATAAATATTTTTGAGCTTCCTACCTAAATAATGGTTGAGCTACACGATGCCTGATGTATGCGTACCGTCAGTTAGGACAGGTCAAATCAAAGCTGCTATGGCTCTTTCTTCAAAAGGCCTGTCCAGATATTGCCCTACATCGTAACACTCGCATAATATCTAATAATATTATTCTTGTAATATTAACTATTATTGTCTGGACTTTAAAAGAGACCATGATTCTCTGAGATTGTTTCGGTGTTTCTTCTCAGAGGTCGTCAGTTAGGAAATGCCGGCGCCATCTAGTTCAAAAAAATGTAAAACATTGACTTGTAAAAGTGTCTTTAAAAGATCAATTTACAGAAATAAATATAATTTATCATTTCTACTCAGAATTTCCTTGTAGAAAAACCTTAAAATGCGTCTTTACCTTTAACTTCTTTCGACTCTTAGCCAAACAGTAAATTGTTAGTGCTCCGCACGCTTATTACATAAGTCACTTGTGGATACTCTTTATACATACAGATTTTACTTTATACAGATTGGCTAGATATACTGACTTTATACAGATTGGCCTCTCTGATGTATACAGACCCAATATACGAAGAAGAGATCATCACTGTTCGTTTTTGATTAAATTATTTTTGGGATCGATTTCTATTCCTAATAGTTTCACGTGTACGAAGCCGAAATTTATTGGGTGAAATACGAAAGGGTTTGACCACTTTTATCCTCATAATAAGGGCAAAACTGGTTAATGTCATATCTCTTAATTGAAGATTCAATCACTCCAATGTACACTGTGCGATTAAAATAGCATAAATAGGTCACAAGTTGAAAGGAGGTTGACCAATATAGGAAGAAAGAAAGGGTATTCTTGGGCTAAAGTTATATCACCAACCAATCTCCATATTTGTTCGTTCTCAAGGTCTATAGGTACCCTGCTCTGTTCGACGATCTGCAGTTCACCTGTTCCGAAATTAATTAAATAAAAAGCAGCAATCTTGCTCTCTTGTATTATGTTATTTTTACTCACCAGAATTTCCTATGTCAATAGATCTCGATAAATCTCCTAGTGGTGCTATTTCGTCACTCTCTGCATCATCTGGTTCCTCTACGAGGTATAGAACAGACTCCTCGGAATCAGCTGCTGGGCCATCTAGTTCTTTAGACTCTAAGGGTACAGCAATAACCCTAATCGCGTCATCATCGGGCAAGACTTTGCCGTATGATCCTAGCACTAACACACTGATAAACGCAACTAGTACTTTCATCTTGAACGACTTTCTTCTACACTAGTAACTCGCTCGAAGGATTCAATAATAAATCATATAATGGAAAGTATTTATACTCATAGGTAATGCGCATTCTCTGAATACGGTGATAATGTTAGTGTTGACACTCGAGATTGTAATTACAACTCTTATGTTTTCAAGCTGTTGGTGAGTAATCAAAATTTGTTTAAAACAATATCGACTCTATTGCTTTAGAATAAATGTCTGCAATTAAATGGTTCTATAGTTTATATGTTTAATTAGTTGTTTCGTGATGATAATGACGATATATCACTCAATTTTTAGAGTTGTGCTCAGACCTAATATTTTTTATTCTACGATTTTCATACTTTTTCGCTTCCTTAGTCTAAGACAAAGCGATTAGTTCTTTGTCTTTCTTCGCTAGAGATTTAGTGTTATTGAGTTTTTCTGTGAAATTCTCAGCAGTAGCTCGGAGTTTAGTATTTGCGTCCGGTTAATGGCAATAGGCTCGCTCCAATTATATAGAACCCAAAACTACTAATCGGCAAACTGTCGTTGGATAGAAGAACACCTCTGCTTTAAACTTTGGGAAGTACAGACGTGATGGCATATTATGGGAAATACCAGGGCACCTAATATGTTTCCCACGACATAATTTTATTGTTTAATTATCTTGTCTTGTGGATCCGAATTCTTGATCATCTTTCTTCTTCTCTTGGATCGTCTACCACCTGACGGCGGGATATGTTGGACTCGCTCCGGGTAAAAACCGCACTTGTCTTCCCTTGCCTAATCACGGCCTCGTAATGAGTGAATACACCTCTATTTACGCCCTTCGAGGACACAAGGTGTGTGTATGTGTGTATTAAGTAATATTTTTTTTGCAAATCTTTTAAATCGTTCAATTTACCTACTTCACAGTTGTATAGTTACCGACTGTACATTTTTTTTTTTTTTTAAATTATGGCGTCACACTTTTTGTGTATTTGCCAGTGTCAAGTATTACAATAATCAAGTAGGTAATAATTATTTCCCATCATGGGATTGTATTATGGCACCACACTTTTTGTGTTCGCCAGTGTCAAGTATAATGTTCAGTTGCCCCAATAAAACGGTAGAAACTTTATTGAGGCTTCGATGGAGTTTAGGTGTGAACCCAAAAAGTCACGATTTTCAATTTTATATCATTTGCCTACACTCTCACACGTTCACGAACACTTAATGGTTAATTATCCACCATAATTACACATTAAACTCCGGAGAAATTCAAGTTTTGAAAAATAATATAAAATCGACAATGTGCACTTTTCATTTTCCCGCCTCGACTGTACATTTATACATAACTCGTTGATTAAATTATGTTTAAAGCTATAGTGGGCGTTGATTTGGGATTTGCTGCCAGCATTCAAACAAAATTAAAACCTCTTTGTTAAATTTATGTGGAAACCGACTACACATTTATTTGGTGAATCATTATTTCTTTCTTTATTTTATTTTTTTCTTTTAAAGAGATAATTCCTGCACTAGAATAAAGTTCCTGTGTTCCAGCGGTGGACTTCATACAATTAGCGGACACAAAGTACACCCAAACTCCATACAAATATCTATGAAACACATAAATATTTTCCTCGGGTGGGAATCGAAAACACGACTCTCAGCGCAACGGTGGCGTGGTGTTTTTAACCGCTACGCCAAATGTTCAGTCATTAGTTCAGTCAGGGTACGCGCCAGTTCCAACAGCATCCTAAAAACTGTAGCAGACAGGTGGGACAGTCAGATACTGGGACACTATAGTAGTATATACATACTTATAGTAGATTCGCTTACTTGCCACTGTCGCGTTGTTTTTAAATACTTAAATATTTTCTTTTAGTTTGTAGATCTAAGTACTCTGTACTAACATAGTTTTTTAAATTGTTTGTATACTAAAAAAAATGGACTCATAGTCTGTGTTGCCGCCTATGTCACCTGGCGAACCAAGAAGGTGACATGGTGGCATGAGGATCGCGACGACTGCATGTTTTCGGCCACTTCGACCAGTCCCAGAGACGCGTGTTCAACGAATTACGTCGTGGTGGATATATTGTCTTTTGTTTTTTCTCTATTGTTTTACACATCAAATTTACACTTCCTTGTAAACACGCATAAATAAACGCATATTCAAATTATAATATTACCAGCACTATTTTTCATCAATCGCTCAACGTCTAACCCACACGACTATACAGATACCAGGAAGAGCAGAATTATCCTGATTTCTGCAGCAGTCGAGTTTGCAACAGTCTGAAATAAAAGTATTATTTATTTATAATAAAGTTTAGTGATAATTAATGTATTATGTTAGAAAAAATCTTTAACTACGTCCTGTTAACTGCAACAGCGTCCGTTATCTTTGGGGCTATTGTAAAATACTTAAGTATGTACGTAGATATGGATGACGTCAGTCAAGTGCTTTTTATCAGTTTGAAATCACATTCGTGCAAAACACGTGCCATCTTAAAATCACACAAACGAAAATATATTGCTACAAGCCCAAACTCCATGCTTGTAGTCAGAATTTCTTAACAAACCTCCACACCGCTGCTGGCGGTTATCGCTTACCATCTGGCCATCTTACCATCCCATAAAAAAACTATGAAAAATGAAAAATTATAGTACAAAAAGGTTATTCTTACAGTTGAAAATAATGCGATTAGTTAACAAGAAGCAATACTAACTATTAATTTATATTATACCACACCATCATACAAGATAAACAAAGCGACTTAACCCGTTCTTTTTAGATCTACAGTAAATATTTAGTCTATTAAGCTAAGCAAATTTTTAATATAAATTTGATAGCCCCTAAACTTTCTTTCAATTTAACTTCAAAATGTATTTTGTTTAACCTTGTATTGTACCAATGTAAATACCAATCTATACTAATCTCAACTAATATAATAAAAAAGGGTGAAAATTGCTACGTTAATTTTATAAAATCAATTAAAATTAAATAAAATATAAATTTATTTCATCCACAAATAACCCTTAAAATGCTCTTACAAGATAAAATTTAGAAAAAAATCAATACACATTATTACACTCATACCATCACGCCTATCCATTCCCCGAAGATTTAGGCAGAGGTGTGCTAATATACACCAATAGTTGACCAGTATGTTTAGAACTAACGTAGTAAGGGTGAGTCTAATTCCATTTACCGGGCACAAATCCGAATTCCAACGCTACTGAGAACTCCACGAAAGTATCAATCGCGTTTTTTTTATATAGGTATTGCGAAAGTAAGTCTGTCTGTTTGTTTTCATAAGTTTTATTATAGAGATATATAGGACCTAGGAAAAGGACAAGACTACTTTTTGTCTCAAAATGTCCTTTGAAATGCGCTATGAAGCAAATATATCCTCAACATTTCTACAAACATTTGATACGTTTTCGATAAGTTTACGTGGAACACAGTGGAATCAGTATAAACTTCACAGTTTGCAATATTTTGTGAACTATGAACTCCCAGACGTGAGAGCTCGACTGTCAACCCCGTCTTGTAATTAAGGGTGATATTAATACAGAACTACTGAGCGCGTGCCGCGGCGGAGGTATGCCGATATTGCGAACCCGTATTGGTGATCGCTCAAGTGATACGGAATATTCGACATAGCTCCGTGATCATTATATTCGCTTTTCTTTGTTTATTATGTCGGGAATAAAAGACCATTTTTTGTTTTATTTGGCATTAACGCACAAAAAATAATCTCAAATTTTTTTCAATTGACAGAATATTTCAGGCACTTGTCAATAGATGTCGCTGAGTTCACCTTAACACGGACGATGTGGAAGAAATTCTGGGTGAGTGCTCGAAATGGCCCTCGCGCTCGTGTAGCTCAATAGGTCAGTGTGTATCTATGACATGTGGTACATCGGCCTATCTACATGATTGCCTCGTTTAAAAAACCACTTGATCAATGTACAATATACAGTGGAACAAGCGCCCCTTGCACTACGGGTTGCAAATTCAGGACCCGCTTGGAATAAATATTTTTTTGTATTGGCAAGTAATACCTATGTAAATTATGTCGATGTAGGTAAGGTAGAAAGAATGCTTCGGCAACAGGCACGGCAAAATTTATCGAATCGAAAGCTAGTAAGTGCTACTGGTCCTTGAAAGATTTAATTAAAGGTAGCCTCCAACTAGTCGAAATGTCCTTTCTGTTCTCTCCAATGACTTAATCACTGATTGAATAGCAAAAAATCAAACGTAAGTTTTATCGGCGAGCAATGAAGCGTAACATTTTGGGAGTTAAGAGCACTTATGAAATACCACCCTCCGTTACAAACTCCGAGGTTGAAGTGGTGCTGGGCCGGCCACGTCAGCCGCATGCAACAGGACAGGTAAGCGAGGTTAGATACCGAGTGGGTGGTACCCAAAGCTATTCGTGAACGGGGTTAGCCAAACAGACGTTGACGAGATAATTTTGGCCCCTTTTTGCCGACGTTGTATGACGAATCCCAGGATAATCCTTGACTGAGTTAGGCGAGGGCATTGCCTAGCACTAGGGCACAAAAGGGCCACATTTAAAGGGCTAAATGCCCTAATATATTACAGGGTTGTGTTTGTAAACGTGTTCACGTCACAAGTAATAATTGTAGTTTAGGGAAACGCTTAAAAACATTGCTTATCGTAAACAACCTTTATCCGGATGTGTTTTACTTATTATAAAAACATAATAATTATGTAATTTTGAGTACCTAGGTAAGTAAGTATAAGTACTACACAGATATAGTATACTAACCTTTGCCCGCGGCTTCACTCACCTAAAGCTATAGTAGGATTAGAAATGTATTAAACCAAAAAAAGTTTAATAAAACCAACAGTGATGATCTCTTTTAAGTATGGGACTATACATCAAAGAGGTCAAGTTTTATCTCAGGATCCGGTTAATTAATTGTGTTAAGAAGTTCATCAGTTTTTAAGTTGGAGCACATACTTTGTAACAGTCATTTAAAATCTATTCAGTAGTTTTTTCTCCAACTCGTAACAAACATAGCTTTTTTAAAATTTTATAATAGTCGAGATTTTCGACTTAAATAGCTTTAGTCTTTCGATGTTCTTTGTTTATTATTATTAGCCAAGTAGAAAGGCAATACTTATCTAGAAGGTGCTTTGGTTTATCATAAGGAATGCCGTTTATAAACAAATTTAGTGCCTACTTGGGCTACACAGGTGGTCCCACATTGTGTTAACGCGAACATTTGGCTCTTGAGGGAAGAGGATGTCGCTTTACATGGCACCATCCCTCTCTCACAGCGCAAATATTATCGCGTTTTATTATGTTCAACTGAATTTGTTATGGCTAGCTTTTGTTTCGTGGTGTACAATTACCTTTTTATAGACTTGTGTGTGTTCTCGACGTGGCCATGTGCACACACTACAGTTCTGTTAGCTCTATATTACATTGAATGATCGATCGGATTTGACGATACTGGTCGCGGGTTTTATTGCCGCTCGAAATACATATCTAGGTGTACGGGTGTTTGTGTACAAGATACCTACAGGTCATACCTGTACTTACCTACATCTGACGGTTATCTAAGATGGGTTTTTATTCAAAACAAGGGTCAGATGGTAGTTCCTTTTGGTTCTATTTACCTGTATATCTTTACTAACTTTTGGTTCTATTTAACTATAACTGTATGTACATACTTACATTTTTCGTGTTCTTTTCTAGATTTAGGTGCAATTTTCTAGAACATACTCCAAAATACTGACTGTTTCATAATATCGCAATGCGAAACGTTTTGCTCCGCTAGGACTTAGCCCGTAATAACGATTCGAGTAATTCAAAAATATGGACAATATACGTCACTCGTAAATAAAAATAACGTACGAGTTATGAACAAGTGGAAAATCCAGAGTTATCACATACGAAAATTGTGATCTAGATTGATGTTTGTAGATATCATTAGAACAATTTGTAAAAAAAATAATTTTAACCCGATCTTTAAGACCGTTAATGCCAGACAAGTAGATAAATGAATTTTAAAATCTTGTCAAGCTTTTTTGACAAATTAAAATGATGCCTTATTAGCCTAGTAGTCCTGAAGCGCGACTGCTACGCTTGAGGTTCTGAGTTCGATTCCCAGGTCGAGCAGTGTTATTGGGTTTTTCTTGAAATTTGTGCCCGGATAATGGCAATAGGCTCGCTCGCTATTACATGGGACCTAAACATACCGGCGAACTGTGGGTGTACATTAGTACGACTCTGCCTAACTCTTCGGGGAAAAACAGGCGTGATGGTATGTAATAAAATGTATATATAACTCCGAGCTGCTACTGGGAATTTCATAGAAAAACCCAATAACACTTTGCTCGACCTGGGAATCGAACCCAAGACCTCTAGCGTAGCAGTCGCGCTTAGGACCACTTGGCTAATGAGGCAGTTACAAAAGTTTATATTTTTGCAATTCTTGTCAAACATTCTTGATCGTTTGGCTAGAAAATACCATAAACACATACGAAAACGTAAATAACTTGCACTTGAATCTGGCAGATAAATGGGTATCAAAGGCCAATACCACCCTAATAAATAAAATGGGAGAAAAATCGCTGGCAACACCAGAACCCTTCCCGTGGGAGTGCAGTGGCCGACGTTTTTACATACATAATGATGGCCCCCTGTGGTCGACTGAGGTCTGCGGTCCCTGCTAGACAAAACGTTTACGACGGTGCTAGTTACGATCGCTGAGGTCAGAGATTTTAAATCACTTTTATCTAGCACACTGCCTCATTAGCCAAGTGGTCCTGAGCGCGACTGCTACGCTAGAGGTCCTGGGTTCGATTCCCAGGTCGAGCAAAGTGTTATTGGGTTTTTCTATGAAATTCCCAGTAGCAGCTCAGAGTTAGGAATTTGTGCCTGGTTAAGGGCAATAGGCTCGCCCCCTATGAGATGGGACCTAAAACATACCGGCGAACTGTGGGTGTACATTAGTACGCCTCTGCCTAACCTTGCGGGGAATGCAGGCGTGATGGTATGTTTTATCTAGCAAAACACATGAGATATTATTCTAATAAACACATAGATACTTACATTATCCTGTATACTTATAATATCCCATAGTGTCGCTAATAAGGATCACAATCTGGACAGTAATGACTAAACCTCAAAAAATAACATTAGCATAGAATCTATATCTATACTTTAATATATAAAGTTGAAGAGGTTGTTTGTTTGTTTGCTTGAACGCGCTAATCTCAGGAACGACTGGTCCGATTTGAAAAATTCTTTCAGTGTTAGATAGCCCATTTATTGAGGAAGGCTATAGCCTATATATCATCACGCTACGCGAACGAAGTCGCGGGCAGAAGCTAGTTACTAATATATAGGTAAAGCTTGACGAGTTTGTTTGTTTGCGTGCTTGAACGCGCTACTCTCAGGAACTACTGTTCCGATTTGAAAAATTATTTCAGTTTTAAATAGCCCATTTATTGAGGAAGGCTATAGGCTATATATTTATCATTACGCTAAGACCAAGTGACGTTTCCACGCGAACGAAGTCGCGGGCAGAAGCTAGTATATTCAAATCAGTAATAGATTCAAAGTCCTCTTACAAGTCTCCTATTCGACTTTCTATCTGCTTATACTACTATACTATCCTAACTACTTCTATTCTACAACTAGTTATGTTGTATTTTATTATTATGTAAGTAGAACAACAAAAAGTGGCGTAGAACAAGGTCGGTCCATTAAAGTTTTAGATGGAAAGTTGTGGAGAGCCAGTACATCATATAGCGATCATGTAAGGGCCTCTACATACTGGACAATACAGCCCTTTATACTGATCATATATTGGTATAAATGTACTGTGTCTTTTGTGTTGTGGCTGAATAAATATACCTACATAGTATAATTTATTTTTTTAATCAAAACGTTGACCCACACTAGGATTTTCTCCTGTATCGTGGGTGCGTTTACAAACACAAATTCTCACATACACAAACGCCCAGACCCGGAACAACTACCTGTAGATCATACAAATATTTGCTCTGTGTGGGGATCGAACCCACAACACGTGTCGCAGAAGCCGATTGAAAGAAAGAAAGAAAGAAAGAAAGATTATTTATTTTCGCCCATAACGACGCACAAGTTTTTTTTAGCCAAAGGCCAATGTGTCAGTTAGACACTATAAAAATAACATAAACACAAAAAAATAAAAAATAAAAAGAAACAAATTATTTCATCTGACAACACTGGCAAGTGACAACCAAGTGCCAGCACTGCCAACAAAAAATATAAATACAAAAAAACAATAACAAACACAAAGTCAGATGCATAAATTGAACATATAACAATTTTTTATAAATAACTGAGGCTATGTTTAACAAAGAGAGAGATGTGCGTCGTATCAACGAAAAAAGGTCAAAGCTCAGCATGTTGCTGCGGAGATGTAGTGTTACAGCACCGACAGCGCTGGTTTTCAGCGATGACCCTATGATTGCTCAGCCGCTACGCCAAACGTGTCGTAAAATTCGTGTTCATTGGAATAAAACTACATTAGGCTGACACTGATTAGCCCATAAAAACGTAATACCAAAATAAATCGTTTTTTTTTAAATAGCTTACTAGCAATGTGGGTCACCCATTACTAGTATTCTTGTTAACCCCTCGTGCTAAGCTAAAATGCTTGTGTTACGAGTGGGTTCACGTCGGTAGTGCAATGGGTGGGGTTCGAACCGGCAACCACATGATCGCAAGTCCGACGCCCTCATCCATTAGGCTACCGCCGCTTTTTCCAATTTGATTAAATTCCAACACAATTTAATCAAACTATTATATTATTCGGATACCATTAATCTTGGGACCTATCCAACCATCACACGAAAGCAAAAAACGATTTCCTTAGTGAAGTGATGATTGAAAACTTTGAGTTAATACCAATGTCATTGGTTCGAAAATATTGTGTTCATAACACCATAAAATTTAAATTAATACTTTAGGGAAAATCGCTTTTGAGTATTGCCAAGTGTAAACATACCTGGGTGCCGAGTCTACTATTTAGTTGTGTCAGAATTGTGATTGAGTGACTTCAAAATTGTTGATTTTTGACAGTTTTGTCTACGAAATCTGTCATTTCTTATGTCATTTAGTGCCATTGGACGGTCATTCTGAGGCAATTCAAATAGCAGACTTGGGCCCCTGTGCTCGTTACTATACGCCCACAGTGCGCCATTATGTTTCGCTCCCATCTAATCCTGTTGTAAATCCCAAACTCCGAGCTGGCACTGAGAATTTCATAAAATAACCCAATACCACTTGCCGGACTTAGGAATAGAACGCAGGTAGCAGTAGCAAACGAGGCTAATAAAAATACTTTTCACTGATTTTATCGCATTATTTTGATATTATTTAATTCCCAACGCTACGAGTAAGTCGCGATAAAATCCGTACAAAATAGTTTTATCCCAATGTTTAATATTGCTGTAAATGTCAGAAACCAGTATAAAGGCATGCTCGTTATGATGTTCATTGTGAAGAAGTCCTAATAGTGATTTCAGCAAGGAAGTGCACACAGAGCTATCGGAAATTACATTTTTAATCTCGTCTCGCACGCGTTACCACTATTGGGCTTTAGGAGTTCACAACTTCTATGTAGGAAAACTTTAATAAATAAATACATGAGAATATTGAGAAAATACTTGTAGTTAACCAACCCATTTTCAATATTTGGGTGTGGCATACTTCACCTCTGCAGTCTTGTGAAATGAGATGATATTATTAAATAGAACTCGTATCTCGATTCTTCATTTATGGGTAATATTTCTACGCAAGATCTGGACCTAAAGTTAAGTTCTTATCTAACATTTTCTTCGTGTCGTGGGTGCGTTTACAAACACAAATCTTTACACACTCTAGCGCGAAACACTGTAGCCTGTACTTGCCTGTAGCCTGTAATCTGTAGGACATACTACCAACAAAGAATTTTGTTCAATATTGTTCTTTCATATATAGAATAGGATAGGGGAGCAAACGAGCAGATGGATCACCTGATGGTACCTAAGCGATAATCGCCGCACCAATTCCAGAGGAGTCGTTTTGCCCGCCTTTTAAAAGGGTTTGGGCCTCAGGTATCCTCACTCACCCGGCGAAACACAACGTAAGCGTTGTTTCACGCCGTTTTTCTGTGAGGTCGTGGCATCATTCCTCTCTCCATACGGGGATTGAACCCCAAATACGTGGTGCAAAAATTGAACCTTCATCCACTACGCCAAACTTTCCGTCAAAACTATGTAGATAAGGTAAGCCTAGAAGTTATACCTTGATATTATCACAAAGCATTTCATGTGTAAACCTAAGTCACGCTTAAGGCCACTCGTGGCCTTAACGTAACGTAAACGTAACGTAACGTAACGTGGCCTGGGACTCTGCAACTGAAGGTGTAATTATACAATAAACACTTTCATTTCGAACGAATTTTCTTTTATCGTTATGAATGTGTTCCTTGTTCCATGAACATATTTTTTCCGTGGGCGTGCCGGCGACCGGAGTGATACCACGGCCTCATAGAAGACCGGCGTGAAACCACGCTTCAGTTGAGTTTCGCCGAGTGAGTGGGAATACCGCAGTGTAAAGATGTGCACGTGAGAATGAACCAGGGAGTTTGTTGCGCCATTTCTTCTTTCCAGCAAAAACACTAGGAGGCAATGAAGGGCGTGCGTTTGGGGGCTCTCTAAAATATTTAAATAACTCTCCAAAACACTCTGTGACAACACGTTTGACGCAGCGGCTGAGCGATCGGCTTCTGCGACACGTGTTGTGGGTTCGATACCCATACGGAGCAAATATTTGTATGATCTACAGATAGTTAAGATAAGATAAGATATATTTATTTGCTTTAACATGTGTGAATTACAATACTAATGACATGCATGTAATGGTGTTAAAATTATATACATAGCTACATGTTATACCATTTAAGGTGTACAAATATATACAATTGACAAGTGATCTTATTAAAATATAATTAAAAATATAAAAAAAAGAACTTTAAATTATAGCAATCAACATTTGTCATTAAGGAAGTCAAATATATTGTAATAACATTTCTTGGACAACATATTTTTAAGTTTTATTTTAAATAAATTTGAATTTAATTGTTTGATGTCCTTTGGAAATTGGTTATAAATTTTCGGGCCCATGCATACAATACTCCTGTGAAGCAGTGCAGTTTTAGCTGGATGTATACATAATTGATAATTATTTCGTCTACTCCTAACGAAATTATCCGACAACCGTGGAAATAAATGTGGATTATTTCTAACAAACAATGCTACTTCATAAATATAAATACACGGAAGTGGTAGAATATTATGCTTCATAAACATTGGCTTGCAACTATCAGTAGTTTGTAGTACAAACATAGCCCGTATACAACGTTTTTGTAGCTTGAAAGCGATATCTTTATTGGTTGAATTTCCCCAAAATATGATGCCAAATCTCAATATTGATTCTACAAGGCCATAATATGCTGTAAGTAAAGTATCTGTGCTGACAGAGAATGCCAGTTTGTATAGAGCATAAGATGAACTGCTGATTTTTTTGCTAAGTTCATCAATGTGGTTTTTCCAATTTAATTGTTTATCTATGATCAATCCCAGAAATCGGGCCGACGCTGCTTCCTGTATAATATTGTCTTGGTACACTAATTTAATTTGTGAAAAATTGCATATCCGTTCTCGTTGACTAAAGTGCATTATATTAATTTTTTTCAAATTTATTAGTAAGTTATTATTATTTAGCCATGTAATTATTGAATTTAATGAATTATTTATATCAGAATTATAAAAATGTATATCTTTGGAAGCTATAGTTACAGTACTGTCATCAGCAAACAATGACATGGGTTGTATAGTTGCACTTGGTAGGTCATTTATATATACTATAAATAAGAGAGGACCTAAAACACTACCTTGGGGAACACCATATGTCACATAACGCTTTTTCGAGGAGTAAATTTGTTCACTTTTAGTTTTTTCATTAAATTTTGAAATTTCAGTTATATGTTGACGATCTGTTAAATATGATTTAATCAATTCTAGAACATTACCTCTTATGCCATATGCGTCAAGTTTATTAATCAGAATATTATGATCTACATAATCAAATGCTTGTGACATATCGCAATAGATAGAACAAACCGGCAAAGAATTGTCAACGTGTGATAGGACATTATTTAGAAAATCATAAACCGCCATGTTTATGGTCTTATGTTTTCTGAAGCCTTTTTGTTCCTTACACAGAATATTATGCTTTTCTAAGTAGCAATTTATTGCACCATAAAGATATTTTTCAAAAAATTTTGAAAAAATAGAGTTTAATGCTATAGGTCTGTAGTTTTCCATGATGTATTTATTTTCTTTTTTAAATAAAGGTTTTATAATGGTCAATTTTAGGCCTTTCGGAAACGTTCCAGTCGATATACTGAGATTCATGATATGGCTAAGGTGATCACATATATGCTCATTCACTGCTTTAACTATTTTTGTGGAAATTCCATCATATCCGACACTGTTTGTGTTTTTTAGGCTTTTTATAATTCTATAAATATACATGGAAGACTAGGTAGTAGGAACATCGAGTTTTTTTGATGACTTATTGAAGCTGTTGATGCATAACCAGCACCTGAAGTTGTTCCGAGGTGTTTGTGTATGTGTTTGTAAATGCACCGACGATACAGGAGAATGTCCTAGTGTGGTTCCATATCCATATTATGTTGAATAGATGATTTTATTCTGACCTTGAGCTCTTCCATAAAAAGCCAATGACTCCGCTGTACTTACCCCTGTTAACATTGTATGCCCAAGAGGCGAGAACAATCGATTTCAAGTGTACCTATATGTACTGTGCTAACTGCATACAAGGAATACACGATTCTTATGCAACTTCCAAAAAGAACAACACTTGACCGAACAATAGTGGCTTTTTGCGGGCTACTGGCGCTCTCTACCGGTGCGCGGTTGAACTAATGGCTCATTCATACATAAATAAGGTATCGAACAAAAGATCCTACCTCTTTTGTAGGACCTAAATGTTCCAGAAAATAAACTAGCACGTACACTGAGTTCAACATTTCCATGTTATATAGAATGGATATGCAAAATTCTACTCAAACGCTTACAATAAAGGACAATTCCCGCCATACAATTATTTACTGAACTGCACGGGAATAGATCCCGTGACACAAGATGACCCTTCAGCCACTACAAAAGGTAGACAATGTGTTCAGAAACCCGCGAATGTATTGTTAGGTATCAATATCCGGTGTTGTAAAATCGTTTTCACTTTTCAAGTAAAAAATACCCAAAAAAAAATCGAGGAAACTGAAATGGTAGGTAATACTTACGTTGGCAGTGACACCGTCCCTCAGTGCCAAATAAACTAAGATAAAATGAGCTTCTATCATATTTAAAAAAATTAGAAGATTTTGGGGTAATTTTGGCAATTTGGGCACATCAGCCTTGAATTTTAAACTTCATTAAAGTTTACTATCTTGAATATTTAGGGCCACTTGCACCAACTTCTTAAATCTGTTTAAATAATATTTAAACACAATTTTTCATACAAATTTTGCGTTTAAATACAATTTAAACACATTTAAGAAGTTTGTGCAAGTGGCCCTTAATGTGTGTTATTTTATTTCGTTAAACTTGACTTTTGATTTTGATTTTCTTGGTTTGATTGGAATACCTATGTTCCCCTTCCGGATCGGACAAGGTATTTTTAACATAGTGTATAAGCTGTTTTTTTCAGCTCATAAAAGATGTTGTTTATTCTCAAGTCTCAAAAATACTTGAAACCGCTTATTTTTTTTCACCTCCTAAGTAGGTTACTTATCAAGCGTCAAGTTTGATATTTCTGACAACAAACAATTCAAGCTTTAACCCTCCTTCAACTTAATTGATAACGTTATCACGAGTGTGTTTAAAATTGCATAAAATCTACGCAGTTGTCGTAAATAACCTAATCATTAAAAAAAACGAATACCATTACGAATTGAGGGGTCAAAAGCCACTGTGCTGTTTCTTTAGGAGATTATTTAAATTCGAAGAAATTGTAAGATTAGATAAACTACGTTTTTTCCACAGAGTAACATGAACCAGCATTATTATCTTAGTGTACCTACTATGCAGGTTTTGCCAATATTTTCTGCCTCACTAATACCGGTAATACCGGAAAAGTAGTGATAGCCTAGTGATATGACCATTGGACTGCCAAGTCAAAGGTCTCGAGTTCAAATCCAAGGCACGCACCTCTGACTTTTCGAAGTTATGTGCTTATTAATAGTTAATTATCACGCGCTTCAACGGTGAAGGATAACATCGTGAGGAAACCTGCACGCCCAAGAGATATTCTCGGCGGCGTGTAAAGGCTGCCAACCCGCATTAGGCTAGCGTGGTGGGCTATAACCTCTTCCCTTTCATTGTGAAAGGAGACTCGTGCCCATCAGTGGGACATATAATGAGTTGATTATGATTTACCGGTGGTCAGACTCAGGGTCGGTGCCAAGTAGACCAAGTAGTCTCCATAGGATCGACCATTTGGAACCGTGCAACTAGAATTAACGTTTCATAAACATCTTTTTGTGATTTTTTTGCATTTTTCATGCTAAGATTATAAAGTTATTTTAGTGAAGGAAAAATCCGACTCCTTTAAGACGTAAGTTCAGAATGTGAAGGCAAATTTCGACATGGCAGGTAGGACTCGCGGTGGCTTAGTGGTCATAGCGTCTGGTGTATCAAACCAGAAGACGCAGTTTCATAAACACTTGTAAAAGCTTATTTGAAATAAAAACATTTGAACTTGAACTTGAAGACATGGAACATTTCGCAAATAGCATGTGAAAAATCACATGAAATATCTAACGTTTTAAACGTCACACCTGCGATTTTTTTTCACACCACCTAGACCTGCCGAAATCGCACTTCTATGAAAGCGCATTTTAATGAAATCGCATTTTGTTCACGATTTCATTGTGAGTAGCAAATTAGCAAGTATGGTGGTAAATGATTTTGTTAATTTTGTAAGTGTGTTATTTAGCAATATTGTTATTTGTTGGTGGTGTAGGTACAAAAGAGAACTAATACTTAATTAAAATTATAAGGTAAATCAACATATTTTATACCTTGATAAGGAATTATAATAATAAATATTGCGGTCGCGGATAATAAAGAACCTATATACAAAGAAAAATAAAATATGTTATTTAATATAGCTCATATGTTATTTAATTATATAAATACAATTTGTTTTCATTACTAGTAGGTACCTACTTCACCCGCATTGTCCTAAGAGTCGTAGCGTGATGTTAAATAACTTCAAACCTTCCTCAGGAATCACACCGTCCATTAGTGAAAACCGCATCAATATCCGTTCAGTAAGTTTTGAGTTTATCGCAAACAGACAGACAGACAGACGCACCGGGGGACTTTTTTAATACCTACCTAATACCTATGTCAGGATGTTCATACAAAGTAAATAATAAAAATTTTGAACGTAGGTCATATGAGTCAAATGTCAACTGATTAGTTGACACTATTGTTATCGATAATTTATGTATTCGTAGAGCCAATACATCTCTTATGTGGAAAAGCATATTCTGCTTAGCACCAAAAATTTACAATTAGCTACCCAATTGTTACAAAGATTTAAATGTAAATTTGTTTAGAAAAAAATTAAAAGACCTTCTAAGCAAAAAGTGCTATTATAATTTGACAGATTTTATGAGTGATACTTTTTAACATACAATTAAATTATTATTATTATCTATTATTTTTCTACTGTATCCAATTATTATTATTCTATAAAAATGTACCAAATTTTATTTTATATTTTTAAGATTTATATTATTCTACCATTTTGCTATTATTTGCACGCCACACATGGCAGAATATGATGTCGCTACAATAATATTATAAAAGACCTGTATTTTGTACCATATTCATCCAAATAAAGATACTATTGACTATTGACAATAGCAATAAAGTAGGTATATTTTTGATTGATTGAACCAAGCTTTATCGGTAACTAAACATTTTGAATTGTGTCTACATAAATAATAAATAAATAATAATATTCTGGGACATTTTTACACAGCACCATCTAGTCCCAAACTAAGCAGAGCTTGTACTATGAGTACTAGACAATGGATATAACACATTATATACTTTTATTTTGTAAATACATACTTATAATAGACTAGCTGACCTGACAGACGTTGTCCTGTCAAAGTTTCAACTAACCACCTCGAAAAATTTGGTTTTCCATATTTGTAATACACTTAGCGCTATTAACCTCTGAATACCTTATTTCTGACCTATAAATAACTTAATATCAAAAATTTGTTCATATGGTATTGACGTGAAGCATGGAAATATGAACAGACACCTACATAGATAAAAATCTCAAATAACTGATTCGGCATCAGTAAAGATTAACGCACGTTGCATTTTTTTTTATTATTATACATACATACGTG
Source organism: Acronicta leporina (assembly GCA_947256265.1). Classification (NCBI taxonomy): domain Eukaryota; kingdom Metazoa; phylum Arthropoda; class Insecta; order Lepidoptera; family Noctuidae; genus Acronicta; species Acronicta leporina. The sequence goes on from OX366516.1 coordinate 4,387,739, forward strand.
GTATATTATTTAATTATTTGATTAGATGGAAACTCTTTAGTTTCTCAAATAAAGTGTGCGCACTGTATCTTCACTATGGAGTTTTCACATTATAAAATGAGTTACTATAATATGGCTGGATGCTTTAAAGAAGAAAACAATAATTGTCAAAATTGTCAACTCAAAATGACACCTGTTATCGAATAAAATTTTATTGAGGTAATAACGATGTCGTGTTAGTCCGCTAGAAAATAAGTTGTTATTCTTTTTTTACTTCTTTAACCTACTCAAATATTTAGTTTTTACACCGGCTTGTGCTCGCTGGATAAATCCTATGTATGTCCCGTGATTCCCTGTACCTATATGTAGAGTTAGAATAACTGTACTAATAATCAATTCCTGGTCGCAATACTTAATAGTTTCTGATTGATATGCTTATTTTCTTGTTTTATCTTATTTAGTCCCTGTAAGTGTATTTTTTTAATTTTATTACTTGATTCCGTTATAAATTTTGATCCGTGGTAGTCTAGTACAGAAATACTTGAAAAAGAAATTGACTTCAATGGTTATTTTAAAAATTCAACGTTTTCGATGGTTAAAATGTTAATAACTTTTGATAGAGAGAACCGATTTGAATAAAAAATAGCCTAAATGTTAATCCAAGAAACAGGCTATGAATTCCTGCCCACTTCTTCCAAATCTCTTCAGTAGTTATCATTTGATGCGCGATCAAACACACAAACAAACCGACAGACAAACAGACAGACAAAAGTTCCAAAAATAATAGAAATGGGTTGTGTTACCGATTCTGAGTCCCCCAAATTAGTTTTTTTGTAAATATAAGCAATGTACAGACACGGCTCACTTACATTCTTATTATATGTAAGAAGATAAGATAAGACACAACCAGACGAACACAAACACTTATATATTCATCACATAAATGTTTGTGTCCTGTGGGAATCGAATCCACGACCTCATGGTCTGCAGTCCAGTACTCGAACCACTAAACCACAGAGGTCGTCAAAGTAAGTTAATAACACACAATAACGCTTGACCTGGGAATCGAACCCAAGACTTCTAGCGTAGCAGTCGCACTTAGATCTACTAGACAAATGAGGCAGTTTTATAAAAAATCATAATAAGACTACACATACTTTATAATCATTTATTAAAAAAAAAACATAAGTACATTAAAGATAATTATCATTGGTGGATTCGTTAGAAATGTATTTGAAACGAAGCCTAACTGTAGCATCGACAAGTTTGCGAGGAGATACACTGACCATGGTTGTAGCCAAGGAACTTGCATAAGAAGTTACAAGCCCCATCACTACACGACCTCACAGTCATCGGCACATAGAGACTGGTGGTCGCGACCTGCACCGACCCATCACCTGAAAAAAAAACATAGTGTCTTGATTTCTAGTACTTACTACTACTATAGGTAGTACTCAGAACAAAGGTAGATAGAAGACAGGTTTTACGTGGGAGAGCCATGCTTCGGCACGAATAGGCTGGCTCGACCGGAGTGATACCACGGCCTCACAGAAAACCGGCGTGAAACAACGCTTGCGTTGTGTTTCTCCGAGTGAAGGAGAGGTTACCGGAGGCACAAACCCTTTTAAAAGGGGCAACGCACTTGCGACTCTTCTGGTGTTGCGGGTGTCCATGGGCGGCGGTTATCGCTTACCATCAGGTGATCCGTTTGCTCGTTTGCACCCCTATCTCATAAAAAAAGGGAGGACGCTCGTTAGGTTAAAAAAAAGTAGCTGAAAAAATATTAGTCGCCATTTGTAGGTAGGACCCAAATACAAAATAACAAAAATATATACTATCATACCATCACACCTGTAATCTTCGAAGGGTTACTTAGTGGTGTACTAATGTACACCCTCCGTTCGCTGGTATGTTTTATGTCCCGTGTAATAGAGGGCGAGACTATTACTCCTAACACCGAGCTGCTACTAAGAATTTCATAGAAAATCCCAATAACAATTTGCTCTACCTGGGAATCGAATTCAGTACCTCTAGTGTAACAGTCGCGCTTAGGACCACTAGGCTAATGAGGTAGTTTCACGAGCTGGAGTAGCCAGCTAAGTGATCACTCAAAATCAAATCAGTAAAAACCCAAATTAAACGACATTTGAACAACATTTACCGTGTACACTAGTAACAAGTACCAAAACAAAAATATACTTTTGGATACTATAACTATCTTGAATGAGACTAATGAGTTTAATTCTAATCAAATGTTGAAATATTTGATTGGCAATAAACCATTTTAATTTTAAGTATAGTAAGTAAAATTTTAGGTATAGTTAAAAAAACAAATAATCACAAAAAAACATAAATAAAAAACCGCTGCCACTGATTTTGGGTAACGTACATCACACAATATCACATCACCCAACAAATAAGCTATTGCTTTAAAAAGATAGAAAGTTTTTAAAAAATAAATCGTAACGATTTCTTTTTTCGACGACTTGTGTGACCACGATTCTGCTGTGTTCGATTCCCACAAGACACAAATATTTATGTGATGGATATAAGTGTTTGTGTTCGTCTGGGTGTTTCTTATGTATTATAAGTATATATTTACAAAAAAAAAGTATATAAGTATTATATCCATTATACCCATAGTACAAGCTCTGCTTAGTTTGGGACTAGATGGTGATGTGTAAAATGTCGCAGAATATTTATTTATTATTTATTTATTTTGGAAGGAAGTAGTTTATATGATTTTCTTTAAACAAACCTTTTCACGCACTATTTTTACATCGGAGGTCATAAACAACAATGATTATCACAAATTACGAAAATTAATGATTATCTATCACTTACCTTTTTCATGGTTTATTAAGTAGTACGCCTTAAGTAAGTCGTTCATCGGAATAACGTCAGCAAACGCAACCAAAATCATGGCACTAAAAACAAACAGTATGAACTTCATATTAATGCCGATGTGACGACTGCTCTTCACGATCTCAACTCTCCAAATAACCCTAATACATAAACCAACCGATCATTTTTTAGTTGTATAGTATACCTCTGATGTATGTGTTCCTTAAGTTCAGTGAGGCACGGAAATATGTACTCTATCGCTTTTGACATAGATTCGTAATCGTCAATATGTGTTAAGTTAACGTTTTCTAAGAACGTAGGTGGTTTTGAGTCAGCCTTTATCTAGTGTCCGACTGAGCTGTTTCAGTTTTGGCCGTTTTTACCGGCTCCAAAAAAGGAGGAAGTTCTCAATTTCAGTTGTGTGTTTTTTTAATGTTTGTTATGCCTCAAAACTCTATCATTTATACAGAGATTTGGAAAAAAAATATATTCGTGTGTACTCCTGACGTGGTCCCACTCAAATTTGGTGAAGATCCTATATAAGTCAAAGTCAAAATATAAGTTTTCTCCGTGTAGGGAGTGGGTACGGGTTAGAATACTATTCCTCACTGTCTTTCAGATAGACATATCGTAAGAGGCGAAATCTGACTTGCACTGTGATAGGGAGTGATAGGGATAGGGCTTCTGGGATGGCTGGCGCCCACCCTTACTTCGAAGTCTGTCGTAAAGCACCTTGGTGTGTGTTTCGACTTTTGCGCGTAAGAGCCCCATCGGTTGCTCCGGCTCTGGCAGTCTGCAGTCCGTAAGGGCTCTTAAGAGCCCTAGGGTAGGCAACGCATCAGCAACTCCTCTGGTGTTGCTGGTGTACATGGGCAATGACTACTTACCATCACGTGGCTAGTCAGCTGGATTGCCGGCTTAATCCAAAAAAAAAGTACAAGTCTACTACAATAGGGTATATTACACCACGTAAGAAAAAATATATAAATGCATGTTTATGATAGATTTTTAAAAAAGTAAACGAGAAACGTTACTATTTATTTATAAAAATGCAATGCAAATTTTATAAATCAATTTCAAAAATAGTCTTTTTAATCTGTTTTAAAACGCCATCCGCCATATTGGATTCCGACGTGATGTCACTCTTATAGTAACTTGACGTTACTTGGTCTTTTGCTAATGTATTGTTTACTAATGAAGTGACGTCACGACCCGAAGTAGCATGGCGGTTAGCGTTTCCGCGCGAAAATTCAAAATCATAAATTAAAAATAGTTTTTAAGGCATTTTTCGGTTTTATAAAACTGAAATAAAAATTCTACTGGTTCATTACAATCTAAGGATTAATTGTGATAAAGATTTTTTTTTTCTAAAAATAGGTGTAATACCCTATTCTGCTCATAAATGAAATGGGTATAGACTGTTATAGGGAGTATAATTCGCTGTCTGGCCATCGCTTCCGACGCATTCAAGGCTGTTTTTGTTGTCCCAGTGCAATGTCAAAGTGTAATTATTATTGTTCGATACGTCTTGACGGACTGCGTATGTTTGTGATGGCATTGACAGCACACTGCCAAGTGCAATTCACGCGTCCTGTAGCAGAATAACCACTGTTTACGCGTCATTTTTATATCAGCCAATGGTCGACAACTAAACGAAGGCCTCTCTATAGAGAACAAGGAGATTTTTATGCCGCCTGCATCCATCAACTCCCAGTGACTTTCACCAATCCGTCTGTCTATCTCATTGGAAGCTATCCTAAGCAAGCATTTTCCATATCTGGTCTCCACTCAAGGATATTCTTGCCCCAGCTATGTGCCTCAGGTAATTCTAAAAGAAAAACCACTAAAGAATACATTGTGTAATCTCTTCTTCTTCCCACTACCTATAATATATATTATAAAATGTTAAAACCTGTGTCTGTACATTGAATATATTTAAAAAAACAAGTGGGTTAGAGTAGGTACCTATATAAACGTCTCCGAATCCAAAATGTGATTTTTTAAATTATTGTCTGGATCGGCGCAAAAACTACTGAATAGATTTTAATTTTGTTATACTTCTTTTGATCGGATCCTGAGATACAGTTGACCTCTCTGAGGTATACAGACAAAGAAGAGATTATCATTAAATTATTTTGGGATCCATTTTTAATCCTATAGCTTCACGTCAGTGAAGCCACAGAGAAAAGCTAGTACAATAAATATATTCAGTGCGACGCAATGACGTTTTGACGAAAGAGCCAGCTTTTGTGTGACCTGTCCTAACAAACGACATACGTACCTAATATATCACACGCAGGCAATCAAATAGCAGCGATCAAATATTAGAAGATAACATGCCTTTCTAATTACTCTAAATTAATTTAGTAGTTTATTTTAAATTCCCTCATTAGCCTAGTGGTCCTGAGCGCGATTCGATTCCTACCTGGGTTCGATTCTAAGTAGCAGCTCGTAGTTTGGATTTGTGTTCGGTCAATGGCAATAAACTCGCTCTTTACATGCGACCCGAACATATTGGCGAACTGTGGGTGTACAGTCACGCACAGATACTTATGTATACACAAATTCAAAAGCGATTTACTTATAAAGCAGTATTCCCCCGGAAAACTTAGTAATATTGGTAATTGAAGGAATTCGAGGATATTGTATGTTAGGTTGTTTGTCTCATAAAAAGTATTGTGATATATAATCATTTATAAGAAGAAATACAATATACACTGATATAATTGGCAAAGCTGTTGAAAATATAACACTATGTTTAAACAAGGACTAATTGTAGCACCGACAGCTATCGGAATTGTTGCACTGCCCGTGGTTGTAGCCGATGAACCTACACAAGTAGTCACACGCGTTGTTAGTGCAAGACCTCAACGTCATTGGTATGTAAAGAACTTGGGATGCAACCTTCGCCGTGCCTCCTTTTTCTGAAAAAAAAAACAAGTAATATGATACGCCGTATCCAGAAATTCTTTTAGGGGGTAGGAGTGGGGCTAGAGACAATAATTAACGACTTAGTTTTAAACTAGGTAGCTTGGCGCCATCCCTACGACCATGTTTAGAGATGACATTACCAATCAGGGTTAGTTTAATCCTATTAAAAGGCCGACAAAATTATGGGTAGGTACTATTATATACTTTTTAGCTTAAAACGTACCATCACACCAAAATTCCTCAAAGTATTGGGCAGAGGAATACCTACCCACATTTCGGTGGTTTATTAATCTATATACTAATATATAAAGCTGAAGAGTTTGTTTGTTTGTTTGCTTGAACGCGCTAATCTAATATCAGGAACTACTAGTCCGATTTGAAAAATTCTTTCAGTGTTAGATAGCCCATTTATTGAGGAAGGCTTTAGGCTATATATCATCACGATACGCGGACGAAGTCGCGGGCAGAAGCTAGTTAGTTATCCAACCTCCGAGATGCGACAAAGAATTTAATAAAAAAATACGAATAACAATTTGTTCGACCTGGGAAACGAATCCGGGACCTGAGTAGCAGTCCCGCTTAAAAATCTCTAGACTCATGAGTCAGCTTTTGGCAACCATTGCCCAGCGCACTAAGATGTAGGTACCTATCTACTAAAAATTATATTTATCTTGTAAAGAGTAAAACGTTAAATGAAATCGCGAGTTTAAAAATAACAATTCACAAATCACTTACCAATTTCATTGTGTGATGTGTAATACGTCTTAAGCAAATCGTCCATTGAAACAACTCCTGCATGCGCATACGCAACCAAAAGGATAGCACCAAAGACAAAGAGTACGAATTTCATGATGATGATGATTTGACGACTGTTCAGTACGGTTACAAGTCACTTATGAAGTTTGAGTAAACCTGTTGACCATATAAAAGACTATTTATATTTTTCATCCCTCCAGTTAACGTTTCTGAACTTCATTGCGATATACACTCTATCGCGTTGGATATTGATTACAAATTTCAAAAACTCAAGTATTTTGTTTACAAACATTTTTCAAGGCACTGTTTGTGGTTTTGATAAAGTTCTGATGCTATAAGCATTTACTGCGCCGCGGTGCTGCAGCTGAGGCGTTTCATAAAGATTGACATTGTGATAAAATTAACAAACATTAGCGCCAGTTTGTTCAAATGTTCAAGCCTCTAGTACAATAAAATGCGTCTAATAGCTTGCACTCTATGGGCGTGGAGACATAAAGTCCTCTCGCATCTAATACTACCCTGAGTGTGCTGGTAATGGAGTAATCACATAATAGACCAGCGTAGTAGACTATGATACAGTAAATGGGTTTTGGAAGAAAAGGTGCCTTACATTGATGCATGCGTGCTGGCTAAAACTGATCAATTCAAGGCCGCTATGGCTTTTTCTTCAAAAGGTCATTTACAGAGATTGCTCTGCATTGTGTCACAAACATTTTGATATTCTGTCTGTTCTGTCTGAATGTTAAAAGAGATCATCACTCTCTGAGTCCACTTCAATGTTTCTTCTCCGAGGTCGTCAGCATCAGCACCATCAATGTTTTACATCATCATTGACTTGTAAATGTGTCTTCAAAATATCTATTTACATCTATTTTCATTTTCATTTCATTACACATTAAGAAAGGTAACTTATACTTTGGTTCTCGGAGTCTTTCTGAGGGATAGAATCCGTTAGAGAAAAATAATCGACATAGCTCGAAGGATAAGCACGCTGAAGTTGCAATGGCGTGTCTTGGAGAACCAACAGTTCTCAAGTGGAGTCCGCACCTAGGCAAGCGTAGTGTCGGACGTCAACCAACCAGGTGGAGTGGACTTGCGGATGGCGGCTGGCAGTATCTGGATTAAAAGGGATGTGTGTCCAGTTACTAGCAATAGACTCGCCACCTATTCCCTGTCCTATTTCCAACACACACTGACGGTGTATTTTATTAATCCTGTGCTTAACCCTACGGGGAATACAGGTATGGTAACAAACGAACAGACACAGTTATTTCCCATTGATATATTAGTATGGATGGATATATTAATAGGCTTATTGGCATTAATAAATACGACCAGAAATTTTCCATCCTTGCTTGCGGTTAAGTTATCTTTGCTTTTTGTAAAAAGGGTCAGTGTGGTGGCAACCTAATTTCACCTCTGCGCTTTTGTTATTTTTTTTTCTGCGCTTAATTCGTTTCGCTCTTCACGGAGCCTTCAGTTCAATTTTTAATAATATCTAATTGATATAAATAATTATTTTCTGATTTTTGATACACGCGAATATTGAAATAAAACTACTTTTCATGGATTTTATCGCGATATATTGATATATTTTACCAGCTGCTTCGAATCCTATTATAGGATCGAACAAAGGTTACGGTGAGCTCATGCTCCGTGAATAGGATCGCTAATCGTTTTCAAAAATGTAAGATAGCTGTTAGTAATTTTAACATTAAGACGTCCACCATCTCAGTCTACCCGTGACCATGGATGCTGTAAAGGATCCGAAACGACGGGAATCAATATCAATAAAACTCGATAAAATCCGTAAACAGTTTTATATTTCAATAATTCTTTTCTTTTAACTTAACTCCACTTTAGAATATCCTCCTGTATCGTGAGTGTAATTATAAACAGTCATTTTCACAAAAACACACATAAGCCAAGACCTGAGACAATTGCTTGTAGGTCCAAATATTTGCGTTTCCGTGCGGGGATCGAACCCACTACCGGTGCAGCGGTGGTGCAGAAACCGCGATCGCACAGCCACTACGTCAAATGTCGTCATCTCTCGGCTCGTTTGGCTATTTAGCGGCTGTGTGTGTCGTACCGTGCATTGACACTCAAAAGCTAATTAATTTAAGTTTTGCCCGTAGGTACTCGCTTTTGAACTCACCGTCTGGCCATCGCCGGATGCATTAAGGTCATTTTTGTTTACGAAGTACAACGACCCAGTTTGATTGTTAAGCGATGCGTCATTACATACTGCGTTATAATCTTTCTGTTGAATTACAGCCCGTTCTGAACCTACAAGCGTGTCCTGCGTAGTTTGTGAACTCACACAAAGGATCGATAAGTTAAATAATTCACTTTTTTAAGAAAATAAAACATGACGAAAATCCTTGAGGTTTTGTAGTGTATTTTATAACCGATGCACAGACAGGGACTGTCTCGACATTATAATTATGTTCAGTGTATCAGACAAAAGAAAAGTCCAAATAGATTCATATTCGATGAGATACCGTGTGACACACACAAAATACTTATAGTTGAATTTAAAAACTCCTCGATTTTAGCCGACTACGAAAAAAGAAGGATAATGAGTTTAACGGTCTATGTATATGTCGCAGTAGAATTGTATAATTCGCAATTTTACATAATAGCTATGCATGCCATTGTTATGCCACACTACGCCCCTAGCGCCTAATTTTGGAACTATAATCTACAATCCAACATGTCATGTTGAACGTCACTTTTTTACAAGACAGCTTAACATCAATCCGCTGTATTGATGAACGCATTATGTTCATTCCATTCCGCGTGTTGAAAGTACATATATATAAATATATACATACATAACCGAGCTATTTTGTAAAGCAGCTAACAGTTATGTAAAATAGCGAATTATACAATTCTACTACGACATATACGAGTATGTATTTATCGAATGGATGTTTGATCCTTACTCAAAAACTACTTATTATATTTAATAAAAAGTTGTTGATTAAACAGTTTTAAAGCTAAAGAATTAAAAGAGACATTATTTGTACAGACCCATTGCTTAACCTTGTAGATGCTGTTACTTAACCTGTCCTTGCAGATAGCAGTAATAGCAGAAATGGCAGTGTTGAAAACTACCATACCCATCTATCTCCCTGACCCCAATATTTCGTCCCTAATCCCATAATAATGACATACGTATATTTTGCCAACCGATGTACATAATATAATTAAGTAATTATTATCATCAGAAAGTTGTAGAATATTTTTATAAGATCTATATTTTTTCTCAATAGCTTCATCCCGCTATTCCTTTCCTGTAGCCAATAGTTTAGAAGAAAATAATAGGTTTACCTTCATAGTTTATTTCCACAATACCATCACGCCTGTATTCCCTGAAGGGTTAGGCAGAGGCATACTAATGTACACCTACGCTTCGCCGGTATGTTTAGGTCCAATGTAATAGGGGCGAGTCTATTGCCATAAACCGAGCACAAATCCCAGACTCCGAGTCGCTGCTGAGAATTTCATAGAAAATCTCAATAACACTTGGCTCGAACTGGGAATCGAACCCAGGACCTCTAGCGTAACAGTCGCGCTCAGGACCTCTCGGCTAATGAGGCAGTTATATAGGATAGTTAGACTACGCTAATCAGGTATAGTTTATTTCAAGCAAAAGTTTTTTTTAACATACCATTAGATACCATCACGCCTTACCCCGAAGGGTAAGACAGAGGTGTACTTATATACAACAACAGAGTACCGGTATATTTACGTCTTATGGACGATCCACAAATCCAAGCCCCGAGCTTCTACTTAGAAATTCCATAGAAAAACTCAACAACACTGCTCGTCTTGGGCAACGAAGCCAGGACCTTTAGCGTAACAGCCGCGCTTAGGACCACTATACTAAGGAGATATTCTGGCAATGCTTGGGTAGTAAAACATCAAAATAAGTTTATTATATAATCATTTATTAAAAACACAATATACACTGATACAATTAGTAAAGCCGTTGGAGATAAAACATTTCTTTGGTACAGACACAACAAGGACTAATTGTAGCATCGACAACTATTCGAAGAGTTACACTGACCATGGTTGTAGCCGATGAACCTACACAAGAAGTCGCAGGCGTTGTTACTGCACGACTTCAAAGTCATCGGAATGTAGAGAGCCAGGGTAGCGACATTAGCCTCGCCTTTTTCTGAAAAAAATAAGTAGATCGTGATATATTGCCTGTATTTCTTTGTTGGAGACGGAACTACATATTTCTTTAACTTAAACAGTTCCGATTTAAAAATTAAATAGTTTACAATCACGCCTGTATTAACCGAAGGGTAAGGCAGAAGTGTAGATACTAATGTACACTGGTATTACAATATAAAGAGATTTTTTTTTTTAAGAAACAGTGAGTTGAATAGCAATTTCTTTTTTAGATATAAATTTTAGAATTGTAATTCCATCAAATAATTAATTTGGGCAATGTAAAATTTTACAATAAAACAAGAGCGTATGATATTACTATCCACTACTACTACTGCTACTTAGATATTAATATTATTTTCAAACGGGATCAAAAAATTTATTTATTTACATATTTTAAACTTGATCAAAATAATGTCAATCCTTATGTATTCTAATCTTTCTGCTACAAAATGTGTCGTCCTATTTATATAGGATGGGTCAATAAATTTTTAGTTTCTCCTTATCGTTGGTGCGTTTATAAACTCAATTTAAGTCCTTATTATATACACAAACACCCTATTGAAAAAATAATATTTTTCTAGTATTAAATACGTATTTTTGTGATATACAGACGCACATAAGTATCGAATTAAAATTATATAAAATCCTGAAGAAGGTGAGTAGATACAGCTCTTTGTAGTAGTATTAACAGTTGGACGGGGTTAACAAGAATACTAGTAATGTGCGATCCACATTTCTAGTAAGCTTTTTAAAAAAAAAATTCTATAGTTAAAAATAACTATTTATGTATACAGAACTATCAGGCATAGACAGTTAACTTACCGATTTCATTGTTCGTTGTATAATACGTCTTAAGCATATCGTCCATTAAAACGAGTTCTGCATGCGCATACGCAACCAAAAGGATAGCACCAAAGACAAAGAGTACGAATTTCATGATGATGATGATTTGACGACTGTTCAGTACGGTTACAAGTCACTTATGAAGTTTGAGTATGCCTGTTGACCATATAAAAGACTATTTATATTTTTCATCCCTCCAGTTAACGTTTCTGAACTTCATTGCAATCTGAACTCTGTAACATCGGACATTGATTCCAAATTGTAAATTTTCAAATTAATTGTTTATAAAAAAAATTAAAGGTACTGTTTGTGGTTTTGATAACGCTTGGGGTGATGAGTAATATATAATAAGCACTTTCTGCGCTGTAGCGTTGAACAAAGATTAACATTGTCATCCTTTATGATTTTGAACTTTTTTGTCTGTACTTAATTTCTGAACTTTAATTATACCTACAGCTAAATATGCCCTTCGGTTCACATTAGGTCAAGCATGCGTTAAAAACTGCGATATTGTTATTTTCTAACGAAATGAAAATCTACACTAATTTATTAAAACTGGGATTAGGAAAATAATTTTCTGTTAATAGGCCAATTCGGGAGTTTATAGGCTATTTAAATAATTACTATTTTAGTAACCCAGCAAATCGCACAATCAGAAATATTGGATGAAACCGCGAAGCATATCAATCAACAAACTATTTCCATGAGATAGTTACGTTTACTTTTTCTTATAAATAATGGAATGATTTTCCGATTGTGCTATGACATGATATTTACAGTGCGAACAACGAATCAACTGTATTAACGAAATCAATAACTGTATGGTATTTTAACAGCTATTAGTTTAAGTTATATTCTATTATATTTTAGTACTAGCTTCCGCCCGCGACTTCGTCCGCGTGGAATAGTTAGGTACGTAGTCTTAGCGTGATGATATATAGCCTTCCTCAATAAATGGACTATCTAACAACAACAATAACAAGCTAACAAACAAACTCTTCAGCTTTATATATTAGTATAGATATTGTATATATTAAGGACCTTGTAGCCTGAATTAAATAAAATTAGCACCTTTTAACTTGTACGTAAACCAAGTGAAATAAATGAGAACTTTGTCACACTAGCGGTAACAAAGAAAAACAGAATTTTGCTATGACAACATAATTGTCAATTCGACGTAAGAAAAAGTATCTGTACTACTAAGGCCCACTTGCACCAACTTCAAAATTGTTTAAATTGTATTTAAACACGATTTTTCATAGAAATTTCGTGTTTAAATACAATTTAATGACATTTAAGAAGTTGGTGCAAGTGGCCCCTAATACCAATTCGCCACACTTGGCCAGATGGGTAGTTACTATTAGTTAAATCCATTTTAATTCTAGCTTTCTAGGGATCCGTACCTCAAAAGGAAAAACGTGTCTGCCTGTCAAGATAATTTTTCGGCAAGGCGTGGCAGGTATGCGGTGGGATCGCGGAGCATGCGAGAGCGCTGCCCGTGATCCTACCACTATGCGGAAGATGGTAGTGGTGGTGGTTGTTAGGTATCACTAACAAGTTGAAATTAATAACAAATATTTTAAACAAGTCTACGGTCCCTAGGAGCTGTAGAATCAAGCTTCTAAGTCAACGCAATAAGAAATAAGAACTTCTGTGATTTATGCATCATATTTTGACGGTTCGGTGCTTTCATAGTTTGTGAACTTCAGTATGTTAATGATATTGGTGCAAGTACCGAGTTCGTACGGAACACTCGATGCGCGAGTCTGACTCGCACTTGTCCAGTATTTTTTTGTTTTGTTACAGAAAGACTGTCTACGCATGTCTTGGAAAGTTTCAGGTCTTAAGTCCGTGACCCGTTGTTTACGACGTAAGATGAATTAATATGCAATACAATACAATATAAATAGCGTTTATTTTACAATATTTAAATTATTATTTTTTACAATAGTTTATTCGAATATGGAAATATATGCTTGGCTAAAGCGTTTGGTGTACCCAAACCAGAGGGCGCGGCTTTTGATATTTATTTGGTTGGCTACAATTTCGTTCTTTGTGTCTAAGTCCCATGTAATAAGAGGCGAGCTTTTCAATGCTTAAGCAATTCAATAATGTAGTATTAAGACTCAAAATCGTACGTTAGTCAAAATTTATTATTGACAGTTTTCTCGAAATCTTATAATCTTACACATCTATCATATATAAATGGGCGAAATAATCCCAACATGAGGACTGATCGCCCGCCTGGTGCCTGCTGGCGTCCCCGAAAGATAAATAGAATAGATCATATATAAACCTATTTAGTTACTTACCAGCCTTATTTTTTATTAAAGGTGTGGAGAGAAATTTCTTTTTATTCCTTGGCTATCTCAGATGGAGAACTTCAAAAAAAAAATTGCCGCTATTTCCATCTAGATGTTCTACACAGAAAAATCGGCAATTTTTTTTAAACATATTTATGTGTCAATCATCAGGGCTTTGTCAGATTTGAAATTCCTCCATACATATTGTACCCTTTCATCAATCTAGTTGACTTGGGGGTATTAATCAGGTCAGATCAATGGTAAAGTCGTATATCTTAAATAACACGGTTGGTAACTGTTCCCAGACCTTGACTTGCGATGAATCAGGACTGTTGTTGTGTCTGGCTCAGTATCTTGATAGGTATATGTATTTATTTATAACATGTTTTCCCAGACTGTTTATTGTATGCAGTTATAACAACAGTCATGTTGTTGCGTTGTCGAAGGTGCAATACAAATATAACGATTAAGAACGGCTATACTCAATAGCTACTTAGCTACTATACCTACCCATATGCACCTACTCACTCATGCTATGGACATAATGTTAACATTTTCATATTTTACAGTGAAATGCCTTGCAATTCTGTTAGGGGCTTTCAGTCAATATTTAAAAAGTTGGTAATTTGTTTACTTTGATCTGTTGCTTAAGTAAATACGATGCGATAGAATAGATGACTTCAAAATATATGGAATTAAGTCGTTTAAACAATATACCAAAACAGATGCCAGCCGTGAATTTCAATACATACCTATATTTATTACTAGCTTCTGCCCGCGACTTCGTCCGCGTAGCGTGATGATATATAGCCTATAGCCTTCCTCAATAAATGGGCTATCTAACACTGAAAGAATTTTTCAAATATATATTAGTATAGATATATGATTAAATAAAAATAGTATCTCTATCAAGTTTAAGTTCATTTTTTTAAAATTCAAATAAGATTAATGTTATTTATAAATATTAGTGAAAAGGAAACCAAGTTTATCTGAAAAACAAGTGAGATAAAAAACACCAAGTTCTTGTTGAAAGACTTCTTGCCTTCCGATAACCTTCGACTAATAAATTGATAAAAAACCAGACGATGTGTTACACTATTGTCTTGCTCTTGGAGGTTTGCAAGCAATTTGAATTATCGGTTTTTCTGAATAAACCGTGGACATGAATTAGTTTAGTTTATGTTCAGTGGGATAAGTGCAACCCTTGCCACGTGGTTTTTTTATGGCATGGGGGGGGGCAAATGAGCAGTCGGATCGCCTTATGGTAAGCAATTACCGCCGCCCATGGACACGCGCAGCACCAGAGGAGTCACGAGTGGGTAGCCGGCCTTTTAAAAAGGTTTGAGCTTCTGGTATCCTCACACTCAGCGAAACACAACGTAAGCGTTGTTGTTACACTCCAGTTTTCTTTGAGGCCGCAGTATCACTCCCGTCGAACCGGCCCATTCGTGCCGAAGCATGGCTCTCTCATGGTAAAAACGGCTTCTCCGTATTAACTTTAAAAGGTTCATGTTTATCGTGAAAACAAATGCGCCCGGTCGTTTCAGTCAGCAATCTTGCAGATGTTGTTGAGAATTTCCCCATCGATCGACGCTTCAATATCTATGCTGGAGCTGCCTGAGCTACGAGCCCATAGTTCACTGACTCTTAGCTGCAAATCGGCCACTTATTATCACGCGTTCCGAGACACATGCTTGATTTTCATCATAGTGGGTACAATAAAAAAGTTTGTAGTTGACAACCACTTAGGTGTTCGTGTGATCGATCGTGTGAATGATAATCGGGACTTAACATAATGCTCTCAAAGGCATGAGAGAATATTTTATTATTAGGTTATTTTATTTGATTTGATTTGAATTACTTCTACGTTAATTATTTGTTCATAGTACAAAATACATAAGTATATCAACTTCCAAAGTTACATAATAAGCTTTTATTGTTTAACGCCAATAATTGCATATTTATACTCGATATAAAACTATTAATTGGCTCATAGATTACAATGAAACTGTGAACTCAGGATTCTTACATAAGTAGGACACATGTAGATAATGTACAAGTACAGTACCTATCAGACACAAAATTCTTTTTGTATGGTATTATGGATGAATCGCATACGGTTGTATCGGTACTATGCTTGTCTAGAGCTACTGGCACACAAACAAGGCATACATAACTGTGCCTAGATAAAGCTGTAAATAAAGGCTTCAAGTTAATGATTTTCTTGATAAATAGGGGTTCCGGGGGTAAAGTGTAAAGGGGCAATGATAAAAAACGATTTGCAAATACTTAATTAACCATACAAAATTAACTATCGGCGGCGTAAAGATGATTTATTGAAGTCAGTGTGTCTTCTCTTAACTGTCAACAAGACGAAGGATAACAATTTCTGTACTTATAATTACAATATTCGTAAACGTGAGACAATACGAACGTATAGAATAAATATGTCTCTAAACCTCTTTGATGTGTTTATTTCTTTCCAAGCATACCTGTCCACTTAATTTCGAAAATAGCCAATATCCAAAATCCAAATTCTAAGTCAATTGAAAGTCTAATAAGGAGTGTGTTATTTTAAGTGTGTGTGTTTCGAGCATCAATCTCTCAAGAATAGCAAAAGAAATCTAAGTACCTAATCTCTCTGTCTGTTATCTGTAAATCTGGGAGTTAGGCCTAAATATAATAGGAACCCAAAATAAAAATAAAAAGTGTCATGGATTGGATGGTTTCATGTACTTTGTACCCTATACCGGAATGGAGAATAATTTTCGAAATGTAGCAAGCATAGCCCGTGTGACGCACTTTACTTAACTTGGCTGGCACTCTGCCGAGCGTATGAAGTGTAAACACAGCGTTAAAAACACCAAATCCTTAAAATGTTTGTCTCTTCTATATTGACCTTGAACTGAAGACCTTTTCAACCGACTTCTTAACGTCAAACTTGACGTATCAGAAAACTAAACATTCGTAAAACTATCTTATTAACTACCTACCAAAATCATAAACCTACCTTTCCTAAATGTAAAAAACGCAAAAAAATATCGTTCGCTCCTTTGTTCCTGCTGATACTGCGTCTTAATAAAGCCTCACTCATAAAATATTAGTCACCACCCTGATCAAAACCACAGACAGTTCCTTGAAAAGAGTTCATAAACAAAATCGAATTGACAATTTGAAATCTGTGATAGAAGCAATACGGTTCATTTTTCATATCGCGATGCTTCAGAAATTTAAGCTGGAAAGACTAAAAATGTTATAAATATAGCTGTACAAGTGGTTAACAGGCTTACTCAAAGTCAATTGGTGACTAGTACCCGTGCAGAGCAGTCGCTATCTATCAAAATGAAGTTCGTACTGTTTGTCCTTAGTGCCATTATTTTGGTTGCGTGCGCAGAAGTCCTTTCTGTAGACGATATGCTTAAAGCATATTACACAACAAACAATGAAATTGGTAAGTGATATTATGTATTTTGTGCGTAGATGATTATTTTTATAAATCTCGACCTCTGAACCGTTTTTTGTACGTCGGAATTCCCGAACTGGTAACTTGTTTAATGCATTTTTTGTGCGAAGCATTATCTAAAATATTGATTTCTGACGTTATAAATACCATCACGCATGTATTCCCCGCAGGGTTATGCAGAGGTGTGGGTACTAATATACACACAAATAAAAAACTACTATTATGTTTCGGTCCCAAGAAATAGGGGGCGAGCCTATTGACCACAGCGACTGCTGATCGTGAGTCCTGGGTTTGATTCCTAGTTCAAGAAGTCATTGAATGGTTTTTATGGTAATCTTGGTAGCGGCTTACAGTTTGGGTTTGACAATAAGCTCCCTAAAATATACTTGAATGTTGTACCCAAAAATATGTAATGTTCTCGTCGCCGCGCCGCCGCCGGTTCGAAAGTAATAATAAGTAATAAAATTTTAAATATTATAATAGGGAAAACGGAACTCGACCGACTCTGACTGCTTCACAATAAAACGACACGTTTGGCGCAGCGGCTGAGCGATCGGCTTCTGCGGCACATGTTGTGGGTTCGATCCCCACACGGAGCAAATATTTGTATAATCTACAGATTCCTAGTCTGGGCGTTTGTGTATATACAGGAGAAAATCCTAGTGTGGGGCAACGTTGTTATAAAAGAAAAATACAAAAAGTACAATACTGCAAAGTACAGTCGTGGTTCCTTCATCGCTCGTGAACTTTTCTTGACGGCATGTGAAGTCTCCCAAACCGCAGTAGATCAGCGTGGTTGACTATACCTTAAACCCTCTTATTCTGAGAGGAGATCCGTGCCACGCTGGTCACGGGGCTCTAAATAGGTAAAATAATGTTCTTGTAGTATAGTAAATTGTGGGAGAGTCATGCTTCGGCACGAGTGAGCCGGCGCGGCGGCTCGACCGGACTGATACCACGACCTCCCAGAAAAACGGCATAAAACAATGAGTGAGGATTCCGGAGGCCGAAACCCTTTTAAAAGGCGGGCAACACGACTTTGCGACTCCTCTGGTGTTGCAGGTGTTGGTAACCACTTACCATCAGGTGATCCATCTGCTCGTTTGCCCCTCTATACCAGAAAAAAAAAACAGAAAAAGAATATTTCATAGCCCGAAACGCGACGTTTCAAACCCATTATCATGTACATTACATATCATAAATATACGTTTTTTTCAGGGGACGACTCAGTGAAGGTTGCAATCCAAGCTCTTTACATTCCAATGAATCTGAGGACATGCAGTAACGATGCCTGCAACTTCTTATGTAAATTCCTCGGCTACAATCATGGCTCCTGCATCTCTTCGAATAGTTGCAGATGCTACAGTTAAACTGTGATTGTTCCTATGATCTTCGAAGACCAATGTATTATTGTTTCTTAATAAATGATTAAACTGTGCGTTTATTATTTATGGAATTTTATTTTAATTTTAATGCCAAACTTTTACTGCTCTCTATCTCTTTAGATTCTTGATTGTGGTGACTGCTACGCTAGAAGTCCTAGGTTCGATTCCCAGGTCGTCAATCAAAGTTTTGTTGAATTTTTCTGTAGAATTCTCAAATTATGTATATCTCATCTGCTTGTTTGCCGACATAATCAATAAAAAACAACACACCAATGATAATGGTATTTATTTCTGTAAATATATCTTTTAAAGACACTTTTGACAAGTCCTGCAATGTTTTACTTTTTTTTTAACTAGATGGCATTTCCTAACTGATGACCTCTGAGAAGAAACGCCGAAAAAACTCAAAGAATCATGGTCTCTTTTAAAGTCCAGACAATAGTAGTATTATTATAAGAGATATGCGAGTGTTACGATGTAGGGCAATATCTGAACAGGCCTTTTAAAGGAAGAACCATAGCAGCCTTGAGTTGACCTGTCCTAACTGACGGCACGCATACATCAGTCATCGTGTAGCTCAACCATTATTTAGGTAGCCCAATGACCCGTCGCACGGCAATACCAGATCAGCAAAACATTTGCAGAGGCCATATGAAGACCGTCAGAAAAACTAGCCTACACAGTAGTCACATTTAAGATTATATCTACAAATAAAATTAATATCTACAAATTATTTTTTATAGAGATAGCATATCGACTTCTTCTCACTTAGACATTAAACTTCAATGTTCACACAAGACAAGCTGTTATCGCAATATTGTACCAGTGAAGATTGTAACATCATTTATTTTAAAAGAGTGTCCATGGAGTTTCTTGCCGGATCCTTCTCCATGGGATCAACCTTTTGGAACCGTGCAACTAGAATCATAACGTTTCATAAACGCTTGTAAAAGCTTATTTGAAATAAAACATTTGAACTTTGAAGGCAGCGGCAGCAGCGCCTGTGGTTCTGGATACCCCTAAAACTCTGAAGATTGCACTAACTTGGCTTGCAACTACATTTATAGATGTCTCGGATACGCATACGTATCTTGTGATCCTGTTACTAGATGCCACTGTTCAAGTAAATATTTCACTGTTATTAAATAGGCTCCCTAGAAATTTTAAGCTCGAGCCCTAGAATAGTTTAGCTTATGCACAGATAATAGAATACTAGTAGCTTATGTGAACTAAGTTAGTAACGTTCGTGTTAACTGATAACAAATGCTATTTACACTTATATTGTAGAAAACATTAAAAAAAAATATTCAGTAGGATGTATGTCAAGCACCCTCTTCATATCTAGAGTGAATTAAAATATATGGAAAAAGGGCCG
The DNA here is from genome assembly GCA_947256265.1 of Acronicta leporina. Classification (NCBI taxonomy): domain Eukaryota; kingdom Metazoa; phylum Arthropoda; class Insecta; order Lepidoptera; family Noctuidae; genus Acronicta; species Acronicta leporina. The sequence continues at coordinate 4,407,809 of OX366516.1, forward strand.
ACGTCGCTTGAGAGTTATGTGCGTCGCATACCTTTTATAATAATGTATTGTACGATCAACAATCCCAGCGTTCGACCAGTTCTCATCCTTATTTTTAAAATAATAAAGTTTAAAATGTTCAAACGCTAACACACTTCACAGTAGATTATCAGCCTATACGTATGATGGTAGGCAAGTCCTAAGACGAACGGCTATAAATTTTCAATACCTTTTGATTTGAAGCCTATTCTGCTCGTAATGAGAACATTTATTAGGTACTTCGAGCACTTCGCTTCAAAACTGCCTCATTAGCCAAGCGGTCCTGAGCGCGACTGCTAGGCTAGAGGTCCTGGGTTCGATTCCCAGGTCGAGCAAAGTGTTATTGGGTTTTTCTATGAAATCCCAGTAGCAGCTCGGAGTTTGTGCCCGGTTAATGGCAATAGGCTCGCCCCCTATTATATGGGACCTAAACATACCGGCGAAATGTGGGTGTACAATAGTACGCCTCTGCCTAACCCTTCGGGGAATACAGGCGTGATGGTATGTTAAATCATTGAAGAATTTGGTAAAGTAGGCGATCTATTTTATATAGGAATCGGGTCCGACGAAAAAGAAAGGACTTTATGTTTGATTAGTTTTTAGCATTATAAATTAAGCCAAATCTTAATTACGTAGACAGACACACAAACTCAGTAAAACTGATGAGTCCCCATGAATGGCCAATCAAATAATAATTAATACTTATTCACGAATCATTTTTGCCAACCTAACGAAGTCCACTTAAACTTGAAACTCAATTTGTGAAACCACGAATAACATTTTCTTGGAGATTTTCGAATACTTCCATTTGTCAATAAATCCAAGCTATTCTCAGAGATATTAGATACTAGAATAATGAATAATTTTCGAATTCAAGTGGTTAAATATTGTGGCTAAATAAAATACATTGTGGTGGTTATTTATACAATAAAATAAATGGAATACTAAATATTTACGCGCTTAACAAATCCCGTACCTAGTAAAAAAGTTTTTTCTGAGTGGTTGAATAATCTGGACTATGAATATACTGAAAATATATTGGTTGTTCCCTCATAACAAATAAATAAACATAATGAATAAATCCACATACACACACGCACACAAACACACACACACACACGCACATATTTAGGTGTATAGAATTATTGTTATCTCTCACATGTAATATTCGTAAAAGTTACTAATTATTTTTGTAATTGCCTAGTTTACCCACGTGAAGTTGGGTGAGGGCCTGGTGATCTGTAACACAGGGTTCTCCCTAGTACAGACTGCAGTCTCTCACAAAGGAGCTCAGCAATGAGTTATTTATAATTAACTAGCTTCTGCCCGCGACGTCGTCCGCGTAGCGTGATGATATATAGCCTATAGCAGTCCTCAATAAATGGGCTATCTAATACTGAAAGAATTTTTCAAATCGGACCAGTAGTTCCTGAGATTAGCGCGTCCAAGTAAACAAACAAACAAACTCTTCAGATTTATATATTAGTATAGTTAAAGATATTATTTTACTTATATATGCCTTTGTGAAGAGAGAAATAAAAATATATTTGATTTGATTTGATTGTGTTTTTGTCATTTTAGGTACCTACCTAAGTATAGTCTATTTTGCGGGATAACCCGCAAAATAGACTATAATAAAAAAATAGACTAATCGAACCCAGGACATCTTAGCGCTTATTTATAAAAATAAGCGCTAAGATGTCCTGGGTTCGATTCCCAGGTCGAGCAAAGTGTTATTGGGTTAATCTTCCCACTAATATTATAAACGTGAAAGTTTGTGAGGATGTATGGATATTTATTACTTTTGCACGCCAAAACGACTGGATACATTTGGGCACAGAGATGGATTATGTATAGTCTAGAATAACACATAGACTACTTTTTTTCAAGGTCAGACTCAATTCTGAAGTCCACGCAGACGTAGTCGCGGGCAGAAACTAGTAAAAAATAAAGAAAGAAATTACGGAATGTCCCGTCTCACATTGGGTCTCACTCTCATATTTTTTGTAGTAGAGGCTGGTCACTCGCTTTTTCATAACAGCAATTGCCAACAGGATTTATAAACAATTAGGTATAGGTGCTAGTATTCTATTATCTGTGGTATAGGTAATATATTCCTACCTTAAAACAGTTTTCGATTCCCTAAATGTTATTCCAATCACAAACACTTCGTTTCGACCAATTCATTCTCTTTAGACGCTTTTGTAATGACTCACAATGGTACAATAATTAAACAAGAAAATTATTCGTCATTCATCAGAAATTCGTAATTAGGAACGAGCCAGAGCAGCACAATCAATTCACATTGAATTTTCATTTTTTTATGGTAAACGAGCATACCGTTCACCTGAGGGTAAGCGATTACCGCCGCCCATGGACACCCGCAACACCAGAGGTATCGCAAGTGCGTTGCCCGCCTTTTAAAAGGGCCTCCGGAATCCTCACTCACTCGGCGTAACACAACGTATACCTAGTGTTGTTTCACGCCGGTTTTCTGTCGAGCCGGCCCATTCGTGCCGAAGCATGGCTCTTCAACGGTAAGTTTCTCTTTTGATACCTACTCCTTTAAATATGTGACACTTGCACACTGAAAACAATTTGATCCCTCTTGAATCTTGCGGACAGCCGTAAGCCTTCAGCTTCTTTGGGAACTAGAGAGATAATAAGACTACTCGTCGGTTGGCAGGTTTGCCCTGCTTATGGTTAGGCATAGAGCTTATATATTTTTTTCTCATGAACATTTGTGTTGTTTTGTTCAAACTTTGTTGTGTGCCTGCTTTATAAGCAGGCACACAACAAAGTTTAAACATCGAGATCCATAAACGACCGAAGGAACACAATGGAAGAATGAATTTGGAACTAAAGTGGAGTTGGGCACAACACTTGGCAAGGCGGAGTGAGATAGGTGAAGTAAGAGAACTATCTACTGAATGGTGGCTGAAGGATGGCAAGAGGAGTGTCGGACGTCCAGAAGCAACATGGTTTGACGACGTACCTGTATAAGAGTAGATAGCACAGGACCATGGTGGATTGCACAAACTAAGGAAGGCCGGTGCGTAAAGTTAGGCTGAAGTATGTGGATGATGATGATATCTATATAAGGAAACGTAAAATAGGAAAATTAGTCACTTGTTTATTTTCCTTCTATAATGTTTTTACATAATTAACCAATTCAGTAGTTTATTATGTATTTTATACTTATGTTATCATGTTTTTTTCCGGTAGGTACCTAAGGTAACTAATAACGGTGTGTTCAAATGTGAAACAAAGCCCGCTCGCAGGAAACTTACCTACGTAGACAACTGATGAATATAAATACAAGGTGACTTTGACAACATGCAAATCGAAATGGGAGGTTCAGTAACCATTTCAATTATCTGAATTGAAAATATATATATATCTTAGATAGTGCAAACTAAATTATTGTCTTCAGGTAGGCATGAATTATCGCTATAAATAAATACATACAAATACTAAAAAAGTAAAATTATGACCGAATTTCCAATACAAACGTCCATCATCTTCCGAGCCCTTTCCCAGCTACGTTGGGTTCGGCTTCCAATCTATTTTACACGACTGCCATCAAACGCAACTCAATTTCTGGCTTATACCGATATTCGGGACTGCCACTAACAACTTTTACAAATGTTCGTAGGAAAACCGGGACCTACGGCTTTACGCGCTCACCGAGGCATGGAGGGGTCTCGATTTGTTAAGAATTGTCACCCATCCACACACTGACCGCGGCGAGCGTAGCTTAACCTTGTAAATCAGTTGATCAGCTTAGTTATTACTGAGCCACGAGCTCCAAATTTTTTATTCCAATACAAACGTAATACCAAAATAAATCTTAATTCAAAGTTCAAACAATTTATCGGATTCTAGACACTAGACAGACTTATAGAAATAAATGTAAGGGTAAGGGAATGGAACTCTCGAACTCTTGATAACTTTACTTAGTTTTTTTTATGCGATAGGGGAGCAAACGAGCAGACGGATCACCTGATGGTAAGCGATAACCGCCGTCCATGGACACCCACAACACCAGAGGAGTCACAAGTGCTTTGCCCAAGTTTGGAACAATTTTCCAGCCGTTTATTTCCAGTGAAGTAGTATTTTGATAATACTTTTGTGTGCAATTCACACTCCGCCGGATCCTTATTCACGTGTTCAAAATTTTCTTTGTTACCCATAAAATCATAATTAGGTAAGTATAGGTAGGTATTCTTAAAAGAAAGAATATCGATTTTTGTAGATTTTTACTGCTCTCTCTCTCTCTCTGTTTACTAGATACCTACAAAGTCGTAAACGTGTCCTGGGTTCGATTCCCAGAGCTAGTTCAGTTTGCTTTAATGTCCGGTTAACAGCTCGCCCTATATTGTATTACCTGCATACCTGCGAACTATAGGTGTAGTTACTTATATAAGTGTAGCTTTAACCTTCGAGGAATACCGACGAGATGACATGTTTAGGTTGTTTTGTTATTATTATGTAGGTAAGGGTCTCTCTCAACGAATTAAATTTTTTGATTGTAACGAACGGGTTGGTCTCAACATTTTGTTATTCGAGCTTTTGTAAATTAACTAGAGAAAAATATTACTTTGGTAGGTAGTTACCTCAGTCACAGATAACAGAATACTAGTACCTCAGTTAAACCTGTGACAAAAGTTGAAAGTGTGGTAGTGTTTGGTATGAACATGATGAAACCAAAAATTTAAATACCCAGCTCGTTATTACAACCTCTTTTATTATCTCAAGATGCTTAATAATATCTAGTTACCTACGTATGTTACCGACATCGTGCGATGCTGACGTATCTAAAGAGGAGGTAGGATTGATTACATTCACAGAAAAATTGTAGGATCGCCTAACTCTCTCGTCCCTGTTCACCGAGATAGAAAGAAGATCCCGAAAAGATAGGTTTCATAACGAATCTTTGTTCATGAACGGCGCATTCTGGTGGAATGTCGGGGAAGTGACAATTAATAGTCGACTTTACATACTTTGACATATCGCTCAAATTAGTATTAGCACAGATAAAAGAATACTAGTAGTATTAGTTACGAAACATAATTACACTGGGCACCTCGAAGGGGCGGCGTGAAGCCGTTTTGATATACAAATTCCATCTTTAAGTCTTAGCCGGTACAGTTGGCTTTTCGAATATATAGCTTCGTCAGCATTCCGCCGGTCTGCTAATAATGTCAACATCCTCGTTCTTATAGTTTAGCAAATAAGTATTCGTAATACTCCAAGCATGCTAAATAAGTTGTGTTGCACGATATTTCCAAAGGCCAGCGATGGAACTATGCCATCATTGTTCCAAAGAGCAAGAGTGAAATGGAACTACTTATTTATTTTACGATAAACACGATTATGTTTCTGCGAAAAGTACCTAAATACATGCTTTTCGTTCGTCGTGTAGGTAGAAGGATAAGTAGTTCCCTTGTTCGCAACGAAACAATGATCTACTCAAAACTCCATAATACAGCCCCTGTTCCCTATGGAACATAAGTAGTCTATGTATAATACATATATTACCCTGTGCCCTACAGGGTCCATAATTATTCTTGTCTAATTACACCACCTTATTGTACATTATGGTATGCAATAAAGAATATGAATATGAATATTATATTATTTCTTCTCATTGTAGACACAAATTGTGAAAAATAAGATTATGATCGAATAGCAGTGGTCAAGCGATTGGCTTCTGGCTACGGGACGATGGTAACTAATCAAATATTTGTATGACTTACAGATAGTTGTTCGGACGTTAGATACATGAGATATGTGGTACATAATGAAACCAAATGACATAATTATTATAATTAATGTTTTATTTTCCGTTTATGTACAGTGGCGACTGGTTCAGTCTCGTATTCTATTTCGACGCGAGCCTTCTTCTGTGGTATCCTTACAGCCATATCCTATAAAAAAATGCAACGTTAATTGACACTTCATATCAATAATTATTGTCAGCCCAGTTTAACTCACTACAAAGGCCACCCGACCTTCCTACCACTTTTTTTGGGATAGGGGGGGGGCGAACGAGCAGACGGATCACCTGATGGTAAGCGATTACCGCCGGCCATGGACACCCGCAACACTAGACGAGTCGCAAGTGCGTTGCCCGCCTTTTAAGAGTTTGGGCCTCCGATATCCTCACACACTCGGCGAAACACAACGTAAATGTTGATTCACGCCGGTTTTCTGCGAGGCCGTGGTATCACTTCGCTCGAGCTGGCCCATACGTGCCGTAGCGTGGCTCTCCCACGTTTTCAGGGTTTAAATTTTTTCATAAAATATCATATCATATTTGGTTTAATAAAATTGTATCTGTCTCTACATAAGAGATATTCAAGAAAAAAATACATGAGGCTTTATAAGAGCTAATAGAAGCTAAAACGATTATTCTTATTTGCCTGTCTGTATGTCTTAATTGTCTGTTATCTGTATGTGTATCTATATATGGCTAGTTCTGGTTTATAATAAAAGCCTATCGATATTTACCTCAATATCCGATGTCTCTGATTCAAAGTCACTGCCAACATCCGCATTCTCTTTCTTCCCAGAATCGGAGTCCTGTAACATACAGAAAATTAACGAAACAATTTAGATAAGGGACCAACAAGACTTTATACCCAACGATAATTTATGATCAGATGATCATCTCCTAAAAATAAATAAAGAATTAAAGTTGTTACTTGGTAAGAGCATCATTTGCGGACAGCTAAACTAATTTGGTATTTGTTTTAGTTTCCATAATATTCCGAATAACGTTAACAAGGAAAGAAACATTAGGAAAATTAGAAAATACTGAGTTCTTTTTGCTATGGCAATTTTATGCAATGGACACCCAGCAGGTTTGACATAGATATTAGGTTTGACATAATGATTAGAAGAGATAGAAATGGAAGTAAACTTACTTCATCACTGTCCATGTCACTGTCAGCTTCCACAAACTCGTCTGTTTGTTCCACCGTCCTCTCCAACTCTCTCTCTAACTCTGGCTCCATCTCCCTTTCTACTTCTTCCTCCTCCTCGTCCTCTTTCTCACTCTCGCTAGATATTTCTTCCGCTTTAAGCGCAGCATCAAACGCCATTTGTGGGAAGTTGTAAATATCATTGTACTGAAAAGAGAAACAAAACAATTTTCATTACTTTTTCTGAATCAGTAATTGGCCTTAGTTTACAAACATTTAAAACTTCAAGTCATCTTTCGGGGCTTAAGCCTCACAATAGAATCATAAGTAGAATACAGGCCTTCCAATATTAGTATATTTTTGACCTTCCAATTTTATCAAATTAAATTGCTATTTTTTTTTACATTGCCCAACACTAGAATTTTCTCCTGTTTCGTGGGTGCACTAATAAATAGAAATTCTGGCATACACAAACGCCCAGACCCGAAACGTCTAATTTTAGGTCTTACAAATATTTGCTCCGTGTGGGGATCAAACCCACAACACGTGGCGCAGAAGTCGCTCAGCCGCTACGCCAAACGTGTCGTCATGATGAATGTTAATATTTATTATATCACTATCCCGCGGCTTCGCCCACTTGAAGCACAAAAACCAACAGTGATGATCTCTTCTTTGTATGGGTCTCTATACATCAGAGAGGTCAAGCTGTATCTCAGGATCCGTTCAATTAATTGAGATAAAAAGTTCACCAGTATTTAAGTTGGAGCATATACTTACGAACAGTGATAACAAAATTTAAATCTATTCAGTAGTTTTTGCGCCAACCCGTAACAAACAGACAAACAGACAAGAATTTAAAAAATCACATTTTTGGATTTGGAGACGATTATATACCCTAACCCGCTTGTTTTTTTTTTTAATATCTTCAATGTACAGACACAGTTTTTTTTACAATTTTATAATAGTAGAGAAGAGAAGATATACATAATACCAAATTATGAGTTAGTCATAATCACCAATCACCATACATCTCAGGAGTTTCATATAATTTTCTTTGTAAGAAGGAGTAAGTTTATAAGTTTAGAAATTCATTGACTGGATTCTTAGTGTACAGGATGTGTCCATAATGGGATTTCCATTTATTATTATAAACCAAAACATTTTGAAGCACTTATGGTTATTATTATACTTACAGTGCCTTTCTTCAGTCGCTCAAGCAGTTGTTTCTCTATAGCATTATCTATTCTTGCTGCAACTAAAGCTTTCTCTTCCCTTCTTCGCTCACGTCTCTCTATCTTACGCTGTATCGGAACTAATTCTTTTCTGTAATATTATCAAAATTCATAATATTTTTTAAAATTTTTATTATATTTTTAATATTTCTGTAATATTATAAAAATATTTTGTACTATTTTAAAAGGTCTACACACACAGTCACCTGCACGTTGACTTACCACAAATGAGAAATTTTCCTAATGGATAGTAAACTCTATTGCTTTGAATTTAAATTGTAAATTAATGGAATAAATTTGACCGTTTTGGATATCATTATGTGCTGGTGACTGTACATCTACACATCTGTTTTACCCGACTACGAAAAAGGAAGGGTAATGAGTTTAACATTCTATGTATGCATGTATGTATGTATTGGTGGTTTGATCGTAGCTCAAAAAGTAATGATCAGATTTTGACAAATGAGGTCTTGATCGATTTGTCTTTACAGTACGTGTCATAGGCCAGAGGTTCTCCAAGTGTGCCGAGGCTCTCTGAGGCGCCATAGAAAGTGAAGAAGGGCGCCGTGAAGCGATTGTCTATATAATATGTTACTAGTATCATTGTACCTATCTATTTCGACCAGCTAGATAGATTAGGGTGCTAGATAGTATGTTGCATACTGAAAAGATTGGGTTCACTAAATCACTAACCAATTTATAGTAAAATCTTAGTATTGCGTAAAATCAAACAAATGCATAAATAAATAAAAATAAAATCTTGTTAATTAATTATAGATTCATTAGGATATACTTGCTTGCTTCAAATGTTAATAATTGACTTTACTTATGAACAACAAAGAAGGTTGATTTTAATGAAAATGTGTAGAAGCTTCCATACCACTATAATGACAGCTGAACTTATTTAGGTGATAGTATATTGAAACTAAACAAGTGCTAAATAAATAAATTGAAACATTTGTAGAAGAGTTGTTGAAAGACTAATAAGAACCAACCTCACAATTGTTTCCAACAGATTTTATTTTTATCAATCACAATATCCTAGTTTCCCCAGCACAGGTGAATCAACATCAAGAGGCCATATGAACCTAAATATTTAAGAATCCTCCAACCAGGGTACCTACATCAATATTTATTAACTACTGGAGAATCTTATCCCTTCGCATTGGACATAGTCAAAATTAAAATGGTATATGTCTAAATGAAATGTAATTGTACCTAGTTACTATTCTCAAAACTAAACCTAGATACTTACACTCTTCGCAGTTTAAGTTTTCTCATTCGTATAAGATATTGTGTTATTTTCACAAATCGCTGCTTACATTTTGCTTTAATAAAAGCTGGCCAATACAAAAGATTCTCATTGATTTGATATATTGCTTTCTCAAAGTTCCTCGATAACTTTACTTTCTCCCATTGCTTAGCTGGGAACATTACCCTGAAAAAAAGAATATAACTAATTAAAGACTACATTATTTCTCACCTTTACTACCTTTAAAAAACCTGCTATGCCACATACAGAGCAAAGTACTTCAGTAATCAAATTTTCCTGCAGGAGATTGTCAGCAACATTAAAAGCTTGCTTCTTAACGCCATTCTAATCTGAATATATATATGTTTTCATACTAATATTTTATTATAATGTAGTGTAGGTAACTGCCTAGTGGTCACAAGTGCGACTTCTACGCTAGAGGTCCTGGGTTCGATTCCCAGGTCAAGCAAAGTGTTATTGGGTTTTTCTATGAAATTCTCAGTAGCAGCTCGGAGTTTGGAATTTGTGCCCGGTTAGTGGCAATAGGCTTGCCCCCTATTACATGGGACCTAAACATACCGGCGAACTGTGGGTGTACCTAAGTACACCTCTGCCTAACCCTTCGGGGAATACAGGCGTGGTATGTTATGTTATGTAGTGTAGGTACCACAAGTACATTCTAATAAAATATTATTATATTTATTATTGTATTATTTATTATATTGTTGTAGTATTTATTATTGTACTGAAGAACAAACTGCACACAGAACTGCACAACTTGTATCATACATACCTTTCAGCAGTCTTCATGAACAAATAAATAATCCCATTTTCCTCTCTGATTGTCGCGTATTTGCTGTTTGCGAGCGGGCACGATGCCCGGGTACACAGTCCCGTTAAGTTATACTCATTTCGGCAAAAATTCTGAGTTTTTGTACTGAAAAATTTTAAATTTTAACTCACATACTAACCATAGAAAAATATATAGTCATCATTGGCACTTTTACATATTATTTAAACTTACTTTACTTTGTGGGAGCAATGTGTTTTGTTGATAATGGCCCACACTACCTGAAACAATTAAATGTTCACTACAAACATTTGCATCAGTTTATGAAAAGTAAATATATTTGGTAATATGAATTACTTACATCGTCGTGCTGCATATTTTCTTGTAACTCAGGAAAGTATTGTCAAAAATCAAAATAAATCACATGGACAGACATAACATAACCTCCAATCCGGTGACGAGTGACGCAAATTTGAAAATGACATTGACAATGACATTTTGATATTTCTTCAGATTACTGATCTCTATTACTCTATGGTATAACTGGCTAATCAAAATTCAATGCTGGCTAAGAGCTCGTTCCCACTTTCGGGTATCGGATCCGTATAGTAATCGGCAGGGTGACTAGCTAAGGTGGCGACCGATTCAAATTACAAAATCGTCTCCGTCACTTAAATTCGTACCACACCGACTGTGCTCCCCCAAGTTAGTAACTGAGGCACTAAAGACGCAACCCAGAAACTGGATCCTGGTACAAAAGGTCCAAAATTCGTATTACGTAAGCCTAATGACGTGACGGTAACCGAAGAGGAATATAAACTGTCAAATAGAAATCTGACAAATTCTAGTTTCTGTGTAATTATATTCCGTTATCTAGCTTTAAAAGCAAGCAAAAAGTTAGACAATATTATTCTAAAACCATTAATAAATAAAAGTAGTACTTTAAGAAGTACCGTTGATTTGGTGATATTTTTTTGAAAAAGTTTAGATAAGATATTAATCGGCATAGAAACTAGCGCCGGTGGTAATCGACGGTACTAGCAGATCGAGGTTTATGCTATAAAAAGTATCGATACCCTGAGGTATCGAAACTTTTTGCGTACCCTTAACCGAATATTTGAAACTTGGTTGGTTTCTGCCATCAGTTGCCAATGGCGATATTTTGTATGAAGATTTCATTAACAGCGACGATTTAAGAATTGAACCGAGACACGCAGACTTCACTTACGAAATACCAAATCAGCGACTGGATCGCGCGACGATTTATGGACCGATAACTATATAGTTACTCTTTTAACGTAGTTACCCTGCGGATGTCAGCGCCTTTGTTCACACACACGATTAATAATCGGTTGTCAGCCACGATCGAAGCTAGTGCCAATTTTAATCACTCTACGCAAGGTGACTGTGCACTATGGACGTCGACGAAGTCCTTGTTGTGTATTATTATTTAGAAAGAAAACGAGAAAAGGCAGCCAAAGAAAGAAAATATTGGGTGCACCCAATTCTGAGAGGAAGATTTCATTTGGGTACATTTCAGAACTTAATATCGGAATTGAGAAGTGACGAAATTAAGTTTTTCAATTATTTTAGAATGTCGATGAATACATTCAACCACCTATAGGGAAGAATATCAGAGAGCATAAACTAGCAAAATACAAGATTTAGAGATTGCATTTGTACCACGGACGGAACGAGGGGTAGTGGGGAGACGGTTACCGGCCCCGACATCAGACAAATGTGAACACAGAACGGCGCTATTCTTAATCATAGGCGAGCGAGATCCGACACGATTTTTTTCCGGGCGTAGACGGCTGGCAAATCACCCGACATTTCTTGTCAGAGCCGACACAAAATCGGTTTCCGATAAGTGTGAATAGCTTCATATAAAATGCTCTGTCACTATAACCTCCGATTAATATACGGATCCGACACCCGACGAGTGGGAACGAGCTGTAATAGCACTATTTTAACAGGTTGTGTGACAAAAGCAGCAGGGTGACGTATGACAAAAATTTCATGTGATTTTTCACAATTTGATATCTGTGAAATGTTCCATGCCTAATGAGTCACGCCAGTGTTTCTTGATAGCAGCATATCTAAATAACTATCTCACTCAAGAAAATCTTTTTTTTTTCCTATCTTCAAAAATAACTAAGATATTACGGCCTCTGCGGCAAAATCCTTTGACTTTATTAGTCAAAGGCAAAATCCGACTAACTGCGCTAACGTATGACGTCACACTATATTCTGTGACATTTGTACACAGGTACTTTAAGAAGTACCGTTGATTTGGTGATATTTTTTTGAAAAAGTTTAGATAAGATATTAATCGGCATAGAAACTAGCGCCGGTGGTAATCGACGGTACTAGCAGATCGAGGTTTATGCTATAAAAAGTATCGATACCCTGAGGTATCGAAACTTTTTGCGTACCCTTAACCGAATATTTGAAACTTGGTTGGTTTCTGCCATCAGTTGCCAATGGCGATATTTTGTATGAAGATTTCATTAACAGCGACGATTTAAGAATTGAACCGAGACACGCAGACTTCACTTACGAAATACCAAATCAGCGACTGGATCGCGCGACGATTTATGGACCGATAACTATATAGTTACTCTTTTAACGTAGTTACCCTGCGGATGTCAGCGCCTTTGTTCACACACACGATTAATAATCGGTTGTCAGCCACGATCGAAGCTAGTGCCAATTTTAATCACTCTACGCAAGGTGACTGTGCACTATGGACGTCGACGAAGTCCTTGTTGTGTATTATTATTTAGAAAGAAAACGAGAAAAGGCAGCCAAAGAAAGAAAATATTGGGTGCACCCAATTCTGAGAGGAAGATTTCATTTGGGTACATTTCAGAACTTAATATCGGAATTGAGAAGTGACGAAATTAAGTTTTTCAATTATTTTAGAATGTCGATGAATACATTCAACCACCTATAGGGAAGAATATCAGAGAGCATAAACTAGCAAAATACAAGATTTAGAGATTGCATTTGTACCACGGACGGAACGAGGGGTAGTGGGGAGACGGTTACCGGCCCCGACATCAGACAAATGTGAACACAGAACGGCGCTATTCTTAATCATAGGCGAGCGAGATCCGACACGATTTTTTTCCGGGCGTAGACGGCTGGCAAATCACCCGACATTTCTTGTCAGAGCCGACACAAAATCGGTTTCCGATAAGTGTGAATAGCTTCATATAAAATGCTCTGTCACTATAACCTCCGATTAATATACGGATCCGACACCCGACGAGTGGGAACGAGCTGTAATAGCACTATTTTAACAGGTTGTGTGACAAAAGCAGCAGGGTGACGTATGACAAAAATTTCATGTGATTTTTCACAATTTGATATCTGTGAAATGTTCCATGCCTAATGAGTCACGCCAGTGTTTCTTGATAGCAGCATATCTAAATAACTATCTCACTCAAGAAAATCTTTTTTTTTTTCCTATCTTCAAAAATAACTAAGATATTACGGCCTCTGCGGCAAAATCCTTTGACTTTATTAGTCAAAGGCAAAATCCGACTAACTGCGCTAACGTATGACGTCACACTATATTCTGTGACATTTGTACCTGTGTACAAATGTCGCAGAATATAGTGTTCCGCATAGAGTGCTCCGCTTAGTTTGGGACTAGATGGTGCTGTCACCATCTAGTCCCAAACTAAGCGGAGCTTGTACTATGGGTACTAGACAATGGATATAGTAATAATATACTTTTTTGTTGTAAATACATACTTATAATACATAAGAAACACCCAGACGAACACAAACACTTATATTCATCACATAAATATTTGTGTCCTGTGGGTATCGAACCCACGACCTCGTGGTCAGCAGTCCGGTACTCGAGCCACGAAACCACAGAGGTCGTCTTATAGTGTATCAATATGTTATTGGCAGGTGGGACTCGCGGTGGCTTAGTGGTCATAGCGTCTGGTGTATCTAACCAGAAGACGCAGGTTCGAATCCTGCCTGCGAGTCGAATTTTTCCTTCACTAAGATAGCTCAATATGTTAATTTAATAACAGTAATATTCAAATTAACTGCGAACACAAAAACTTAAAATAATAAGTGAAAACTAATCAAATTCTGTGAACGTAAACACTCCGCATCACCCGCAATCGGACATGACACTCGCAGCGTGACGTCATCGCAGTATCGCGCGAAGGAACGCAAATTTAAAAAAATCGGTAATGCTACTAAGCTTAGAAATACTGGCACGATTGTGATGAAACAATTGCATGAGATTAATTAATAAATTGCATGAGTACGCATTAATTAGAAAACTTTTACAGTAATTTATGTGATGGTGTGACTCATTCACTCACATTGTTCAGCACTATATGCAAACCATACTATTTCATTTCCTGTTCATCCATTCGGGAGCTACGATGCCACAGACAAACACACACACACACACATAGACACGTCAAACTTATAACACCCCGTCGTTTTTGCGTCGGGGGTTAAAAACAATGGCGGCGATCACGAAATAACTAGTTTTATTATAACGTACATAGTAATATGGCCAATATACTTTGGCACAGGAGTAAGCCGGACTATGCCGTCTCCATAGGCTAAATGCTCTAAAGAGCATATTCAGCATGCTGAAAATTTATTTTAGATTGGACAAACCTAATACTTATACAGTTGTCGCAAAATAACTTGAACCAAAATGATGAATGCGCAGTAGTCGTCAGTAGTCGTTTTTAGTAAATTTCGCACGCAATGCACTGCGCAAACTTTCCCCCTCTCCGTTAGTTTTGGGTCAAGTTATTTTGCGCGAACTATACTTTGACTATTATCCTATAGTCAAAGTTAATTTACCATATAATAAAAAATAAAGTTAAGTTAATTTACCATATTAATCATCATATCAGCCTATAATTGCCGTCCACTGCTGAACGTAGGCCTCCCCCAAAGAGCGCCAACCATCCCGGTTGTATAAATTAATTTACCTATAGTTTATGAAATTTATCGATTGCTTTTGAAATTCATATTCGTTAGTCGGATCTATTCTACTCCCAAAAAAAACAATCGAATAATTGACAATCGTATGAAAATTGGATTATATTTACATGATGGCGCGCGATAACTAATGAAAATTGACTCACGTCTGTAAGAACTTAAGAATAAATACAAAAATTATTGACAATCGGGAAAATAAAAAAATGTGCCTCCTGACCTCCTGATTTTCGATGTAGTCAAATCGGAAAATTATAAGATGGTGTTGAATAGGGTATTACACCTTTTTTTGAAAACTATTTTAAATTAATCCTTAGATCGTAATGAACCAGTAAATTTTTTATTTAAATTTTATACAACCAAAAAATGCCTTAAAAACGATTTTTAATTTATGATTTTGAATTTACGCGCGAAAACGCTAGCCGCCATGCTACTTCGGCTCGTGACGTCACTTCATTGGTAAACAATACAACTGCCAAAGTCCAAGTAACACGATTTGTGAAAATAATGAGTTATAATGTTTATCATTGGTGTCTTGTGCCTGAATGCAATATTATAAGTGTAAAAACGCCACAAAAATTGGGATTCAATTGCTTTGTGTATCATTCAATAAATATCATATCCATTTTAAGGCGGATCGTTCACCTGAGCCCGCCAAATTCAAATTTCAATTGGTTTTTCGCAATTTGTAGGTCTATAACACATTCTAGATTCCTAGCTGTAGTAATTGCGGCATTAGCTATACAATATTCACAACTTTACTCTTTTCTCGTTTACTTTTCAACGTTTCCCGTTTACTTTTTTCAAAATCTATCATAAAAATGCATTTTCATATTTTTTTTTACATGGTGTAAAATACCCTATTAATGCGATATATTCAACGCCGTGCCGTGCGCTATCTTCAAAAAACATGTCATGGTCTAAGTGCGCAACTATATTATTAACTCTTTGGCAGTCAACCCAATCAATAAATGTTATTTATCGATAAGTAATATCGAATAAATCGAGTTATTCCGTTGTTCTTAGTGACAATCGCATCGCCCATCGCTAGTCTGTTCTATAAATTTATTTTTTCAGTTTGAAATCGTATGTCGGTTATTTTAGTTCTGTCTGCCAAAGTCTGTTTACGTTTGTTTCTGATTTTTAAGTTAAAAGTTGCTCCTCAGATTGCGTATTGAAAAAATTACGATAGGTCTTGTTTTTCTTACCTACGTTTACTAATCATACATTAGAAAATCGTAGATAAATAATGAACGAAAATGAGTGACAATATAAAAGTAGTTGTCAAAGTTAGACCCCTAATTATACGCGAAATAGCAGATAAACTTTCTTACCAGTGGCGGGTGAAGAATAACACACTTTATCAGATTGATCGGGATGGAAAAGATCTCGGACAGTCTTTCACTTTTGGTGAGTGAGACTTATTGAACCAATTGCAATATTGTGAAATTTGCTAGACAAATAAGTACCTAGGTACAAGTTATCGTCATAGAATCGAAAGTTGCAAAACAATGCAACAAATCGATAGGTCAGTGTCATCTCTTGAATTTCAGACAAAGTTTATGACGAAGATACGAAGACTTCAGATGTGTACAATGACATCGCCAAACCGATCGTGGAAGCAGCGACGGCTGGCTTCAACGGCACTATTTTTGCTTACGGGCAAACATCGTCAGGCAAGACGTATACCATGACCGGGACAGACAGCTCACTTGGCATCATTCAGCTAGCAGTTCTCAACATATTTGATATTATTAAAAATGTGCCTGACCGAGACTTCTTAGTGAGGTAAGTAACATTGAATGGAATTCAGGATAAACTATTTTAATTAGAAAGGGTCATAGTGGATGCAGTTAAAAATCAATGTTTGGGTCAGAGAGTCGCCTTAGGGGTGGAGTTGTATAGAATACTATTTAATATTTCTTAAAACTTTAGAACTTCATTATTATTATATAAATACTAGTTTTACCCGTGGCTTCGCTCACCTGAAGATATATTAGGAAAGAAATGGATTCTGAAAATAGTTGTTTTGCTCCAACCCGTAACAACCAGAAAAACAGAAAAGAATTTAAAAAAATCACAATTCTGGATACAGAGATTATTAATATTGTGTACAGACACAGCTTTTTTACAATTTTATAATATTGAGAAGAGGGAAAATCTCTCTCATCCTTAAAGAAAATCCCCTTCTAGGTGTATACCGTATGTTAAAAAAACCTCTGATCTGAGAAAGGGGCATATAGGTATCCCAATTACATATAATAGAATAGAAACATTAAATATTCATAAAAGTAATTAAATATTAATCAAGTTTAAAATCCACTATGTTGGGGATTTTATCACCACAATTACCCCAAAATCTAGGATTTTATTTAAAAGTGATGTTCTGAAAGCAGTGTCACTGCAACCAATTTTATTATTAAGATATAGGCAAGAATCAAGTTACAGTTATGCATATAGCCATTTATTAAATCCAATTATAGTTTTATCTAAGAACTAGATTTATTTCAATAACAATAAATAGATCACTTTTTCACTGTGTCCCAAAACTTTTCTGTGCTCAGCTCAGTACTCATTTAGGAAAACATACCTGAACCCCAGATGAAAGTGAGTTCAACCCTAAGAAAATTTTGCATTTTATAGAAATTGCAGGATAAAACAATGAAATGTAGGATTTCTTTAGATTTAGCGGTTAGAGATCACCATTAAATCTAAAGAAATCTTCAAATATCTATAATAATAAAATATATATAATCATCAAATGGCAATCACAATAGACCAACTGAAGATGTCAATTGTTCCTGTGTCCTCAGAAAATGTACGAAGATTAAGGAAACATGTTAAGTGTTCCTGTTAGAAATCTCTGGGGCTTTTATTATTATTATTTAGTTAAATGAAATTCTAAGTTTTATCAATGTATTTTATAGTTAATACAAATATTCTTAATTGTAAAAAAATAATCAATATACTTTGACATCGAAAAAGCAATATACTTTGACATCACAATATACCATATCATCATCACCTAATATGGCAGGCAATAAGTTTTCATCATCTAATGCTTCCTGATTGCCTCTTTCTTCACTTTGCCTTGCCTTCTTGACTTTGGTACCATTAAAAAAAGTGATAATGCATAGGTATGATTTTTAATTTATTACTTATTTGCACGTGACTAACAAAATTAAAAAACCGGCCAAGTGAGAATCTACATTCGCACCAAGGGTTCTGTACTTAAAAATATTTTTATTATACAATATTACTAAAAAATTATACATTTCGCAAATTTTCCTTTATCTGTGCTATAAGACGTTGCTTCATACCATATTTCAAGATTGAGTTCACGGGAAGTAACCTGTAGGTTTTGATTCCCTTGGGTCTTGACAGACAGACATCAAAGTGATCCTATAAGAGTAGGTACCTTTTTTTCCTTTTAAAGTATGGAACCCTAAAAAAAGTAAAGAAAACTATTGTTTCTTTATTGCACTTAATTGCTTGGATCAGTGGGGTATGCCTTTATTTGGCAAACTGAGCCAATTCTATAGTGAGATTTATGGATCCCTCATGGAAGAAGGCACTGAAATGCACTTAGATCAGTGTGGCATGGAAGAATTATGATTTTCTTATACCATTCTGTAATAAACTGATTATTGGTAAAAATGACACTGATATCACTCTGGTTCCAACATCATCAACTTTTAACCAGCAAATAAATAATAGGGTCCCTTCGTGTTTTATAAAAATGTGGTAGGCTTTGATCAGTGGCTATTATTTCAAGGTAAAGTACATTACTGTGACTACTAATGTCCAATATAATTTTGACTTATCTGTACTAATAGTATTTTTTTAGTATTTACTATTGTCATGTAAATCATTCCCTCACTATGTCCCTACTACAGATTAAAATACGTTTCTTAAAAATGCTCATGTAAATGTGGCCAAAGGACCATGTGCCATTTTGTATGGACCCCGTCCCCACCTCCAACAGACATGGAAAGCGTTTTAATATGTTTATTAGGAGTTACAAAAGGCACAACAAAAGTATTAAATGCGAAATCCGTGGGGTTTCTTAAAAAAATTAAAAATCGTTTTGGCAAAAATGTGTATAACAGTAAGGGGTTGTCCATTAATCACGTGATCTTTTTTAGCATTTTTTAACCCCCCTCCCCCATTGGTGATACGTAGTGAGGTTTAAGACCACCCCCCCTCCCCCTTCTCAACATCACGTGTATTTTTAGTACCTACACCGAATCTTAAAATTTTCTGAATATTATCTTAATTTAAATACAGGTATAAACTATAATCTTATTTTATTCTGAAATTAAGGACCATAATAAAAATGTCTACACCAGGTTGCAAGTTTTTTTTATTGCCATAACAATAATAATAAACGAAGAGTGAAATCATAGGAAAAACATGTATTGTACTAGTACATGAATATATTTAATGTATATTGTCCTCGGACCACGGATTAGCAAGACATTCTTCAACACTAACAACTGGATAAGCATCTTGCAGGTCAGTTGTTGGCACTGTGCTTTGTTGAAAATCAACATCGGTTTCATCAAGCCACTCGGTGTCATCATTTTCGCGCACAACGTAGAGAATTTCTTTCGATCTGCCGATTGATCGTCGCGTGAGGATGCGTGAATATTTGTTTAAAAATCGCGCGTTTGACGAAAAAATAAATACACGAGATATCTTACTACACCCCCCCTCCCCCTTGTGTTATTTTCGTGATTTTTATCAAACCCCTCCCCCCCCTTTCAAGCCTCACGTGATTAATGGACAACCCCTAACTAGTTTTATACAAAATATATTTTTTTTAATTCCTCTGTACTGGACACTAACTGCCTCATTATCCTAGTGTTCCTGAGTGCGACTGCTACCCTAGAGGTCCTGGGTTTGATTCCCAGATCGAGAAAATTTAGAATATTGGGTTTTTCTGTAAAATTCATAGTAGCAGCTCGGAGTTTGGAATATGTGCCCGGTTGATGGCGGATTGATAGACTCGCCTCCTATTACTTAGGACATGCACACTATTATTTGACTATTAACAAAAACAACGTGACAAAAATTCGACATTAAAAATATTTAACCGTCGATCCCGGAAATTCTCAACCTCCAACAGATTTGGGACATTTTTAAAAATACTTACAATTCCAAAGTCCGGCCAAACCCTACATATTTGAAGAATATTACCTTAATGTAAAATTATCTGCATAAAGAGACCTTTGAAATGAGATATGTCTGAAATCTGTTGGAGGGTGCAAAACGTCTCTTACAGACAGTATAAAAAAATACTTAAAAATCCAAATTCCGGCCAAACCTTGAACAATGCGGCCATATTATCAAAATATCTGCCTAAAAAGACCTTTCGAATGATATATGTCTGAAACCTGTTGGAGGGTGGGGACGTTTCTTCCCACTGTCCTTTATAAGAAAGACCGTGTCTTTCTAAAAATATATTTATTTTGAAACAAACAAAGAAACAAATGCTACGAATTACTATACTAAATTGTTCTTTTATCTGTGTCCTTACAAAAAAAAGTCATTCCCTCACAGCTTTGATGACGGTTGATTTACCGACATCTTTAATCGTAAATGAATAGGCCCACTGGCTTTTGATAGTTATCAATACTGCTAACGTTTCGGTATGGAGAATTCACCTAGTGCTAGCAAAGAGGTTCTGTTACAAAAAGGTTTTTTTTTTTAATTTACATTTTTCGCCGTCATTACCTCACATACTATAAAAATAAAGTAATTACGTTTACGGAAGTATTATTTATACTTTGCCATAGGTTTTTGGGAGCACTAAGCTAGTACAAAAATTCAGGATGCAAGTAAAGTTATATCGCGACTTTTTGCAGGTTGTTTTATTAATTTGTCATTCCCTCACCGTCATTCCCTCATCTTAATTTGTAGGGAGGGACCTCTTCACCCTCTTACAAGTCCTGTATAAGGAGGACCACTATATTATCAATGACGAGTAACATAATACTAATAAAATCCACAGAAAATAATTCAAAGTTCTTTTCAATAACTTTGACCAAATTATCAGACCGTAATTTCGGAATTTCGTGAGAATTACCCAGTAATAGTGTGACTGGATTTAAACCTACTGTTGGGTGTAGACCTCTCTTACTTTATGTGAACTGACATCATCATTTATACTTCCTGTTCCATTTTCGTAAAATAATAATATTAACTGCCTAAGGTCTACAATGAACTACTTCTGTTCTTCCATTACAAACAAATTAAATTTGTAAGAATGTTCTAAAGTTCCCTAGCACTGGCCTACTCATTAAGAACAAAGAGTACACATTGTAAATACAAAGCTTTACACTATTGACAACAATGCATAATGTCTGTTCTTTGTATAGAACAATAAGATACTATCTTGAATATTTAATATCGACTTTTTCAGAGAAATGCCTCCTACTTAAATAAAACAGTCCATCACACACCTTCACTATCACTAGTGTTCGACCGAAGGTGCAATTCTGGCCGAAGCCGAAGCCGAAGCCGATTAATCGGTATTCACCAAAACCTTCGGCCGAAGCCGAAGCCGAAGCCGAAGGTGTCATTTACCTTGAGAAATACGATAGTTACTTTGATCTCAGAATATACTAGATACATATTGTGAGAGCTTTAGAGATTTGCATAAAAAAACATACCAACATTGTTTCCATTTAGTTTCCTACCTAACGTTAGATAATATAAAATATTTTAAACCAGACAATACTTACGGTTTTTTGGTTCTTAGAGTGTCTCACAATAATGAACGTATCACCACAGGTACTACTCACAGTAATAAATAAAATAATTTGTAATAACAAATATGAAATATTTAAAAACAAAACACTTATTAGAATTTTAAGACGCGCTCTCAAACTTGTTTTGACTCGTTTAGTTTACTAACTGCGATTCGTTTGGTCCGGTGCGGCGGCGCGGCGAAACTCTGCTGCTCTGCACACTCTCCGTCTCGCTCTAGCATCGTTCAGTAAATTTCAAATTTTGACAACAAGCAAACCTTCGGCTTCGGCCAAACCTTCGGCAAATTTTTGGCCGAAGCCGAAGATTTGGCCGAAGGTGCTTTTTTGGCCGAAGGTGGCCGAAGCCGAAGCCGAAGCCGAAGCTTCGGTCGGACACTAACTATCACTAAGGTATTCCTCAGATTATGATAACAATGTTTTAAACACTTCTTTCATAATGATGACTAGCTGAAAAAATAATGAAATAGGTAAATTATAATTGACTTGGAAAAGTTATAAATGTTTTGGAATAGGAAACATGCATGCTTTATTGCACTTTGATCAGGTGGTTCATGACATAAATTGAACTATCAATTTTCATTTAAGTTGATTGCTGGTCTATTGATCAAATTTTAACCAACTTTCATAGTGATATTACTATCAGGAGTTGTGTTGGAATGTTTTCAATCGAATTTATCAATCTATATTTCTCTATATAACCATAAAAGATTATTATTAATTAATATTATACTTGAAATGCAGTTATTGTGCAGTTTCATATTCGATAAAATTATAAAATCAATTATATTAAGATCATTATTTGATTTGAAGTTCGTACATCGAAAAGTTGTTAGTAAGTAATTAGGAAAAAAAAGAAGGATAATGAGTTTAATACAATTTTGAAGAAACTTCTTCCTTGTCATATGTCGATGATAAGCTGCAGCACACGCTGGTAGTATGCCCGTCGCCCTTATCACGGCACTCCACAATAACCTTTTAAAATAGAGGAAACCAACTAAACTAAAATAAAAAAACTGACTTGAACTTGGCACCCTATTCCAGCTACATTAAGGGCCACTTGCACCAACTTCTTAAATGTGTCGAAATATCGTGTTTAAATGCAATTTAAACATATTTATGAAGTTGGTGTAAGTGGCACTTAATAACTATAACTTAAGTTTCATATGTCGCTCTGTCAAGCTATTCGATTGTATATCAAGGTAACAAGCATTTATTATCTAATTGATTTTCCAGGGTGTCATATATAGAAATTTATAATGAGACTGTAAAAGACCTTCTTAATATGGAAAAAGAAAACATTAAAGTTCAGGACACACCACAAGGAATTAAGCTGGACGCCACTGAAAAAGTCACATCTTCACCTGAAGAAATACTTCAGGCTATGAAAGAGGTAAGTTTCGTTTATCTATTTCTAGATTTCACTTATTTATAGATACAATCATAAATATTCTAGTTGACGGAATACAAAACTTATGTACCAATACAACCTTTCAAATGATAATTAATTTATGGACATTTTGTCTAGTTTATTACGTTTTAAGTCCGAAAAGCATTACTTGGATTACTTTTATTAGTTTGTATTAATTCATGTTTCATATGCAGACATAAATTCTACATAAAAATTAATTATTAGTCAAAAATAGAAATATCAGTCCATTGTTACACAGTAATCATTAAATTGAGATAGCCAAAATAATTAACAAAGTGTTTTTGAGTCGCCGATTGTGTATCTTGATTGTTATTAGGATTCTGAGCAAGTAAATCAATTTATATGCATTATAAAATTATAAGCTATAAATTTTAAATATTTTGTAATGAATGAGCATATTTGCTTCTTTCAGGGTGAAGCAAACAGGCAGAAAGGTGCAACAAATATGAACGAACAAAGCAGCAGGTCCCATTCCATATTCCAAATTGTAAGTGTCAATTTGGAAATCTTTTAATACAATAACATATTATTTTTTCTTGATAGTTTTATGAGAGGTAGGCCATACGGGAATTAAATAATTCCACATTGGAGCTGCCTGCTGGGCAAGTACCTCCACCTTGCAGATAATTGTAGCCAAATAACATAGCTCCATGCTGTGTTGTGTTCCTAACGATATCACGGCATCAACGATATCAGCAACGTCGTCAGAGCTCGAAGCGTTGGAAAGAGCCCCCCCCCCCCTTCC
Source organism: Acronicta leporina (assembly GCA_947256265.1). Lineage (NCBI taxonomy): Eukaryota > Metazoa > Arthropoda > Insecta > Lepidoptera > Noctuidae > Acronicta > Acronicta leporina. Next base: position 4,431,966 of record OX366516.1, read on the forward strand.
TTGTTGAATCCAGAAATTTCGAGACTTGTTAAGCTCTGCTTGCTGCAGCCATTGTGAATAGCTGCCCAATTAAGAAATATATGTGGATCACGTAAATGTTTATGCAATAGTAGTGATATGATAACTCAACTGCTACATCAAAACCTTTAATGAACCTCATAATAATTCTCTAAAGCATACAAAAACGTTTTAATGTTTGAATAAATTTGCGTGGGCCCGGAATTTGGCATTCAACTTTACTAGTATGGATATTGTCAAGATACACCCACATCAAGTAGTTTATTTAGTTTTTGTTTAGAAATATGTTTCTGCAACTTACAGTTTCAACGTTAATACATATATTATATTATATATATAACAAGGGCACTCACAATATGCTAAATTTTTGAACATCTGTCTGCAATGTTGCAGACTGTGTCTCAATTGCAACCTTTCTGTTTTGATGTGATTAAAGTTATTATACTATTGATTTTGATTCACTGCGTCCCATTGATCATATCTTAGCAAACATTTAACATTCTAATAATTACATAGTAATCATCTCCCCCTCGGTTGCTGCAGCTCTGGAAGACTGCTGGTTGTAGGCATTTAAGGATCTAGAGCTCACGACCTTGGACGCCAACTACTTAATATGAAGAGCCTCCCTTCCCGTTCGCCAAACAAATGAAAAAAACATACCATCATGCCTATATTCCCCGAAGGGGAGGCAGAGATATACTAATGTAAACCCACAGTTTGCCGTTAAGATTAGATCCCATGTAAATAGTCCACAAATCTCAAAGCTGTTACTGAAAATATCATAGAAAAATCCAAAAAAAAACTGTTTGACCTGGGAATTCAACCCAGGACCTCTAGCGTGGCAGTCGAGTTTGGGACCACTAGGCTATTGAGTCGTGTAAGAAACCTTTTTCAAAAACTCCTCATCCAGTTCAATGTCTATTTCACTCCTAGATTATAGAATCACGTGAACACATCGAAGGAGAGGAAGAAGCCGGATGCGTAAACGTGTCGCAGCTGAACCTCGTGGACTTGGCCGGGTCTGAGCGCAGCGGCCAGACGGGCGCCACTGGCAAACGGTTCAAAGAAGGCACGCACATCAACAAGTCACTGTCGGTCCTGGCCCTCGTCATCAAACAGCTCTCTGAAGACCCTAACAAGTATGTACAGTTGAAGCAAAAGAAAAAAAATCTCTATGAAAATTCATCAAAATTGGCTTAGCGATTTAGACTTTAGACAGATAGACATAGTTACTTTTGCATTTGTAATATTAGTATTAGGACATGCTCACGGGAAATCCCGGTGTCGATAGTACCGGGAAATCCCGGGATATCTCGAAAGTTTCTAGCATTGGCGACTGGTTTTGTAATGTGGTAACAACCGTAAAATTAAAACGAAATAAGAATTTTATAAAACGCGAATTTTAGCGACACACAGTGTAGTTTTTATTTAATTTAGTTGTTAGGTTAAGCATAGGTGCACTGATCTAGTACACCCACAGTTTGGCGGTTTACTTTAGGTCTCATGTAATCGCATTGTGTTCACGATTTCATTGAATGTAGCAAAATAGCAAGTGTGCCGATAAAGGATTTTGAATGAAAATTCATTGTAGACTCAAAGTAGCAGGCTGCAAAATTTCACATGTGAAAAATCATCATAATTTCATCAAATGAAAATGAATGACAAGAAAAGTAGCAATCATTTCCATGCCTAGTCTTATATAATTAGACCATAAGCAAAATGCCTTTATCTGTACACAACATCATACTCTAAAATGCTGCTAAGAATGTCATACAAAACCCGAATAACACTGCTCGACTTGGGGTTTTTTATTTATTTATTTAGATTTCGGAACATTAACATAAACTATAAGATAATAAACATAAATAGTCCTGTGCCATTTATCATTTTTCAGGCCAATCATTTTTGTTCGACCAATATGACGGTAAAAGTAACCCCATTAATATTTAAAAATTTTAGATACGCGAATTACCGTGATAGCAAACTGACTCGAATCCTACAAAATTCTCTGGGCGGTAATGCAAAGACTAGTATCATATGTGCGGTCACGCCTGCGGCCGTTGAAGAAACCATATCCACTTTACAGTAAGTCTTCTTTACTTTTGGTTTTTGACATTTATTTCTCAATCAGTAGAAAATAGAAGATTCTTGAAAGAAAGCTAAATATAATAATACGCACTTGTCATAGATTCGCAAACCGAGCCAAGGCAGTAAAGAACAAGCCGGAAGTAAATGCTGTAGCCACAGATAAGACTATGATCCAGCGCCTAACTAAGAAGATGTGCCAACTACAAGTTGAGTTAGAGAGCAAAAAGAATATAGAGGTTTGTTATAGAAACTTTCTAATTTCCGAGTCAAAGGAGTTTGACTCACATTTCAATGCTTTATCGCCTGCCACTCGCTGCGTTGCCCACAATTGGTTTAATTGATATGGATCTCGGAAGGTCTCTTTCATTTGCATACCATCGCGCCTGTATTTCCCGAAGGGGCAGGCAGATCGGTACTAATGTTCACCCATAGTTCGACGGTATGTTAAGGTCCTATGTAAAAGGGAGTGAGCATATTGCAATGGGCACAAATCCCAAACTCCATAACACTGCTCGACTTGGGAATCGAATCTAGGACCTCAACAGTCGCTTAGTACCATTAGGCTAATGATGTAGTTTCAACAATACAAGTTATTTAACAAAATATACTGAAAATGAAATGTTATACTACTCTGTTTTAAAAATTACTTGTAAATCTATACTAATATATAAAGCTGAAGAGTTTGTTTGTTTGTTTGCTTGAACGCGCTAATCTCAGGAACTACTGGTCTGATTTGAAAAATTCTTTCAGTGTTAGATAGCCCATTTACTGAGGAAGGCTATAGGCTATATATCATCACGCTACGCGGACGAAGTCGCGGGCAGAATCTAGTTTAACATAACATTATTATCAATATTTTCTTACAGCAAGTCAATTATAAACTACAAGACAAGATAGCCAAATTACAGAAGCTCATATTGAACGGGTTCGCTCAAAGACGCAGCATGGATCTAACAGGTGGCACCCGACGAAAACTACAACCACCAAGAAGAATTACTATATCTTCATTACATTCTATAGATAACGATCCCGTTATTTCCATCCCCAAGTTTTGTACACCGAGCATGAAGTACAAGTAAGATGATATTGTTTTTATCTTCTATGAAATGAAATTAGTTCTATGATTGATTATAGCCTTATAAATCCCCACTGTTATTAGACTGTATTTCTGCATAATTTTCTCCACTTTGGTGTGCGATCTTGCCATCTTATCACACTCACTCCCTGTAGTTCCTGTATACGATAAATATTTATTTATTTATTTAAAACTCTTAGGCCCACTTGCACCAACTTTTTAAATATGTTTAAATCCCATTTAAACACAATTTTTCATAGTAAATTTGTGTATAAATACAGTTTAAATATATTTTAGAAGTTGGTGCAAGTGGCCCTTAAACTATCATTACAGGTTTAGAAACCTAATGCGATAGCTTAGCCTACTAATATTCCGCAATTTATAAGTTTTTTCCCATATTTCCAATATGAAGTCAGCTTGTAATATTATGTGTCTGTTTAAAAACAGTCGCGCTGCAAAATAGTTACTTGGGCAGTAAAAGTAAAGCATGCTGCTGGCTATAAGTTGATAATCAACTATCATTTCGGCGGACTGAATACATTGTTCTGTTGACAAAAATATGAATATTTAGTGAACCATTTAAATCATAGCCCATGATAATGTAGTATTGCTTGCAGTCCGATGTTGGTTCCAAGCGTTGAGGAGTTCAGGGCGCTGCAGAGCGTGGGGCCGCTGGCCAGCGTGCCCGAGGAGCCGGCGCGGCCCGCCACGCCCCCCGCCGCGGCCCCGCCCCCGGGCCCGCCCCTGGCCCCACCCCTGCGCACGCGCAGCGTTGGCTTTAGCGACGAAATCATCGAGCTCGGTGAGCCTACTTTGTGATATTAGTCATCCAGTCGCGGGGAGAATCAATCACAAATTCACAATGTGATTCACGGGCACACGGCTACACGAGACATAATTTCAGCTCATACTCCAAAATAAGTATAGGCTGACCTAGCACTTTATAGGCTTAGGCTTTTTGTGCATCAGTAATTCATCAGACATTGTGTAGATCAACCTTAAACTAGGGAGCGAACAAAACGTCATACTATATATAACGTCTATAACTCTCCCAGGTAAGTGAAGTCGTATGCCCGTAAATCATGTTCGGATTCATCATTACATATACTTGCCTGCTTTGTTCTGAACGGTATATTTTAATAAAATACGAATACCTAACTTCAAGACTGCTATGTACACGAGTTAAAATTTAACACCTGAATGGACTAACAAATAGAAACATAATGTATAGGTACCGTGGAATATAATCTATAATACAAAAATCAATGGGCAAATAGGTTGCTAAGCGCAAATCTCGAGAGCAGCTGAACCGATTTCGCTAATTCTTTTTTTATAATATTCCTTGAAGTACGAGGACGAAAAAGTTGACTGAAAAGGCTAAAAACAGCACTTTTCTATATTCCCATACAAAAGATTCGTAATAATACTTAAAAGTCAATTTAAACTTTAATACCATACCATAAAGTAGAGTTAATGGAGGGGTTCCGGGGAGGCAAAACAACTGAGTGACGCTGGTTTCAGAATCGACTGTTAGGCGGTACGAAGTTCGCCGGATCACCTAGTAATAAATAAAATTTATACCGAAGGAGAGCCACGCTTCGCCACAAATGGCCCGGCTCGACCGGAGAGATACCACGGCCTCACTGAAAACCGGAGTGAAACAACGCTTCCGTTGTGTTTCGCAGGTGAGTGAGGATACCGGAGTCCCAAATCCTTTTAAAAGGATTTGGCCCGCACTTTTAACTCCTCTGGTATTGCGGGTGTCCGCGGGTGCCGGTAATCGCTAACCATCAGGCAATCTATCTGCTCGTTTGTCCCCATAAAAAAGTATATTAATGAAAGACTTACAAATGTTAAACAAATCGGGCGGATAATTATAGTACCAAAATTGAGTTACGCTACATTTTAAGTGATTTTTTTTATCATGGTTGAACTACAAATTCTATTATTTAGTTTATTTTGTTTTACAGATAGCGATGATGACTCGACAAAAGAAGACATACAGACGTGTTCTCCCATTCATAAATGTTACGGTAATAATTTTTACATAAATCATCCATCACTACCAATTTCACTGAAGTGACAAATGAATAATTATGTACTACCGCTACTTTCAGCTTCAAAAACACCGCCTTGTGTACTCAGGAGAAATGCTAAATTAGCTGAAGAAAACCTGAAGGATCTTGTTGAATTGACAGAAAGAGAAAAGGTTTATACACCAAGTGTAGTAAGTCATCATCATCCATCATAGTTTTCATCAACATCATAGTTAACCGCGACGCAATGGTGGAGAACTGGTGCCCAGTACCCGTGTGACTATGGTGACACCCTCACCACCGTCGTATTTCATTTCTACACTAATAAATACTACCACAAATTATTTAGAATATATGTATATTTATTATATAATATATTTCTATAGTATATTAAAATTCAATATTTTGATTGCATTATAAAAAGTTACAACCAGATTGATTTTTTGACCAGATTTTCATACAACTTTACTGGTACTAGAGCTTTCAACATATAAGACCTACTTTCTTGCCTGGTATAAGACTAGTCATGGATCCAAAGAGGAGACCATATCCAAGAAGGTGAAGTAGAAATTTCAATTTCAATAAGCAAAAATAAAATGTATCAGGTTATCCCCAATAGAACTGTTGTGCAGCTCAATGGCATAATACATACTGCATCAGATGCACCGACCCAGAGGTTCATAATACATGTGTCAGAATCTGATGAATCTTCAGAGGCATCAGATTCTGACACGTGTATTTCAGAGGAATACGACATAAATTAATGTTTCGCAGTTTGTCGTTTTATTTCCTCATATTCACACATTCACTTAATATTTAATATTAAAAGATCAATTCAGTAGTCGTCAAAGTGAGAATCATTCAGTCTTGGCTAAGAGTATTTAGTTCAGTCATTCATTCATAATTTCCCAACACTATCTAACTACTATCAATTGTCTCTGGTTACCAGGACGCCATATTTGGTTACCAAAAATGACAAGTAAACTGGGATAGACTTTAGTAATATCTTACTCTGTTTAATAGGATGTATATTGGCGTTCCAATTTTCAAACAAAATGATGATCACTATCCATGATACACCCTTTTTTATAGTACGGCAAATCCTCATAGATCATCTGCCACCAGGGGAGGCGGTTTATCGGATTTATACCGACTAAAAACTGTACTTACGTTCCCTTCCCATACGGTAAGGGAACGTAAGTACAGTGGAATACATGGTAAGTACAAGGAATCGAATTCCATGGCCGTGACTATACAGTCACGGCCATGGAATTCGATTCATTCGCAACGTTCATGACAGGCTCATCTTTCAAAGGGCGAGCCCTTGCCTCGCATCGTACTCGAAAGCACCTGTGTGCTGAACATGTGCGCCATCTACTGGAGCGCAATACAACCTCTGCGATCTCTGAACTGCTCAGCTTTATCTTCTAATTTATAGGCCACTGATTTACTTGTGTCATAAAATAGACGACGCCATTAATCATTAACTAACATAACTTCATTAATTATTAACTATCATAAAGTCATACCAAGATTTTTCACGAAAAAGAACTCGTCTGTAGTTCACAAAGCATATACATCATGCTTCTTATGTTTCAGGTTGAATATATAGAAAAATTAGAGCAAAATGCTAATGTGATAGCAAAATTGGAAGACAAAATTGAGTTACTGACCAAGCAAGGCAAGGAAAAGGATTCAGAACTGGATCGTTTAAAAAGACAAATTGATAAAACTGAAGAAGATATGAAGTCTTTAAATTTAGCTCAAGTATGTATCTGTATAATTATTAACTTCATAACTAGTAGTATACACAATCCTTGAAGAAAACAAAACTATCTTTAATAATATAGGCACTGCATTGATCAGTCAGTCGAGACATTCCGCTTCATAGGAACGCGATTTATTATAGACAGATGAAGTCAACGCCTGTATTCTCCAAAGGGTTTGGCAGAGGTGCACGAATTCGGAATTTGCACCAGTATGTTTAGGTCCCATGTAATAGGGAGTGGTCCTGTTGCAATAAAATCATGACATGAGTCCCTTACTTGAATAGCATCTTACTCAACATCTATGTGATCCTAAAGACACTGTTATGAAGCATTTTGCTATAACGCTGTCCTTCCCTGCAAAGATCAGTAATTGTGTAATTGTTACGTATATATGGAGATTTTATTGTATTAATACATTGTGGTCGGACTGATCTGCAAGGTTATGCTGCGCTCGCCACGGTCAGTGTGTAGATAGGTTACCATTCTTAACACATCGAGACCGTGCTCCGTGCCTAAGAGGGCACGTAAAGCCGTCGGTCCCAGTTGTCATACGAACATCTTTGACAATTTTTAGTAGTCAGCAGCCCAAAAACGCCTGACAACCAGTCTGTCCTCCGAATATCGGAATCTGGGTAGACTGGAAGCCGACCCCAACATACTCGTAGTTGTGAAAAGGCTCCGAAGATGATGGCATATAATGTTCTTATTTCATAGATGGAGTTAAAGATACAGTGCGAAAACTATAAGACTAAGTTGACCGACGTGGAGGTGAGTTTCGAAACTCTCAGGAATAAAGCAAAGCTTAGAGAAGAAGAGTTGTTGTCTTTACTCGAAGAACAAGTAAATAAGAAACCTGAAGACGGTAAGTTTTGAATATTTATAATCATTAATGCATAAACTCAAGTGCATCCATTCAAGAAAGAATAAATATGTCAAAAATGTTATTACCTATTTATGTATAATATTGATTTCTAGGTAAAATATTGTCTCACACACTGGACAAAGATGTGCATTTTATGGATATGTCTAAAGATATTTCTCTAGTCAATAGTGACAATGAAAGCAACAGTGTCAATGCCAATGATGATGAGCATGACCCTTTGCATGACATAGTTACTGACAAACAAACGGAAATGAATTTAAGGAACCAAAACTTATTACTATTGGAGGCACATCAACAAAGGGCATCATCATTAGAAATTCTTAACCACGAGCTTCAAGAAAAAGTAATGGCTTTTAAAGAAAAACTCACTCACATGGAAGATGAGAATTCTTTACTTAAATCTACCATAGAAACATTAAATGTCACAATAAAAGGACAAAAAGAAAACTTGGCAACAGCTTATCAAGATATAGATTCTTATAATAGTACCATACAAGAACTGCAAATACAAATATCTAAGAAAGACTCTTTACCAAAAATTAACCTTAATCACACTCTACTAGAAAGTATGATTGCAAATGAAGAAAAAGTTATAGCTAATAATGAAAACTTAAAAAATATTATACATTCTTTTAGAAACGCCCTTGATACTCGTAATAAAGAGATCGATAAATTACAAACTATACTACAAGACAAAAACGAACTAACACTCATTAATAACACTTTAACAAAACAGCTTCAGGCTGTGGAACAAGAAATATCCAGTTACAGAGACAAAAATAGTGATCTAGAAAAATTAAATAAAGAATACTCAGTTTCATTACACAAAATGAGTGATGAAATAAATATATTAACAATTGCTAAAGCAGATAAAAGTTCTGCAGGACAAGAAATTAGTGTGCAAAATCCCCAACTACTGAAGCAAATTGAGGATATGAAAAACAAAATTACTTATTTAGAAATGGACATAAAGGAAAAGGATGATTTAATATTGGCTCTCAAGGAAGACGATAAAGAGTTAAAGGAAAATTTGCACCATGCTAAAGCTGTAGTCGTTAAATTACAACATATCGTCGGTATTCTGTCTGGTGACATGCGAGAAATGCCAAAAATTATAGAAAACTTTGTAAATATTTTTAGTGCTTTAAGTGATAGTATAAATGTTTTAGAAAACGTTGCCAATGATATTGTCACACAAAAAAAAGAAGGCGTAGAAACCAATAATAATTTAAAAATGATGCTAGAAGAACTGACTATTAAACATAAATCAGAAATATCCAATCTTCAAGAACTTAAAAATAATCATAGCGAAGAAGTAACTAAGAGCATTCAAGAAAATGAACAGTTGACCAAAGAACTACAAATAATTCGAAATGAGTTATATATTCAAAAATCTGAAAATGAAACTGTACGAGATCATCTTGAGGCTCGTTTAAAGGATTTAAATCAAGAGAAAGACGAGTTGTTGAATAGTATATATAGGAAAATTACTGATTTCACGAACATTTTTAACATTCATAATGATGCTAAGGAGGAAATAGAATACGATTGCAGCAAAATGTACCTAAGAATTCTACTAACATTAGACAAAATAGGAAATCACATCACATTCCTCAACCAGAAAAACATTGATTATGATAAAAAATTAAGCGAAATAATATTAGAAACCAAGAAGGAAAAAGAAAATCTTTCACAAAAGAATAGCCATCTCTTAGAACAATTATACGATCTGGAAAATAAAAACAGTCAAATGCTGTGTGAAGTAAATACAATTCAAGTTGACAATCAAGATCTCAATAAAGAATTATTGAGAAGTCAAGAAATCTTACAAAGTGTACAGATGGAGCTTAAAATTAAGGCTGATGAATTGACACAAATGGAAGACAAAGTTAGGGAATGGAAAGACCAATTTACGCAGCTAGATTGTCTTATGAAACAGAAGATGGCCGAATTAAAATTGGATAATAAACATCTCAAAGCTCGCATTGACTCTGAACTAAGTACAGTCATAACTTATGAACATAAAGACTCTTATGGTATGGACAATGAAGAATTAGCAATTAATAAGGAGCCCTATGATCTAAGTGTATATGACCAGACATCTTCCCCGCCCAGTCTGGTAACGATATGCTGTAACAAAATAGTAGATTTCATACAACCTAAGGACGTAGACTCAAAAACTACGACTATAAGCTCGAGTGCTGAAGTTTCAGTTCAAAGTGATGAAACTTACACCATTGGATGCAAATGTAGCGAACTGTCTACGGAATTAAAAACCGCATGGGAAGAACATTCCAGAACCATTGACCTTCTACAGCAAATGAAATCTGTTAACCATATTCTTATTCAAGAGCAAGAAGCGGTACGCACTGAAATCCAACTTCTTATCGCACTTGCGCAAGAATTGCAAAGGAGAATAGTTCATCATAGAACTAATCTATCAATCTTAACTACAACTACTTACGCCGAAAATATGTCTTTAAAATCTCAGGTCAAAGTCATACAACACCATCTTAACCGCTTCCACAGTGTGTGCCAAAGAGATTTACCTGACTTTAAGAACCAGTTGTTTGAACTTATGAATTTATTACTTTCTATTGCTGATCACCAAAACGCCAGCTTAAAACGATTTTCATTACCAGATGTACTAGACAGCAGTGCTGCACTTCTTAACTTTAAAAATGAGTCTATTTTAGACGGGGACCTCTTAATGCTAGATACAAATATTACCATGACTACAGCTGCAGATAACACTTTGACAGGTCATGATCAAACTTGTTTAGATCTAAACCAACACTACAATGACACTAAAGAATTAAATAAAAAAACTGACCAAAACGTATTAGACATCGAAATTCTTAGTCGTGACAATGAAAGCCTATATGAGAGAAATAATATCCTGAAAAGCGAAAATGAAAAGTTACGCGAAATTGTGGACAAATACACAGAATCCAATAAATTTATGTCAGATACACTAAGATGTCCTATTGAAACCGGTAATGATATCAACGAGAATTCCAATAAGTTGAATGATGAAATTCGTGTTTTTAATGAGAGTGATGAGTGTAAAAAAGTCTTTGTAGAACATGATCAAGAAAAACTAAATGACGAACTTAAATCACTTAAACTGGAACTATTGGATATAAAATCTCAGAAAGAGAATATAGAACGTAAATATAATAGTATTTTGCTAGAAACACCCTCAACTGATAAACTAGTGCAGAAAATAAATACTTTAGAAAAAGACTGCAATTGTAAAATTAAAGAAATTGCTATACTAACACATAAATTGAAAAACGTACAAGATGAAAACGATTCATTGTCGACACAGGTGATGGAAAATATAACAGAAGCTGATAACTTGAACAAAGAATTAAATAAGCTGAAAGAAAATAATAGTGAACTATTACAAAAGTGTAGCAAGTTAGAAGAATCAATAAAAATTTTAAATGATAAAAAAGAGTCGGTCGATACAGTATCCAGTTGTTCTGAGTGCTTAGCTAAAGATGAATTGATGATAATGATGCAAAAACGGCTTATATTGACGCATAAGAAATTAAACAGGAGTCTGAGTGACTCTGATACTACATCGAGGTATAATAAGATCTGCACGTTACAAAGTGAATTGCATGCGAGTAGAGAAGATTGCAAAGAGTTAACTGAAGACGTAGTAACCATTAAAAATCATTTAGAAAACAGCAATCTCTCGATGGATTTAGATTATAGTATGGGAGAATTAAACATCGACATGTTTGCTAAAGATTTTGGAATCAGTAGTCTAGAGTCAAATAATTGTAATATGCGTGATATTCCAGAAGAACGTATGTCAGATAATATATATGTTATGGACAAAATAGACTGTTTTAAGTTTTACGTTGAAAAAACAGGCGGCGGAAATGGTAATTTAAGTCAGGACCTCAAAATAATTGAACTCATGAAAATGTTTTACGAATACTTAATAACAGAACACGGGAAAGAAGTAGAAAATTTGACAAATAAATTAAAAGAATACGATGAATCTCAAAATAATTTACAACTCCAATATAGCAAGTTAGTGGAAAAACATTCCCAAGTAACTAAGGAATCGAACCAAAAAGACCAAAATTATAATAATGTTTCAAACGCTTTATCGCAAATAAGAAATAGTATTAATATTTTAAACAAGGAAATCATTAATGTTACTGATATAGATATTACTAGACTAGTAAATATGTACATTGAAAACTTTTTCAAAGTATTAGACAACGAGTTAGATTTAACCAGTGAGCATATTTTCAAATCTCTTATCGATTATATAACTATAAAGAATGAAAGTGATTTGACCAAGATAATGGAGACAAACAGCTACTTAAAAGAGGATGCTGAGAACGTCACAAAACAATTAAATTCTCTTAACGAAAATTTGGTTCAACTGAAAGGTCAGTTGTCTACTAAGGAAAACGAATACAACCTACTTAAAAATAAAAATGATAAGCTTCATGAAATAAACAATGTAGTCACACTCGACATAGTGCAAAAAGAAACCGAGTTGACTGAGACTATCAGCAAACTGAAAGACCTAGAAAACGAGAAAGAAACTCTTAGTTCTGATTTGAAGTATCAGAAACAAATCGTAGAAGTAAAACAAAAAGAGTTAGAAGAACTTCAAATTCGCAGCCAAAAATTACAGGAAATTAATAAATGTATTACGATAGACTTGGTGGATAAAAATAACAAACTACATACACAACAGGAGTGCAATGAAGATTTGAATAAATTGTACGAAAGCAAAGTTAAAGAAAATGAAACAAATGTTGACCTCATAGAAAAGTTGTCTGAAGAAATAAATTTATTGAAAGCTACTATTGAAGACAAACAAAGATCTATCATAAAACTTGAAAAAGATTTGCAAAATGAAAAGGATGTTAGTAAAGAGCTACTGGAAACGGTAAAAGGTTTAAAAGGCGAGGTTTCCCACTTGAAAGCAGTGCATGAAGTTATAATTATGGAAAAGGATGCCTACGCTAATGAATTGATTAAGTCTGGTGAGACTATAAAACGGAACAACATAGAAATGGATAAAATGACGTCAGACATTTTAGTTCTGAAGAAATCTGGGAGAGAGAATGAAATTGTTATAGAGAAATTGAATGTTGAAGTAAGTAATTTGTTGAAAGACAATATGGAGTTAAAGGGACAATTAGAAGAGACACTTAAACAATGCTGTAGACTGCAGACAAACATAAAAACGCACGAAAAAACTGCTGAAATTCAAACCAGAATGATAACGAGGTGAGTTTCTGTACAGCTATTATATTTTGATGCAATTGGCTTGCTTTAAAAAGATCTCACTCATAAATATCGCGCTATAGAGTTCTATTGTGTGCGAGCTGCCACCGGCCGGCCATACACATATCCAATATAATCCATAACATTTCGCCTTAGATTTTAGATTTTTTTAAGCTGCCCATTAAGTTAATTGTTTTTTTTATACAATTTACTTGTATAATAAAGACATTGTGGAGGCTACACTACAACTACCGTATCGGATTGAATACCACCAAACCTGACCAACTATATGATATTACAAAATAATATAACAATTTATTAATATGTAACAGGCTAGAGAAGCAAAAGGACGCGGACGACAAGACTATGAGCGAGAAGACCAAACAGATGGAAGAATTAACACTCAAATATGCCACACTACAAAAACAGTGTGACATGCAGCACGCTGGTGTCAAGGAAGATGACCAACTCAAACAACTAACGACGACTAAGGAAACTTTGGAGGTAGTATACTATTAAACCTTCCTAATAATTGCATAACAATATTTCCTAAAAGAATATGATACTGTTTATGTAAAGTAACTGCCTCGTTAGCCTAGTGGTCCTGAGTACGACTGCTACGATAGGGGTTCTAGATTCGATTCCCAGTTCGAGCGTATTATAAATGTTGATTGCAACATTGATGACATTGATATCTTATTGTTGGGTTAGGTGGATATTTTTCAAATTAATATCAAAATCATACCTCTACCATGGGGTCTCATCCCGAACAAATGAAACATAGTTCAAATGAATTGTTAATAGATGGCATTGCATGTATCGATTCCCAAACCTCGTGTGTTTGGCTTCGAAATTCTTACGAGGAAAGACCTTAAAAAAATATGTACTTACTTAAATCAAATGTTTATACATAGGACAATATAATTTAAGTCTAATTTCTTCGATTATATGATATTCAATTAAATCCTCGTGATTCTCGCTTTCTTTGGTAAATAGATGGCTCTGTTTGCAGTTTTCGCTCATTTTACAAAAAGAAAAGATGGCGCTGTGCGCAGTTTCTGAGTCTATAATTATTTCTCATTTTTTTTAAATAAAGTATTATTTTATAAGAATATTATATTTCAGACGAAGTTTTTCTAATGATGGTACAAAAAGATAATAATCCCCCCGATGGTACAAAAAGATAATAATCTTTTTGTACCATCGGGGGCGAAGCACTAATACATACGATAGTCTACTATGATGACAACACGAACATACCTAGATAGGTAGGTACCTAGAAAGCGACTTACACCTAATAGGTAGGGTTACCTTCGTGTAGGTGCCTTGTACCGATTATACTTACATAATAAAAAAGGTAGGCTAGTTAAAGGTAGGCTACCTACATAGTTCAAGTAGGTATCTACTAAGTATAGATATATATATATCACAAAATAGGTAAATATCAGTATTCTATCATCAATAAATGCATCATGCAGACGGTCGGAATGGAACGGAACGCGAGTCGTAGGTATCATACCATCGCGTCTCGCTCGAGCTCGGTAGATATACACTCGGTAGTCCGACAGCTGCGAATGCGCCGTAGTAGGTACCTACCTACCTACGTAACGAACGAACGGTGTCGTGATGGTTTTGAGCGCTGTTTGAACGCTGTAAGCATACCTATACATATATACCATAGTACCTATATACCTACCAGAGAACGAAGAATATTAAGTAGGTACCTACCTATACGTACTAGTACCTACGTACGTTTAAGTATTTGTTTTTTTTAATAGATCGGTATTTCGCTTCTTCTACCGAACAAAATACCTACCTACCTAGATAGTGAATAGGGTAAAAAAGTGAGACACGTAGTAGGTACTTACTAGTTTTACTTACCTACCTACTTATGTACTTACGAAGTACTTACCTATCATATTGAAATAATTACTTATGTTAGGGACTTAGATATTTAAAATGGTAGGTAGAGGTACCTAGGTACATATCTAATAAGATTTACGTTATCATTTACTTTTTAAGTAGGTACCTAAGCTTTTGTAGTGAATAGTAAGAGGTTTTCATTGCTGTAGGTAGCTCACACGCTATGCAAGTAGGTAGGTAGATGAAATTAAAATACTGTGGGCGGGAAGCCCTATAGCGTGTTTACGTTACATGAGTAGATACGTTTATCTACTCATTGTCATGTCATATGTATGCGCGTAGGGATGAGATACACTTACCAGTGTCAAAAACCAAGTATCAAAATAGGTAGGTACTTACCTACTTGAAAGTATTTGGCACAGCTAGAGTTCTAACCCTATTATATATATAAATATTATCCTACAATATTTCTGAAAAAGTATAAGTATTAGTAGGCAAAACTACTACATGTTTTCGTTATCTATTATATTTTTATGGGTACCTAATAATTTTAGAACTACCTACTATTTTTGACCGACAAAGAGTTGGTAACCCTAGCCACAGCCCGCCGCGTAAGGCGCGGCACGGCGCGCGTCGCGGCGGCGCGGGCGGCGCGGGTTGAAAATACTCGTAGTTCAAAGTTTTTTTTTGCTAATACGATTATGCACGTTGGGTGTATCGCCATATGGATCAATTTTCTATGCATGCGAGTATTTGAAGACTGTGAGTGTTCCTACATTAGCACGCCTCTGCCTAACCCTTAGGTATATGTATTATAATTATGTTAGATAAAAATGTATGGTCCCGGGTTCGATTCCTAACTAAACATTTATAGATCTATCTAAATTAAACTTTAATTTAAAACTTTAATTATTTAGTTAGGAATCGAACCCTGGACCTCATAATGTTCACCTGTCACGTTCAACAAACACTAGAATATTTTTGTGAACCCCATGAAAAAAAATTACAAGCCGCCTAGCTGCATGTATGTGTCTGTGATGAACTGATGACTGTGATGTACTTAGGTATAAATAGCGAGGCAAACGAGTTACACAGTATAAGCTCTAATCTTAGTGACTTTAAGTATAAATTCCCTTAAAATTATTTGTAGCAGGTCACAAAATTATTTTTTGCTTTCGTTATTTTAAAATTAATCTTTAAAACAAGTCTGTTTTGGTACAAATTCTCTTGCATTTAGTAGCAGGTCGGAAAATCATGTTTGTTTTCGTAACATTAAAATTATTTTTTAAAGCAACTAGGTAGGTAGGTACCTACCTACCTAGTTTTTAGCACATGAGTAGATATACTACTCTGTGTTTTTAGTAAGTAATCTCTTCCAAATATTAGGTATATTTTATTTTTTGCGGGAAGATCTCGTTGCCTTGCCACTTGAGTTGCGTTGCGAGTGCGACATGTAGGTAGTAAGCATTTGTAAGTAAGTAGGTAGGTAGGTAGGTACCTAGGTATATTTATACAATAACTTTATTATCATTTTGCGATAAAGATATATAAGAACTAGCTTCCGCCCGCGGCTTTGCTCGCGTGGATTTCGGTTTGTCACTCGGTCTTTATCACGGAGACACTTGTCAGTTGTCACCTCCCAGCCCAAAATAATCAATTAAGTAAGTACTTAAACTATTTTTTTGTAATATTTTGCATTTTTTTCTATGCTATAAGTATAGGAAACTTTGAAGGGCGGAATTGAAACTGCGTAGAGTCTTCTGGCTAAATAGGTAGGTAGGTTCCTACACGTCACAGATGTCGGTTGACAAGCAAAGTAGGCAGCTTGCTTTTCAATAGTTAAACTCGCGGTGGCTCAGTGGTCGTCTGGTGTACTTATCTAACCAGAAGACGCAGGCTCGATTTTCAGGCAGTCGATTTTTTCCATCACTAAACTACCTACTTACTTAGAAAGTATTCTAGTAAACCGCGACAAAGTCTCGTTTTAAACGGCCGGCCAGCGCTAGTGGTAGGCTAGGTACCGACCTACCTACTTGATCATTATTTTGTCGTGGAGTTATTTTAAAACTATGATAAGTATCTCCGAACCAAATGATGTCAATGGCAATTCTGTTCAAAATTAAATAGGTAAGTAGGTACCTACTTGTGATGAATAACGTATTTAAGTACCTATTTGGTTATGGATTAATGATATTAATCCATAACACAACAAAAGTGTAGGTATATACTACACTTTTGTTGTGTTAAACACGTTCGCAAATAATACATTATTTTAGAACAAATTTGATTAGGTACCTACAACAAAAAAGGTTATAGGTAGTGAGTCAACCTTAACAGATAGATAGGTAGGTACCTACCTAGGTATATTATGCAGCCATTGACTTCGTTTACGCAGCGCACGCAATGGAAGCCCTCAAAAGAAATAACTTTTACCCGTTTTTGCTACATTTTTCATTGATGCTCCGCTCCTATAAGTCATAGCGTGATATTTTATAAGATATTTTATAGCCTATAACCTTCCTCGATAAATGCACTATCTAACACAAAAGATACCTATTTTAAATTCGAACCAGTAGGCAGTTCCTGAGATTTCCGCGGTCAACCAAACAAACAAACTTTTTAGCTTTATAATATTAAATATTATTTTTTATTTATTATAAAGCTAAAAAGTTTATTTAATTAGATGTTCACAATCTTGGATTTTAAACATTTTGTTTTTTTTTACAATCAGAAACTATGAAATTGACACCCACGTCATTTTATATTTAAAAAAATAATGTCCGTCATTAAAAATATATTATGTCATTTAAGAAATCAGTAGGTATCCTGAGAAACCTTGAAAATAACACCTACATTTTGACATGAATTTACGTTAAATAATAACGAAAATAAACTACGCGTAAGAAGATAGGTAGTTTTATAAAATTAAATGTATTACATAAGTACCTACGCGCTACCGAGACCGAGAAGGAGGTAGGTACCTGTTCGGGCGGGTGAGCGACCGTAATAACAACAAGTAGCAACTTTAGGTACCTACCTACATCCCGGCGCACCAGCGCCATCTATTGGTTAAATATATAGTAAACACTTGATATACAACCCGAGGCGATAGATGTCGCATGCAACGCTTGCTTGTTACGTGCGACATCTATCGCCTACAAAAGAAAAACAATTCTGCCCGAAGAATCTCGCCCGATAGGAAGGTCCCATTTCTTTGTATGGGATGAGGCATCTGTACTAGTATTCTTTTATCTGTGCCTCTACTAAGCAAATCTATCGACGGTTTATTTTTATGGGATAGGGGATCAAACGAGCAGACGGGTCAACTGATGGTAAGCGATAACAGCCGCCCATGGACACCGGCAACACCAGAGGAGTCACAAGTGCGTTGCCCGCCTTTTAAAAGGGTTTGGGTTTTTTGTTGGAAACCAGCCTTTATCGATGGTTGCTGCAATGTTTTGTTTGTTGGTGGGTTGTTTGAGCTTTGTTTTATGTACTTAATTTGAATACAGGCGCGCATCTCGGAATTAGAGGAGATGTTAGAGACTAAATCTCGCTTATTAATCGATGCTATCGCCGATTCATCACGAAAAAGACGACAAAGCCTGCACGACTCCAAGCGGATATTCGCTGAAGATAAACACAATATTGAAGGTAAATAATATTTTTCTTCAAGAGTTACCAATCTTTCCCATTTACAAATATAAAAAAGTAATTGTTATTTTTACAACACGTAATATAAAAAATCTGTATTTTGACTATCGATACTTTTAATAATGTCATTAGTTCTATGTAACTTTAACCCTTTAGTTTTCTCTTATTTAAAGTACTTAATTGGTTTTAGATCAGAACAACGTAGAAGCTATGTTTGCCTCTCGATTGAAGCCTGACGACCTGTTCATGGATGTTGAGGAAGATGTCTCCATCAGAAGCAGTCCAGCTAGAATTAGCAAAGGGTGAATAAAACATTTATTTATTTATTGTAACAGCTTAAACTATAATTACAGGGTTTACCCTAATGCGACAGTTAAGAACTTGAAATATTATGACTTACTTATAAAAATTAATAAACTATTTATTTACAAAATAACAAACATTAAACTACAAATAAAAACATTATTAAATTATACATGACTAACCAAACATTACTGCTTTACATTTAAAATATTTAGGAATTATTTTTCTTGTAGCATAATATAAATAATAATACCCTTGCGAATTCACTCCACCCGCATGTAAACACATCAATCTGAGGTTGAAGGTCGTTGATGTTACGGATAAAATGTTTCATAGATATCGAAAGTCTTCACTCACTCACTGCCTTGCCACATACAGCCTAATCCAGGGATGCTGAGACTTTTTTGATGGACTTTTTTCTTGATGGGTTGCGTTAACGATGAACTACGAAAGGATTTTTCGAAAACGTTTGTCTAAGAAGTACTTTGTACTTTTATTTCTTTTAGGAAAACTTACAGCAATCAATTCTTATAATTATGTAAAAAACATAGGTACAAAAGGCCACTTACAAGATTTCACGTATGTTTTAAATGGTTCGATCGATTTTGATGATGGATCTACTGTATAGGTAGGTCTTAGCTATAGTTGAACCCGGTAGGTGGCGCTGTTGTCGACATCCTTTGGGATACGAGTGAAACTGCGGGCAGCAGCTAGTATATCATTGCACTGCTTCACTATGTTTCAACCAGTGACCCAGTAGAACCGTGTAATATTAGTTTAATTAAAATAATAATAGCTTATTTCTATTAAATAATCGTAAAATGTTTGTTAATTATTCCTGAATGGGGTACTGATCATATTTTTTTTTGTTTACAGACGTGATAGCTTGTCTCTTTCCCGGACTGATCAGGTAATTTTAAGATACTAAAAATACATAAACAAATAATTTATAGTTAAGAGAGAGCATTAAAAACTGGTGTCATTGTGTATATTTTGGAATAAGCTCAAATAACAAAACCTAAAATAATATAATTATAATTTCTCTAGTGCCACAACTTACATAATATACTAGTAGGATTATACAAACTTTCTCTTATTCAAAAACTAATAAATATTGTTACAAAAATAACACCAAAAGCAAAACATGTTAAAACAGATTTTAGCTGTGGGAGGTTTATTAGTCGTTTTATATTTTTATAATTGTCTAGTATTCTCCCGGTCGTAAGCGTAACTGCTACATTAGAGGTCCTGGGTTTTCCAACTTCGAGCAGTACTATTGGGATTTGTATGAAATTCACAATAGTAGCTCGCAGTTTTGATTTGCGCCCGGTTAATTTTCAATAAGCACATTACCTACCAGCTAATTGTGGGTGTACTGCTTTCGAGGAATACGGGGGAAGCCTGTTTGAACACGATAAATTTAAAAAACACCGAAACAATTTTCACACACTGAAGTTTATAAGCTAATGAACATCACACTGCGACCAGGCCCCTCTTTCTCACTGGCCACTATGGGCAAGAGCACAGGGCCCCGCGATCCAAGATCCCCAATTTGAAAGTCTTGTTTTATGAACTTGTTAATAAAACAAAGTCCCTTGTCATAAGGTTGTCATTCGAAAGTGCCCATGGCCTCCAATAGGATAAAGCCGGCCCAAGCTGCGACTGTTAGGAAAAAGGGACCGTAGACATGCATCAACTATTATTTGTGTAGAGCGATAAGGACGAAGAACACCCGTCTCGACCGAGCAGCGTGCTGGCGGCGCGCCGGCGCAGGCAGAGCATCCACGACTTGCACAGGAGCGTACTACGTCATACGCCCTCGCCTCATGGTCAGTACTGCCAATTACAACATTAAATGAAACCATAGTGTCGGGGCTAAAATAGAACCACAGTCAGTCGTGGCTTTTTAAGGAAGAAAGCATTTTTATGAAAGAAAAGTCTGGGGTGTTAACATACAACCACTGTCTGGGGGGGTAAAAATAAAGCCACAGTCTGGGGGGTTTAAATGAAGCCACAGTCTGTGGGATTTAAATGAAGCTACAGTATGGGGGGATAAAATGAAACCACAGTCTGGGGGGATAACATAAAACCACAGCCTGGGGGGTAAAATTAAACCACAGACTTGGGGTTAAAATGAAACCAGTCTGGGTGACTAAAATACCACCTTTGGTGAGTAATAATTTCTTGATTAATTGTATGTTTTGCAGGTCTAGATTCATCCAACAGAATAATTAATGAATTGAACCATTCGAAGCCCTCCGATACTTCTGGCGGTAATGACAGGTTAGTTAGTAGTTGATATGAGATGACATGCTTCCATAACCAACCTGATTCTTAATGGACTTAGATAATTATCCCAAAAAATATAATTAAGTCCCATTATTATGATTTAATAAATCCTTTCGAATTAGATAAATATTCTTAAGTTAGTTAGACAGTAAATGCGACCATGTGCAGAATTCAAACCTGTGTCCTCCAGTTTGGTACACCAGTCAATTTTGCAGTCGATTGCACCAGTCGATAGAGTAATGGTTGAGCTGAAAAGAGTTTTCGATGACATTTTGGCATAGCGGCTGAGCGATCGGCTTCTACGACACGTATTATGGGTTCGATCCCCACATGGAGTAAATATTTGTATGATGTACAGGTAGTTGTTCCGGGTCTGGGGCGTTTGTGTCGTGGTACTGGAGAGTTAGTCAAAATATTATTTTTGTCACTACGATTTTCTCCCGTAATCCCGTAACTGTAATCTATTTGATTACGTCGATTAGTAATTTCGTCTATCGTCATCATGTTACTTAAAAAAACGTATTGTGATATGTATACCGTAAAAAAACGTTGTTACAGTGAGTTGTTCCAACTAAGAGAGCGTCTGGCCAACTGCCAGCAAGAGTTAGAAGAACTGAAGGAAAAATACAAAGAATTGGACGATGAGTGTGAGATATGCTCTGAATACCTGCGCGAGAGAGACGCACAGTGTTCGCGGCTCAAGAAAGAGAAAGCAGCCTTACAAGTACGTTAGAAAACATACTTAATTTTTATTTTTACGGATCTTTGATTTCGGAGATTACTATAATATTTATATTTATGGAACTTTGATTCCAATTTTTATTTTTACGGTACTTCGATTTCGGAGATTACTATAATTTTTATTTTTATAGAACTTTGATTCCGGAGATTACTATAATTTTTATTTTTATGGAACTTTGATTCCAGAGTTTACTATAATTTTTATTTTTACGGTACTTCGATTCCGGAGTTTACTATAATTTATATTTTTATGGAACTTTGATTCCGGAGATTACTATAATTTTTATTTTTGCGGAACCTTGATTCCGGAGATTACTATAATTTTTATTTTTATGGTACTTTGATTCCGGAGATTACTATAATTTATATTTTTATGGAACTTTGATTCCAGAGATTACTACACCCCCCCCCCCTCACCTTTTTTTGAAAGACGTCGTTACACGTTATTATTTTTTTCAGTATATAGATATATATGTTATAATGGGCTACATCTTTATTCTTTGAACGAAAATTTTAATTACTGAAACTGAAATTAAATTACTGAAAAAAATAATAACGTGTAACGACGTCTTTCAAAAAAAGGTGAGGGGGGGGGTGAAATGCTTAACAGCTAGTTTTTATATAAAATTCGGGTGTAAATGTAATCAGAGTCGTTAATGATTCGCATTCGTGATTATTGTCCTTTTTGCAAAGTCAATGTAAACATTTTTACAGGTAATAATCACAGAGTTGAAGGAAAAAATTAACAACCCAAGCCTTATCCAAGAACATACATCGAAGCCGCACGTTGCACATGTCGCTGTCAACACCGACGAAGGTAGAATTATTATAACGAAAGCGTTACGATTATTCAGATGAGTTACATATATAAGGGTTATAGCCTATTACTTGGTACAATGATGTATATATAGGTTATTTTGTAATCAATATAATGTTCAGTATTGTGTCAACTGCCTCATTAGCCCAGTGAGAATCAAAGTAGTCCTGAGCGGGACTACGACGCTAGAGGCCTTGGGTTTAATTTCCAGGTCGAGTAAAAGTGTTATTGGGTTTTTCTATGGAATTCCCAGTTCGGAGTTTGGAATTTGTGCCCGGTTAATGGCAATACGCTCGCCCCCTATTTCATGGGACTTAAACATACTGGTGAACTGTGGGTGTACATTAGTACGCCTCTGCCTAACCCTTCGGGGAATACAGGTGTGATGGTGTGTGTGCAAAGTTACTGAACTTTGCACACACACCACGGGAACTGTCCCGGGGTAAATAGGTATACTTTTAAATACATTCATTCATTTTACTTCTTAAATTTCCTTTTACGAAAAAAGTTATCAATCATCGCTATAATGTTTGTTTCACTTTTTGCGCAATTCTATAACAAAAAATAATATTTTATTAACGGTATAAATATTTTTTCAATTTGTGTAATTTTTTCTCACGTTTTTGTATAGGGCTACACCAACATTTGTCATTTTGACTGTCTATCTAATGCGTCCTATTTTAAAAAATAAATAATTCTATCAGATTGGACCAACCTGCATTCAGTGGTCGTGGATCGAATGTCGTTCGACGCCGAGGTCGAAAAGAACAAAAAGCTGACCAAAACTATTGAAGAGTTGCGCTATACAAAACAAGATCTTACGAACACAATTGCTAAAATGCAGAAAGCTTTGGAGCGCACCAATGAAAGCAGGTATTTACTAAACATTAACTATTACCATTAATGAATCTGTTATGCATTACAACATAGGAAATAGGTTATCTATACTTAATATATAAAGCTGAAGAGTTTATTTGTTTGTTAGCTTGAACGCGCTAATCTCAGGAACTACTGGTCCGATTTGAAAAATTCTTTCAGTGTTAGATAGCCCATTTATTGAGGAAGGCTATAGGCTATATATCATCACGCTACGTGGACGAAGTCGCGGGCAAAAGCTAGTTGGTTATATTAGGGAATACAACGAAACTCCTCTGTGCTTTGAAGAGTATATAAATATTTCCTATACATAGCAATTATGAGTTGCCTTTTGATATATTAAATGATCCGGTGTGATTGCAAATTGTTATGAATCAACTTAATTAAGTATTGACAACTAAGTAGCCAGATAGCAATTGCTTCTATGTATTTGAATTAGAAACAACTGCAACTACGAGATAGACTTGACTTATACTTGCTTTTTATACGTATATTAGTTGCCTCTTTAGTCTAGTGGTCCCAAGCGTGACTGCTACGCTAGAAGTCCCGGGTTCGATTCCCAGGTCGAGCAGTGTTATTGGGTTTTTCAATGAAATTCTAAGTAGCAACCCGGAGATTGAGATTTGTGCCCGCGTAATGACAATAGGCTCGTTACATGGGACCTAAACATACCGGCGAACTGTGGGTGTATATTAGTACTCCTCTGCTTAACCCTTCTGGGAATATAGGCGTGATGAAAACGCTGGCTAGATATATTTTATATTTATGAATATAGGAATATTCTCAGTTGTATTTCCTGCGACATAACTAACCAAGCTGTTGAACTAATTTGCACTGGCTTTAGCAATTTGCATCAACCCTCATTCCTCTACACCACAGGTCCCCAAAGTAGACTGGACCACGACCCATCTCATAAAAAAATCCAAATTCGGGAGTCACTTATTTTGCTGACATTAAGAAACAAACGGCCATTCAATTATGTTGTTAGGTCCCAACCACATAATAGGCATGATGACGGTTAGCAAGAATTACTAAAATAATATATTCATATACTGAAATATAATTAATACGTTTAGAAAAAAATATTTATTTTTATTTATAAGACGGGATTATTAATTTATTTGATAAAATAAAACTCCAAAATACACAAGTCCGCCATGTTCAGTTGAACACCAATCAGATTCAATTACGTCACATCTTTGTTGAACTGTCACCGTCACGTACATTTCGTACGAATTTCGACGATCTCCGCGCTTAAAAATTGTTTATTATGTATTTCCTAATTGTATATTACTTAGTTTTTTGTTCTACGACTTGTTAAGAACTTATTAAGTAATGGAACAAGGGTTTACCAAGGCAAACAGCTCTAATTTGTCCAGAGTTGATTT
Source organism: Acronicta leporina (assembly GCA_947256265.1). Classification (NCBI taxonomy): domain Eukaryota; kingdom Metazoa; phylum Arthropoda; class Insecta; order Lepidoptera; family Noctuidae; genus Acronicta; species Acronicta leporina. Next base: position 4,457,034 of record OX366516.1, read on the forward strand.
GTTAATGCATGCTGGGGCAGTTCCTGGCATCAAACAAAGACTTCTGTTCAGCAGAATTTAGAAATGTTAAAACTACAATGTAAGTATTATTTATTATTAAATAAAAACTATATTAAAATTACTGTAACTATACGTTACAATAGTTAAAAAAATAAAATCACTTAAAAAGCACAGCTTCATATGTTTAGTTTTAATAATGTTTTTATTTTATAAAATATGCTTACCTATCGATTTCTTTGTTTTAGATCCTCCAGGCCATCTTATGGGGACGACGCGATTAGCTAAGTTCAGTTAAAACGCGATGGAAATCTGTGTATAGTTTGATCAAAAATCTGCGCAGAACACAAGGTCCACGCGAAGTTATATGCAGTGACGTTAATAGTTGACGAAGTAAAGGAAGAAGTTGTATCGGTAGAATGCCATGACAGTGTTGCCTCACAAGGGGGCTGCAAAAATGCAATTGCATTTCTCATGTGGGTCCATCGTAGGAGTGAAGAACCGTCCGATACATCCATTGAATGCTACTGGATGAAATCAAAGCTATCTCGGGTTTGGACTACATTGAAATATATTACAAAAAATTATTTATCCAATAGTAAACCTAGTTTGCAATTAAATACTGGAGTATTTGAAAAGTTTATTAAGGAAGGAAGGAAAAGGAAGCTGCAAAACTGTGTGGCTTAATCTCGCCGGGCAAGATTAAGCCACTTATATCTTATTGTTTTGTTGTGTGGCACGTAAACAAATAATTTATCAGGGTATTTTTTGACGTATTATCACACTGGGGAACAGCACACCACTTATACACTTGCGAAGTCATGTCTAAATAAAAATTAACAAAAATATCATCTGATAAGTTGTTTAATCTCCTATTGTGTACGATGCCAAAACATTGAAGTGACGTAATAAGCAGACGCCATGACACCAGCGACCGTTTTCGCGCTAATTGAAAAACATTGAATTAAAATCGCATTTTTGTATCAAAAACCATGTTTTATTGCAGAAATAATTTATTTTTCGGAAATAGTATATACATAAGAATATTTTAGAACAGTTTTTGAAAATCAGTCATCATGCCTATTGAAGGGCTGTTTATTTTAGGGAAATGCTGCTCTAAATCTTGATATCGATCAATAACCTTTTACGATTGTACACAGGAAACAAGACATGACAAAAACCGAGCTTCAAGCGTGTAAACAAGAGTTGCTACAGTTACGAGAACGATACAAGGACCTGGACGAGGAATGCGAGACCTGCGCCCAGTACCTGCGCGACAAGGAGGAGCAGTGCCGCAAGCTCAAGGAGGCCAAGGCTAGCCTGGAGGTCGGTTTCAATTGACATACGGGATTTATTTTTTATTTTTTGTTAAAATCTCGATCCGCCCGTGGTTACACCCACGCTACCCCGTTCCTAAGAGTCGTAGGGTTATGTTAAATCGCTTAAAACCTTCCTCTTGAATCACTCTATCTATTAAAAACCACATCAAAATCCGTTGCATAGTTTAAATATCTACATAGAAGAGCATACATTGTGACAGATTCACAGACAGACAGATAGCGGGAAGCGACTTTGTTTTATACTATGTAGTGATAGTGATGTTTGGTGCGCGTATTGTTGTCAAATATTTTTATTTATGTTAAAGAATCCTGTTCCTTTATAAGCACCCTAGACTCCTTAGGTATCACCTTTGTTTTTGTCACGAGTTCTTCCTAAGGTTGTCTGTACGAGGTTGCTGTTAGCGATAAGACCACCTTTTCTACAAATTATAACAATAATCTATCTAATCTATCTAAAATACATATAAAATAATTGTCTTCGCATTTAGGCCAAACTGCAGGAGCTCCAAGGAGAGCACGTTATGGCCCTTTCAACCCGCAAGAAGCGGCAGAGCCTACACGATCAAAACCGAGGATCCACTGCCGCCGACACTCTCAGAGACGCCGCTACTGAGACTAGCGACGGTATGTCTGCTATTTAATTCGATTCGTTTTTTAATACATACCATCACGCCTGTATTCCCCGAAGGGTTAGGCAGAGGCGTACTAATGTACACCCACAGTATCGCCGGTATGTTTAGGTCATAGTGGGCGAGCCTATTGCCATTAACCGGGCACAAATTCCAAACTCCGAGCTGCTACTGGGAATTTCATAGAAAAACCCAATAACACTGCTCGACCTGGGAATTGAATCCAGGACCTCTTAGCGTGGCAGTCGCGCTCAGGACCACTAGGGTAATATAATAATACAATAATTGTGATTATAATTCTAAATCAATAAATGTTACAGATTTGCTGAGTTACCAAGTGGAACGCGATGGAACTTTCCGATCCTTATCAGAAGAAATGCAGAACAAGGAAATACATCGTTTGAAATCGGTATGTTCTACTATATATTGCCTATCCAGAGGACCGGGCGACTGGGTCATAATTGCATTTAAATTTCATCGATTCGACCGGCTATAGGCTATATAGGTATCATCACGCTACGCGGACGAAGTCGCGGGCAGAAGCTAGTGTTATTTAAACAAGTAAAAAATCTAATACTCTAAATAATTGTGTAGGTAACAATATTTCAATGTGACACCGAACTTCATAGATAGTCTGTGGAATATTCAATAATGGGCTGTGTTTTTTTTTGTGATTAGGCAGTTGAGAAGCTGTCGCAGCACAAGGCCGCGTTGGAGCAGCAGCTTGCGAGCGTGTCGGCCGCCATGCACGTGCCGCTGCCCGCTATGTACGTGGCCACCGGCAGCGCTATCGTGCAGGTATATATACCATAATGTTAATCATTCTGGTACTTAAAAACCATCCAACATATAATTACAGTGTAATCTCAATGTAACATAAAATTCGGATATAGTAATCTTACCAATCAACGTACGATATTGTAATGTATAATGTAATCACAAAATTGAACCACCGAAAAATCACCGAATATTGTCGACATTCGCGACATTGAAATTATAGTTTGAAAATTTTTTGAGTACCATACAATTGCCTTACTCGAAAAAAAAACTAATAAATTAATGAATTGCTATCTGTCCGTATTTTTTATTGTTATAGACATATAGACTATGTTATATTTGTTCATTCTATCCTTCCAGAATCAACAACTATCGGATGTCATGAAAGAAAATCAGAAGCTAAAAAAAGTGAACGCGAAACTGGTCAGTATTTGCAAGAAGAGAGGCAAAGACTCCAACAGAGAGAACGAAGACCCGGCTAATAAGGACTGATAATTATTTACGTTATAAAATAAATTTGAACAAATATGTAAATGTCTTCGACCAACGCACAAATAAATGAGGCGGGTAATGACATAATAATCATACTAAGCTGGACTTGTTGATTACGTAATACTCATAATGTAGTATTTAAATAACGAGAATTGTTTTTGGCGTGCTGTACAAACATTATTCACATAAATGAGGCGTGTGGCGTAAGCGGTATTTGTCGAAATTGGATCACATTAGCAGTCAGTTTTTCGCAACTAGTATAAACAATATTATAGGATGATTTATCAGAACTTAATTTTTGTTCAATAAAAACACCAAAACGTCTTACTGATACAAGAGTGAAATGTTTCTTCAACATTCCAAAAGCATTTATAAATATAAAAAAGCAGCGCAAGAGTAGCCAAGTAAACAGTTTTAAGTTAGTATCTGTTTTTATAATTTAAAATATTGTTTTGTTTTATTTTTCTACTTCAATTAAATATTATAATTTTAATATTTTTTAATAAATTTGTGTTAGGCCGCTTTTGCTCTGGAAAACCACAATTGGAGATGATCAAATAATATGATTGTATGACTATAAAGTTACTGTTGTGAGTATCGGTGCCATTATAGATAGTATTAAAGATTCCTAACTTTTCATAGATTATATTGAATGTGGTACAACATAGTATTATAAGGATGTACTTAAAATGTGTGCCTAAAAATATTTTGTAGTATTAGTCACAAGAATGAAGATAATTAATTAATATTTATATGTAACACTTCTATAACAGTATAATAAAATTATACTCTCCTGTATTATAAGGACTAGATAGCGAGGTTGCTATAACAAAAACTATTAAGATTTCATAGGAAAATAAACCAAATCGCAAATTGTTTACTCATCCTTTTTGTGCTCATACAAGCTACTGATGTTTGTGTATATCTCGCAAACCATTCACTACAGAACAAATTGTGATTCGTCCATTAAAATTACAATTTACAAAAGATACTTTCTTATAATGTTTACTAATAGTATTATTTTAATATTGCAATTTAGTTAATTCACTGTTATCTTTGATGGTACCAATATTAAATAAATAAATGTTTGATTATTTATTTTTTCATTTGCTGAGAAGAGTTGAAAATTATTCTAGCATGAAAATAATTATGGTTTTTCGAGGACATTAATTCATAAAAATATACTCTGCGCTGCGCTAGCGCAAGTTTTTCTTCTATAAACAGAACCAACTAGGCACTTGACACCGCCATCGTCATTCAATATCTTCTCTTCTTTATCCTATTGTAAAAATGTTATTTTTTACGGATTGGACCAAAAAGTACTGAATGATTTTAATTTTGTTATCTCATATAATTAATCGGATCCTGAGATGCAGATTGACCTCTCTGGTGTATAGAGGCCCATACAAAGAAAAGATCATCACTGTTGTTTTTCAATAATATTTGGAATCCACTTCTAATCCTACTATAGCTTCAGGTGAGCGAAGCCGCGGGCAAAAGTTAGTTTATAATTAATTTGTTTGAATTCATAGTGGTGTTTGGTAATAAGGTACTAGGCGCGCAGAAAAGCAAGGAGTTCGGTTATATTATAGCCAAGTTGTAGCGCAGGTCTTGATAAAATGGTAGCTCTCGAGCATTTCATACAAATGGTATTTCCGTACAATATAAGCTGACCTCTTAAGCTATCCCGCTCCAACATTAGCAGCAAAGGCAAAGTCGGACTGAGATAGCATGATGAGTAACTGAGACGTAGCTTTAGATGTCGTTTGTCTTATCCTCAGGTCTTACCAATCTTGTCATTGCGCTCTTTCTAACCGAGTATCAGGACCGAGTAAACCACAATGAGGCACCTCCTGTCATAGTCCAGCGCAGGTCATGATAAATGCTAGCGATCGATCCTGAGATACAGATTGACCTCTCTGGTGTATAGAGGCCCATACAAAGAAGAGATCATCACTGTTGTTTTTCAATAATATTTGGAATCCACTTCTAATCCTACTATAGCTTCAGGTGAGCGAAGCCGCGGGCAAAAGCTAGTTTATAATTAATTTGTTTGAATTCATAGTGGTGTTTGGTAATAAGGTACTAGGCGCGCAGAAAAGCAAGGAGTTCGGTTATATTATAGCCAAGTTGTAGCGCAGGTCTTGATAAAATGGTAGCTCTCGAGCATTTCATACAAATGGTATTTCCGTACAATATAAGCTGACCTCTTAAGCTATCCCGCTCCCACATTAGCAACAAAGGCCAAGTCCGAATAAAATAGCATGATGAGTAACTAAGACGTAGCTTTAGATGTCGTTTGTCAATTATTACTCTAAGCGTTTGTCTCACCGATCTTGTCATTGCGCTCTTTCTGACCGAGTAAACCACAAATGAGGCACCTCCTATCATAAATATACCATTGCAACAGAATTGATGAGGAGAGGAGATAAATAGTATTTTAGCATGCAACAAAATAAGAGTGGAGTATATGGAGTCCCGATGAAGCCACCAACATTATAAAGTAGGTACCTTTACTCTTTGTGCTGCGCCAGCGCAAGTACAGTAGGTGCAACAAAACAATTGAATGACAACCCCACCGTCATTCAATATTATAATTTGTTTGAATTCGTAGTGGTTTTTAATAATAAGGTGCTAAGCGCGCAGAAAAGCAAGGAGTTCGATTATATGTATTACAGCCAAGTTCTAGCGCAGGTCTTGATAAAATGGGTTTTTCCGTCTAATATAAGCTCACCCGATCTCTCTCACATTGGCAGCAGAGAACAAGTCCGACTTAGATAGCTTTGCTGCGTCTATGTAGCGAGTGATTCACACAAGCAGTCTTGGCCTCTGATACTCAGAGGCCAAGTCTGACTGAGACTACTTGTGTGAGTATCTGAGACGTAGCTATTGATGTAGAGGGGAGTTAGTCCCTCTCTCAATGCGGTCTTTCGCTCCAAAAAACCTCAATTCAAAGCAGCACGTCCTATATGCATTCATATTTTTATATTCATTTATTGATTTTCAGTTAATAAAACCAAAAATATAAATAAATAAATAGGTATTAAAATATAATCAAAATCGGATAATAAAAAAATATATAACCAATACATAAATAAATAAATATCTCTTCTGCTCCATCATCGATGCGGAGGTCCGGGTACAGGGTGCATAATAAAGTAGTCTGGGTCCGAGGAAAAAAGGATTATGATGAGGCGGAAGATGGGGAGGGATAAAAAAAAATTTCGATTCTTGCTTTGACAATTTTATTTAATAAAAAGTGTTCCTTTTAAAGATTTACACATGTTTACGAATAACAAACCAATCCTACATGTTGGAGGTTAGGTTAGACCTGTACTCTATGCCTATACCGAGCAACGGAGGTCTACTTCGAACAAGAATTCGACAATAGTCGATAAAATACAACTACATACAGACTTCTGCATTAGTTACAGTATCACCGTTCGTATCACGATTTAAGGTTTTACCATTTAATGTATCAACCAAATTATCACTGTGTTCTACCTTATTCTCCTTCATAAGAAGCTCAATTTTCGACGGCAGTTCCTTCAACATATCTTCAGTCTTATCTGTCGTCCCTTGTGATATCGTTAGGGCTTTCTTTTCGACATGATCAGCGAATACATTTCTTCCGGCGATCTTTGCGATGTCCGCGGCCAAATTTAGACATTCTTGGTCCTGAGATCTTGCGAGTACTTGTGCAGCTTGAGACAAGTTGTCCATGGCCATATAACTGAAAAAGATTTTTATCATACTAGTTGTCAAAGGGCCCAAATATCTCCCTTCGGTTATAAAAAAAAATGGGAGGCAATATATATTTTTATATATATTACACATATTATTCGAGTGTTTTTTTTATAAGGATTACGAGGAGGCGTTGAGGAAATGTAAAGCCTGACATGAAAATAGTTTGGGTAATATTTTTGTATTTCTCGGGTGTCAAAGTTGATATTCCAAATCTTGGAGGGTTTTGAAGGGTTAACCATGTCTTTTTTCTGCTGATGCTACATCAGGCTGTACTAAACTTTCACGTTAATAGAAAATTTAAAATAGCACAGCTTCTTTTTATTAAGAAAATGCTGTGCTTTTAAGTGTGCTTATAAGAAACTTACCACACAGCAGCCATACTCAAATTTCCACTATATGAGAGTTCTGAAGCCCACTTCTTCAAAACTTCTTCGGCCACACTGTCCATATATCTGTAAAAATCATGAACAATAGTAAACTCGGGCTATCAAAATCTCCAAGTAGCTAAAGCAAATAACGACGAGACATCAGATTTTTCGAATAAATAATTCTTATTATTTCTGTTGTGCGGTAGCACTACCTGTTGCATAGCGTCGGGGATAGTGCAATACCGCGTAACAAACACTTGGCTGGCTGGCTAAAATGTAACCTTACAGCCATTGCTCTAAGCTCTAATTATCAATGAAATAACATTGAAAATGTAATCTCATAGTCCGTTCTAAGGCCTGATTATCAATTAAATAGGTAACATTAAAAATGAACCTTACAGCCAAGTGTTAGTTACACGGTATTGTACTATTCCCGACGATAGGCAACTTCGCATGTTGACAGGTTTGCTTTGACAAAATTCGTATTAAGAATCATCTACGGGTTATAGAATAAAGGGAAAAAGTAACTGCGGGGTTGCGTAAGATATAACACACACATCATATTCATTATAGTATAAACATACATTTAACTAGTTTACCTTATCCGACATAGTATGTAAGCTTCTTTGAACAGTTTGCCATCAGTTAAAGCGGCGACGGCCCCCATCACGTCATGCATACTCAGCAGGATCGCGGCTTTGCGGTACGTGGGGCCACCATATTGTCTGTTTTCTATAACCAAATTAATATATTTTAATAAAAGGCGACATATGAAGCTATACAGTTTGCCCTTCGGCTCGTTTTCCATCGTAATAACGGGGATTTTTGCATAGCTAGACGTGTTTTCATAAGCACTCATTAATAATAATTTTCTATTTAAAAAGGAACTCGCAGGTAGTGTATTTCTCTACAGGTGGTTAAATACCGTTCTGTGCTGATTTTGAAATGACTAGTTTGGTTATTATTAAAAATATAAATAATTCGAAGTCCACGCAAACTGCATTGAAGTCTAGTGTTAGATTTCGTTGGACCGGACTTGCAAAATGCAAACTGAATAAAAAGTATTGTTCATTACATTGGCCTAACTAGAATTCACACGTTCAAGATCTTTGTAGCAGCTTCCTTGGCTATACAGGTTTGATCGTGATTATTACTTACAAAAGCAAGTAATTGTCTATTGACATTTTATTTTAAATCGTAATTAAATATTCACCGTATAGTTTATCTTCATCGCCCCTAGCCACAAGCCGATCGATTTGTGCCAAATATAATTGCGTCGCATCTTTCCAATATCTGAAAAGTACAAAAAAGTATATAGATTTCGGTTAACTGTATTCTATATTCTCAGTTTTCCTCCCCCCCCCCAATACCTAAATGATTGGGTCTCACGTAATACCTATTTCGATTTACCGGACACAAATCCAAATTCCCAAGCAGCTATTTAGAATTTAATACATAAACCCAATAAAACTGTTCGACCTGAGAATCGAACCGAGAACCTCTAGCATAGCAGTCTCGCTTCGTACCACTAGACTTTAAAGGCTATTTTTAATTAGAAAAAATAATTATGATCTTTTTTAAGATGACTAAGAATATCACAAATCCCAGGAACAAGAACAATTAATTTTGCTAAAGTACAGTCGATTTTTTCAAGACTCATATTAATTTTGAACTTACTTGAAGGAGACGCACGGCGCCATGCTTAGTAGGAAGGGGCACAGCATGTCTCGTTGGCTCGCGAACTGGATCATAGTGTCGATGTGACCCCGGAATATTGACAACATTATACACGCCTCTGGATGACATGACGACAAGTGGTTGGCCACTGAAGAGAAGGCATATGATAGGTAAATATGTTTTAACTATAAACTAAAACTAACCCTTAAAATACTTAATTACAAACACAATGTAAAGTCTATTATTTTGTACACTGAGCGTTTTCCTGATTTAAAGTGTCATTATTTGATTCTAAAAAATGTTTTGAAATACGTCTATTTAACAAATCACAAACATGCTTACTCTCTAAATCCAGAAATTCGTTAACTTCCTTAATGGTTCCAAATACTTTGAAGAAACCTAAATCTACTTTTCGAACATTCGACTTAGTCCTATCGCTCTTGTCTTCGTCATTAGAATTAGAATCTTCTTTTATTTCCACTTCAGAATTTTCTTTTCTATCATCATTTACGCCACCTTCTTGTCTATCATCTACCTTTTCCGAAACTGTAGGTATAGTATCTCCCTTTTCATTAACTAAGGTATCATTGTGAATATGGTTTTCAAGCTCTCCAGCGTTATTTTTTTGTAAGCACAGCTGTAACATTTTTTTCGGTGCTGGTAACTTGCGAGGATCGTTTATTTGTCTAAACAATAGTGGCAACAAAAACTTTTTGGGCGGCTTTGTTATTTTAATACTAGTTACTTCTAAATTAGTCGCGACCTGTTCTTGATCTTCAGCTAAAGTGTTAATATCAGATTCTGGTTCCACTTTCTCCTTCTTTTCTTTCTTATCTTTCTTGTCACTTTTTACTTGTTTCTTTATAAAAATTTCATGTTTTGTTTCTGTAATACAAAAAGAAGACGTTTTAGCAACTGACAACCACATAAATCATAACAAAATGTATAGTGATCAAGAATTGCAGAGATGTGTTTGTTACATAAACCTAAGATGCAGTATATAGGCAAGTACATATCTATATATATAAAAGAAAATCGTGTTAGTTACTCCATTTATAACTCAAGAACGGCTGAACCGATTTGGCTGAAAATTGGTGGAGAGGTAGCTTAGAACCAGGAGACGGACATAGGATACTTTTTATCCCGTTCACGTGGGATGTGATGACATACAGAATTCCACGGGGGCGAAGCCGCGGGCAGAAGCTAGTATTTTATATCAAAAGTTACACCCCACTAGAAATTTGATCTTATATTGTGGGTGCAATTTACAAATCGAAACCACAGCCCGTGGCGCAGAAAGCATTCGCTCAGCCACTAGGCAACATATTTCACATGTTTCCGTATGATAAAAGTATTAATTATTGACTGGCAGAAAATCACTTACACAAGTTATTTGTTACAGGTGAACTAGTTCAACTTTTACTTTCATATTTTCGCTTGTACGGTGAAGATAATCTACATAGTACTAGCTAACCCGGCGAACTTCGTACCGCCTAACAGTCGATTCTTTAATTTTTGTAATTCTTATTTTTAATTTTATAGAAATTTGTGGCTAGATTTAGTAATATTATAGATGCACAGCAAAGAGCCGTTTACATTTCATTATTCGAAACTAACGTCACTCAATTGTTTTGCCTTCCCGGAACTCCCACTAACACTTAAACTTTATGGTATGGTATTAAAGTTCAAATTGACTTTTAAGTAGTATTACGAATCTTTTGTATGGGAATATAGAAAAGTGTTGTTTTAGACATGTTCAGGCAATTTTTTAAATTTTTCTCTCCGTAAGAACTATCCTGGTACTTCAAAGAACATTATAAAAAAAGAATTAGCGAAATCGGTTCAGCTGCTCTCGAGATTTGCGCTTAGCAACACATTTGGCGATTCATTTTTATATTATAGATTAGTTCTTATAAAAGAAAAAACTAAGAAAGTTGCGAGGTAAGTAACTTTTGACACTCGGTCGGGTCAGCTAGTTATGAAATAAAAATAAACACAAACCATCGTAATTTTCGGCCTTATGTTGATGTATATCCCAGAGGCGGACGCAGGCGTCTCCTCCGCCGGACATGACGTGATGCGGCCACTGCGGCAGCGCCAGCCACGCCACCGCCAGCGACGACTGCGAGTGGCCCCCGAATATAGAGAGACACGAGCCCGCGGCTATGTCCCATACCTACGCAAAAAAAAATAGAAAAATTCTAAATTAACATTATACATATAAGATTTTACCAAGAAGATTGGTTTAAAGGTATTACCTTAAAAATAAGTGTTACAACACCTTTACATCTATACTAATATATAAAGCTGAAGAGTTTGTTTGTTTGCTTGAACGCGCTAATCTCAGGAACAGTGTTAGATAGCCATTTATTAAGGAAGGCTATAGGCTATATATATCATCACGCTAAGACTAAGTAACTATTCCACGCGGACGAAGTCGCGGGCGGAAGCTAGTAATATATAGACAGTAAACTCTTGTTTTACATAATCTTCTGCTTGTCTCACTGTACAGTGTACACTCTTCAATACATCATGTTTCATGTATTGCAATATGTGCTGTTCAAATTTAACACCAGCTAACAACCACTGCAGCTTTTTCAATTAATCGTTTTGTAAACAACTAGCGGACATGAGAGACTTTGCCCCGCTTGAAGGCAGCGCTACCCTACGGGTCCAACGGGTCCAAATGTAACTCCACCACAAAGCCACCAGCCCAATCAAAACTAGACATAAAATTTCATCATAATCGGTCCAGCAGTTGAGGACAAAAAAATGTACAAAAAATTATATAAATAATTCATTATGTACAACCACCCTTACTTTTATAATTCTTATTTTCTATATTATTTCATTAAATGGAAAATAAATCGCAGTAAATAAGTTACTATGTGGGTAACTTAAAAACTTACCCTAACAGTAGAATCCTGGGATGAGGACAGCAAAAGTTCGTCGCGATGCGGGTTCCAAGCTAGTTGTAGCACTGCCAACTTATGGCCAGATAGCTTCTTCCATGTTGACAGCTGTTTTGTGCCGTCTGATGCAAAAATATAGATAATTATTATTTCTAATCTGGATTTGACACAGTCAATTTTGTTTATTATTCCACATAGTAGTTAATTGAACGTTATAGAAAAACTTAAATTTGGGTTATCTACTCAACTTAATTAATACATAATCTAAAAATTAAATCTATGAAATAGGTTGTTTTTTAAATAACAAGTCTGTATTACCTTCTTTGGATCCATATTCCAGTATAATAATGTTACTCTCCCTATCCAAGGAAGAGACAGCGATGAGATCCTTGTAGGACGACATTTCGCTAGAATTTGAGGTCTGCTGCGGATGCCACTCCATCGCGTGAATCATTTTATTACTAACACAATAATAATAGACATTATTAATAAGACATTTTCTCAATTTTTATTGGGGATAAATATAATGATCACCAAATTTAGTAAATTGATCACCAAAATTGGTTTAGGTTAGGTTAGAACTGTGACCACAACGCACGAGCGAGTGATAGAGCCGAATTCTACCTATTTTACCTACTTCGTTGGTCAATTTATTTCTATTTTTTAATTTTACGCTAAAATGGTGATTAATTTGGTGATCAGTTACTATTTTTGTCAATACAAAGTGATTTTTTTCCGTCACATTTTACTAGATCTGGTGGTTTGTTAAACATAAGCCTTTTTTATTTACAAACTTCACTGCAGGTGTCGTAAATATACTGATTAAAATATTGTCATACCAAATTATGTGTAATTATTAACTATCGACCTCTTATTGCACAGAAAGTCTAAATCGTATACTGGAAATGTATAGGCTGATGTGTAATGGTGTATACTAACGAGAAGAGGAAGACGGCAGTGAGCACGGTATGTGGTGGCTGAGCGTCCAGCAGCGCCACGGCGCCGGCCATGGAGCCCACGAGCAGAGCGCCCGCGCCCGCCCCGGCGCCGCTCGCCACCGCGCATACTTGCCAGCGCTGCCCTTCCACGCACACCTCGATCGGCTCGGGAGCTGCGGAGTCCACCAATCAACCATATAACAAAAGAACTCTGAGAACCTCAGTAATCGCTTACCATCAAGTGATACGTCTCCTCGTTTGACCCCCTATCCCATAAAAAAGGTCACCCATTACATGGAACCTACAAAAACTGGCAAACTGAGGGTGTACCTTATTACATCTCTGCCTCAACATTTCAAGAATACAGGAATGATGATAGTTGATAATCAATATCATTGTATTTCTAGGGTAAAACTATATGCAAGTTTTACAGAATCAAAGGAGGAAAATGTAAGAGAAGTCTGAAGTCAGAAGATAGAGAACTGGCGATTGCTCCACCAAATAAAATGTAAGCTCTTAACGAAAGATTCTAACAAGTAAAGATTTAAACACGTCATAATTTTTATATAACCTCAACCTAAAGATGAAAATGAAGTAAACAGGCATTGTTGTGGCTCGTATTACCTTGATCAGGTCGGTTAGCTTGGTACAAGACGAGGTTCCCGCCGCCGCTGGCGTACAGCTGCATGCCGTCGCCCCAGCACAGCGAGTACACGCCGTTGTTCAGCGCTGAGAACAACACACGCGCCGGCTTCTCTCCTTTGCCACTGGTATCTATCAAACCCACCTAAATACCATTTGTTCGTAAATTATAACCAATGAAGACATAACATTATACATAGTAGACTAGTTAATATCATGTTATATTGATACACTTTGAGAAGTATACTTTCAGACTAAGATGTTATTTAGCAAATAAAACAAGGACTTTAAACTGCCTCATTAGCCAAGTGGTCCTGAGGGCGACTGCTACGCTAGAGGTCCTGGGTTCGATTTCCAGGTCGAGCAGTGTTACCGGCTTTTTTCTATGAATTTCCCACTAGCAGCTCGGAGATAGGAATTTGAGCCCGGTTAATGGCGATAGGCTCGCCCCCTATTACATGGGACTCGAGACCTAAACATACGCTTCTGTCTAACCCTTCGGGGAATACAGGCGTTATGGTATGTATGTTTAAAGCAAGGACTATTCAGTGGAATAATATGAAAACACAGACAGCTTTCATCTAATTTGACGACACGTTTGGCGTAGCGGCTGAGAGATCGGCGTTGCGCCACGTATTGTGGGTTCGATCCCCACACGGAGTAAATATTTGTATGATCTACAGGTAGTTGTTCCAGGTCTGGGTGTTTTTGTATGTGATAATTTGTGTTTGTAAACGCACCCACGATACAGGAGAAAATCCTAGTGGCAACATTTTATTTAAAAAATATATATATACTGTTATAAGATGACAGACAAGTATAAGGGTTGCCTCATGGTATCCAGCAATTACAGCTTATAGATGTCTGAAAAAACGGTAATATCACTAGGGTTATGACATCTTGAGAACTCACTTGTTAAGTCTCATTTAAGTATCATCATTTATAATCAATATTTTGCCAATGTAGTGGACAAACCCCATACAAATTTAGCAGTAGAGTTCTACCATCTCAATAAATACACTACTATAATTTGAAAGTGCTTTAGTAAGTACATTCCGAAATAGCTTGCCACCTCATCTCAACAATCCATGTGAATTTTCGACAATATAAAAAAACAAGGGATCTCAATTCTCACCCTAGCCTCAGCAGTAGCGAAGGCGAGCAGGTTCTCCCTGGTGGGGTGCCAGGCGAGCGTGAGCACCTTGCCCTGCACGCTCTGCCAGTACGTGGTGAGCCGCGACACTGACAGTTTGGCCTCGTCCTCTGCTGGGCTGCTCTCCCACACTCGGACCGCGCCATCGCCCACGCTTATTGCCACTCTAAGAAACACCAGTACTATTAGCACAAATTCTTTATTTGCATAAAACATCACATCATATGTTATCCCGTCAAATAATCTGTTGAATAGTCTGTATCACAAGTTTTAGACAAACAATATTATAGATCGAGTTTGCAATTCCACATTATAATATGACTTCATTTCAATTATAATTGACTGGCATAAAACTCGAGGAACAAGCCGTTGTGTATGAACTGCGACTCGTACCTCTATATCGCCGTTAAAAACTTACCATGTTTACATAAGGTGATCTATATAACTATTGCATGATGGAACTGGGCGTGTGTAAGAATTAATAGCGCTCTATCTTGCTTAAGTTCTCATTATGTATCGATATTTTTGAGCGATATTTATTATTTCGATATATCGATGCATCAATATAAAATTACAAATATCGAAAAGGTATAAAAATCGTTATTACATATACATATATACACACTTACTTTCCAGCATCATAAGGGCAAGGTTGTACAGTATACACAAAGCCTCCGCAAGTGCCGTGTACAGCCAATGCCTTCTTACTCTTCACACAGTATCTTATGATGTTGCGGTCCTGTGCAGCTGACCAGACAGACCAGTCCTCTGACTCATATGAGCCCGTTTGTACGCGAGGCGCGTTCGTTGCGAGACAGTACATGCCACGCTTGTGTAAAGAGTGAACTAACCGCCATTCAAGTTTGTTCTTACTGTAAAAACATTGAAGTTCAATTTTCATTCAACAATATTTAAAAAAACGCAACAAAGGCTTTTCTGTAACAGAGTATTACTCTACTAATTGAATTGAATAAGGTTCCAAAAACAACAAAGTAAATGCAACATACCAATCAATATGAAGTGGGTTACATTCCAGCAGTTGGTTTTTCCCATCAACAATGAGAAGAGTATCAGGTTTGTACCACAGTATTGTTGGAGAAAAGGCCACCTTCTTTCCTGGGTTCTTAACATTATTAGGTATGGCACATGAACTCACTAGTTTACCTGACTTGGACCAAATTCGCACTCCTCTGGAATAAAAAAAAATCATACATAATCATTCCTCAATTAGGAAATGTAAATTTTAATAAAATACTTTTCAAATGAAATAACTTATTCTGATAATTTTTGCTGTCTAAATTTATTGTTTGAAAACATTAGATATGTCTAAAAGGAGTATTTAATTTATTGCAAAAATTAAAAAGGTTTCCTTTTTTTGCTGAACTTTTGTTGAACTTTTGCACTGGCAACACTGGTAACAGGACGTCAGAAAACGGCTCCTTAGATTTAATATTTTATTTTAAATAATTTATTGTGTATATTTACTATAAATTGAGTGATTAACAATAACAGTGAAAATAAATTGATGTATCCAGTGTTTACTATTGTGTATTGACACAAGATCTTCGTCTGGTGAGAAAAAATCTACCGGCTGTCAACAGGTGGACTTGAAACCGTCAAACCCGGGGAGTATTTTGTTTTATTTCGTTAGTTTTTAATTGTATTGTCGTTGCGATATTACACTGACACTGTACAGTCACACTGCTCATTGTTATGAGCTACGTCAATCACACGCCGGCACAGTTTATGTCTCCTTTTGCTTGACATAGTGTGGAAGCAAAATCGACGACGAAAACATTCGCCCAGACATTAAAACACTTCAAAACTGACCTAGCACATACTCATAAAACTAAATACTTCATTTCACCAACATATCGTAACCAATACTTTCCACTTTCCCCTTATTTATAACATTATTTGGTTAGGAAAAAAACCTACCCACTTTTACATTAAAATTGATGTCCCCTTTTTTATTAAATTAAATTTCTTAGCAGTTATTCTCAGCTTTAATATATACCTTGGAATAACCAAATTTCTTTTCTGTATTTCCCATTACTTATATATATATATTATTTTTTGTTTTCTCCCTTTTACAGTTCTCTTCTTTCCCAACTTGTAATCATTTTCCACAAACTGCATCTCACTTTAACTTATTTCACTTTGTCTTTAGTTTGTACTCACTCTTCAATTCTGAAATTCCAGGTGACCCATCAAACTTAAAATGATGACCCGCAGAATGACAACTAAAGATATTGAGGAAAAGCTGAGAGCAACATTGAAGGAACTTGAGTCTTCAAAAACCCTATGCAAACAACTGCTACAGGAAAGGGAAGACAGTGAGGTTGAAGTGAAAAACATAATTGACAAGAACACATCCCTTAAACATGAGCTTGCGGAACTGCACATTGAATATATGGATTTATTGGACCGTCATGATCAACTAAACAAAATAGTGTCATCTTTCAGTCAATGTAGTGATACTCATGAGTTAGCTCTTAGACGTATTTCAGATCTTCAAATGGAATTAAGTGCTGCACATAACACCATTACCCAGCAGGAGACGGTTAGGGCTTGTGAACAGTCTTCAGCCACCCAGAGGCTATTTGATGAGCTGGTGGGTGGTGTGTCTATCCCGGGGTGTTCACCAACTCTAACCACCATTGATCTAACAGGTGATGATACCATAATAGAAAAGCCACTATTATTAAGTTACAATAAATTAAAAAAATATATAAAAATCAATAGGTTCATCAGACGGCAACGGTTAGCTATTAAAAAAGGTCAACTTATAAAATCTAATACCAATCTACGAAGGGAGCGCATTAGGCTAGTTAATGAATTAAATGAATGTGCCATGCAATTGGACACCTGTAGATCTATGTATAGTGTAGATACTGAGCTGTTACAGAAGGAGCTATTATGTAAAGAAAACATGTTGCAAGATATATTTGCCAGGTATGAAGATTCACAAAAACAACTTAGTGAACGCATGTTGGAGGCCAGTGAGCTGTTGGATATAGTAAAGTTTAATGCTGAGAGATTTGAATCCTTAACAAACAATCTCTCGTGCAACTGTGATCACTCTGTTCCGCCTCCTGAGCTCCGGCATGTATCTTCATTACCCAAGCTAGCTCAACCTTTGTCTGCCTGTGAACACATCCAGCCAAACTATAAATGTTTAGTCTATTCTGATAAGATAGGAATTGGTTTCGGATCCATACTTCAAAATAATATGAGTCATAGTGTAACTAACAACTGTCATCACAATCTGCATTTTAATCTTATTGTCGACAAGATTGTAAATTCCAATTTAAATAGTCAATCACACATTGTTTTACTTATAGGAAATAGTATTGGGGTTAAAAAAATAGATATTGTTAATGGGATCTCTGCCTTACTAAATTTGAATGTCGGAAAAATTATGATTTGTGCTCTGCCTTACTCCCATTTGTTATCTGATAAAGAAAATGACTATGTTCATAAATTAAACAATATTATTTATATGTTGACATGTCGTCATGGTGATAAATTATTATATTTTGACACAAACAAGTTTGTTAGTGGCTTTCAATTGACTGATGAAGCTATGTTTCTTCCCAAAAGATGTAAACACGTGATGGCTTCTTTGATAGCCTACAATATTCAATCTGTGATAGAAAATATACCAAAGAATAGGTTAGTTAGTTTTAGTGACGAATCAGTATTATCTAGCCTCACTAATAATACTGTGATAGATTGTTTAAACTTTCCCAACCAACAATCTGTGATTTTTAGTGACAAATCAGTATTATCTAGCCTCACTAATAATGCTGTGATAGATTGTTTAAACTTTCCCAACCGACAATAGAGAGGCATAACGATAGGATTCTTCTTTACCACCAGAACATAAATCGCTTCTCTGGCAAAATTTTAGATGTAGAACTTTTAGTAGATAAATATTGCATTGACATCTTATGTTTTTGTGAAACATGGTTAAAACCTGAGACAATGCAATTTAATGTAACTAACTTCACAGTTGCCAGTGCGTACAACAGAATAACAGCCGCGGGTGGCGGAACATTAATTCTATGTAACAATAATCTTAAATTCAAAGAACGAAAAGACATCACCTCGTGCTCTGTTGATCGCTTATGTGAGGTAGCATGTGCTGAAGTAGAAAACTATATTATCATATGCGTGTATAGGCCACCATCTTCAAGTTTTCCAACATTTTTGATAGTAATGGAAGATGTTCTTAGAAAAGTATTTAAATGCAAGAAACACATATTTGTTTGTGGTGATATAAACATTGATATTTTAATAGAATCCCCTGAAAAACGTAAATTTCTAGCATTATTTAATTCTTTTAATTTGGAACCAATTTTTAATGAACCTACTAGGATTACTGCTACTTCCAATACTTGTATTGATAATATTTTTTCAAATTGTGCAGTTCAAGGCTCTTCAATAGTTAGCGGTGTTAGATCGGATCACATGGGACAACTGATCTCTATAGAGACTAACAAAAGGCCACCTATTAATAAAAACATATTGGTTAGATCTCTGAAAGAAAATAAATTACGTTCGTTCTACGAGCTAATTACAATGCAATTGTGTAACACTAATTTTATTTCTAATGACCCCAACATAAATTTCAATAAGCTATTCAATATAATATGTAAATCATTTAATAAGTCATGCCCTCTTCGAAGAGTTACCCAGCGTAAAAAATGTAAATTTAATGAATGGGCCACAAACGGCATTAGGAAAAGTAGAGATGTTCTTTACAAACTGTACTATGAAAAATCATTAACCTCTGACAAAGGTTTTCATAATTATGTACGACAATATTCTAAGTGTTTTAAAAAAGTATGCATTCTAGCGAAATCGAAACTCATTAGCAGTCAAATTAACAAATCCGATAATAAAATTAAAACAGTGTGGAGGATAATAAATGCGGAAACTAATAAAAACCGAAAACAGGACACAGATCTGAGTTTAAAAGTAAACAATAAAATAATCTCAGACCACGCGGAAGTTGCAAAAGCTTTTGAAAAATACTTTACTAATGTCCCGATCGAGGTCACGAAATGTTTAGATTCGTCCCCTTTAGTAGCAGAATCTCTAGCAAAGAATTTTTTCAAAAGAGACATACCAAACTTTGAGTTTAGCCAAGTATCTCCGCCTATGGTTATAAAAGCGTTTAAAAGTTTAAATATTAAAAATACTGAAGATTTATGGGGCATATCTGTTAAAGCACTAAATTCAATAATTGACAATATCGCTCCAATCCTTACAAATATATTTAATCTTTGTATTAAGACAGGAACCTTTCCAGACTTAATGAAACATAGTAAAGTTATTCCTATCTTCAAATCAGGCTGTAAAGCGAATCCCAGTAATTATAGGCCCATTTCTGTTCTCCCTGCCTTAAGTAAAATATTTGAAAAGCTTATGCTTAATCAAATGATAGCACACTTTCACAAAAACAAGATCTTACATGATCAGCAATTTGGCTTCACGAAAGGCAGGTCTACGTCTGATGCTGGTACAAAGCTAGTCTCTCACATTTTAGAGGCTTGGGAGGGTTCACAGGATGCTATAGGTATCTTCTGTGATCTTTCCAAAGCTTTCGATTGCGTTGATCACGATACGCTTATCCGTAAATTGAACTACTACGGTATAAGAGGGCTATCTTTGGAGCTTGTGTCTTCCTATCTTTCTAAGAGGCTGCAAAAAGTGGGCATAAATGGAGTCACATCTCCCGGGTCTGCAGTTAGAATTGGTGTTCCACAGGGTTCTATTTTAGGCCCTTTTCTTTTCTTAGCGTACATTAATGACCTTCCCTATATGATGTCTGAGATATCGAATATAGTATTATTTGCTGACGATACCTCACTTATATTTAAAATCGATCGAAATGATAGCAATCTCTATAATGTAAATGAGAGTCTAAAATCCTTATCCAAATGGTTTGCTGCTAATAACCTACTACTTAATGCTAGCAAAACTAAATGTCTTAAATTTTCGTTACCAAATGTACCACAAATTGAACCTAATCTAATTCTTGAAGGCAGCAAACTCGACCTAGTTAATGAAACTGTTTTCTTAGGTGTTACGGTTGATTGTAAGTTGCAGTGGGGTGCGCACATATCGGCCCTGTCTAGCAGGTTAAGTTCCGCTGCATACGCAGTGAGAAAAATTAGGCAGATCACTGATATAGCTACAGCCAGACTCGTGTACTTTGCCTACTTTCACAGCATTATGTCGTACGGTATTCTGCTATGGGGATCAGCTGCAGACGTAGATTCCATATTTATCTTACAGAAAAGGGCCATCCGCGCAATCTACGATATGGGCCCTCGTGATTCCCTAAGAGAAGTGTTTAAGAACATCAATATACTTACGATGCCGTCACTCTACATCCTTGAAAACATAATGTATGTGCGCAAAAACCTGCAGAAGTTCAGTGTCAATAGTGACTTTCACAACCTTAATACTAGGAATAAACATAAAATAGTGGTACCTAAATTTAGACTAACTAAAACAAATAAATCATTTCTAGGAAATTGTGTGCGTTTCTATAATAAACTCCCAAAATGTGTCACCGATCTCACTGGCAAGAAATTTAAAAGACACGTCAAATCTGTTCTTCTTAAGAAAGCCTATTACAAAACCAAGGACTATGTTAACGATAAGAATGTGTGGTTGTTAGATACGGATGCATTTGCGGCCTCCCTGGCAAAATGAAACTGTTGATTATTAGAGACTAATATAAGCTTATTAATTTTCATGTTGGTCAGTTAGTAGCTATAGTAGGAACCTTATAAGTAGATGGACATAGCTTTAACAGATTCCATATTATTTACATATCGAGATGTCTTCATATGGAAAGTATTGTTTACCACAACAGAAACTGTAAATGTGTGTACGTTGTGGCTTGTCTAAGTAGACACCTAGTTTTATTTGTCGCTTTGATGGTGTGCGTTACCACATAGTTTTTTATTTAGAAATGACATCGGATTCTCAAATAACGTGAATCTTCGTTTAATATAGTCGACCTCGGTCAAACTTGGACATCCTTCAACGTCCCCACATCTTGTTATCGCAATATTGTACCAGTGAAGTTTGTAATTCATTTATTTTAAAAGAGTGTCCATGGAGTTTCTTGCCGGATTCTTCTCCATAGGATCGACCTTTTGGAACCGTGCAACTAGAATCACAACGTTTCATAAACGCTTGTAAAAGCTTATTTGAAATAAAAACATTTGAACTTGAACTTGAACTTGCATTACAAGAGGCAATAGAAATCCATAAAAATAGAAGAAGGAGAAAGAAAGAAAAAATGATTTATTGGACAGTCGAGGACACTGCACACAATAATATAAAAAAAATTAAAATATATACATACTTATATCTAATTATCTTTTTTTAATAATAATCTTGATCTTGACCTGGCTGCATGGTTAATTATAAGCTTCTTGAATTACATGCTATTGCTAAAATTACTGCAATCTTCTTTACATATTACTGGGCAAAACTTATACGGATTTCTGATAGGCAAATATTAGACATTGAAATAAAACTACTTTTTATGGATGACTATCAATATAACACGAAAAAATAAAACAGTTTTATTTCAAACCCATAAGTTTGCCCCAAAGATACAAAGTCACCATAAAAAAATAGTTGTTACTAATCCATGATATTTAAAATTTTAAACATTATATATATAAATATCTATTATATATATAAATAAATTATCTATAAAAAATATTCACCTATAGCCACTTACCCATATTTTCCAACTGAAGCAAGAAGATGTTTGTGTATGTGACTAGATTCACATGAAGTTTTGGCATCTGTTTTATCACATTTTACTGTACTTGTGCTAGCCTGTGCGGTTTCCACACCACTTTGAGAAGTCTGGACATCACTCTCACTTTCCACATGAGTTTTATCTAAAGCATCCACTAATGACTCTATAGAGTGTTCAGCTTGATTCTTCCTTTTCAATATATCCTCTTTAAGCTTCAAACATTCAGCCAAATAGTCTACATCTTCAACTTTTTCTTTTTTCACCTTCACTAATATGTCTTCAGGTTCATACTTCTTGTGACCAAATTCATCAGGTTCATGGTCTTTGTAAATATCAAACATGTCATCTTCCTGCACTATTGATTCATCAAAACTGTCTTCTGGTAGGTGTTTGCCAATGCCAGATTGTTCCAGAACATTTGGTTCTTTCTCTCCTTCATTCCTTATGGCTGCTAACCTACTAGAAAGGGTTGGTCTATTTTCAGATTCTTTAATTGTTTTGTGCACAACTACCTCATATTGTGGGCACCAGCTTACATTCATAACCTCATCATCTTGGCCACGGACCTTGTATAATATTTTGCCATTACCTGTGAACAGTTATGGTTAATCATAAAAACAACATATTTACATTTAAAAAAGTATTTATATTATTATGATTAGGTTACCAAACAATACAACAGAAAGGAAATTAAATGTTAATTACCATGTAGATCAACAAGGAAGACAACACCTTGCTTAGTACCTATAGCAACATGCAATGGTACATGTAAGGAGCAAGACATACAGGTGGGCTTGAAATTCTTTATAAAGTTAGGGTATGTCTTAGCAACATTTGATGGCAAGTCCCATTTTACAATGTTACTGTAACAGCCAACTGTTATTGCAACAGTTTCATTACTGTACCCAACCCCAACTATTTCCTGGAAGTAGAGAAATTTCACTTGTTACCAATATAAGTATTAAAATCATAAATAATTATTTAACAAAACCATGGCCTCACCCTACAAACAATCACTTTTGTGTTGTCTACAAAATATTACTTGACAGTTATTTTTTAAATTACATAACATAACAACATAACATACCATCACGCCTGTATTCCCGAAGGGTTAGGCAGAGGCGTACTTAGGTACACCCACAGTTCGCCGGTATGTTTAGGTCCCATGTAATAGGGGGCGAGCCTATTGCCATTAACCGGGCACAAATTCCAAACTCCGAGCTGCTACTGAGAATTTCATAGAAAAACCCAATAACACTTTGCTCGACCTGGGAATCGAACCCAGGACCTCTAGCGTAGAAGTCGCACTTGTGACCACTAGACTAACGAGGCAGTTTTTTAAATTACTAAGCTGAAAATTAAAAATAATATTGCATAATATGTAATAATGTGGGTATTTCTTAAAAACTCACCTCCTTCTCTTGATGGTGGACATCATGGCTGTGTGTTGCTTTTATTTTAATCCTATTGTTAACTGTTTCTAAAACCCATTGCTTAGCTGTACCATCTGAACTACCAGTTACGAAGGACCTTTTCTCCAGCCATTCAGGACATATATCCACACTAACAATCCTGAATAAGAATAAAAATAGTAAAATTTGCATGTAGAAATCTTGTATTATATTACTAAAT
Organism: Acronicta leporina; assembly: GCA_947256265.1. NCBI lineage: Eukaryota > Metazoa > Arthropoda > Insecta > Lepidoptera > Noctuidae > Acronicta > Acronicta leporina. The sequence continues at coordinate 4,481,136 of OX366516.1, forward strand.
TTTATTATAAGTATAGATAAAGAAATATGATATTATAATATGATTGATTGATTGAAATATGCTCACCCTGTTTTCTCAAACACAATGTGGCAATTTGAGACAAAGACACCAATCGAACTTCCTATTGACACTATTCGAACATAACAATAATAAAGATAGTCATACTTACTTTTCCAGATGTGCCCTGGTAACCACATGCGCCTGATATTTTTCTTTTCCTGATATTACACCAGTTTCTGCCTTTCTGGGCTCCAAAACACAAAGACTTTTACTTGGTCCTCCGTATATAAGCCAACCATCATTACTTACAGCCAAAGTAGAAACAAGGAACCAATTAGGTGAAGGCATTAATATTGTTTCGTCCATTTTATTTAAAAAAATAATGTACCTAACCGTAACGTAAATCGTAGGAAACAATATACAAATCGCAATGCCGCCGGCAATTTCTGACAATTGAGTTTTGTCTGATTGTGATTGACTTGAGTGAGTGACGTATCTATCCTCCTTTCTTCTTCCTCGCCTGTCGCCTCGCCGCCACCAACCAACACAGACTATACCAAAGAGTATCCGAATTTCCAAATATACATATTAATCTGTGCCAAAGAGTATAATATTGGATTAAAAATAATAGAATTTGTTTCTCAGTAGTAAGTTAATTAGAATGTCAAAAATGACAAAAGTAAAAAAAAGTTAAATTATGTTTTTTAGTTTTGGTTGGTTTTTATTAGAAGAAAATAGAAAAGGAAATTACTTTGATTAATTATTCTTATATTTTACATTTTATTAACGATTTTTTAGTTTAATTTTATATTAAACCGTTTTTATCTATCAATCTTTACGCAAAATCATTCACTACCCCAACACTATTAGTTGTAGTGTGGTATCATTATTTCTCTTCGAACTGTCAAGTTACTGAATACAATTAAAAGTCGAAGTATAAAAATATTTTATTTACTTTTGTCATGTTAAATTACCTTACTACTGAGAAACAATTTCTACAATTTTTAATAGTGTTTATTGTGTTTTTAAGACAACCTAGTAAAAATATAAAAAGTATGTATATAAAACTCAGAAGTATATACCACCTATTTTTTATTGTCAGAAACTGGGAACCCTTCAACTGTCAAGTTGGAGTTTAGGCGGGAAAATTAAAAGTGCACTTTGTCGATTTTATATTATTTTTCAAAACTTGAATTTCTGCGAAGTTTAATGTGTAATTATGGTGGATAATTAACCATTAAGTGTTCGTGAACGTGTGAGAGTGTAGGCAAATGATATAAAATTGAAAATCGTGACTTTTTGGGTTCACTCCTAAACTCCATCGAAGCCTCAATAAAGTTTCTACCGTTTTGTTGGGGCAACTGAACAACATAAACTTGACACTGGCGAACACAAATAGTGTGGTGCCATAAAATCCCATGATGGGAAATATTACTTGATTACTCTAATACTTGACACTGGCAAATACACAGAAAAGTGTGGCGCCATAATAAAAAAAAAAAAAACTGTCAAGTTACCTGTCAAGGTAAAGTACGTACCGTGAATTTGTGTTGTTCAATTCAATTGTGTTGATGACGATGTTTCTGGAAAGTGGCAGTGCCAATTAAATGTATTTTGGTTGTATTCTATAATCTACAAATCAATTCAAAGGACACCTTACAGTGTTGTGTAAATCAAAAGTATTGAAATAGAATCATGGCTCACTACAAAGGAGCAGCGTCTGAGGCTGGCAGGGCCATGCACCTCATGAAAAAGCGTGAGAAAGCTCAGCAAGAAATAGAACTACGTAAAAAGAAAATAGAAGAAGACCTGAAAATGGTCAATATTGAAAATAAGTTTGCTACACACTATGATGCAGTTGAGCAACAACTGAAGAGTTCTACGATTGGTCTGGTGACCCTTGACGAAATGAAAGCAAAACAAGAACACATAGTTAGGGAGAGAGAGAAAAAACTAGCACAGAAAAAAGCTGAGAAAGAAAAAGAGAGGCAGAAAGAGATTGAGGCAAAACAAGCCCAGAAGAATAAACAGAAAAGACAGGTACTTATGATATTGTATTGGACTGCCAAGTCAAAGATCTTGAGTTTGAATCCAAGTCATACTAGTGACATTTTGAAGACCTGTGCATAATAATAGTTAATTATCCAACACTTAAATGGTGAAGAAAAACAAAGTGGTGAAAAATTTGTGCCAGAGATATTTTCTTGGCTTCATGTGAAGTCTACCAACCCGCACTAGGCCAGCATTGTGGACTATAGCCATGTCCAGCAGTGTGACAGAATAATGGGTTTTGCTTTAAACTTAACAACATGTTCCCAAATTATTTTTCTATGTCTATTCTAATTAAAATATATCGCCAGAATATTATTTTGTTGTTTTAGATTCAAGCATTATCTTTTGACATGAACAATGAAGAAGAGGACGAAGATTCTGCAGAATCATCAGCAGATGAGAAACCACTAGCTGATGATAAGAATTGGAGAGATAAAGAGGAACCGGTATGTGGAAAGTAAAAAATAATTTATCTGGTTTTACAACTCAACCTTTCTAGCATAATGAAGTTAACATCCCCAATGTAAGGGATTTTCTGACCTTGATGCTAGTGATATGAAATATAAATATGTATAATGTTTATTATCCAAAAATACATTACTTAATTACATTAGCACTGAGCCACAAACTAAGTAATGCTTCACTTGTGTATCTTGTGGCTCTAAGTTATATTTATTTCTGTAAATACATATTTTAAAGACAGTAGGTTCTAGTTGGTGTTGGCATTTCCTTGCAATGAACTTTGAGAAGAAATAACAAAACTAGAATAATTTGCATGTGTTAAATTTTGCTATTTTAATCTATTTTGTAGGTATTCAAAAAAATTAAGAAAAACCCTGATGTGGACACATCATTCCTGCCAGACAGAGAAAGAGAAGAGGCAGATCTCAAGCTACGAGAGGAATTGAGACTAGAGTGGGTCATGACACAAGCAAGCCTCAAAGATGAACCAATCACAGTAACTTTCAGTTACTGGGATGGCTCGGGCCACAGAAGGAATGTTACCCTGAAAAAGGGTAAGGTTTATATTTTATTTATAAACCATCATCTACTAACATACACTAATCGAAAAGTCCATTATTGCCACTAACAGCAAACAATATAAACACCTAGATAGAAATAGTAATTTCACATAATTCTTTTACTACTAAATTCAGTTAGTGTAACAAATATTGGCCAGCGGTAATCATCCAAGTAGTAAAAAATATTTTTGAGGGATATAACTTCATACCAAATTATTTTAGGTAACTCCATATATCAATTCTTACAAAGATGCCTAGACACATTGCGGCCTGAGTTCAGTGAACTGAAAACTGTATCAGCTGACCAGCTTATGTATGTGAAAGAAGATCTCATACTACCGCACCATTACACATTCTATGACTTTATAGTTACCAAGGTAAGTGGGACAGACTTATTCATCTATACTCTATATTTTAATATATAAAGCTGAAGAGTTTGTTTGTTTGTTTGCTTGCTTGAACGCGATAATCTCAGGAACTACTGCTCCGATTTGAAAAAATATTTCAGTGTTAGATAGCCCATTTATTGAGGAAGGTTATAGGCTATATATCATCACACTAAGACTAAGTAACTATTCCACGTGGAATAGTCTAGGAAGCTAGTATCTTATATGACACAAGGCATAGGTATTTTACATGCAGTAGGTGTTATGTGTAGCAAATCAAGATCTTTAATTTGTATTCCAGTAAGCTGGTAGTGGTAAAGTCCATAATACTTTAGTATGGGTTCTGTACTTAATAACTGAGCCAATTCCAGAGAGGGATAATTTCCTCCCAAGGCTTTTATGCATAGCCACATAGGTAAAATCCACAGAACAAAGAATACACAGAAATAGTAAGTGGGCGTAACCCTGTTTCCACTTATATGCGCTAAGCTCTCACATGCCATATAAAGTGCTCTCAGTCGCGGTCACAGAAATTCAGCGCGCACACACTGGCGTCGACATTAGAAATTAAAAAAAAATATAAGAGTGCTCTCTTGTTCCATTTTAGAATGCAAAAATCATAGCCGCAGTAAAAATCTATCACATGGAGGGATTTTGTATCATTGGGAAGTATTATTTTCAGTTTTATTACAATAAAATGATAAAATAAGTGAATTTTCTTCCACCAAACAACACAAAAATTACAATCTAAAGTAATCCCTATTTCTATGGAGATAGCATTGATTTTCTTTTACTGGGAATCAATAATTGTTCTAGAATGTTTGTTTATATGTTTGCGTATCCAAATGCACTTAGTAAAAAGCGCTCAAATTTTATATAGTATAGAGGTAGTATTTTTTATTTAATTTATGCAGTAATCTATAACCAGGGCTGCCAGGTGCAAAAAAGGTGTGATCGTACGCCAACTACAAAAAATTCGTCTGCCAAGGAAATTTTGAAATTAAAAGCTCGTACAGTCTTTTAAGTACGTACAATATTTTTATTAAAATAATCAAAATTCGTGTAATTTTCAAAAGAAATGCAATAAAACAATTTGTTAGACCGAAAGGGCAACCTACCGGGTTGCCAGACTTCATACGCCGTCGAGAAAATCTCTCAGACGTGCAAGTTTCCTCACGATGTTTTCCTTCACCGTTTAAGCGCGATAATTAACTATTAATACGCACATAACTCCGAAAAGTCAGAGGTTGATGACCTTGGATTTGAACTCGAGACCTTTGACTTGGCAGTCCAATGGTCATATCACTAGACTATCACTGCTACCTACATTTAACACAGCTACACATTAATAAACATGTTACAAATTCTAGCACTGGAGGGAGAGTTATGTACTGTTACATAATACATTTTGGTATTTGATCCTACTGCTGAAATTAAATTTGATCCAAGTATTGTTAGTGAAAATTAAGCAGTATAAAATGGCGATTTTTTTTCATCGTTCAATTAAATTGATACTTAATACATTTTTTTATCAATTCCAGGCCAGAGGTAAAAGTGGGCCATTGTTTCAATTTGATGCTTCTGATGATGTTAGACTCGTAAATGACGCCACGCAAGAAAAACAAGACTCACATGCTGGTAAAGTATTATTAAGGTGAGCTCAAAAAACATATTTTGACACAAACTTAATGATGACTGACGGCTGGCTTGCAACATAATTTATTTTTAGTCCCCTTTGAGTCACGTCGGACATCTTATTTTTATTGTTCAAAAATAAATAGCCTATGACCATTTTACCGTAAAGACAAATAAATCGACACCTAATTGCTTCATTATCATTCTTTTTTATAGTCGGCTAAATATAGTACCTACATCCGTATCAGTTTTGTTTCTGGACTTCGAGATAAAAACAAACAAACAGTACCCGACTACACTTAAAACTACTTGCCAACCCTTTGTGATCTAATATGAATAAATATGTAATAAAATAAAAATTAATATAATTATGTAGGTAATGCTGTGAAAAAAAGAAATAGTTCTGTTATTAATTTTAGTAAGTTATACTTTTATACTTATACTTTTCTTTTATGCAGTATGGCTTTCAGGCAACCATTTTTCTGCAAAACACTTCAGATGATACCATTACTGTATTTTTGCAGATCCTGGTATGAAAGGAACAAACATATCTTCCCCGCATCAAGGTGGGAACCTTATGACCCAACGAAAACATATTCCAAATACACTATCAAAGGAAAATAAGGTTCTAAATTATAATGTAGTGGCCGACAGGGCTGATTAAGCATAATGCTAAATACCTATATCGCAGCACGTAGCATAGCCGCGCACCGCACCAGTCATTTCCATGTTTGAGGTTATTTTAGCTTTCTTTTCCTCTCCACCAATTGAAATTGAGAACCTGACAAGTCCTTAGCTCTAGTGGAATGCTTCAATAATATGCAGGAAGGGCCTGAGTAACATTGTAGCTGATGCTATTGCTCTTCGATCTTTCTTACCACGTTCTTTGTGCTTGATTTAGGAGGCAAAACTACATATAAGCTTCTGCTTTAATTTTCTCATTTCTCACCTTTCCTTCAATTGTTTGTCTTTTCATAACCATTTTCTTTGTTAGCTTTGTTAAAGTCCATAACTTTCACAAAGGTAACAAAGAAAAATTCTTCATTATTTGCCACTGCTATAGAGGTCTTCCTGTCTTCATTAAAATTATTTAGCCAGTCCTTTCCCATAGACATGTGTGTTGTACAACCCGAGTCTACTAACCAGTCAGCGGTATCCACTCCTGAGGCAACAAGTGTCATATTGTGTGCGTTGGTAGCCAGAGCTTTGTTTTCCAGTGGATCCTTATTTCCTCATGTAGTTAATGTCTTTTTGTTTAAAGGACACTTTGGCCTGATATCTCTTTATGGCAATGATGACATATAATTTTTCCTTTTGCCTTTGAATATAATGCACTCTCACTTATTTCCGATTTAATTCTTCGATTATGGCTCATCAACTTATTTTTTACTATGTCTGATGTTAATTCATCTTCTCTTATGCCTTCTATGGTCATAACAAGAGGATCATTATTGTTCAGACAAACCAATTAAGACTTTGACTTCGAAAGATTTTTTAATGCATTTGTTTACAATATACTTTTTTCGTAGCATTCTATTATTGCTTGAATCCAATCAATTAAACTAAAACAGTCTGCCCGTATTCTCGTTTAAGAAATTGAAAGCGGTCTCATATGCTTGCGTAGCAGTGACGCTTTGTTCTCGAAAAGGGCAGAAAGTTTGTCTTCCCTGAGCCAGAATGTCAGAGCTTTGGTTTAGTATTTTATCCATTACCCTATTGACGACAGTATCAATCTGTTTTGAATGCTTTATCAGCATGTTTTGGCACATCTCCCTTACAACAGATGTAATATAATTTCCGTGAACATTATTTTTTTTTGTTTACGGGGGGAATCCTTCAAAAGGCGACCGGTCTTCGGGGATTAAGACCGGGGAGTGTGGGATTTTTACCCACTAAAACCACCCCGGTGGCCACCATCAGCACAAAACGGGGGGCACTGTGCCCTCTTAAAAGACCACCCCAGTACCCCCCTGTGCAACGCCTGTTTGGGCACATCCCTGGGGAATTTCCGTGAACCTTGTCGTGGGGAAATTTTCCATCTTCCTTCTCCCACTGTAATCTTTCCACGTGGACTCCTCCAATTTTTATAGTCCTCTCACTGTTGGTTTTTCTGTTATACTCTAAAGGTCGGATTACTGTTTCTGCTAAGATCTGCGAAGATAAGTTTTTGGTAATATCGGTGTTGAATTTTCTCTCATGTATGGTGTTTCCATCTTTTTCTTCCCCATCATCTGGTAGTAGGGTTTCCATTAGGAACGAATGTATTTCCTCCTGAACATATTATTTTATAATAAACGGTTTTAAAGTCAAGAATTGTTGGTTTCCGTTCAAAGAGATAAATTATGTCTTTATTCCTCGATAATACTATTTATTTAAGGTCACACTAAAGGGTTACACAATATATTATCTTAACGTGTCTACAGTTCGAACGCGGGGAAATGACTGGTGCGGTGCGCGGCTATGCTACGTGCTGCGATATAGGTACTTTAGCATTTTGCTTAATCAGCCCTGTCGGCCCCTACATAATTATAATATTGTTATTTGTAAACTTTCGTAAAGCAATCTGTTAGAAAATGTAGTATAACGCAATAAAACCAACGAATATAATAATTAATGTGTATCGTATACATGATTAACATGTTCTTTTGAACTTTCATTCAAATGGGATGACACAGTAGCTGAGTCAAAGGTGAATACTGTGATAAATTCTGAAAAATAAGCCACAGCCACGCGGCTTGGTCTTTGGCACAAAGACTAATCGATAATCCTTTAGATTTTGATAACTATTTAAATAATTATTGCATTATCATCGTAAAATTTGTAACAAGCAGATGTCTGTACATTTTGGATATTGAAGAAAAACTAATATGACCTTTATTAGAGCAACAGGAGCCAAAACAACATTTTAAGATTTTTTGTATTTGTGTCTGTATGTTTGTACACGCATCACGCAAACGACTACAAGAAATTGGATGCACTTTCACACTAGTTGTATTGCTGGAGGTCTAACTTAAAAAACCTGGTGTATGTTTCGTCTTGATACGCGAACTAGAAGCAGAGTTATAATAAATCCTTTTGGGAAGCATATGAAACCACGGACAACAGCTGGTTTATGAATATTAGTATGGATTATAATATTAATATTAGTTCTGAAAGATTGGAAAGTATGGAATGTGGATTTTCGATTTTATATAGAAAATGATTTTATATTGATATGTACACACTTTTAGATAATGTAGTTATGATAGAGAAATACCAATTAAAACAATTAACATAGTCATATTTCTAGTTTAATTTAAACTGTACACCTATTAGCAAAATCATACCTTACATACTGGTTTCTGACACTTCGCAAATTAGACAATGAAATAAAGCTACTTACTTAGTTTTTCCTAACAATTAATTTTAACGTTTTTTTTTCTAACAATTAAAACTTTAACATGAATTTGACCAACACCATATAAAAACCCTTAAAAGGTTTGTTTCAATAAAACTTTACAGATAACAAATTATCTATTCTCTATAGTTTATAAATAACCAACAAACTTTTCTATTTGTTGCCATCTCTGAAATTCTAATTTATCCAAAAACTGCTTTTTTGTATGGCTGACGCCTTTTACTTCTTTGGGAGGCGGACAATTTCTCTGGAAATGTATTATCGCTGTCAAAAGATTCCAAATAGTGAATTCTGGCCATAGGACATCTGTAAAATACAGCACTGTATTTGAAACCTGCAAACAAAACAGTGTGTCAACATACCATTGCACTAGATCATTGTTGCAACCTGGGAGTTGCGTACAGATTGTGAGGGTCTCGTTGTGTTCAATAAATAAGACCTGCATAGAAATAGCCTTTCATTTGTTTTTCAGTTTAAGAATAAAAACGATTCTTCATAAATATTGACAATAAAAAAACGACGAACCGTCGCCTTTATTATTGAGCAGGAGGTAATAAGGGTGCCTCACATTTTTACTTTAATTTTTGCCTATTTGTTGACTGGTGACACTATGTACCTCGTTAGTCTAGTGTTCGTAAGCTCGACTATAGAGGTTCCTGCTCCAATTCCCAGGAAGAGCAGTTCGTGGCACCTATGACATGGGACCGAAACATACCAGTATCCATAACAAAACTTTACCTAATCATTCAGGGAGTACAGATGTAATGGTATACAACACTAAAAAGGCTAATCATTCAGGTAGTATATATGTAATGGCATACAACACTAAAACGGTTAGACGATAGTTATTTGTTATGCAAAGTTGTTTTTTGGCGCCTGAGCAAGCGAATGATTCTAGGATTGAACCATGATCGAAGTGAATGGTTCAAATATAGAATCCTGAGCGTTGCGAGGGTTTCAAAGGTACGAGACGCAGAATAACTTTGCTGCCGAGCGAAACACACAACTTTTCACCTCACTACGAGGAAAATCCTAGGTGCAAGAAAACAGCAAATATGAAATGAGTTCGGCATTATGAACCGCTTGCACTAACTCTGACGGTGTTAAATTTATATCTTTGTCGCTACTGGACTCACTCATAATATAAGATGTCTTACGATTTTATTAAAAAAACAATCTAAAATTAATGATGGCCAGTGAGATTATTCTAAAAATCTGGTTGGCGCATTGACATGAAATAAGTATTTATGCATTTTCAGTGGACCCGGCGGTATAGAAAATGATCTAATAGAAAGGTTCGAATTTTAAAAACTCTTTCCAAGCTAGCGGGCAAAATGCACTTTTGCACGCAGATTTCGAATGACAAACAGAATCTTTCCGAGCTTGTGAGGTGAAAAGGAATTTACCTTGAGGTGATTACCTTGGTAGACCCCAACTTTCTAAGAGAAACATGACGTATTATCTTTCGCCGCTGGTAAAACACATAGGCAAACGAGCCACCTGATGGTGTGTGGTCATCGCCGCCCATGGCGCAGACGCTCTTTTGGCCCACAGCTCATCTAACATGAGGCGACATGTTACTTATGTAACTTTGAAAAAAATCTTACCTGCCATAACATAAAATCTGACAATCTGACTTCCCCTGAAGTCCTAACAAGTAGTTCCGCTTCTCCAAGTTCTAATGTTTGTGACACAAGTTCATCATCAACATCTTCAGGAGCTATCTCATTGTTCTTTACTCCATCTACAATGTGCGATGCGGCACGGCTGATTTCGTCCCTTCCTGTTCAAGTTGTCTTATAAATTCAATAATAGTAGGTAATTAGTAGTTAGTAATGGAAGACTAATATACCTAAACTAATATGAACGTATATTATATATATATATGGATTCACCATTAGCCCAAACCAGTGGTAATAAGTTTGAAGCTGATGAGTGTCAGGTCCTGGATTCGTCTCCTAGGTCAAGTTAATAATAGCAGCTTGGAATTTGAATATGTGCCTGGTTAAAGGCAATAGGCTCCCATGGGGCCTAAAAATATACTGGCAGCTTTGGGTGTACATAGAGGTACATAACAGAATTTCCATTGGTGGAAACAAAAAGTCTGTTGAAAAATTATATCTATACTAATACTAATCTATACTAATATATAAAACTGAAGAGTTTGTTTGTTTGTTTGCTTTAACGCGCTAATCTCAGGAACTACTGGTCCGATTTGAAAAATTCTTTCAGTGTTAGATAGCCCATTTACTAAGGAAGGCTATAGGCTATATATCATCACGCTACGCGGACGACGTCGCGGGCAGAAGCTAGTATAATTATAAAGCTGAAGAGTTTGTTTGTTTGTTTGCTTGAACGCGCTAATCCCAGGAACTACTGGTTCGATTTGAAAAATTCTTTCAGTGTTAGATAGCTCATTTATCGAGGAAAGCTATAGGCTATATATCATCACGCTAAGACAATTAGGAGCGGAGCATCAATAAAGAATGTTTCAAAATCGGGTTTTTTTTCCTTTTGAGAGCTTCCGATGCATGAGCTGCGTAAACGATTAGTTTCGCAGAAATCATAATACCTATATGACAGAATTGTTCCTCTTTAAAAGTTCAAAAAAAAAGTCAGCGACAGCATAATATGTCTATCTTTTAAGGTTGGCTCACTATAACCTTTTTTATGCTAACTTTGTTCTAAAATTCCAAATGCATTATTTGCGTAGGTGTTTTTATAAACATGTTATTAATCCTTATCCATATAAATACGTTATTCATCAGCCTTTAGAGCGTTTGTTTTGTATCCGAGCGGACCGAGCTTGGGTCCGCCCGGACCCAACAAACGCTCTAAAGGACATATCCTCATTTAGCGTTCTTTTATTATTCCTGTTCCCGTGAAATATTTTACTAAAGTTCCGCTCGGATACTCAATACTCAATTATCAACTAACAATATTGGCTATATCTTGAAGTGAGCTTCAATCAAAACATACTACAAGCCGCTGAAGGGGATCATCATCTTCTTACCACCTGTCACACTTGAGCAGGTGGCACTCCACCTGCCAAGTTTGCTTGAACGCGATAATCTCAGGAACAATTGGTCCGATTAGAAAAAATCTTTCGGTGTTAGATAGTCCATTTATTGAGGAAGGCTATAGGCTATCATCCCGCTAAGACTAAGTAACTATTCCACGCGGACGAAGTCGCGGGCGGAAGCTAGTACTTACATAATTTCATTGAATTTCTCATAAATTCATGTGAATTGAAAAATTATTTTTATGTTGAATAATCCATTTATCGAGGAAGGTTATAGGCTATATACCATCATGCTACAACTATTAGGAGTGAAAAGAAACAATGAACAATTTTGCAAACACAGGAAAGGATATTCCTTTTGAGAGCTTCTGTTGTGTCGGCTGCGTAAATGGTTAAAGTTATCTATCTATCTATCTATACAGCCGCTAACACCCACTGCTGAGTAAAGGCCTCTTCTCTATCACGCCACTGTTGCCGATGTTGTGCAAGTCGCACCCACAGATTCCCCACTGCCCTCACAATATCGTCCGACCATCGGGCGGGTGGTCTGCCCTGTAAACGTTTCACATCTCTTGGCCACCATTCGGTAACTGTTTTGGTCCACCTAAGATCGTCTCGTCTTGTTAAAGTTACCTACGTTAAAATCATGTATCTCACAATGTATGTGTCTTTCCGTGCTTGTATCTGCTCAATGACTTGTCTACACAAATACACCTGTTTTTTTTTTATAAAATTAACTTGTACCCAAACAATGAGCATTAATTTTGCTAAGCTTAATGTTATGTTATAATTACAAGTGAATGCTCTTGTGTATAGTCACTTTATGTAGACATTTGTCCTAATATGATGAAGATGTAGAGCATGCTTTAATATGAGTTTATATTGTTGGGGTAAAACAAAGCATGAATTGACACCATTTGTACAGCTTTTTCATAGTGTGTGATCACTCACACAAATGTATTGCTGAGTATATAATGGGTAAGCTCTCTACAGCTTACCCTTTTAGCACTGTATACCCCTTCATACCTGTATAAGCATAAGCAATGTTGAGTCTCAGCTTGTTGTTAAATCTTGTTGCAAGCATAGCTTTTGACACTAATGCTCTTAAATCTTCTGGCAAGAGGGATAGTCGGCCAGCAACATGGATTCTTACACCCCACTCATTGATTTGTTCTCTGTAAAAGCAAGTAATACAATGTTGGGCTCATCACAGGTAACTAATAACACTGCTAGAGCTAAAGACTTACAAATTACTCAAAGATAAACAAAACTTTTATTATTATTATTGTCAGCCATGATTGTCCCACTGCAGGCAAGGGCCTCCCTTTCCTTTAGAGATTTAAAAAACAAAACTTTCACCAATTCAAAAAGTAAGGGATTAGAGTCTTATTATTGACCACCATGTTTATCCCAGGTTGTAAATAATCTAATAAATACTTCTACTTTTCTGATTAGGAACAAAAAACTAAGAAATACCTACATTTCCTCCAGTAGCCTTTGGAACTTGTCTCTTGCCAAGTTCATGAGTGCATCAACTTCATCCTTACTCCGCTTAAAGTTTTCTATACTGAATGCATAAACTGTTACTTCAGGAACTCCAAGGTCTAGACACCACTGAAATCACAGTTCTTTTCAATATTATTTCATGTAGCCCAAGAATAATGTAGATGCTTCTCAAAGTGATATAAAAAAGGAATTGACATCACACATGAATTACAAAATAGGGAATTGTGTAGTTTTATAATGCAATTAATTAATAAATATTATATACAATTTGATCAGTGAAATGATCATTAGAGACACTTTTACAAGTCAATGGTTTGTTTTTTTTTATAGCTAGATGGCTTCGGCATTTCCTAACTGACGACCTCTGAGAAGAAACACCGAAACAAACTCAGAGAATCATGGTCTCTTTTAAAGTCCAGACATAAAATAATGAAAATAATGTGAGTGGGACAATGCAGGGCAATGTCTGAAATGGCCTTTTGAGGAAAGAACCATAGCAGCTTTGAGTAGACCAGTCCTAACTGACGGCAAGCATGCATCAGTCATTGTGTAGCTCAACCATAATTAAGGGAGCTCAACGACCCGTCACACAACAATACCAGATCAGTAGGACATTCGTGTAGGTCGTATAAAATTCCCAAAGCCTCCAGACTATAGAAATTGGTATAATAAAATTAAGCCTACATGGTACTCACATTTACAAAAGAAAAATGACTAGAATAGACTTAGATGTCAAAATAAATGTCAGTATAAATTGTAATGTCACAACAAAATATTAATAAAATTAAAATTAAATAAAATTAAAATTAATAAAATTAAAATTAATAAATTAATAAAATTCAGTGAGTACTTTAACCACTCTAAAACTGCCTCATTTGTCTAGTGGTATGAAGTGCAACTATTACGGTAGAGCACCTCAGTGTGATTCCCAGGTTGTGCTTGGTTTTTTCTATGAAATTCTCAATAGAAGCTTGGAGTTTGGACTCTTGTCCAGTTAATGGAAATGGGCTGGCACCCTATTGCATGAGACCTAAACATACCGGCGAACTCTAGGTGTACCACACTTCTCATTCTGCCTAACCCTTCAGGGAATACAGGCTTGATGGCTTTAAACAGTAAAAAATCTAAATAAAAATATTATTTAGATTTAATAATCACAAACAAATAACTATTACTAGGTACATTACATATCATAGTGGATAGTTGCATAGTATAGTAAAATACTACATGTATAATTTGAAACTATAGGCAATACTTGTAATATTGTAGTGAGCTACAAAAGTTAATGAACATATTCAATATTACAAAACATCTCAACACTACATTTTTCCATTAATAAGTGTCATGACGAGAGGAGAAAATAATTTTGTCATTTGAAATTTACAATGTATATGCTGCCTCATTAGCCAAGTGGTCCTGAGCGCAACTGCTACACTAGAGGTCCTGGGTTCGATTCCCAGGTCGAGCAGTGTTATTGGGATTTTTCTATGAAATTCCCAGTAGCAGCTCGGAGACCGGAGTTATGAATTTGTGCCCGGTTAATGGTAATAGGCTCGCCCCCTATTACATGGGACCTAAACATACTGGCGAACTGTGGGTGTACATTAGTATGCCTCTGCCTAACTCTTCAGGGAATATAGGTATGATGGTATGTTAAGTATACAGTCAACACCAATTTTCCATAAGTCGCTGAACATCAGTAGCGACCTACTTAGCTTAACAAATAATGTTTTCATTTTGTTGGTAATGGTGTATGCAATAAGTAATGGTGTGTAATAGTGATTAGGAAATATTGCAAACTAATTATGTTCAAGGACTTCTGTTACTGACTGTACAATAAAAACAATTCGAACCCCACCCATTGCACTACCGACGTGAATCCACCCGTAACACAGGCATTTAGCTTAGCACAAGGGGTTAACAAGAATACTAGTAATGTGTGACCCACATTGCTAGTAAGCTTTTTTTTTTAAAAAAAAAACAAAAACAAACAATTTATACCACACAATAACACAATTTGGTCAGAGAGTCACCTGTTTTCTAATATTTTGACATTTACATATTTTTTATATAATTGCTTTATTGAAAACAAAGTAAGAACACAGTGACATAAAAGAACTGCCTCCTGAACTAGGTTGTTAGCCTGTACCTCATTCCTGAGAATAATTATGAATAGGTATATTACCTTCAAAGTTTCAGATAATTTGTCAAATCCTTTATAGTGTCCGGCACTGCTATCTACACTGTTTTTCTTTGCATAACGTCGGTTTCCATCCATAATAAATGCTAAATGCTGCGGAATACGCCCGGTCTTCACAACTTTAATACAAAATAATTGAAAAAAGGAAACGCAATTCTCTTTTACCCAGGACATGATTTCCTGTCAAAGCCACGTCAGTTTTTCAGGAGGGCTGTCGCCTCAGAGGAATACGTAAAATTTTATGGATAACCAGGAAAAGATAATTTTATCATTCTTTGGTATCACATCACCAAACTTGCACCAAATGAACCAAAGAGTATAATAATATAGTTGTACAAATGAACCAAACCAATTTCTATCTCTTTCTCTTGAACTCCTTTCTAGAAAAAGCCTTTTTTTTAATATTTAATTGTCCGAATTTTGACTTTGACAATAGTTGACATTGACAGTAGTCAATACGAGTCATTCCCATTCATCTCCCATTGTGAAAGAGATGGAAAGAGGTAATTCGGTAATTCCACTAGTCAGTAGTTGTCATTCCTCTGAGTTTATTTTATAGTTTAATCAAATTGGTTACAAGGGCTCTACTCAGGCCATCTAAGGCATATATCCAACGAGCTGTTTAGAGCACCTCCTTATTTGATAATAATATGTATGTCTATATTTTTGTCAGTCACTTGAATTGACGTAGGGATGACCAAACATTATCTATATTTTATATTATATTTAGAGAAAAATTCATATTTTAAAGAAAATATCGATAATGTTTGGTCATCCCTACGTCACTTCAAGTCACTGACCTCTACACAATACAGATCCCTACTTATTCTATAGTACAACCCCGAGGTACAACCTGAGAGTACCTACTTAGTACCTACAACAGACAGCATAGAGAAATATAGTGAGCCACTGCTCTCTATATCTCTCTTCATTCATTCAAGATACTAGTATCTCTTATCTTAGTAGTCTGTGCATTCAAGATACTAGTATCTCTTATTAGTCTGTGCATTCAAGTTGTGAATGTGAATTTGTGATGTGATGTGAACACAATAGTGTTGAGTGCAAACATTTTACTGTCGAAAAAGCTTTGCACAACGTTATGAGTAATATATTTAAGCTAAAACTGAGTGCATTAGGTCATCCTAATCCAGAAGATTTCAACTGTGATGGTAAATTATCAAATCATAATATTTGTGTACCTAGTCAATCGACTTCAGGTAGCGTCGATACTACGGCCTCACCGAAGTCCGACGTGAAACAATGCTGACCTACGTTGTTTGAGACTGAGTGAGAATAACAGAGGCCCAAACCCTTAAAAAAGGCCGGCGACGCACTTGCGATTCCTCTGGACTCTGGTGTTGCGGGTGTCCATGGGCGGCGGTAATCGCTTACCATCAGGCGATCCGTCTGCTCGTTTGCCCATATGCCATAACAATATATATTTTTCATTGATATTACAGATGAAAAGGAATACAGAAGTGTAGTGCTGTGGTTAGAGGATCAAAAAATTAGGCATTATAAAATAGAAGAACGAGATGGTCTGAGAAATATTGACGAGAAGGACAGTTGGGAGGAAGCATACAACACTTATCAGCGGGATCTGGTTAGTCCAGCTGCAGAGGGCACTCCCAATGAACAACTGAACTGGATATTATCATATGCAGTAAGACTAGAATATGCAGATAATGGTATGTGCTAAAAGTGTGTTTTTAGACATTTTTTGTTAAACAATCCTTTTTGAGAGACTTTATTCTTTAAATTTAAGCAAAATCTTTGAATTGGCATATTAACTCAAAAACATGGACAAATATTTTGGTGACATGGGTGAAGTAGATGTGGATTCGAAATAATTTATTGTATACATAACTCTATCACAAATATTGGTACTGGTTGTTTTAATCATAATTTAAATATAACACAACTGACTCATTAGTCTAGTGGTCCCAAATGTGACTGCTATGCTAGCTGTACTACTGGTGTGATTCCCAGGTCATTTTTATATGAAATTCTCAATAGCAGCTTGGAGCTGCCTAGCTCTTCAGGGAATATAGGCATGGTATATTAAAATATTGCACAACTTTGTTTTCAGTTGACAAATACAAGAATGTAAAGGTGGAAAAACCAAAACAGGCTACACCCAATGTTGTTTCTTCAAACCCTCTAGATAATCTTGATTGTAAGTGAACATGTTATATTTACAAAATATTTAAGTACATAATCTTTTGAAACAAGTATCTCATGATAGGTAATATAATAATTTGTTTCCAGTTTCCAGTCCAGCATTCAAGGCAGGGGTAGAAAGAGTGTGCACACTGGCTGGAGTTGGGCCACATCCAGACCCAAAATTCCGATTATCAGCCCTAGCCAAGTTACTCAAGTCTACACCCCACCCTGAACCACCTAAGTCTGAAGTAAATCTAGTTCAGCAACCAACTGATGTCTTGAAACTACTATTTGTTCAAGATCTTCGAGATTTGCAAACCAAGATCAATGAAGCCTTGGTTACTGTCCAAACTGTTACTGCTGATCCACGAACTGACACTACTCTTGGAAGAGTTGGAAGATAATTCTTTACTACCATGAATTGGGCATCGTTTGATCAAAATTGTTAATTCCAGTCTGTTTCATCAACTAAATAAATTATGGCAGTATAGATACTAGTTTTACTTGTAACTGCTTCTTAAAGATATCCAGGTATGCTCCCTGGCAATCAAAGCACATTGTTTCCTTACCTAGTATTGGTACATCGATATGGGCCATAAGTAAATTATGTATGTAGTGGTACATTATTTTAAGATTTAGTGATGGTGGTGATTTGGTTGGTATTTATTGTGGTGGCTCTGCAGAATCTGACTTTATCCACATTAATTGAACTGAAATTATTATTATCTACAAATTATTAACCGTTTCCGTGCGGATGATGCCGCACAGGCATCATGTAAAATCTATTGCGTATGGCGTATGGTGCCCGAGAGGATACAAAACTAAAACATAAAAAAACTCTGCTAAAACGACATGTATCAAAAGAGTCCCGTAAATAAAAGTGTCTTTATTTGTCACCCATAACATGCCCACAGTGTTCGTTTGAAGTAATTTCGTTAATTAGCAGACTTCAGGGGTTGTAAACCATGTTGTCGAGTCACATTTTATTATTGAATATAATTCTAACAACCAACTTTCTGGAATGTTTCTCAGAAAATCAAATGCTTTTGTCATAAGGTTCATTTTTGCCTCAAAACAATGGGGTTATAAAGAGTGCGGGGAAACAATGGGATTTACCCATTTTTTGCGCTGTTTGTCGGCTCTTCGCCTATGAAGTTCCGTATGCCCTTGCGAATACGGGTTGATTATTGTTTAAAACTTCGCAACGGTCATAATTGTTTGCGTCGGCGCATATACGTATCACGTTATACGTAACTAAAATCTTAATAAATCTATATAAACACTAAACTTGGTTTCATTTTACTCTTATTCATCAGCTCTATCCCTACACATTACTATAATGTTGGTAAATGATTATTTCAGAATTTCTATAATATTTTGCATAATTGCATATCTCTCATTTATACTAAATCGTAGCAATTCGTTGGAGACGAATTCTCCAAAAAATTTGCAACCATGCAAATCAATAGTTGTTGGAATTCGCCGCTCATCTATTTCTTCCCGGGTCTTTTCGGTGCACGTGAAATTATCTTTTGTTAATTTTTCTGTGCATGTTGCACAATCCTTCGTTGTTTTTTTTATAGTTCCACTATCCTTATTCACTTCTGGTTCCCAATCGTCATAGGTTTGTGAATTCTCATAAAACACGTCGTCGTCGTCGCATTGAGTTTCGACTTCTGATTGAGGAATATATTTAATTTTTTTTCTGGGTAACTCTACAACAAAATAGCGGATTTAACATTGTTTCTCTACAAAACACTGTATAATAAATAAATATCACCTCGCTGCAAACTCAAATGGTAGGTGAACCAATTCTTTAGAACACTCTTGAATAAATAAATCCATAAAATAATGCAAAAAGGTTTACAACACCTGATAGAAATTAATCACTTACCTTCCATTTCCATAATAACACACAGATCGTCACTTTTAAATGCTCTGAACGAATTTACTGACCGCTTACGTTCGATACACAATGGCAAATGACTCTTTAACAAGTGGAAACACGAAAACAAGCTAAAAGTTACTATTCTTGGCGGATGATTCCCCAGGGGAATCATCAAAGTCTCTGGCGCTTGATGCCCCAGAGGCATCACGGAATTTATGTTTGACGCCAGGCACTAAAGACGGCTAAAAAGACCTCCGCACGGAATCGGTTAATTAATTAATAAATAAAACAATGGTTTTTATACCTTATTTTAATCCATAGGGAACACTTAATAGTGACATTCTCATATGTGAATATTTTTGGTACAATAACCAACAGTATGTCCACTATCACTACCTACTTTCGTTAAACAAAAATTCTCCCATATTCATAAAAATCTTGAACCTAAAGATGCACAAGAGTTGCATTTACTGACCAGGCTAGAGATAACAAAATACATAATTATATAATTTTAAATATTCAATGCATTCCACCTCCTTTCTCAAGCATCTGTGCAAATCTATTAGTAATCAGTAGTGAAACATCGATAAACCTTTCGACACAGTTTGTAATGCAGGTTTCAGTGCGAGAGTCTAATTTTGCACCAGGTTTGTCTACACACTTATCCCAGCAAAAGTCATTAAACTCATGTATCTGGAATGAAATAACAAACAAATTAAATATGTATTAATATTAGGCCTGGAGATTATTGCTACTGCTCTTCCATTTCCATTAAAAATGAAATTATTATAATTTTTCACATGCGAAATTTCACAGCCTGCTACTTTTCGTCCGCAATGAATTTTCATTCAAAATCATTTATCGCCACATTTGCTATCTATAATGAAATCGTAAAGAAAAAGCAATTTCATTGAAATGCGATTATGAGCAGGCTGAGTGAATAATTCATATATTTTGCACGATAACTGCGAAATGTTCCATGCCTTTAATATAGTGGCCGTTCTACTCAAAAGTATTTTAATTACGCCTATTGTGAGGGCATTGAAGGACTAGTAGATAGCTCTTGTTGCGACTGTTTACAGTAAGAAAAATATAAATAACCAGGTACATAGGTACTAGATTATTTGTTGTCCATGCATAATGATGCAAGGCCTGTAGTAAAAATGAAATTATTTACTTGTGCATGGAATTGGGCTTTCTGTTTTTCTGCAAGGAGAAAGTCCTGAAGTTCAGAGTCTGCACCTTTCGGGCTTGAGAAATCCGATAAGTCACTCATTGTAGATTTTTAATTTTTACAAGTATCCTCCCGAATTAATCTTTCTTAATATTTTGAGGTTATTTATTATTTTGCGCGTTTCGCTCTTCGAGTCCGACGACCGACAACTTGACAGTTGACGTTGACGGTTCACAGGTTACCAAGTATAATAATCTGAGTTACCAACTTACCAGTTTTTGACAAAAAAAGATAGTGAAGTGGGGTAAGAATGAATGAAATTGAATGAACTTAATGTAATGATCGTTTCGCTCAGCCCGCCAAATTCAAATTACAATTGGTTTTTCGCAATTTGTAGGTCTAGATTAGATTCTTTATTATGGCGCCACACTTTTTGTGTATTTGCCAGTGTCAACTATTAGATTAATCAATTAGGTCATATTTCCCATCATGGGATTCTATTATGGCACCACACTTTTAGTGTTCGCCAGTGTATAATATAATATGTTGTTCAGTTGCCCCAATAAAACGGTAGAAACTTTATTGAGGCTTCGATGGAGTTTAGGAGTGAACCCAAAAAGTCACGATTTTAAATTTTATATCATTTGTCTACACTCATACGTTCACGAACACTCAATGGTTAATTATCCACCATAATTACACATTAAACTTCGGAGAAATTCAAGTTTTGAAAAATAATATAAAATCGACAATGTGCACTTTTCATTTTCCCGCCTAAACTCCTTTTTTGAAGTAAGTACATGACTCAGATTAGATTCTAGATTCCTAGCTGTAGTAAATGCGCCCTTAGCTATACAATATTAATAACTAATAAAATAAATATTCTGGGACATTTTTACATAGCACCATCTAGTCCCAAACTAAGCAGAGCTTGTACTATGGGTACTAGATAATGGATATAATACTTATATACGGTTTTTTTTTGTAAATACATACATATAATACAGAAACACCCAGACGAACATAAACACTTATATTCATCACATAAATTTTTGTGTTCTGTGGGAATCGAACCCTCATGGTCAGCAGTCCGGTACTCGAACCACTAAACCACAGAGGTCGTCGTATTCACAACTAAGAATGAAAACCTTTGCTCGTAAATCGATATTGTAGCTAAAAGTAGTGTCAATCGTCAATTTTGGCCAAAATTGACGATTGACATTACTTTTTTTTCTCTCTTTCTTTACAATTATTCTCAGTTGTGAAAAAAAAAAAGTGGTATTTTACACCATGTAAAAAAAAATGAAAATGCATTTTTATGATAGATTTTGAAAAAAGTAAACGAGAAACGTTAGTATTTATTAATAAAAATGCAATGTAAATTTTATAATTCAATTTCAAAAATCGTCTTTTTTAATCTGTTTTAAAACACCATCCGCACTATTGGATATCGACGTGACGTCACTCCAATAGAAAACAATCTAGACGTTTGTCGTCTCAGAGTAATAATTCAACAATAATTGTTTGTCCTGCTCTGTGTTAGTTTGATTAAAATCGCCTCATGGAAGACGGTTTTGTGAAAGCATAAAGTACAAATCTACCAATGATCAATACGTTGAGGTTGATGGTGGCAATTTTTTTTTTGCATCCAATCCCGATTTCTGTTCTGCCGAGTTGAGAAATATTAAAACAGTAATGTAAGTACCTACCTAACTAAGGGCGGGTCTGCTTCTATGCTTTTGCTGTTGGGAGCATGCAAGAATGACATGCTTTGCTCTGCTTTGCGTGGTTGTATAGGTGCAGGCCTACCTTACCGCTTCCTTCTGAAGTGGTAAGGGGGTGAGGTCTTGGGGGAGAGCGCTACAGTCGTGTAGATCCCCAAGGCAAGTCCGGTGGTCTAGCCTTCTCGAGGTTGCCACCCTGTTCTTGGTCTAATTCCTTCAGAATTAGACATAACAAAAAACACCGGGCGCCTTTGTATCCCATACAGCACCTATACCTAGTCACACGATCCTTTTACCTGCTTCCTATGTAATCCTATCCCGAATCTCCCAACTCCCTTCTCATCCTATTCCTGTATGTAACCCAGTTGATGGGTTCGGGAGGCCTTTCTGGCGCGATCACTGTTGGGTGGGTGGGTAGCGCCGATGTGGCAAGCAGTGGACACCCAAACAAAATCATGGAAGCGGAACTTAAAGAGAAAATACCCCAGGCCGGTACCAGCGCATGCGTTGGAGAATCCGACCCCGAGCATGTCTCGGGCAGACCCACGTAATCTGGGGGGGTCACAGTAACGCTACCAAAGGCTGGCGAGGCCAGTTCAACGTGGACGCCGTCCGTTAGACGGCGTCCACGTTGACAAAAGGATGGACACGTCCACAAAAGGACTCACTGAGTCAAGTAGGGACGCCAGAGGGACCGTTCCAGGCCGTGGTGCTCATCGAGGCGGGAGAGGAGGCTTAAGTTCTGGGGCCCATATGGGAACCGGAGGGCCGAATCCCTACCAAGGTGGTGCATCCATGACTGGGGCAGGAACCTCAGGGCAAAAGGTCTCGAAGAGACCGTCAGGCGCTGAACGCAAGCGCCGACGGCTCCAGAGGCAAAAAGGTGTAGGGGCCGGGACTCAACAGGGACCGGCCAAAAGACAGAGGGAGGTCAGTGACGAGGCAAGTAGCAGCGGTGGGCCACACAAAAAGACCAAGGTGCAGCTGTCTGGGTCTTTTCGGGATGCGGTAGCAGTTGTTAAACTTGCCATCGTCCCTGACAACCACCCCTACTCTTCACTCGAGGCGGAGGATGTGGATCAGCTCAGGGGTCTCATCTTAGAGAAACTTGCGGCTGCTCCGGATCCTCTGCCCATTCTGCATGTGGGTCATGATGTCGTGGCAGGGGCCATACACGTCTCCTGCCACGATGACATGGCAGCACAATGGCTGAAAGCCGCGCTGAGTGGGACTCGGGTGAAGAATGGGAAAGGAATAAGGGTGGTCTTGGCGTCGGATCTTCCGCGACCAGTTAAAATGGCGTGGAAGAGCCAAAACACTCAGTTGAGGGACGTGGAGCCGGACCTGAGGATGCTCCAGAGGCTGAACCCGTCTCTTAGGACGGCGGACTGGAAGGTGGTAGGCACTCAAATCGAGAGCCGCCACATCCGTCGTGTCGTCCTGATGGACCGGGTCTCCTCTGAGGTTATCCGAGGGGCTGGTTACGCGATACCGGGAGGTTTAGGGCCGGCTGT
The DNA here is from genome assembly GCA_947256265.1 of Acronicta leporina. NCBI lineage: Eukaryota > Metazoa > Arthropoda > Insecta > Lepidoptera > Noctuidae > Acronicta > Acronicta leporina. The sequence goes on from OX366516.1 coordinate 4,504,819, forward strand.
TTTTAAACTCCTCGAGAATTCCGAGAGGAGGGTGGAAACACGCCGGGAAGAATCGCACGCAGCAACCGTCGGGGAGGGAAGGCAGGGTGGTTCGGGTGCTCCGGGGGAGGGTCCGGCTTCGCCAATATCGGTGAGGACGGATGACTTGCTCGGAGAATTGGACCTACTCGGTCTTGGCTCACCGACGGGGGCTGGAGGGGCCTAAGTATAGGAACCTCTCAACACCCATCTGCAGAGAACAAGATGGAGGGACTAAGGTGCGTACAGATCAACCTTCAACACTCTAAGGCTGCCTCGGGCCTTCTGGCAAGGCAGTTGAAAATGAATAAATTTGATATTGCCCTCATTCAAGAACCTTATGTTTATAAGGGCGAGATTAAGGGTTTAGGCGGGACAGGGGGGGTAATTTATCAACATTCCGCTAATGACGTGCGAGCCTGCATCTATGTCAGAAATGGTATAGATGCTTCCATCGTACGTGATTTATGTTCTAGGGACCTAACAACAACTTGGATCCACCTAGGGACGGGAAAGAGGGCACACAAGATCTTGCTCTCCTCAGCATACCTTCCCTATGAGAACAAGGAGCCAGTATCACCAATCATCAAAAAACTGGTGGAATATGGCAGCCAAGGGAACACAGAACTGGTCATTGGCTGTGATGCAAATGCGCATCATGTCGTCTGGGGCAGCACCGATGTGAACAGACGAGGGGAGGATCTATTGGATTACGTGGTAAGCGCAAACCTTCAGATTCTTAATAAAGGCAGCAGACCTACTTTTGTTAACAGGAGAAGGGCTGAAGTTATTGATGTCACGCTAGCCACTAGTAGGGCAGGCGCACACATTGAAAACTGGCATGTACCGAATGAGATCTCCGGATCCGATCATAGGTACATTTACTTTAGGTATAGGACTCATAATGATTATGCGACTGTACGAAGGAGGAACCCTAGACATACCGACTGGGATGCGTTTCGCAGAGACCTGGAGGTGAATCTAGGGAAACCTATTGGTAAGCTGAATTCTGTATTAGATATTGAATTTGAAGCTGATAGAGTTATCTTATCTTATCTTGTGTAGGGCCGAGGCAGCAAGGCCTCAGTGCACTTCGACCCAATGGGATCTTTTGTGCTTCCCCTAGATAATCTATTCCTCATCCCCTCCCAGTTCTACAAACAGCTCTTCCATGAGCTTTATAATGAGGCCTGGGGGTATGAGTCTGTAGTCCTCCGGGCTTGGATAACCCTGACCCAAAAGGCACATTCGCTTTCCAGCCATTGCATCGCATGTACAAAGAAGGTGTTCCATGCTCTCAATTTCCCTTTTGCAGGCCCTGCAGGCTGATGTATCCGTCAGACCCATCTTTTGTAGGAGAGCGTTAGTCCCGAAGTGTCCGGTCAGCGCCCCCATCAAAAGACGGGCCTGCCGCCTGCTTGAGTTCCAAATGGCATTTTGCCATTTCGATGAGGAACCTATGAATTTCTTGGAGTGAGCAAGTCCCGTGAGGCTCAACCACTCATCCATGTGCCTCGTCCTTGCGTACTCCCGAAATGCCGTTTTGACTGTGCTTGGAGCCAGTCCTACAAATGGTTCCGGTCCAATTAGTGAGGTTCCAGAACCTTCCCTAGCCAGCTCGTCAGCATGCTCGTTGCCCACAATACCCCTATGACCAGGGACCCAAACAAGCCTGACCTTGTTTCGCTTTCCCAGCTCATTAAGAGTTCGGGCAGCGTCTATGGTCAGCCTTGAATCGATCCTGTAGGAGGTCAGGGCCATGAGTGCCGCTTGGCTGTCACTAAGAATGTAGATGGACCTACCTGTGGTACCGCTACTTTCCATCTGTTGTGCACAGGCAAGAATAGCATATGTTTCCGCTTGGAAAACTGTAGCTAATTTGCCCATGCTTTGACTGACCTTATGGTCCCTTGCATATATGCCCGCCCCGCCGCTGATAGAGTTACTAAGGGCCTGCATGCAGCGTAAACAGATAACTGTCCTGAGAAAAAGGCACTTGGTAAGAAAGAGCCGTGGTGGACTCCGGAGATAGTACAACTACGTCGAGATACACGACAGGCTTTTAATGCCGCCAAGGCAATTAACGACTTTTCGGGCTACAGTGCTAGCCTAACAAAGTTTAACTCGGCTGTACGAAGAGCCAAGCGTAGGAGCTGGAGGGGACACTGTCAGGCGATCGAGAGTGTTTCTGAAGGCATGAGGCTTAGTAAAGCAATTTCTACAACTAAGGCCATTCCACTAGCAGCTATTAAGGATGGGAAGGGTAAACTGGCTGAGACTGGGGAGGAGGTCTTGAATGTAATGTTCAAAACTCATTTCCCGGGATCAGTAAAACTGGATGATGATAAGGAGGACTCAGTGACCCTGGAGGAGCTATCTATTCGCACCACCAGGGCTGACTGGGATACTGCTAAAAAGGTGGTAGATGAACATAGGCTCAGGTGGGCAGTGATGGGTTTCCAACCATTCAAGGCCCCTGGACCGGATGGGATCTACCCTATTTTATTACAGGAGGGGGCTGAGACTCTGATACCGCACTTATGCAGGCTGTATAAGGCGTGCGTAGCGTTTGGATACATACCTGCACGGTGGAGGAAAGTCAAAGTAACCTACATACCTAAGCCTGGCAAGGGAGATTATGAAGATGCCAAAGCTTTCAGGCCTATCAGCCTCTCATCGTTTTTACTCAAGACGCTTGAGAAAATGCTTGATAGGTATATTAGAGAGGGGCCTCTAAAGAGATACCCTCTCCATGGGCTTCAGTTCGCCTATCAGGCAGGGAAGTCAACAGAGGCGGCATTACATTACGTCGTAAGCCGCGCAGAGGCGGCACTGGAATCACAGGAGGTCTGTGTCGGAGCCTTTCTTGATATCGAGGGAGCTTTCGACCGCACAACCTTTGAATCGATACAGCGAGCTGCAGAAAAACATGGCATCAACCAAACCATCATCAGATGGGTGACTTGTATGCTAAGGAGTAGGATCATTCATTCTAATAGGCTCGCCCTAACACGGCGAAACCTAAACCTATCGGCGAACTGTGGATGTACATTAGGACGCCTCTGCCTTCCTCTGACGGTATGTTGTTTATGTATGTAGGTATGTAAGTAGTTTCTATTTAGTACTAGCTTCTGCCCGCGGCTTCGCCCCCGTGGAATTCGGTCTGTCGGGATAAAACGGGATAAAAAGTATCCTATGTCCGTTTCCTGGTTCTTAGCTACCTCTCCACCAATTTTCAGCCAAATCAGTTCAGCCGTTCTTGAGTTATAAATGGAGTAGTAACTAACACGACTTTCTTTTATATATATAAGATTTAGTAAGAAAAACCATGATGTAACTAAATATAATTTTAACCGTCTCATTTATTTTTGTACAATACAAATATGTCCATTCACAAGGAATGTTTTTCTATAAAATTAAGTATTTTATCGTTGAGCATTTTACGAGTATCATCAGCGAACACAAATTGACACGCATTTAGAGCTAGTCTTGCAGTTTGTGATGAGCTAAGGCCAAATGTATTGATACATATCTCGTATTCCCGTGAAAGCGATGTTGCAAAAACGCCTTTGTCGTCAGTCTGTAAAAATGAACATTTCAGTATTATTTAAGTACACAGGTTAATTCAGAAAATTGTTTACTGGCTTCCTGGCATCCGAGAACATTAGATTTAATTTATTAATTGTTTTTATTTTGTTATTGGATTCAAATGATTGATGGGAAAATACTATTTTTAATAATTGATCAATCGGAATGAGATAAGGTGCCTACATATTACTAAGTTGGGTTTTCAATGTCATCTCCAATCTCCATACATTCTCTGTCTACTTAGGCGAGATTAAATCACTATGTTATAACGTCGTACCGTAAAAGTCGATCAATTTTCGTAATAGACCTGTGTCTTCCTCTTCCTGCTTCCGAGGGAATAAATTTTAAGGTATGTTTAGTGGCTGTGCCATTGGCTTCTACATCTCAGGTTGTGGATTTGATCGCCGGATGGAGTTTTTCATTATGACACGTGGTTGTTTGGGTCATGATGGATTGGGTCAAAAATGACAGTGTAAATGTACTTACACAAATTATAACAGGTACTTCTGCATCATAAAGAAGTTTAAAGTGATGAGATTCGTAATCAGGTGTTGATTTGGTATTAACATTACTAGTAAGGCAAACTTCTGAAAATTTAAAAAAAGTGACAAAAAATAAGCTGCATCATTATCCCAGTGGTCCCGTATGTGACTACTACGCTAGAGGTTCTGGGTTCGATTCCCAGATCGAGCAGTGTTATTGGGTTTTCCTATGAAATTCTCAGTAGCAGCTCGGAGTTTGGAACTTGTGGGAAAACTAACATGGGACCTAAACATATCGGCGAACTGGGGGTGTATATTAGTACGTCTCTGCCTAACCCTTCAGGGAATACAGGCCTGATGGTATGTTATATTATGTTAAAAAATAAATCAATTGATGTATCAATTATCTTAGAATTGGGAAATTTATGATTATTGCAATATTTGATTTTCAATTTTGGCCATTTGTGGACAGTGTGTACTCCTTGAGAGATTTATAGAGAATATTCAGTCTTCAAAAAATAATGCTAAGGTTTTTATCCTTGTATAAATAGAACTGGACGTAGTGTGACTGGATGAATAGTTCGCCGGAGAAAAGCTTTACGTTGAGTAATTTATAATAATACTAACCAACAGGTATTTTCAGTTTACACAGAGTTGACCAAGTTTCTTCAGTCCCACCATATTTAGGATGAATACATGTTCCATGTCCAATTCTGTCTGGTTTAAATTGAAGCATTTCTAACACTTCTTGTGGGTTGACAACTTCACCACAATGTAGTGTTACCTGGAATAAAAACAAAAAACCATAAATCATAATATCAATATCGTAGAAAGAGGGATTGTAACACTCATGGATAAAGCACATAATAAATGATATTAAGTCATTCTACAAAACAACAAAACATGTACATATAGCGGTTTTGTTAAACATGTAGCTATGGCAATCCAGCTGGAAGCCATTTAGCTATTTTACATAACAGAGGTATTTTGTAAAGCAGCTAGTAGTAATGTAAAATTGCGAATTATACAATTCTACTACGTCATATATAAATACAATAAAATACCTTACAATCATAATGATTTTAGAGAATAAATTTTGTAAAAAAAAACATGAAAGTAAAAAATAAGTGAGCGAGTGATATTTCACTTTTGTAAAATAGATTATATTTTACTGATAGGGCATCAAAGCTAACAGCAACATATCACTAATAAATCTTGTATTATAATTCAATGAATTAATTAAATAATCCTTACTTTTAATCCTGCTTCCTTAGCCCTTGTTAGGGCTGGCACAAATGCCAGAAACATGCCTGCCATAGGGTCACCACTTAATTCAATGCCTACAACCACATCTGGGTATTTCTTGAAGCATTCTATGGCTAGATTAGCTATTTCTTCAGATTCTGCTAGTGGTGAATTTCTATTAATAGAAACTATGAGACGTGTTATCATTGATAGATGTAGGGATGATTTTCTGTAAACAATATTATGAGAGAAATATTATTTGATCATTAAAATTACCTAGTTCTCAAAAGCAAAAGTAAAAATAAGAAAATCTAAGTAAAAATAATGGGTTAGTTTGGGGGCACAAGAAAAGAGTATTTGCAAAGAGTTTCGCTGTGGGACAGTTGAAGATATGAATTAGGAATTACAATCATAAGGAATGGTTTGTACACGTACTTACTGTATGGCGTGGACAATAGTCTCAATGTATTGTAATTTGGTCATGTGTGGTGTGTCACGAGGTGTACTTCTAAGTTCAAGATAACAGCATCCATCATCTTGAAATTCTTGGAGTGTCAGTCTAGTGGCCAAAGTTAGAGCTTCAGGATTGCTGGTCAAGGAATGAGCAATGCTGAACACTTGGAAACAACTGTAAAATTGAAAACTTAAAATTGTATGCTTACACACCAACATACTTACCTAATGCCAATCTTCTTAAAGCAGAATATGGGATTTATTTATTTTTACTAATATTGCTTTATTTTTTAAATGTTGTAAATTGTTACCATTTATTTTTTAATAATTTAAATAAAATTCGTAATAGGTACTAACTCCGAAAGATTCCTTGTGTCTCCTGCGCCGATTTGAAATTCATCAAAGAAAGCATTCGTTTTATCTTCCAGACCACAATCAGCGTGATACCTTTTTAGTTGAAGCATGGTTGCTGGGCTCAAGGAACCGTTCAAATGAGCGTGTAACTCCTGTAAATCAATATTAGGTATTGCGATAAAAATGATTTTTACATTTTGAATCAGGAAAACACGCAACTTATACTTACAACTTTTGGCAGTTCAAGAAAGAAAGTATCTGATTCCATGGCTATAGCTCAATCAATCGATTCTTTTGAATAGGTACTTCCCGCACAGTAAAATAGTCAAACAAATTTTCAATCAAAACCACCAGGCCACCAGGCAGAATCAAGCAATAAAATTTTAAAATCTGTGAAGTTGTGTGATGTGATACAAAATAGATGACACTTTATCTTTGTAAATATGGTGTAACCAATGGGATAATAATATCTTATCAACTTTTCGTCCTATTGGCAGAGAACTTGATAGTTTTGTTTTACCATTACCTTGACACTCGTTTGACTGGCTTTGAAGCTTTGACCAATGAGATGACAGTCTTCGGTCTTCCTCATGGACATTTATTACAAAAAATCTCTGTGATAAAAAAAAAATCAAAGCAACATGTTGGCGATGGCGGGTCAACACGTTGGCGTCAATGAGCCATTGACGCGTCCGATTGCGTCCGATACTAAAACGTATATTAAAAACAAAACGTTCTTGCCCCCTGACCATTTCTCAAAACGGGCCGCACCGAGCGAGAGAGTAGCTTTAAATTCGTCTTTAAATAATATAACCCAGATCTAGCCGTCCCTAGTTGTCCCCCACCCAGCAAACGCCTGCCGGTGTAGAAGTGCATTGCCGAACCACATTTTTAGCAATTAAGAGTTGCCTTTTGAGATATCTTGTCCCGGTGTCATTGCAAATTGACGTGAATCAGATTCAATCAATTTAATCTGGGGGCACGGCTGTGCCCCCGCCGAGTCGAGCGCGAAGCAAACACTGCCGTACCATCCTTTACTGGAACCATTTCACCACATTTTCAGGCCCCTATTTGGGAACCTCTGGATAAGACCAGAACGCAGAAATTTTCATCATCCAGTAAACTATAATCACATACTTAAAATCCAAAATTTCAAGTCTGTAGGTCATTTAGTTCCGAAGTTAAGCGAAAGCAAAGTTTCGCATTTATGACACTCACTCATGATCATCAAAATAGAACTAGTACTTGCCATAAACTCAGAGAAATTTGGTACAGAGTTAGGGTTTAAAGGCCACATAAAGGGAAAACTATAAAAACTAGTGAAAACCTGGTGACCCTGATTAGAAAACAGAAGAGCCCAACCAAACTATTAGAGATATCGACATAATTATACCGCCTTTATACAAAATATTCTACTTGGTGGGCCGCTTCATTTGATGTCAAAAATCTAAGGTCTGAAGTATGTGATGAAGAACCCTCAGCTGTATTAGAGATATGGTAATGTACCCTTCTACTATTGGTACTTAAAAATCGACTGTCCCACGTTTCTACAAAAAGAAGTGAAATCCAATCAAAAACATTCTGTAAAAAACTAGCCAAGTCTCGATGGAGCTGCTTGTTTATCTCTAAAAAGTAATGAAATCTAGCCAAGTCTAAGGTTCCTTACTGCGATTTCTTTATTATTTATAGTTAATGTTGTGTGACTTGGCCGTTGACTCAACCGCAAAATGTCCCAAAATTATTATAAAAAGTTACAAGTGGGACACCGATCGGCACAAAATATCTTTCCGCATATATCCCGTATGCATCTCTTAGTAGTTTGTGATATACCCGCACGACACAAGTCACGGGAGGTCATAGCCAAAGACTACATTATAGGAATGAGATATACTTACATAATTCAATACCGGGGCTTTCAAGTACCAGTGTGTAAAAATACCTGTGTCAAACTCAAAAACCAAGTATTAAAATACTTGAAAGTATTTTGGTCGCGGCCCGCCTCGCAGCGTACCTACGTTCAACGTCAACGCGGGTTGAAAATAGGAAAATACTCGTTGTTCAAAGTATTTTTTTGCCAATACGATTATGCACCTTGTTTTTATCGTGATATGGAACAATTTTCTATGAACATTGATAATAAGCTAGAAGACTGGAGAGATATAGTAGGTTTCAGCGTTTCTCTGTTAAGAAAAGCAGATGGCGTCCCTTTTTTATATAAAGTTGGGCATTTTTTTTCTAAGTGTCCTCCCCGGCCTTCTGGTGATAGTGTGATACTGATATAATGGCTGGCTGGTACACATACAAGAGAATAATCTGTTTACTGTTATTACCTCAGACATACATGTACCAACCATAACTCGATTAGCACAAAAGAAAATTGATTTAAAAGTGGAGTCGAAGGTATACCATAGCCGAGCATGATCAAACTGGTTTTTTTTATACTGTTCCATTTAGGATTTAGTTTAGTGGATAATGCGAATGTGCCGATCGTAATAACAACTTGGTCTTTTAAAAATTCTACGGCCCAAGGTATGTAAACAAACTTTTATTGAATACCTATTTTATATGAGGAATGGGATTTTCTAGTAGATGTTTATGTAAGTATGTTACTAACAGTAGATGTAGATTACCAAAATAGAATGTTTTGTAATATTGAACATTTTTTTATTATTCAGCTGTTGTCCCCCGACAGAACTTCTCTCAGTTTAGAACTTTCTAAGGCGAATCCTTCTGGTCTAGCTCAAAGCTCATCCCTCCATCACCTTCAATTGATTGACACTTTTATGGACACTTCAATTGAATTGGTAGGTAGGTACCTAGGTATTTAGTAAAAAAATACAAGTAGCCCAACCAGGATTTAGGAAAAATTAATGGCTGCACCATGCCTTCTTACTAAATAACATTTGCTTTTTTCAAATCTGAAATACTGATTTCAGCATGGAGTGTTCTGAAAAATGGAGGCATAGCATTAGATGCTGTAGAACAGGGTGCTTCAGTTTGTGAAGTACAGCAGTGTGATGGGACAGTAGGGTATGGGGGAAGCCCAGATGAAAACAGTGAGACAACATTGGATGCTTTCATTATGGATGGGTAAAATAAAGTTTTCTTGAACTGTTGGCTTACTCTGTTGTTTCTATTATTTTTATTTTATTTTATAGGAGAACTATGAATGTTGGTGCTGTGGGAGCTCTCCGCAGAATAAAAAATGCTATATCAGTAGCGCGCCATGTTTTAGAGCACACAAAGCATTCATTCCTTGCTGGTGAGCTGGCTACACAATTTGCTGTTCAGATGGGCTTTCTTGAAGAGTCCCTAACAACTCCTGAATCTAAAAAGATGTGGATGAAATGGCACAATGAGAAACACTGCCAACCAAATTATTGGATGGTAAGTAATAAAATATGTTAGTAGATGCATACTATTCATATGATCCCATGAATTGTTCAACTATGCCTATGAGACGGGTTGTGGGTCTTTGAGTGAGAGGGGTTAGGCAATTATTAATACTCACATGAATTTGAAAGGCCAGAAGTGTGCCTTGCAAATTGTACTCAAGACTGAATTGGACTGAATCTGTCTTTAGTCAATTATAATAGTATTTTATTGCCTCATATATAGGTACATAACATGTTCATTACCAAATTTTAGGGTGTGAAGCCAGATCCAAATCAATCCTGTGGCCCTTATCACGAAATTATGAACTCAAATGTGAATGAACTGCATCCTGAAGTACAGATGATTGTGGATAAATTTAATCATGATACAATTGGGATGGTTGCTGTAGACAGCAATGGCAATATTGCAGCCGGCACTTCCACTAATGGCGCGAAATATAAAATACCCGGGTAATTTTAGTTTATTACCACACTTGCTGTTAAAATGGTAAATATGAAAGAATATAGCGAAATTTACGTTTCGCCTTGTATATTCGCCCACAGAAGAGTTGGGGACTCGCCAATACCGGGTGCTGGTGGTTACGCTGACAATGAGGTAGGAGGTGCTGCAGCCACAGGCGATGGCGACATAATGCTCAGGTTCCTGCCGAGGTAAGCAGTTTTTCATAACGAAATATTGTATATATATTTTAAGGGCCATTTTTCTTTGATGGTCTCTGACTTACAAATAAATTAAAACTATAATAATATATATGTATTACCTACCTACTCCCCATAAATAAATGTCATGTACCTATGTTTTACAGTTTTTTGGCAGTAGAGGAAATGCGCCGAGGAGCTTCACCTATGGACGCCGCACAAACGGCGATCAAAAGAATAGCAGCACATTATCCTAGTTTTATGGGGGCAGTTATAGCTTTATCAAAAAAGGGGCAATACGGTGCTGCATGCCATGGCATTCCGACGTTTCCATTTGTGGTGCAAGATAATACCCGAACTGAATTGGAAGTTGTTACAGTTAAATGTTGATGTTGCTTTATTTACGAAATAAGATGCGTTTTAGAAATTAGATGCGTATCAATGTGCTCCGCCTTTCCTAGTGCCTTGCAGCCTTGTAGAACGACATAGTGGAAAAGTTGAAAAGCAGTATTTACTTAGTCAGAAGTGCTCTATTATAATGGTGAGTACCTATGCATTATAATAGAGCACGCAGTAGTATCTACGTTCCTTGGTAAGGTGACTAATCTACATAAGTATTATATATATATCACTTTGCTGAGTAATACCGTTTTTAAATGGTTTTTGGTATTTTATGTAAATTGACGTAATCGGTTTTGGTAACTCCTTACAAGGCTAATAATCGTGTACCTAGTTTCGTGGACAAAAATGTACTTAACGATTATTTTACGTAGGTAGGTACGTAGTTCACAGTTGACACGACACTCGCAACGACAAGTAACGGCGTCCGCGTAAGCGTTTCGTTTGTAATTATTAATTAATTACATACCCAGACTTTTAATTTAGCGTTGTGGAACCGAAAATTTTAGACTGTATAAGTATCGTTATTACAACCTATTAATGTATAATTTAAAGTAAATGTTATTTTTAATTATTATTACAAGCAATGTCTTAGTATGATTATAATGATTAGCCTATTGTGTCCCACTGCTGGGCTAAGGCCTCCCCCTCATGGAGACATACGAACAAAAAATGAGAACTCCACTCAATTCACAGACTAGGTACTAAGAGATGTATCCGCATACTCAATTTGAGGTACAAAATCACAATCACCACTACGATCGATGTCATTCAATGTTACACACACACACAAGTAAGTGGTTTATCTGAGGATCTGAGTTTATCTCAGACTAGCTTCTGCCCGCGACTTCGCCCGCGTAGCGTGATGATATCAATATGTAACAAAAACCCTGTCCGATCCAATAAGGGCGTATTCCTGGTTCAACATACGTACTAGAAAAAATGGTTATAAAAATGTAACTCATAAAAACCAAAAGATATTGATTTTTATATTTTTATAATCAATGCGAATATTAACACTGAATATGGCAAATTTCCATAAGTTGACAACACTCCACCCGGCGGCAAAATCTTTTTATTTTTACCTATTTTTATTTTCAAAGAACACCGCCCTACACTACCGCGTTGTAGGCACTCTTTCAACTAGCCGCCGACTCTTTGACGTCGCCGACTCGTTGCCTACCGGCACGCTACTTGTTTCCAGTCTTTCGTGGAGATAGCTTTCGATTGAACGTCCGTACTTATCACGCGCTATCGTTTCGCGAACAATGTCGTATTCCAATGAGGAATATTTTAATATGTTGATGTGCTTAGGCAAGACCGACTGTAATTATGCAGCTGCGCGTAGAACGTATGAGGTGCGTTTCGCCAATAGACCAGGTGTGACAGTTCCTTCGGAGCGTGCGTTCCGCCTGCATAACCGTGTGTACACCACAGGCAGTGTTCATGGGCACGAGTCGCAGGCCACTGATGCTGGAAGACCACGAGAGCGCGACGTGGAAATTGAGGAACAAGTGCTGGATATGTTTGCCGCGGACCCCACGCAAAGCACACGCTCTGTTGCGCGACAATTAGACACAAACCACATGCGGGTTTGGAGAGTGCTGAAGGGAGATGGTCAGCACCCTTATCACTACCGGCGGGTTCAATCCCTTCTGCCGACCGATTACGAACCAAGAATGGAATTTTGTAATTGGGTCTTAAGAAAAGTCGAAGAAGATGAAGGTTTTTTGAATCATGTGCTTTTCTCCGATGAATGCTCGTTTGAGAAAACTGGTGTCTTCAACTGCCACAACGAACACGTGTGGGCGCTCGAAAACCCGCACGCTATGAAACCGAGTCATTTTCAACATCGTTGGCGTGTTAACGTGTGGGCTGGTATCCTCGGTGACCAAATTATTGGTCCATATTTTTTGTATTCCACCATGAATGGTCCCAACTACCTGCCTTTCTTGAGCGAAGAGCTAAGTGAAGAGTTGGATGATTTAGACCTCAATTTCCATCGCTTAATGTGGTTTCAACATGACGGCGCGCCACCACATTTCTCGCGTGCGGTGCGCGAGTATTTAGATACTCAGTTCCCAAGGCAATGGATTGGTCGTGGGGGACCAGTTTCGTGGCCAGCACGATCACCCGATCTTACGCCTCTGGATTTTTATTTATGGGGTCATGTTAAACAAATAGTTTATAAAAGAGAGTGTGATTCGGAAATCGAACTAAGAACTCGAATTGTGGCAGCCTTCGACTCACTTAAATCGGACACAAGTGCGCTGCAAAGAGTACGTGCAAATTTACTGAAAAGGTGTCGAATGTGTATTAGTGTTGGAGGTGGACATGTGGAGCACGATCGCCGAGGTATGCAGCACCAACAAGTGAACGTTTTAATAAACTGATACCTGCAGTCGGTAAGTACCTACCTAAAAAAAGCCCTTGTCAGGGCTACATTTAATTCGATTAATTGTTTCTCGATAAACAGAATTAGTCTGAAACATAAATCCGATTCACTATGCCTACAAAACAATATCAGCTGATACCTACGCGTAGGCAGGTATATGACGTAGCGTAGGTTTCTTTCGAAAAAAGTTTGTTTGGCGGCACGCGTCAAAGCGGGTTCATGACACGGGATCATACAAACCGTCTCGCTCAGGCGGCTTCTTTGACAAAAAACTGTAGGTGAACTTTGTTGAGCGATCAGTGTTGCCGTTGATCAGTTTTTATTTATTATTTTAATTAAATTATATTCACTGGGGAAAAATAATAATCTCAAATCCATTAAATGGTTAGGTATATGTGTACGCAGTACGATGCCGAATAATACTCTTAAGGATCGGACAGGGTTTTTGTTACATGCTGTATAGCCTATAGCCTTCCTCATTAAATGGGCTATCTAACACTGAAAGAATATTTCAAATCGAACCAGTAGTTCCTGAGATTAGCGCGTTCAAGCAAACAAACTCTTCAGCTTCATATATTAGTTTTTTTTTAAAGCTTACCTACTAGCAATGTGGGTCACACGTTACTAGTATTCTTGTTAACCCTTCGTGCTAAGCTAAATGCTTGTGTTACGAGTGGGTTCACATCGGTAGTGCAATGGGTGTGGTTCGAACCGGCAACCACATGATCGCAAGTCCGACGCCCTAGCCCCCGACGCGACAAAATTTAATCAAAAAACTTCATACGTACTTACGAAGGGTTATAATTTCAAGATTATTTTTTTCTTTTTATAGGGACTCAGGTTTATTTTTGTGTCGGGGGTTTTTTTAATTTTTAATTTAATTTGTTAACTAAAGAAAATCATTCGGAGCTGGCATGCCATGCTGCCAAAAAGAATACAGACAAAAAATATCTACAGAGCTTTTTGAGTTGTACATATTGAGGTACACATCAATAAAACGTTTCAGAAGGAATGATTCGTTAAAAAAAACTCCACCCTAGTGACTCTGACCAAAAACTTATTGATTGAACCTCAAGTGTAGATCAGAATCATTCACTGACTCACTCACTATTCACGACATATCTGTGGAGCGATTCACAAGTTCAGATCAGTTCAATGAGCTGAATTGAGCCGTGAGACGGTCGTTTTGTTGCTGAGCTGTGACTCAACGGCTCAGACCCCTGCGATCTGACTCAGAGCTGAGTTACACACATCTAGGACTGCACGCAATCAGGAAAGCATAGACATTTAAGTAACGGGGTGAAGTGAAAGTAAAATTGACAGATAGCGTAAAATTTCTGGTTGTGTAAGGTAGAGAAGCTCTAGAGAAACGAGCAATTCGAATTATGGTACGGATACCTTCGTGGGAATCGTGCAAAAATCACTTCCAGAGACTAAAAATATTGACTCTTCCCAACTTCGACATTTTGCTTGTTTTTATGGTATCCTTCGGTATCCCCAAAAGTACGAAACGCCAGAACAAAGAGCAGCATAGAAAGATTTGGAGACTCCTCAATGTCCAAGATTAAATGTGGTAAAGCATGGTTGTCGGGATCAAGCACCTATATCTCGTTACCTATTGAACTAAAAACTATTGACAGTCCAAACATATTTAAAAGTAAACTAAAAAAGCTTTTGCTGGAAGGGTGCTTTTATTCTGTAGACGATTTCAAGTTTTGATATTATATTTTAATTCTGCATTGACATAATTACAATTTAATAAATTCAAGAATTCAGACTTGCATGTGACGTGAAAAATATATTTTTTATTCTCATTTATTATCTTTTTTATATCATTTTCTTATCAGGGCACTTATTTTTATTAATATTTTTTTTGATGCCTACTTTTTTATTATAAGCAATACAGATAAGGCGGATCGTTCACCTGAGCCCGCCAAATTCAAATTTCAATTGGTTTTTGCAATTTGTAGGTCTTTAACACATTCTAGATTCCTAGCTGTAGTAATTGCGGCAGTAGCTATACAATATTCATAACTGAGCATTAAAAACTAATCGTTAACCTGAGACCGCCAATTTCAAATTTCAATTGGTTTTTCGCTATTTGTGTAACACATTTTAGATTCATGATAGCAGTAAATGCGACATTAATCTATACAATATTTACAACTGAGAATTAAAAGCTTGGCTTAAAAACGTCACAGTAGCTCAAAGTAATGTAAATCGACAATTTTGGCCGTTGGCACAGTTTTAGGCAAGATTCTAGCTTTATAAGGATTTTGAAGCGATTTTAGTTCTCAGTCACCACGTCTTAAAACATTTTTTTGGTTATTTGATGTCCTGGTAACCAAGCGTGTGGACGCGGCATAAAGGTCTATCCTTTATGCCGCGTCCACACGCTTGGCAAATCTCAACAAGCCTTAGCAAATTCAAACGTGTGGATAGAATGTTTGTCTTGGTTTGTGCACAGACTACTAAAAGATACTAGTATGGTTTGTGTTGGCTTGCAAGCGCTTGTAGCCGATCCGATCGTGTGGTTTTTTTGTCACAAATCACGGGAATTTGTCGCAAGCGCTTACGAAGCGTCTACACGTTTGCGCGCACTTAGTGGCGTTTGTGTACTGGTGGCGAGCAGACATACTTGTCTTGTCTAAAAAATTTGTGACTGGTCAAATGAACACGTCTTGAACTTCCTGGAATGATACTAGACAGAGCCATGCATTTGCATTGCTTATTTTCTTGTTTTTATATTAAAAATAAGGCAAATGTTATCCGATACAAGCTGTATGTCCATCACGCTTGCCTCTTCAGAACACACTAACTCACTCGCAAGCGTGTAGATGGCGATGTTTGTTCTCTAATGCCGGGTTTACATGCTTGCCAAGCCTTGGCAAACGTCTTCAAGCCCCAAACGTCCACAAATCTAAGAAAAGAAAGTATCTTCTTTTTTTTATCTAAAAAAAAACTTTTTGTGTTGGTAGCATAGACATAGACATTTAGGTCAAGTCTTTTTAGTAGCTTATAACCTATTTTAAAACATAATTTGCTTCAGTAACATGGCAAACCTTACTATGGTTTCAATGGAGTTATCAGAGAACACACTAATAGCTCAGAGTAATAATCATATCACATCAAGAATAAAAAAAAGCTATATCAATTACGTGAAGGATTAAAAATAATGAGTCGTGTGGTTGGCGTTGGATAATCTTAATTTTGAAAATTATTGATAAAAAGACCAAGATCCGATAATTAAAAATAAAACTCGTACCAACCGTAGCCAACGAAACGCTGGCTGACACGCACGGCTGACAAACCAAGAGAAGAAATCTCTCGTCCATTTTGTGTTTGACTGTCTCACTGCGCTCACTGTTCAACGTAAGTTCTATTCTATTTATCGAATCAATGACTTTTTTAAGTGTCCACTTTTATTTTCTTAAAGTGATCAACTAATTGTTGATTCATCCAATTGTTTTGGTTTTATCTGTTGTTTGATCATATTTGTTGCAAGTAACCAGATTTAAAATCACCACGTGGTTTTAAATTTTCGTGATGAGAAATAAATCTTCAATCATTCGTGGTATCTACCATAGTGTTAACACGGTGATGGCTTAAACGCGTCTGACATTATTTGAAAAATAAATAGTTTTCATTCGATTAGTTAACAGACAGTTTTTTTAATTTGAATCTTGTCAACAGAATGGCGGACGCTGCTCCAGCCGGTGGACGTGGCGGTTTTCGCGGCGGCTTTGGGTCTCGTGGTGGCGATAGAGGCCGTGGCGGCCCTCGTGGTCGTGGACGCGGTCGTGGCAGAGGCCGTGGACGCGGCAAGGAAGACCAAAAGGAATGGGTGCCCGTAACTAAGCTTGGCCGCCTCGTACGAGAGGGAAAGATCGACAAACTTGAGAGCATCTATCTTTTTTCTCTGCCCATCAAAGAGTTCGAGATCATCGACTTCTTCCTTGGCCCATCTCTGAACGATGAAGTTCTCAAAATCATGCCGGTTCAAAAGCAAACCCGTGCTGGCCAGCGTACCCGTTTCAAGGCATTTGTGGCTATTGGTGACAACAATGGACACATCGGTCTCGGTGTTAAGTGCAGCAAGGAAGTCGCCACTGCTATTCGCGGTGCCATCATCCTTGCCAAGCTATCTGTTCTGCCAGTCCGCAGAGGTTACTGGGGTAACAAGATCGGGAAACCCCACACAGTTCCCTGCAAGGTAATTTGTAATTCTTATCAATTTCAATATTTTGGTAAATTGCAATGATGAAACTGATAATCATTTCATTCGTGGTATCCTCTTGAGGTTTTTCCTATGAAGTTTGTTAAAGCGTCTGATTTCTGCCATTCAATGTTCTTAAGACATATGTTTTTATTTGATATTCAATATGCTGTAACTTTTCTTTGCAGGTCACTGGAAAGTGTGGTTCTGTCACTGTGAGGTTGATCCCTGCTCCTCGTGGTACTGGTATTGTGTCTGCTCCAGTTCCTAAGAAGCTTCTTCAGATGGCTGGTGTCCAAGACTGCTACACATCAGCTCGTGGCTCCACTGGCACCCTAGGAAACTTTGCAAAAGCTACTTATGCAGCCATTGCCAAGACCTATGCTTACCTTACTCCTGACTTGTGGAGGGACATCCCACTGACCAAGTCACCTTACTCAGAGTTCAAAGCCTAAAGACAGTAATATAATTCTAAATAAACATGACTACCATCTTACTTTGGAAGTTTCATTTTGGAGGTTTGGTTAATACCTACCTACTTGTTTGGCTGCTGTGTATGGTAGTAGTAGTAGTAGTAAGATACCTCAATTCCAACCTAATTGATGTAAATAAGTAAACCATCTGGCTAATACTAGGATATGATGAGCTTTTTATCATTTACACTGCTCTATTAGGTACTGTTAAATATTTCCCATTTATCTGAAACGGCACATATGGGGCTGGCTTGACTGGCCACAAAGAAAAAGCGTGAAACAACGCTTAGGTATGTTGTGTTTGCCGAGTGAGGACACTGCAGGCCCAAACCTCTTTGAAAGGTTTGGAAATAGACACTTGGTCATTAGGTACCATGTAAGAAGGCCCTAGAGTTGTGTATCTTTTTTAGGGATTCTTACTCAACTAGTCAAATAGCAACCTAGCCAACTAGAAACTAGTGATCCTAAGTGGTATGATAGTGCTGCTTTAATTGAAACATCTGGGTTGTGTTATTCTGACCATATAATTCTATATAGGTACTTAGGAGTATTACAAGTAACATTTTTATGATATACTCTCAAATGCATAATAAAATTGTCTAATATATTATAGCTTCTGCCCGCGACTTCGTCTGCGTAGTGTGATGATAAATATAGCCTTCCTCAATAAATGGGCAATCTAACACTGAAAGAATTTATCAAATCGGACCAGTACATAGTTCCCGAGATTAGTGCATTCAAGCAAACAAACAAACTCTTCAGCTTTATATAATAGTAGGTACTTAAAGAATTATAGATGAGTTCTGTTTAGTTAATTTCCTGCCATTATAAAGTAAATCTTCAAAAACACTTTAAAAAAGACAAAAACAAGTCTAGTAGTCCAGACCTATGTAAAGTAATATTGAATAACTACACCATTTAAAATTTTAAATGTTTTCATGATCGATAAATACATAAAATTTCTTCTTCTTTCTTTCTAGTTATTCAATATTACTTTACATAGGTCTGGACTACTAGACTTGTTTTTGTCTTTTTAGTTTTTTTTAAAGTGTTTTTATGCAGTCTGGTTTTTTAGTTATTTTAATTACGTAACTTGTTTCCGGATTTTTAGTACAAAACTACGAAAAATTATTTATATGAAAAAGTAGATGATTTCCTACAAGTCCCCTAACAATAAAGTAACGTAATGCTTTCGCTAATTGCTACCGAAAATTTGAGAATACCTACATGATACTGAATGCTCAAAACATATTTTTCAGCCCACGCAGCGCATAAAATCCGCCATTTTGTTTTTTTTTTTAAATTTCATGTACCCAGTGACACTCGTGCCATCAAGACAAATCTAATGAGGTATCATTTATCTAAATCGGTTGCACCGTTGAATAGTTACGAGCGGACATAGGAACGGACATACATACACGTCAAACACATAACCCTCCCCCTTCGGCAGTCGGGTAATAAAAGAAAGTTGGGTTTGTTCGAATACTGTAGAAACTCTGGACTGATTTTCATGATCTTTGATTTGTAGGATTCGTCTCTCCACCCCAAATAGCTGAATAACTTTAAAAACATGGAAAAATTCACGAAAATTGTTTCTCATACATTTTGTATTGGGATGGTAATGACACCAGAAGGCGTTGAGTGCATTATCCTTTGACAGCAGTTTCTTATTTTAAGGGCAGGACTACATGTGCCGGGCTCTGCTAGTTATTTAGAAGGGATAAAATTATACAGTTGTTAGGTTTTAATATACTCTTTTACTTCTTTTTCAAATAGGTCTATAGTGTGATCACATACTTTTTCTAAGTCTTTCAAACCTCTTTTCAATATTTCTAAAGCAGGTGTCTCTCTTGCTTGTATTCTGAAGTTCATTTTGGATTCAGCAGGATGTGGTACTGTGTACCCACAGAATTCTACATCCTCACTGAAAAAAAAAAACATTTAATGTTGCATTTATAATAATATCAATGGGCAACATTTTATTCAAACCATATTCGGCTTTATCTTAAAACTATAGAATTGTGGGGTTTCATTAGAATACCATTAAATTAAATATTCTGGGACATTTTTACACAGCACCATCTAGTCCCAAACTAAGCAGAGCTTGTACTATGGGTACTAGACAATGGATATAATACATATATACTTTTTTTTTGTAAATACATACTTATAATACATAAGAAACACCCAGACGAACACAAACACTTATATTCATCACATAAATTTTTGTGTCCTGTGGGAATCGAACCCACAACCTCATGGTCAGCAGTCCGGTACTCGAACCACTAAACCACAGAGGTCGTCATTGGCTGTATACTGTAAAGAAGATAATTAAGAAATTCAATTAAATACATACTATCTGTTTATAATGCATTTTAAAGCATTGCCTAATGTGTGACTCTCATTTTGGAAGACATATGTTCGGCAGGTTGGTCCTGCATCCTCATCACCTGGAAGCTGTAAAAAAACATTTTTAAATACATATTATTTTATTTTTACAAAATGATTTCTATATACAAATTCAAATGATAAACATTCAAGACTTTTACTGAGGAAAAAGCTTTTTATTAGGTTTCTATTGCTAGACTCCAAAGGTCTGATTATACTAAAAATGAAAATTTCAAAATTTGCCTTTGTAGGTTACCTACAAATACAAATTTTGAAATTTCATTTGTACCTACATATCCTATGTACAATCATGTGATTTATCATAACTTTTAAATCAAATAGGAATGAAATATCTAGTAACGTATTCAGGAAATAGCAACATACCTCTGAAATCTTCATTTTTTGACTATTATTTGTAAGATTTTATAATATTACACTACCAATAAATTCTGTCCACAAATTCTTCCTTTTATTCTTGATATTAAGAAAGTGATAAAAACAATTTAACATACATTTCCAACTTCATTCGTATAGTTTTATTTTTGTTTTCAATAACTAAGTAACAAAAAAATAAGGCACTAAAAATAGAAAGAAATGAAGATCAGTAATTTTTTTTTTTTTTTAATTATGGCGCCACACTTTTTGTTTATTTGCCAGTGTCAAGTATTAGAGTAATCAAGATTGAAAGCGCGGGAACCTTGAAACGTGAAAGGCGCCAAATTTCGATTCGCATTTTAATTTAATCTTAAAAATTTGTATATTGTGATATTATTTCTTGTAATTATAAAAATAACTGTAAATATAGTGGTATAAGTGCGGTATATATGTAAATAGAAGATGGGAGGTGTAAAAAAACGGAAAAAAACGGACCCTCCTGATGACCGTTCATCCCATATAACATCATCAGACTCTGATGATGATAATAGCACAAAATATCAAGTCTACAAAGTGTCTGGGTACTCTAGAAAGTATCCTGATAATAGTAACAAAAAAGAATTTATAGTGTTTGTTTCTCACCAGGATGACAAGAAATCTTTTTCAGACAAAGATAGGCTGGCTATTTCCCATGGCATTAGGAAACATTGCATTACTGGCATTCTTCATCTTCGATCTATTAATAAATATAAAATTGGAATTACATTTGATGTATCAAATAATGCAAATGTTTTTTTGCAAAATAAAAAATTACTGGACGAATTATCTTTAAAAGCCACTATTCCGGCTAGTGACACGGAGGTGACTGGGGTTCTGACCTCAGTTCCTACGGACTTATCCAACAAAATGATATTTTGCTTAATTGGCAGCTCGCGAAATGTAATTCAGGTAAGGCGTTTCATGCGTCGCGTGCGGAGCGAGTGTGGTACGATATCGTATCAACCTACTCAGACCGTCGCTGTAACATTCGCATCAACAGAATTGCCTCAATATGTTTACCTCGACTCCTGGAGACACGAGGTAAGTGCTTACATTCCACCTGTGAAACAGTGTCTTCATTGTCTAAAGTTTGGGCACATTGCGAGATACTGCAAAAACTCGGAAGTATGTTCGATATGCTCTTTAGATCATAACTTCAAATCCTGCAAAGAAGACACTAAAAATGCAAAATGTGCAAATTGTGGTGGCAATCACATCGCCATTTCTAATACTTGTCCTCAAAAAAAAATCAAAATTGAAGAAAACAAAATAAAATCAAGAGCCATCAAATACTCAGAACTGTTTAACGAAAATTCATTCCCACAATTATCAATGAGAAATATTGAAACTCATATACAAAACCTAACAAAATCAGACCTTTTCATGAATATCATAACAAATGCAATAACAAAAATAGTACTAAATCAAAAAGACAATCCGATAAATTCAGCTTCCATAAGAGAAATCCTTAAACAAACTTTCAGAAATAGCACTTCTTCTATTAATGGATCTTAATATTATACAGTGGAATGCTCAGAGCATTTTAAGTAATAAGCTACAATTTACACGCCTTCTTTATGATAATAATATTCATGTTGCAATAATTTCAGAAACTTGGTTAACCCCTACTAAACATTTTTATATAAGAGGATATCAAGTAGAAAGAAATGATATAGGCAACATTCATAATGGTGTTGCTATATTAATTCATAACAGTATAAACTATAGAAAAATTAGCACATATTCTGATAACTCCTTACAAAACATTTGTGTTAGAATTGTTGTAAATAATAAAGAGATAAGTATTGTAAGTTTTTATTGCCCAACAAATTGTACTCCATCATTTGACAAACATAAATTTGAGTCTTTAGTAAAATCAGTTCCTAAACCAATGATATTTGCTGGTGATTTTAATGCTCATCACACATCATGGGGATGTAATTCTGTTAATCCAAGAGGTAGAGACATTTTGGAGATCATTGATGATAATGATTTAGTTTTGCTGAATACCGGTGAAGTGACAACTGTTGGTTCATTGACATGGCGTCCGAATGCTCTTGATTTATCTTTGGTTTCTTCATCATTGGCTCTTTCTTGTGAGTGGTCTGTACATCAAGATCCAATTGGCAGCTACCATCTTCCTGTAATTATTAAAGTTTGTGTAAATAATGTTAATGTAAATAGTGGTCTCACAAATAATAATAGAAGTATACCTCTGCCTATCTACCCCAATTTTAGAATGGTAGATTGGAAAATATATAAACAAAATGTAGATTTAGAATTTTCTAATTTTCAGGTGCAAAATTTAATGCCATTGGAAGCTTATACATTGTTCTGTAATACTCTGCATTCTGCAGTTGATAAGTCCCTTCCACATCGAAATACGATCACTTCTTCCACTTCTGTCAATAATAATTTTCATAGGCAGATTAAACATCCTCCCCTCCCTTGGTGGAATAAAAAATGTTCGGAAGCTGTACTAAAATCTAGGTGTGCTTATCTTAACTTCAAGAATAACCCTTCAGATGAAACATTTATAGAATTTAAAAGAATGCAAGCACTCAAAAAACTTACTTTAAAAACAGAACGATCAAATAGTTGGTTTGAATTATGTAGCTCCTTTAATCGATGCACTCCTGTGTCTAGAATCTGGAAATATATGCGTAAATTTAATAAAACATTCTCATTCAACAATAATGATGATAGCTGGATTCGAGGTTTTTTGCAGAAGTACACTCCAGACTATGTAAATAATAAAACAAATGTCACCTCTGTTAGTGAATCTAATTATGTAAATAGCTTTTTAATCAATCCCTTTTCATTGCAAGAGTTGATGTCTGCTATTCATTCTAGAAAGGATAGTGCTTTTGGTTTGGATGGTGTTCCTTACATAATGTTGAAACAGCTTAGTGAAAATGGTTTGCAGATTTTTCTAAAAATTTTAAATGATTTGTGGTTAAATAATTACATACCTTGCACATGGAAGTCTGATTGTTTGGTACCCATATTAAAACCAGATAAGGATCAGTTAAATCCAGACTCATATCGTCCTATAGCGTTAACATCTTGTGTTGGCAAAATTTTCGAACAATTACTAAAACAAAGGCTAGAATTTTATGTAGAAAAATATAATATATTACCTGCTAATCAATTTGGATTTCGAAGAGGTATGTCGGCTCGTGAAAGCTTCTGTCAGCTTCAGCTTGATATTCAAAATAGCATGAATAATAACAGTTTCTTAATGTCGGTATTCTTTGATGTGGCTGGAGCATTCAATAGTGTCAATATTGATGTTCTATGTTCAGAATTGCTTTCTGTTGGTATTCCAAATAAACTAGTTCACTGGGTATATAATTTCTTGACTGAAAGGGAAGTGTATGTTAAGTATAATGGTAAACTATATGGTCCACGATTTGCTTCTGTTGGAGTTTGTCAAGGAGGTATACTTTCTCCATTAATCTTCATTCTATATATTCGACGTCTAAATCTGATTTTGGGTTCAGACGTTAAAAATCTTCAGTTTGCTGATGATCTGGTTGTTTATGCATCTGGAAAAAAATTATCAAATATTACAAATATTCTAAATAAGTCTTTGAAAGGGTTGTCTGCATATTTTTCTTATTTAAACCTTGATATAAATGCATTAAAATCAAAATTGGTTGTCTTTGGTAAGAAAAGCAATTTCATTCCTTTTGTATTTTACAATCAAATTTCTATTCCTGTTTCTCATGAAGTTAAATTTTTAGGTGTTACTTTTACTTATAATCTTTCCTGGAAAAAATATATTGAATTAATAACTGCAAGAGCTAATAAAGTTTTTAATATTATGAAATCTTTGTGTAGTGCATCTTGGGGAGCAGATCCAAAAATTTTGTTGCTTTTGTACAAATCCTTGATCCGTAGTCATTTTGAATATGGTTTTCTATGTTATGCAGGTGATAGTAAGTTGGTAGATATCTTGGAAAAAGTACAAAATAAATGCTTGAGACTTATTACTGGAGCATTTAAAAGCACTCCTATTAATGTGATGCAAGTTGAGTGTAATCTCCCTCCATTAAGTATAAGATTCTCTTATTTAAGAGAAAGATACATACTAAGATTGTACAGTAAATATAATAATCCTTTGTTTTTAAATTTAAAACATTCTGCCTCACCATCCATTCGTAATCCTTTTTATTTACTCCAAGGTTTTAATGAATGTGTTAGATTTCTTGAAGTTCTCCAAATTTATAGATCACCTCTTCTGTCATGCTATCAGGGGGATTTTGAATGTGCATTCCCTGAAATAAACATTATTATTGATCGTCATTTATCATCTAAGGAGGATGTATACAGTAAATTTTCTGAATACACTGGTTACAGATTTCTTTTTACTGATGGTTCAAAAACTCAGTATGCAGTGTCTTTTGCCATTTTTGATGGGTTACTAAACTCAGGTATTGGATATAAAATAAATTCTAACACAAGTATATTCACAGCTGAGGCTGTGGCTATCCTTGCTGCCTTAAAACACATTAAACATAAAAATGATGGTAGTTGTCAATGGATAATAGTTAGTGATAGCATGAGTGTGCTCGAAAATCTTAAAAATAATAAGTTCAATGCCAACAATAACTATATTATTTATATAATAAAAAAATACTGGCAGGATTTGTTCCTTGAAAATAATATAAAAGTCTTATTTATGTGGTGTCCCTCGCATGTTGGTGTGGTAGGAAATGAGAAGGCTGACTATCTAGCCACAACTATAACCAAGTCTTCGAACATTGTTTCTGATTCCAGTAGCTATCTAAATATTTCAGTCCCATGCTCAGACATAGTTCCCCTTTTAAAGAAAAGGGCCTCTGATTTATGGAAAATACACTGGAACTATGCAGTTCAAATTGAAAACAAAGGTTTATGGTATGCTACATTTAATGTTCCTATTGGAAGTATGCCATGGTTTTGCAAAAACAATACTTACATAAACAGAAAATTTTACACCACTATTTTAAGGCTTCGCTTTGGGCATTGTTCTTTAAATTTTCATCTTTTTCGTTTGAAAATGGTTCAAAGTTCTCAATGTGACTATTGTAATTCTCAAGCAGAGCAATCTCTTTTTCACATTTTCTTTGAATGTTCATTCTTTGGCATTCAGCGCCTTGTGCTAATGGATGAGCTAATTGATTTATATGGTAGTTCTGATTTGGTACCGTGCACAATCCAGGATCTTCTTGCAAATAGTTTTACGTATTTAACATTGTTTAATTTCATCAATAACACAGTTGGGCAAATTTAGATAAATGTACCTAGGTTTATAGATATTATGTAAATAGATATTTATTTTATCATATTAGGGAGTTATTAGAGAGCATTTATGTAATGTTGCTCAAAAGTTTAAAATATACATATTTCCGACGTGTTGATAAAATTGTACATAAAAAAAAATAAGAACTGATGATTCTCAATTTCTCATTGCGATTTGAGTGAGATAATGAGGTTATTTTGTTACTGTCATTCCTAGGGACGACAGTGACAATGACATAGGACAGTGACAATGGTGACATGTCATCCATCATGCATTGTAAATTCTTGTTTTACATGCATGTAGGTACCTACCTTGATATACGAACATTAACCTGGATTAGAGATAGCACGGATTTTTACAAAAACAGACATGGATTGTACTAATTTCCTAAATAACAAAAAAATGATTTTTATGAACACTACCTAAATTGGAAGTATTTACCAAACTAATGACTTAAAATGGATTTTTACAAAAATATAATCTTTTATACTAATGACTTAGCATGGACATTTACAAAAAATGAAAAATTTAATACTAATGACTTCTCATGAATTTTTACAAAAAAGAAAACGAATAACTGACTTAGCATAGATTTTTACAAAAATGTAAATTTATAAGTATACCTACTAATGACTTAACATGGATTATTACAAAAAAAGAAAATTATATACTAATGACTTCACATGGATTTTTACAAAGAAGAAAACGAATACTTATGACTTACCCTCGAATTTTACAAAATATGGAATATAATACTAATGACTAGGCAGCATGGTCTCTGACCTTAGCCTGTTCCGTAAGGAACAAAAGTACAAAAAAAAAAAAATTAGAGTAATCAAGTAATATTTCCCATAGTGGGATTGTAATATGGCACCACACTTTTGGTGTTCGCCAGTGTCAAGTATAAGTTGTTGAGTTGCCCCAATAAAACGGTAGAAACTTTATTGAGGCTTCGATGGAATTTAGGAGTGAACCCAAAAAGTCACGATTTTCAATTTTATATCAATTGCCTATACTCAACGTTCACGAACACTTAATGGTTAATTATCCACCATAATTACACATTAAACTTCGGAGAAATTCAAGGTTTGAAAAATAATATAAAATCGACAATGTGCACTTTTCATTTTCCCGCCTAAACTCAGTAAATTTCTTTTAAAAAATGTCAAGTCAAAATAGAAAGAAATGAAGATCAGTAAATTTCTTTTTTAATGTCAAAGTCAACTGCCAAAGTCATGTGTCATGTGAATGTCAGCAGTATTGCCAGGTCAGATAAAAATATAGTAATAAGAATTAAAAAAAATAGTATTTTTTCATTCTTGATAGGCTTTCGATCGATACGAGATCGATTCTTGATCGCCAGTTCGCCTAAATCACATAGTGACATACTGATTTCTGACACTTACGCGAATATTAGACATTGAAATGAAACTACTTTTTACGGATTTTATCGCGTTAAATAATATCAATATACCGCGATAAAATCCGTAAAAAGTAGTTTCATTTCAACACATAGTGACAGTTAAAAAAATTACAACAAAATTTATAAAAGTACTATTATTATGGCCAATTTTAATGATTAAATTCATACCATCACGCCTATATTCCCCGAAGGTTTAGGCAGAGGCGTACTAATGTATACCCACAGTTCGCCGGTATGTTTAGGTCCCATGTAATAGGGGGCGAGCCTATTGCCATTAACCGGGCACAAATTCCTAACTCCGAGCTGCTACTGGGAAAAACCCAATAACACTACTCGACCTGGGAATCGAACCCAGGACCTCTAGCGTAGCAGTTACGCTCAGGACTACTTGGCTAATGAGGCATTCATTTTTCAGGTTGAATATTGAACTTGAAAAATTACTGACACCTATAGGGGAGAGTCCTACAGTACCGGCCAGCATCCAGTACCAGCCGTTTGTATGTTCTCTAATTCTATAAAAGATGGCGCTAAGAGCTTTATTGCCATTAAAATGCGGTTTACTCGTGCAAGTATATATACCCCTTGTTCGGGGTCGACCTGTCGCGACCGGTTCACTGTCAGTGCAAAGATTTGTGTTGATTTGATTTTAGGAAAATACAGAAATCACAGGGTGCTAGGTCGGGGCTATGCGCAGGATGGGTGACGAGTTTTACTTTTTCAGAAGCTGAAAATGAAGAAAAAGCGTTGTCATGATGTAGGAGAACGCGGCTTTTGGGTCCTCTTTCGCGATTTTTTTCTGACACCCTGGGTATACAAATGGTAGAATACCACTCGGCATTATCACTCTTTTGATCTTCAAGTGGAATTGTACAGATGGGACCCTGAGAAAAAAAACGCGATAATTTTTTTACCAACGTTTCTGCCTTACTTTTGTTGGCCTGTTCTCATTTTCAAACACCCATTCACAAGATTGCTGTTTTTTTTCGGGTTCAAAACAATAAATCCACGTTTCGTCTCCTGTGATAATGTCTTAAACAGCA
Organism: Acronicta leporina; assembly: GCA_947256265.1. Taxonomy (NCBI): domain Eukaryota; kingdom Metazoa; phylum Arthropoda; class Insecta; order Lepidoptera; family Noctuidae; genus Acronicta; species Acronicta leporina. The sequence goes on from OX366516.1 coordinate 4,533,028, forward strand.
TTAGAATGTCCGTGGTCGTACTTCAATAGCATCTGTGAGCACCATTCCACGCGAGCCCGCTTCTGCTCCGCTGTCAGTTCATGAGGGATCCAACGACAACAAAGTTTCCGAACTTTCAATTCTTCGTGTAAAATTTTCTGAATTTGGCGCATACCAATCCTCAATAGTCCTCGAATTGTCTCATAGGTAATCCGCGGGTTTTCTTCAATTAGCCGCTTAACAGTAGCCACATTATTTTCGTTGACGGCAGTTGAAGGCCGCCCTTCACGAAATTCGTCATGTAAAGAAACTCGACCTCTCTCAAATTCAGCAAACCATCGCCTCACGGTGCTCAAACAAGGTGCTTCTTTCCCAAAAGCATTTTGAAGACGAGCGGCACAGTCTTGTGGAGAGAGAGAACTTTTAAAATCATAAAAAAATCATCGCTTTAAAATCTTTTCGACTTAATTCCATTTTCGTTGCGTAGGTACGTAGAACTTTGATGTGTGTTAAAAACAATTGACAAATGATTTCCCGCAAATTGTTTTTTTTTATTAATAGGAAGGTTGCAACGTTTAAAAAAATATAACAATCGAAATTCAAATAGTTCCGATTAGCTAGAAGTGCCAAACTTTTAGTGTACCCCATGTAGCTTCTGCTGCTTCTAATTGCCGCTTACGCGCCTCGAGGGACTTCTGTGTTGAAGCCGTGGACACTTTTTTCGCTGACGAAGCTGCCGATTTTTTGCAGACGGATTCGACTTTGAGATTACCGCCTGCCACACCTTCCGACTTTGCATCATCCTTCGGGTTCAGAATTCGGCTGGAAGACCAGCTATTGTAGACGATATGGAGAAGTAGAAATGATGAACTAAAACACATACTATGCATAAGATATAAACATACGAATTTGCGTCGCTAACAGCTCCCATATTTTTATTATGTGCGACCCTCAATGCTAGTAGGTAAGTTTTTTTAAATCTTCATGGTTATTGAGTAAAAAATACTCCAAAATTCATGGTAGGTAGGATTAAAAAAGTATTTCAAATGCTATTGTTCTGCGGGGTTAGTTAGAACAAAACTCGAAAGAAAGTAGATACTACTTGGCCATGGATGCTGTAAGGGATCCGAAACGGCGGGAATTAAGTAATATCAATAAAACGCGATAAAATCCGTAAAAAGTAGTTTCATTTCAAGGAAAATTTTGTTTGTTTTAACACACAGCATACAAACCTCACCTCAAGTCACTTCATTCAATTTACTAGAAATCGTAAAACTTAAGGGCTGAGGCATAAACGCTGTAATGGGTAATGGGCGACATTATTAACGAAGCCGAAAGCCGACTCAGTGTGGGTTCGCCTAAACATCCCAAAATAACTAGGATTCTCCAAGTCATATCATGAAGGTTGTTTAACTCCCTAGCGGTTGCACTAATTAAAATAAATATATGTTTCAAGTGTTCGGTCATGTGTCAAGACAACGAAATTAAAATGTAATAAGTACTTATGCTTATGCCAAGCAATAAACTTATGTACAAGCTATGTTGGTTTTGTGCTTACCGAATTTAATCTTAAACTTTGTATTCTGTCGGTACCTATACGAGCCATTTTAGGATGATGGTCAAAATAAAAGTCTCGTGTAGGTCCAAATAATCTGCGTTTTTCTTTTTCAATTAGGTGTTGCCCATGCCCGCGATTTCACTCGAAGGTTTCTCAAGACAAAATGCCTATTTATATCCTTCTCTAAAGTACAATCTATCTCTGTACCAAAATTCATCAATATTGGTTCAGCGGTTTAGGTGTTAAAGACAAAAAACAGATGGGCAGAGATACTTTCGTATTTATATCATTCATATGAATAGCTATAGCTATCCAGAAGTATGGATTCAATTTAGTTCGATATCTTGGTTCAATGACACTATAGTTTATCGCGATAGTTACCTACCGTTTAACTGTACCTATTACAGGGATTAATGTCTAATATAAAATGTATGGGAGACCGAGCACTGGTAATCTAGTGATATGACAATTGGACTGCCAAGCCAAAGGTCTCGAATTAAAATCTAAGGCATGCATCTCTGATTTTTCAAAATCATGTGCTAGGTATTATATTATTAATAATCACGCTGTTAAACGGTGAAGGAAAGCATTGCTCGTGAGGAAACCTGCCGTCATTTTATCGACGGTAGTGGCGCCGGCGGCATGTAAAGAATGCCAACCCACTAACGTGTTAGCGTGGTGGACTATAGCCTAGTCCATTTCATTCTGAGAGGAGACCTATGGCCTGTAGTTGGAAAGTATAATGGGTTGATTATGTTGTAGGTATGTATGTATACAATGTATTATGGAAATATCAGTGTAAAGAACATTTATTTATTTACTTCACTTAACTAATAAGTATCCTCTCAATCTTGTTCGCTGCATAATAATAACGCATTCCCGGCATTCTCAACATGAACTTAGAACGGAATTTGTATACAAAGTGCCTCATTGCGCTATGTCATGCTGTATTTCGTTGGCACACGCAAACTGGCTTCCGTAATTAGACTGTATCATAGCAATACCCTCCTCCTTTGCCCCTCACCGCACCATTCATGTTCAAAACAAGAGTGAGACGGCTTATTTTTTTGTAGCAAGGTGAACCTTGAAAACCTTGAAATTGTTAATAACAATAAGAAATGGTACGGTTACGGCTCGACCGGAGCGATACCACGGCCTCACAGAAAACCAGTGTGAAACAACGCGTGCGTTGTGTTTCGCCGAGTGAGTGAGGTTACCGGAGGCCCAAACCCTTTTAAAAGGCGGGCAACGCACTTGCGACTCTTCTGGTATTGTGGGTGTTCATGGGCGGCGGTTATCGCTTACGACCAGGTGATCCGTCTGATCATTTGCCCCCCTATCCCATAGAAAAAAAAATGGAAATAGCTCAGTAGATGCCCGGAGTCTGGATTTGTGCCCGATTTGTAACCAAATGCTAATAGGCTCGCCCCATATTACGTGGGTGGGACCTAAACTTACCAGTGAACCGTGGAAGTACCTACATCCTTCAGTGGCGTGCACTGGGTCTGATCTTAGGTAAGGCAGTTTTTTTTTATTGATTTTTCGAATATCCACACCACGTGACGTCATAGCGAAAGATCGAAATTCCGGTCAGAATGCTAGTCAACTGAATGAAACTACGCTCCGCGGGGGGAATGCTAGCGATACCTACCTTATAAAGAGAAACAAATTATATGAGAACCACATCGATCATCAGCCTTTGAAAAATGATTCTATTGCGATCTACTTTAGCATTATGCCTTTCAATATCTAATCGAAACTGGCTGTTAATACTTGTCTCAATACGAGATCTTAATAGAGTAGGTATTAATTTTAAGCAAGCCTTCAGATGTTTTTCTGAGTTGTCATGCTTCTTTCCGCGGAATAGAAATTATTTAAGTCTGAATATCCTGAATCCGTCCACACTGTATGGTATTTACTAAACAAAATGCAAGGGAAACAAAATAATTTACGTGTGTGTACACAACCACACAGCCAGTCATAGGTTTCATAACTTTTTATGAAACTTACGAGTTACATTTTTATGAAACTTACGAGTTACATTTCCTTTTTGTTGGTTTAATTGTTGTAACTCGGGTACACACCTACCTTTAGACACAATTTGGTTCTTTTCACTAAATGTTAGTTGAGAAAACATACTATTTTTAATAAACACACATTGTCAACACAAACATCACAATCAAATAACATTTTAAAAACCAACGAATAGACTCGTAAATGCAAGAACTACAGTTATTATAGAAACAAACAAATAAACAACGATATTTACACTACAATTACGTTTCAAAATGAAAAAACTTGCAAGAAAACCATTACAATTACTCGCGTACACAAAATAGTAAACACCGCTCGTCACATGAAAAAAACAATATGGAGTCGAAAAAATAATTTCTAATATTTGAACAAATAAAACCTTTTTAAACAAAAATGCATCATTTTCTCTACGTGATTAGGTAGGAAATCCATCAATAATACTTCGCCGCATTATAGTTAGACGAAGACTTCCGATTATAAATGATCAAACGAACTTACCTGTTGTGAAGTTCGATCATTATTATATGAGTGCCCTGCTCGAAGATATATATTTAAACAAGCAGCTCTCATCATTCACTGGCAACTCTGCGCAATTTTAGAAGTAGCTAAAAATTTGCTTAATCTGTGCTCGGTGAACGCTTTCATTCTTTTTAGAGTCGCGAATTATCTCAAATTTTACCCGGGGTGGGATGGGTAGGGACCATATATCTTCGAGCAGGGCACTCATATAATAATGATCGAACTTCACAACAGGTAAGTTCGTTTGATCATTTATTATATTGCGTGCCCTGCTCTCGATATATATTTAAACAAGCAGATGTTTAGAGTATTGGTAAATTTGAGATAAGCCGAAAGCATAGCATGTATTCCTGTAAAATAAATCTGTTATAATCACATTGCATTATTTTAAAACATATCAGTCTCTTGACTTTCTGTTAAGGACCAATTAGCTAACACAAAGCCGACCAGCTACAATTGCTGTGACCCTCCAGAGGGTCAGGGTTCATCAATCATTTTATTAAATATGTAAGAAACTGATTCCCTTAGATAGTATTTACGGTAGGTACCTGGAACTTGAAAATAAATGTTAATGATCATTCTTAATTGTTGGAGAATAATGAATTTCGTAGTAGGACTACATATGGCATGAATCAGCAAGATCAGTGCCTGATATTAAGTACTAAGTAATAATTCTGGATTAAGCACAGCATAAACAATAACAAAATGTTATTAAAATATCAGAATTAATATCATATCAAATCAATATAAATCTGCTGAATCGTGAATCGGTCAGTTTCAATCATAACTATTTATAACTAAATAGTTATATAAGTTAAAAGGCCGACCAGCAGTCTGTGTGATTACAGCTTATGAAATTTCTTTTGTCATAGTCCTGAATGTAAAGACATGGCGCCTACCAGGTTCCAGTATGGCTCTGGTATCTATAATACTGACTCGAATAAAACTTTGAAGAATACTTTATTTGACGATGTAAAACATAGTTATAGTAAGGTAGATAGGTACTTTTAAAAGAATTACATTAAAATTTCAGAGCTGTACTCTACACTACTTTCTAATCACACAATTTTGCCTTCACTGGGCGAATGGGCCATTCATCACATCTAGATTATAGATAAGTGGTAATGATTATATCAGCACACCCTTCATTCCATATCTGTTGTGCTTAATACAGGGAACTTCATTCCATATCTGAACAACCCCTTGCCACAAAAACACTTTTTAAATAATCATTTAAAAATGTAATTTACAGTAAAATATGAATATAGAACTTTGTTTGGCACAGTCCTACATATATATATATATTGATATTTACCAATATTAGTTTGGACTTATACATTCCCTAGAGACTCCCTTACGAACATTCCCCCCCAATTTTAGAGCAAGGATGAAACTGACTTATGACGGACAGTCTATAGGCAGCCGCAAATCCAATGATTTTTTCATAAAATACCTACTTAATACCTGGTATGGATAGAGGAGATCTCCCTGAGAATGGGTTCGCCATATACTATAGGTGCTTATCTATGTTAATATTATAAAGAGGAAAGATTTGTATGTACATATGTTTGTAACGAATTGGCTCAAAAAATACTGGGCCTATTCCAAAATTTCTTTCACGGTTTGAATGTTACATTATTCCAGATTAACATAGGCTATAGAATACTTTGAAAAAGTTTGGGATTTCTGGCAATGAGAATTGTTGGTGGATGAGGTTTCTGTAGGAAGACTGTAACCTTTATTTTTGGTGAGATTATCAGTTTGTTCTAAATCTTCTAATCAAAAGGTGTTTGGAAGGACACCATAACAAAACAAAGAAAAGATAATATATCCAAGTCCAAGTGAAAGTTTCAATATTCATTGGCTTTAAATGTTTCCAGAAGACTAAGGCAATGCATTTATTTATTATGAGTCTAGCCCAGCTTTATCCTAGTAGAGGCACCTAATATTGTAGTTCTAAACAATGTAGGTATGTACCTATTTGTATCTAAATTCTCCTTATAAATGTGAACTTTGATAAGTACAAACTGTGCAAAGACTCAATATTTTTATCAGTATAATATTTTCTGAATAAATGTAATTATCACTACTATATAAACATTGGTGTAAGGTGTAACAAGCAACAACCAGAATCTTTTCCAGGTCAAATACCATATTTCTGGGTTCATTATGTAGTTCTCTTGTTTAAAAATAAAAGTACTAAATAAACTTTATTTTTAATGATGTCCTGTGACCAAAATGTGCTAGCATGTGTTAACCCTTTGCACTACTGCCATATGAATGTGGCCAAGGCAATTTAAATGAACATAGAAATGTCTATGTATAATAAATGAAATGTTTATTACAAAATTTACTAGGGTATATGACACATCATGACACCTATGTCTTGTTATACAATAGGATGATTTATGATGTTGCTTAACATGCACAAAAAAAATAAAAAACTATATAAATATCTTATATATGATGTAGGTATTGTTACTACCTACACCTCTTATCTTTTCTAAAATCAATGGTATGCACATAAGGGAATTTATGCACTATACAAATGTTACAACCTAACCTGGATTGGTTAAATGATTTTCGGTTGCTTGTCCACATTTTTTGCAAAATCCATGGGCTTCAAAGTCTAGGTCAAAATTGATTTATTTCAATTAGACCAATATAATAGTTGAAAGGTTGAACTACTTGTCAAACTGGATGCTTGTTGACACAAACAGCACTGGATTAGGTGATATAGACTTTACCAAGTAAATGCTATGTCATAATACATAAGTTATGCAATACTTATATTTTACATGATAGGTACTCCTATAATAAACAGGAATTTTATTACAACATTTTAGTTTATCTTATCTTGTGTATAATGTACCTATTCACTGTGGCCCAGAATTTGGTGCTGGGCAAGCTGCAATAAATATTGCTAAATATTATTATAATGACATATTTCTGGTAGATATCATACAGGAGCTAAGAAATTATCAAGACAATGATAACTGGAATTTTTTACTGCTAAATTCTAAGCATTTCTAGAGCTAAAGTTTCTATAATCATATCATCTCATCTCCATGTATATAATATAAGGAATACTTTATATTAATAACCAGATTCTATACATATTAATGTATTGATTGTCTTGTAATGTCCCCATCTTGTAAAATTATTACGCATCTGAGCAACCCAATGTAGGAATTACTTTATTATAACAATATAGGCAATACTATATTCTGAATAAACATTTACTAATAAATGTGGTTTTCCAATAACTTTTTGGTATGTAATGTCATTTCCAAATGGAAATAAAGCTCTATTTGACAGCATTCTTCTGAGATGTTATTTTTCTGATACTAAAGTTTGTTGTATCATAATGGGAAATGAAAGCTAAAGTTGGCCAAAGTAGATAGCTCATCTGATTTTCCTGAAGACAGTAATGGCACACGGTCTTATGAGACTTGATTACAAAGGTAATTGAGTATCCTTTAACATGGTTAAGTAATACACTTAACATTGCATGCTATCCTGCAGTGAGGTAAAAAATTTATTAGCCTTCCGGCATGACTTACCACTATGGCTAAGTTGGCCATTTCTTGCACACAATGTTGGTCTTGTGCACAATGCTGGTGTTCCAGCCTGTATTGAAGATTCATGTCCTTCAATAGTAATGGGTAGTTGTGGGTTTCACTTACAATTGGTTGTAAGCTTATTGAAGAACTGGTCGCTTTTAATGGCAGGTTTTCAAAACATCTTGTCACACAGGCATTCTATAGATGCTTACAGTGGTCTTTTACTATTTCACAACATATAAAAACTAATTATCACATATAGGGAGAACTAGAATTCTCATTATTTTTGTTAGGGCAAAATGTCAGTCAGGATCCATCACAAAATTCACAAAGTATATCTTTTATGTACCCTTAGTGAGATGAATTTACATTGTTATTGTTATACTGCATATTATGTATTTATTCAACTCAATATCCTTGTCTATACTGACAATATTGTTGCTTAACAAAACAGAAACCTGTGGATATTGTCTAACCGGGATCTGTTCCACAAGATTTTGTGGTGTCTTTAGATCATTGGGCATTGGGGCCCTCAAGGGTGGCCGTGCCCTATTTATAGGTGAAAATTGAAACAAACCAAGATGTAGGTTTATCTAGCATGAGATTGTGTCTCCTAGAGCATAAAACTCCAGTGAGTTTTGTGTTCTTCTAGAACCATATGTACCTACTCGTTTTAATTATTATATGCACTCCTTCGAATTGTGATCAGCACAAGACTTACATGTTATTGTAATCTGCAGTAAGTAGGTATAGGTAACCTATTATTTAAATCAACATACCCATGAAAAAACATTGTAGGCACTTACATGTGATTGATAAAACTGCTTATTGGAGCCTCACGGGCTCCACATAAGAGTAAGAGATCTCGTGTGTACATCTCGTGTACGCCCCGAGTCCAATGAGCACGTCAGTGTATCACGTACACCACCCGCGTCAACCGGTACCTCCGAAGGTTATGGAAACTCTTGCGGCTTTAAACTGCTACGAGAGCCAGTAGCCATACCGGTGTAATCACAAGACAACTTGTCACTTTTATTTCATGAAGAATAATTATTATCTCCGTTCCAACGACGCTAGGTACTCCGCTTTATGACGACACTTTATTCGGCTTATAATTTTAAGACGACATTTCATTTATCGTCTAACTTTTGTAAAACTTCTTTATGTTGCCGTTTAGGCATAGATTTGGTTGAAATTATATTAAAATACACTTTAATTAAAATAAACACAGAGAAACGCAGAATCAGTTGCCGCGCAAACGAAAAGAATGAAAGCGTTCACCGAGCACAGATTAAGCAAATTTTTAGCTACTTCTAAAATTGCGCAGAGTTGCCAGTGAATGATGAGAGCTGCTTGTTTAAATATATATCGAGAGCAGGGCACGCAATATAATTTACGAGTGTCTCCCGAACGAATACCGCGGGCCATGCGGCTGGAGTTGGTCACGTTCCGCCCGTGCAATTCATGTATGTGTGCAGTTCACAGACACAGAAATATAATCGAACTATCACTACATGCGAACGTTTTTTATTCGCCATTTCCTGCCGTTCGCAGCCGCAGTAGTTGACATTAGTACATTAATTTGTGTAAAGCGCCTATCAGTAAAGCGCGTTGACTTGTGAGATTATTAGGTGTACTTGCGATTCGTTGCTATTTTGGAGCGTTTAGGAGTTTTCTAGTAATTCCACGATTTACGGATTTATTAATTATACTTTAGGTACTTATTGTATACTCTTTGATCAGCGAAATTATCCGTGAATGCTAGGGTATGCAGTGCTTTTTGCATCATATGCAGCGCACGCGCCTGACATCCTTCCACCTAGTTCCTATCTTTGCCTAACCCTATACGGATACAGGCGTAATGGTATGTTTTAACAATTCTACTTAAATTATATTATACGGGTAATGCAGTTTGTTAATCATCTCTTTCGAATGAATAATAAATATGCCATTCACCAATGTGCACTGCCTCAATAGTCTAAGTACTTAGTGGTTGTTCTATTAGCATGATTAATACGTCAGAGGTCCCCATAGATCGAGCAAAGTTTTATTGAGTTCTATAGAGTTCGTAGTATTCATTTGGAGATTGGATGTCTGCTCGGTTAGTGGCAATAGGCTCGCCCATCTTCGGGGAATACATAGGCATTATGTTATGTTTATTGTACCACGACCTAAAATCGATCAGCAGAATGATGCCACCGGTATCCTCACTCAACAGAACGTAAGCGCAGGTTTCCTGTGATGCCGCGGTATCACTCCGGTTGAGCCAGCCTATTCGTGTGGAAGGATGGCTCTCCCACAATAGAAAATTGTAGGTAATACCTACATTTATAGCATACTGCGGCGGGGACCGGAATGGTTTACGACGCCTGTCTGTACACACCACGCCGCCCGTCGACGCGCGTTTATAGCGATACAGATGCCATGCGTACGCGATTCAGATGCAGCCCGTAAACCTTTTCACCCCTGTATAAATTTTAAACACGCGTTTGATTCGATACAAACGCGCGTGTGTAGCGTTATGATAAAAGCGTGCCGACAGACGCACGATTATTAAACGTGTTGCATCGGCGGCGCGTTTAAAAAACGTGGTGTGTACAGACAGGCGTTGTAAACCATTACTACAGGCTCTAACACCGATGACACAGAGGCTGCCAACATTTCAGTGAATCGAAATGGTATACATTAAAATGAGAATTTATTCAAAGCTAAGTTAAAGTTAAATTAACATAAGACCTATATAGATACATAGACACACTTGTGTGTTAGGAAGACGTTCATAAAATAATATAGTGTATCTAATAATTAACCAACAATAGCACTACCACGCATTCATTTCAACTGTCAAAATTAAATGTCTACTATTATATTATTGTAAAAAAACTGTCTATACATTGAAGATATTAAAAAAAAAAACAAGTGGGCGTATATAAACGTATCCGAACCAAAAAATATGATTTTGTCTGTTTGTTACAGGTTGGCGCGAAAACTGCTGAATAGATTTTAATTTTCTTGTCACTGTTAGAAAGTATATGCTCCAACTTAAAAACTCGTGAACTTCTTATCTCAATTAATTTAACGGATCCTGAGATACAGCTGGACCTCTCTGATGTTTATAGACCCATACAAAAAAGAGATCATCAATGATGGTTTAACCATTTTTACTCCTAATACCTAGCTACCTAGCTTTTGCTTGCGGCTTCGCTATAGGTAGCTATAGCTTCATGTGAGCGAAGCCGCGAGCAAAAGCTAGTAGTGCCTAAAATTCATTTAAGAATTTTAAGTTAAGAATTATTTGACGGCCCACTCATAGTGACCCAGATAGGTGCTTATCATTAATTTAAAACAACCAAAATAAATAATGGTAATTTAATTTTTTATGTATTGCGTATTATGGCATTGACCGTGTGTATAAGTTTTTTTTAGTTAGACACCGGTTATCGTGCTAACCGCCTTGCTATGTCGCATTCCGATTGCAAACTTCATTGGATGTGGCCGAACACATTTGTGTTGTGATTTATTAAAATGATTTTGTTATTAGTGTTTGTTGTTCTAGTGTTACTCTTATTAGTGTCTTGGATTAGCTTGGTTAAAGAAAGCCAGCGGTTTAACGTGCGTGGACCCACTCCTTTGCCTCTCATTGGAAATGCTCACTTGTTTGTTGTTAAATCTACAGGTAAGATTTAATAGATACTTATTTCATAGCAAAAATATGAATTATTTCATTCACGTCAAGTATTAACTTTTCATTTAATTAATATTTATAAAATTAAAAATTGTTTATTTCAATTTATTAAAATAAAGGACTGAATAATTTTATTATGCTTAGGTATTATTGAAAAAATGGAATACAAAAATATATTTATTTAAAATTAGTAAAAAATTTATCGCGCCGTTAACACGATTTGATTCATTGAAAGGTACAAATGGGTAATATTTTATTTTTATTTTGCTAAACAGGTAGGTAACCAAAACCTGTTGGTTGTCGCGTCTTTATTACACAAACGGTATTTGATCGTCGTTTAGACTAGGCATGAGGTTATTTTTAATCATTCAATTTAATTAATTGATCTTTCAATCGAATCAAATCATGTTTCAAATTAGAGTGTCGATAATATTCGTAATTGCGGCAATCAAAGTTTAATTAAACAATAATTTTGGTGTATATGCATTTAACCGTCTCTCCCCAAGTTCTTTAGAGGGTTTATTAGTTTTTTTTTAATTTTTCCTCGCGAACTAGAAAGCACTACCTAATACCTATGCTGCCCTCGAGGAAACTTCACACTACAAAATTGTGTGGATATAGCTCTCGTAAGCTAGGGCCTCAAATGCACCGTAATTACATATATCGTTAGTAATCTATTACTGTGTACTTTTATTCTAAGGACAAGAATCATACATACTAATGTTCACAGAATAAAATTTGGGCCCTGTAAGGTGCCTTGGTCCCGCTACGTAAATACGTAAGAAGTATTTCTTACATGTTTATCCATGGAGTGGAATCCCTCGGCTCCAAGAATTGCTTACCAGCTTATCTATTAAAGTATCAACTAAATCCCTACTATACGGCGTTAATTCCTCAGTCTATGGAAGCTTCGGGATTCGGTTATTACATTTATTATTAAAAAGGTCTCTTTTTACGGAATCACTGGGCAAAATGTCAAGGTGCACATAAAGTAAAGGTACTTGGTGTGTAAATTGTTGCCTGATTGGTCTTGTAGTGGCCAGCGCAGCTGATAGTGGCATTAAGCACACACATCACGCCTGTATCCCCCAAAGGTTTAGGCAGATGTTTACTTATTCTACATACACAGATCAACGGTAAGAATTGTAAGTTAGATAGGCATTATACCTGTAGTGTCCCACTGCAAGGCAAAGGTCTCCCGCACTTTTCTTCTACTTCTCTTTTTCTGTTTCCGATCTTACCAGATCTTTTTAGAACCAGTCCAACTATTCTTCGACTCTCTAGATTGTTATAGATAGTTATTACTTCCTTAATGTAGTATGTAGTATAGACAGTAGTATAGTATGCTTCCTTAATGTAGTGAATGTATGATGAATATCGTTTCTTTTCCTTTCAGAGTTTCTGAATTTAATTCAAAGACTGACTGTAAAATATGGTGATGCATTCCGGGTGCATTTTTTCTCTACTCCATACGTACTTTTGTGCCATCCAAAACACGTTGAGGTAAGTTGTATATTTTTTTAATAATTATTTTGTACTCAATATAAATTAGTTTGTTCTTAGTAAGAGGAGGTTTTGTCTTGTGTTATGACTCACAATAAACTTTCCTTCTTTCTTATAAAATTGGAAATCTATATTAAATAGAAAGGGTTGGGCAGAGGCGTACTCAGTTATAATTTTATTATATGCAGTTTGTACTTTTTCACACCTGAACAGATTTTGATAAAAATCGGAAAAGGGATAGATTGTATCCTAAAAACGAGCATCGCATTGGTTACCTTTTGTCACAAAAAGTCCTTATATGAGGGAGTTTTGTGTCGGTCTTATTGTATGTTTGTGCGCGCATCACGCAACAACTAAGTATTGCAAAAACCGCGAGTAATCTACTAAAGTAATTACTCTGATGAGGACACACGCTAGATTCTTTGATTTTGTACCTAACTATAACCTACGAACAAAGAAAACCCTACATAATTGTATAGGTATTGCGGAACACAATCATCATTTATACAATTGATATCTAGTTTTATGTAGTTTAATTGCGGTACAGGTTATCAAATTGATCAGGTCTTCCATTAGTGCAAGTTAGTTTAACAATTGTAACAATTTACTTTTTAACTATTTATTCACAGAAAACCGGCGTGAAACAACGCTTATGTTGTGTTTCGCCGAGTGAGTGAGGATATCGGATGCACGAACTCTTTTAAAAGGCCGGCGACGTACTTGTGACTCCTCTGGTGTTGCGGGTGTCCCTGGATGCTCTGTCTATCAGTCCATCGGTCTGGTCTTTGCCCCATATGCCATAAATAAAATTAATCTATTTGTAAGTTGAGCAATTCTACACCATCATTCCTGTGGTGTGAACGGCTTAAAGACCCAGTTGGAAATGCCCGCGTCTTAATTATCTACATATTGAGTTTGTCTAAGCAGGAAGGTACACCAATAGATGAATTTACCTACAGGTTTTAAAAACAAAAAGGATTTCTTGATTTACCAGTTAACAGCAATGCAGCGGCCCGCCCCGGTTTCGCACGGTTTGAGAAATCCCTAACTTTATTCAATATATTCTATGCCTATGTTAATCTGGAATAATGTAGTATTCAAATGGTGGAAGAATTTTTGAAATCGGCCCAGTAGTTTCTGAGTTTATTCGTTACATACATACACACATACATACAAATCTTTCCTCTTTATAATATTGTATAGATATAGACAAGTAGTATTTATGTGGGTAAGTGATAATTATGTTGAATGACATTACAATGGAAAAACCTGCTATATAGGTAATTATTACATTAAGTGGTTCGTGGTAGGTATTTTTAAATTCTTCCTATTTGTCTGTCATAGTTGTGGCCGTTTTAGCCTAGTCTGTACATTTTAGGTCTCTCCGCATAAATTATATATTTTGTACTAGACCCCGCGGACTGTCTGAATTTTGGCGTATCCAGCGTTTATATAATTATATACATTCTCTGACAGTGTGCGGCTGGGACTTGAGACCATCGATGACATACAACGTTCATTTTTATATGCCGCAAAAATTTAAGGGCCCATTTGTATTTATCATTATGAACAACTCTTAGGGCCACTTCTTAAATGTTTTTAAATTATAAGTATTTATACCAATTTTTATTGTAATTTTGTGTTTAAATACAATCATATTTATTTAAGAATTGGTTGCAAGTGGCGTTTACTATAGGGCTAACCTAGAAAACGAGAAAAAAGCACTTGTTTCTTACCATGTTTACTTTACAAAATGTATGGAACAGTGGGAGGATTACAGTTCAAAACAAAAGGTTCAAAAGGTTCAGGCAATGGTTCGTTATATTTTTAACAGTTTATAAAATAAGGTTGAATACAGTCAGGCAAACTACATTCGTGTGAAAAAGTGGTTTGCCTTTGAGTTGAGGAATGTGTGATTTTTTTATGCTATTTTCGTTGTACAAATATAGAATTGCAATTTGCCTTATCTATTTGTAAACAGCCATAAATGGTAATTATGGCTCTACTTGATAAATAATCAGGTATGTTGGTATTAGCAAACGAAGGAGAACTCTCAACCGTGTTATTTATCAGGACATGTAGGTAACTGTGGGAATGTAAAAAATGCTACATAGGAAATAAGTAAATTACTACACACTTTGTATCTACTGTGAGATTAACAAAACAGAAATGTGATTGAAAACAAAAAGCGAATCTTTGACCCAAATGAAACTCAGAAAAGACTGGACCCTAGATGAAAAAATAATAATAGAGAATTAAGTTTAAGTAAAGGTTACCTGTAATTATTTAAAATTAATTGTTTCAGGCACTGGTATCAAGCAACGAGCACATAACTAAAGGCAGGTCGTACAGCTTCCTGACGTGTTGGCTCGGTCAAGGTCTCCTCACCGCCACAGGTAAAAACAAGTTAATATATAAGTGGATAATCGAGTTAATCAAGCACGATATATCTTGTTTACAATATGGTACTTGTACTTACCTAACCTATATGAACCTAACCAATATAATAACGAGCGGAAAAGTTACCGCGACTTCGTCAGCGTGAATTTAAGAATTGGGTCCGACATAGATTTAAAGTACCTCATGTGTTATTTCAGGCTATAATCTATCTCAGTATCAAATTTTATCTAGATCCGTTCAGCAATCATCCATCCATCCTCACAAACTATCCCCTTTATAATATTAAGTTGTAATTAATAAATAACTGCCTCATTAGCCTAGTGGCCCTGAGCGCGACTGCTATGCTTGAGGTCCCGGGTTCGATTCCCAGGTCGAGCAGTGTTATTGGGTTTATCTATGAAATTCCCAGTAGCAGCTCGGAGTTAGGAATTTGTGCCCGGTTAATGGCAATAGGCTCGCCCCCTATTACATGGGACCTAAACATACCGGCGAATAGTGGGTGTACATTAGTACGCCTCTGCCTAACCCTTCGGGGAATACAGGCGTGATGGTATGGATGGATGGATGGAAGTTGTAAATAGTGTAGTAGTGATAAAGTAATAAATAGTGATCATTTATTTTAGGTCAAAGATGGAAGACTCATCGCAAGTTTTTAACTCCGGCCTTCCATTTCAATATATTACAAAATTTCCTACCCGTATTCTGCAAGAACCAGCGCATTTTCACGGAAAAACTAAAGGAACTTGCAGATGGTCGCTCAATTGATTTATTCCCGATTGTCGCTTTAGCAGCACTAGATAACGTTACAGGTAAACCATTATACAACATTTTGTCTTGAATAAATAATTTCAATGTAATAGGAAACTTGTTTGTGGAAAACTTAAATAGCTGTGATTAAAAAAACAAATATGTATGTATAATATATAGAAATATCTTCTTTTTAGAATCCATAATGGGTGTGTGTGTGGATGCTCAGAAACACAGCGAATCTGATTACGTGAAGTCCATTGAAGAGTAAGTAAGAAAAAAATCCTTAAATTTATGGTGAACTAAACTTTGATGAAATTAAAATAAATTATTATAATAGGTACATCTAGCGGGCCGGGCAGACGTTGTTCTGTCCTAATAATAAAAGTCTAGAAACTTCAAGATTTTGTGAATATAAATGTAAAATGAATATAAATTCAGGGATTAGCCAAATACACACAAAAGAATTCATCGAAATCAGTAGGTATAGTCTAGTTTATACGTAACTACTTGTAACATATTATTATAATAATTAATTACTATTATATTATATGTAATTAACGTCACACATTGTTAATGAGGCTCAGTAATTGCGATTCACATCAACAAGAAAAACTATTATTTTAATTTTAGGTTGTCTAGCATAATGTCGATGAGGATGCAAATACCGTTCTTTGGAGAAGACGCCATTTTTAATTTGCTGCCTTACAAAACCAGACAGGATAAAGCGTTGAAGGTTTTACACGGTCAGACGAACAAAGTGATTGAAACGAGGCGAAAAGAATTAAAGAAGGCTAATATTACCAGTCTCAATGGCGACACTGATATTGGTAAGGCCGTGAGACTTTCAATTTCACTCTTAATTTTAAATAACTCCTAATTAATTTAGGTTAGATGATGGTAAGAAGATTTGACACCTTTGATGTAGTCCCTGAGCGATCGGCTTTCGACGGGCAAATATTTGTATGATCTACACCGAGTCTGGACTCGGAAAAACTACCTGTAGATCATACAAACACAAATTCTCACATACGCAAACGTTTGTGTATGTGAGATTTTGTGTTTGTAAAACGCACCCACGGTACAGGAGAATATTGAGAGCAGAAATCTTAATGTGGGCCAACGTTTTTTTTTTTAAATAGATGGATTAAAATAAAACGTTGATTTGTTTAATATACATACATACACTCACGCTTATCTCCCACAAGGGTAGGCAGAAACTATAGACCGCCACTTGCTACGATACTTGCATACTTATTTTGCTTCTGCGACATTCATACATCTTCTCATACATACGAGCTCGTTGCGAGTACTTTTTGAGGACTTCGCCAATAAGATCGGCGTACGTCCTTCTAGCACGACCTCTTCTGATATTGCCGCTGATATTCGTTTAATAATACTTTATTATTTCTAATATTTTTTTATGTTAGTTATAGTTTAGATATTATTGAAGGATAAAGATTTAGAGAAAGAGACGCTTAGAGCCGCCCGGAGGATGATCGGGTGACAGATCTCCGCAAAACTCTATCGATTAAATAGTATAATTGGCTTCAGCCGTTCTATTTAATGTATTATATAAATAAATAAATCTTTAAAATAGGTATAAAGAACAAACACGCGTTCTTGGACCTGTTGCTGCTAGCTGAAATTGACGGGAAGAAGATAGATGACGAATGTGTCAGAGAGGAGGTCGACACATTCATGTTTGAAGTGAGTAATTTTTAGTAGTTTCTTTAGTTCGTAGCCGAGAAGAGTTCATCTCAGAACAAGAGGCTAGGCAAGGGTATCCTTGAGGATCGCGCCTTTGACTTTTTAAATCATGTCACTTTAAACGGAAATATGGAAAACTTCGTGAGGAAAGCGCAAGCCTAATAGATTTCTTCAAAGGCCTATGAAGTCTACCAACCCGCAGCAGACTGGCTGCGGCTTGGTAGACTTGTCTTCTTCTTATAGACAAGTTTTCTATATTTCCGTTTAAAGTGACATGATTTAAAAAGTCAAAGGTGCGATCCTTGGATTCGAACTAATATTATGACTTGGCAGGCCAACGTAAAGAAAAAGAAAAGAATAAATTAATATATTTGGCATACATTCTACGCTTTTAATAATTAAATATCGGTCATGACTACATAGATGTAGGTGCTGCGACTCAGTATATACCGTCCGTCTAACATATATAGTTATTTTAAATTGGATTAAAAGAAAACAAATTAGCGGTTTATTTTTAATAGCACTGTTGGCCAAGATACTCATCCTGACCTTTATCTTTGTATTAAATCCTTCACGGTCTGACACTCGCCCGAAGTACATCGACAGTACATAAACTCGGTATCCAGAAGCTTTACGAGTAGGGTTGCCAGGTCGCCAAACCGAATAGACAGATCAGCCAGTTTGGCCAGATATTTGGGTAGAAAGGCCAGACCCAGCCCTATAATATTGCCCTGCAGGAGCGACCGACAGTCTACTCGGCTGCGCTCGGCCACGCTCGGCGCTCGCTCGTTTGCGAAATGTAAAAAGCCTAACAAAAGCCGGACGCAATCAAAAAGCCTATCTATGTCCGGCTTTATCCGGACACCTGGCAACGCTATTTGCGAGGCATGCCGACAACAAGTAGAGTATCGAGGTACAACTATATTATTATACTCTTTGGTATCGAGCCTGACAATTACGAGCATTATATTATTACTATTAACAGTTTCGTAGCGTCCAGAATAATCAATTTAAACTTTGTTTATCTAATATTGACCCTTGAGTCTCACAGCAAAACTTTTTATCTTACTAACGTTATAAATTTGCATGTTACATACAGGGTCATGATACTACAACTTCCGGTATCGTGTACACACTTTATTGTCTATCAAAAAGGAGGGACATTCAAGAGAAAGTTTATGAAGAACTACGAACGATATTTGGCGCCGACATGAGCAGGGACCCGACATACCAGTAAGTTAACCTTTTTTATTCGTAGGACTCTTCATAAGTTCCAAGAACGGATAAAGATCAAGCTCTACATGGTCGGATGCACTAACCTAGCTACACCAAGGTACGCGTTGGGCCAATACCTGACTGGGTATAGCAAACCGACAAGAATTTTAAATATCACATTTTCGGGATCGGAGTCGTTTATCCACTTGTTTTTTAAATCTTCAATGTACAGACACAGCTTTTGTACGATTTTATAATAGTAGAGATATGTATTATTATTTGTATTTGCTGGTTTTAATAGATAAAATACTCTCAGTACCTAAATATAAAGACACTATTGTTATTGTTTAGAATTGGTGTTGCGAAATAAGTGGACTGTATTTATGTAGGTATAGGTGTGATTTATTTCCTCCACAATTACAAAACATAACTTTAGAAGCGAACAGAAAATTGTAATGAACTACGATGTCGATGTCGATTGTCCGCGCGACCGTTGCTGAGCAAGTGCCGTGTCGCCGCCGCACGCCGCCCGAGCAGCCGCCGCTCACCGCGATGACTCACGGTTACCGCGCCGCACCGCGCGTCTCCGCGCGTGCTTGCATTCCCGCGCGTTGTTGGGTACAGTTCTCAACAGTTATTGGTACTTTCGAAGACCCTCTGGGGACAAGCTAAGAGGTCTTGCTTGACTCTTTAAACCGTGAGTAAAGGAATTTAGGTTGAAATATGTTAGCTTAGGTTTAATTACTTGACAGAATAAACATAAATGCCTATGGGTATCTATTACGTTCCAACATTATATTATTAAGATATCTTTGAAGCGCGGGCGTAATTATTATTTCATTTGGTAGATGACATGTTATAAAAGTAGGATATATAATATATATAATAGGTAAGTAAGCCGTTATTATTAAATCGTAAATGTTACGTGAACCTATGTCTTATGACATTATGAAATATTTAAGAAGATATCTGCATAAATATGTATTTACTTTTGCATCGGAAGGAAATCGAAATCTCACGGCGGGCGCTACGAATGCTTACGGCTTTTAATATTACCGTGTTGTCCTTGTTTATTATATGTATAGCTACTTTGTGGTTTTGATGTGAACTTTTATGAATACCTACTTGAAATCAAGTAAGGCAAGTTTGGCAGTGGTGCTAATTCTGTAGTGGCAAACTAAACTAAACTAAACTAAAATCCGACTAATTTTAGTTTAGTCGTCATTGCTATTCAGATAATACGCGACTAAACTAAAATTTGGTTTGACAGGACTAATTTTATTTTAGTTACTCAATTTAGTCTAAATTGTCATTTTGGTATTCTGTTGTACATGTTTTACGTCAAATTACGACTTAAATTGGAAACGTCAAACTAATTTTAGTCGTCATAGAAATAGGTGTCTACTAAACTAAATTTTATAGTCGTAGGCGGACATTTGTAACAATTTGTAAAATGATCAAGTTAATTTGTTCTCAGTAAATTTTTTTTCGTGATTATATTGGTAGAACATGTAATTGTGACTCTTCCGAATTCATTAGAGAGGTAAAATACTCAAGGCAAATAAAATAATTCTTAAGTACCTAAACGCGAAAGGTTATTTTTCAGAAACTATCAAGATTAATATAAAACAGGGATAGTCGATCTAATAAAAGCTCTCTTTGCTTTTTATTGGCTCTTTTCGTAGCACTGTTTGCAGACGCCATTTTTTACATAAAAAACGGACTTGTTAATATTTTCCTTTATTGATAATAATTTAAATTATTATCAATCAAGTAAATTATTATGTAGGTACCTGCTCTGTTTTTTTTAATATGGCGCCACACTACTTGTGTATTTGCCAAGGTTAAGGCTGATCGTTTACCTGAGCCCGCCAAATTCAAATTACAATTGGTTTTTCGCAATTTGTTGATTCTAGATTGATAGCTGTAGTCATTGTGCCTATAGCTATACAATATTCACCTCAGTTGTGAAATTGTATAGCTAATCAGCTCAGATCTACAAATTGCGAAAAACCAATTGTAATTTGAATTTGGCGGGCTCAGGTAAACGATCAGCCTTAAGTATTTGGATTATCAAATAATACTAGTTCCCATCATAGGATTATATTATGGCACCACACTTTATGCTATAATATTTTCACAAACATTATTTTCATTAAAAATTTTCATTTAAGATTGTCATTCGTTCATTACGATCTTTCATATCAAGTTCTTAGATAGGACCGTCTGATCGTGCCGAAGCCCCATAAAAGTAAATTATAATACTTAAGACTGGCAACACCAAATTAAGTTTTTACTGGCAACATCATACCATAGTCAAGTAAAATAAGGCTTTAAGGACATGTATCCAGGGCCGTTAAATAAATTAATAAAAAAAAGTCAACTAAAATAAGTCGTGTCAAATTCGATTTTGGTCGGGCTTTTAATTTAGTTCGCCGTAACAACAGAATACGTTTTAGACTAAACTAAACCAAAATTGGTAAAAATTTAGTTTGGTTTAGTTTGGTCAGTGGAACAACAGAATTAGCACCATTGTAGGTTTAATAATAATAATTTACATGGTCAAGTAGACGCTTTCGTAAACATATCAGAAACGTTTTTTTATTGCTATTAAAGTTGTCAGTAGGTATCCTTATTCCTTTACGATGCTGTTTAGAATAGTTGGTTATGTTAAAAAATAGGTACTTATTTCAAATTGACATTACTGAACGCACTCAAACGTTCGAATTTCTGCGGGTACCTACCTAAACATAAAATTATTCAAGTAAATTTGATTTTTTTATGCACATTAGCCAGCTAGCTATAACTATAGCAGTAGATTGTTCGTAATGAACTATCATTCGATTTTAGGAATTTGGCAGAGCACAGAGCTCTCAGACACATTAAACTTTGTCCGTGTAAAGTTGTGCGCCGGCGACAATAGTCGGCACGGAACACCTCTACAAAACTTAATCTTAATTCCTGCAGTGATACACACAGCTCCACTAACAATTTGATATGCAAACGGCTCTATTTCGCAATAAAGTTATGAATGCTTCCTGTTTTCTTGTGATAGACAAGTTAAAATTCTATCTATAATATTTTGTGCAATCAAGTTTATTTTGTAAGCGAAATAATTCCATTCCTCTGTTGTTTCTTAACTTATCAAGAATCAATTAGCAGATACAATAAAAATGCTTGGGCCCTCTGGAGGGTCTAGTCGGGAGTGGTCTCTTTTAACATTAGAGAAATAAAGTTTTCGAACATTGTCTTCGCGTCGCGAGGCAGCCTCGGAATGTCAATACCCAGATTTACATGGGATGAGTGCTACAACATAAGTTTGTCGTCACTTATCTACTACCGAATCTATGACTAGAGATGAGGAAATGTGATGATAAAATTATGTCGCGGTTTGCATGTTAGTTAGGCTGGTACTGGCAAACTTCTCATGCAAAGCAGCCGCCTTTGTAACCGCTAGACCAATGCAATGTGGCAGTTTAGTTTTAGGCAAAAATTGTAATTGATGAGAAATTTCTTGTTTAGTGAGCTGCAACAGATGAAGTATTTGGAGCTGGTGATCAAGGAGTCGATGCGGCTATTCCCACCGGTGCCTCTGATCGAGCGACGAATTATGAAAGACTGTGGTAAGTCATTACTGCCCTGCCTGCTTGTGCTCATAGTACGGTAGAGATGCATAAAAAAAAGAATTTTTGATGATTGGCTAAGTTAATCTTTTGATAATACCCTAGCGGCCCCGCATACGCCGCCCCGGCTTCGCATGGGTGGAGAAATCCTTAACGTTTTTCAAAATATGCTATACCCTATGTTAATCTGGAATAATGTAGCATTCAAATGGTGAACGAATGTTTGAAATCGGCTCAGTAGTTTTTGAGTTTATTCGTTACATACATACATATCGTTTATAATTATAATACAATACTAGATAAATTTGCGCAGCACTTCCGACTTTAAGGGCCACTTGCACCAACTTCATAATGTGTTTAAATTGTATTTAAACACAAAATTTCTATAAAAAATTGTGTTTAAATATGATTTAAACATATTTAAGAAGTTAGTGCAAGTGGCCCTAACACTTGTACCTACAACACAAATGTACCCTAATAATATTATTAACATTATTTTTTTTCTAACAAGCGACTTCATGTACATAGTTAGTAGTGGTACAGTCAGCGTCATAAGACTCATATTCAAAATTGCGGGTATTCATAGTTGAGGGTATTTGAAAACTGTTTACCCTTAAATGTAAAAATAATATTTCTACTTAATTATCACTTTGTATCGGATGTAGACCATTGCGATTGCAATTATTTATCATCTTTTTTCATTTTGTTCAGGGACTTTAGAGATAAACAATGGTATGCTATTTTTGTCAAAAATTTGTTCAGAGACTTTAGAGACGAAGAATGTTATGCTTTTTTTACTATAACTTTGTTTAGCGACTTTTGAAAAGTGATGGTCACCTGTTTATGCCCTTTTATGATAATCATTCATTTCTGGCGCTAGTTATGTTGAGCGATTTAGGTATAATACGGTGTACAGCGATTTTGAAAATATAAATGTGGTCATCAACTTTTGATGCTGACTGTACATAGTTTGAATCAACTAAAACTAATACGGTCGAGATTCTTGGCTATTAGACCGTTCGCTGACGCATTGTAATTTTTCTCATTATGATTTCTTTATTTTCAGAGGTTGGAGGTCTAAACTTAGTGAAAGGTACATCGGTTGTGCTGAATATTTACCAGCTTCAACGTAGACCTGATCTATATGAGGATCCCTTGGAGTTCAGGCCGGAGAGGTTTGAGGCCCCACTGAAGAATCCTTTCAGTTGGCTTGCATTCAGTGCTGGACCTAGAAACTGCATAGGTAAGACAACCATGATTATCACAACCTCTTTTTGAGTCTGTTTTATTGAGCAGGCAGTTAATAGGAGCACGAAAACAGATGTAGATCATCAAAACAGGCAGGATATTGAAGTATCTCGTGGTCATGGCCCCCATGGCCATATTTAGGACTAGGGAAGGTTAGTGCGGTTTTGCGGTATAACTCCGACATACCGTGTGTTGCCTTTCCAGGTCGCTGACGACCCGCGAGGACATTTTGGCATTCCAAAAAATTTTTAAAAATAGGACCAATAAAATTGTTAAATACATGCGTAGTAACAGTAGTAGTACTTTTAACTTAATAAGTTTAAAAAGTTAAAGATGTATTAAAATTTGAGTTACTTTGACCTGCATGGTCTGTTCCAAAAAATGTATCTACATACATAAACTACCTATTACGGTGTTAATTTTTTTTCGGAGTGTTATCTTCTATATGGAGCGTCAACTTTTTTTACATAATGTAATCTTTTTTGAGTTTTTTGAACATTATTGTTTGTTGTTTTGAACACACTGAACAGTTTGTTGACCACAATTTGGAATCCAACTAGTTTATCGGTAGCAAATAAATGAGATAATAATCAATTACTATTTACAAATATTCGATAGGGAAAATGCCTCAATGAAAATGCCGGGACGTCCTCTAATGAGGTGGATGGACGATCTGTTGAAAGTCGCTGTGGATGTGGAACCGGTCCTTGTGAAAGTGTTTAGGGGAGGCCTTTGTTTACTAGTGGAAGTCTTTTGGCTGTTAAGAAATTTGATTAAAATTCAGCATTGTAACAACAATGTTACAATCGCCCCTATGTGGACTGTTGGACTGTGGAACAATGTTGGACCATAGACATAGATACATACATACACTGTCGCCCTTCTCCCACAGAGGTAGGCAGAAACTATAGATTGCCACTTGCTACGATTCTTGCATACTTCTTTTGCTTCTGCCACATTCATACATCTTCTTATACATACGCGCCCGGTTGCGAGTATTATGTACCTGACCTTTTTAAAGGACCTTGTCAATGAGATCGGCGTAATTATATCCTTCTACGCCGACGAGTATGATTTTCTGACACTGCCGCTGACATTCGCCTGATAAATCCCTTTCGATAGATCGTCTTTCATTCATTCTCTCAACTAGTCCAAACCATGTCAGCATATTCCTTTCAATACATGTCACTACATCATATTTCAGTCAGCAACGTTGTCTTATCCTACTATTCCTTAATCTATAATTCCGAGTCCGACCATAGACGTGTTCTATAATCTATAAAATTTAGTTTTCTATTGAATTTAAATAAAATGTTGTGTACCAATTTGGCAATGTAGCGTTAATAATAATTATAGGTCAATAACCACTTATAACCAGTAGATCTATTATCATGAAACAATGAACTTTATGTGGGTCGCCTCATGATAGTAATATGTACCTATTAAAACAAATTTCTTTGATAAAATGTTATAATCTCTCATTATCAGAGCCCAACATTATCGGCCACAGAAATAAATTATTACTTTCGTGACTAGAATTACCAGAAATTCGTAGCTAGATAAACCATGTTTTAGGTTATGCCTAGCCTACCACGGTCAGCCTGTGGATGGGTAACCATTCTTAACATGAGACTGAACTATAAAAATCTAAACTCGTAATAAAGCATCTAGCGATCGGCAGAAATCGGATCTTATGAATAGGGAATTATTCATCGTCCAATGTTTTCACTTTTCAAATTAATAACTTGTGGAACTGGAAACCGCATTGCTAGATCAGTAATTTAAATTTTCGTTTGGCGTAGTGGCTGAGCGATCGGCTTCTGCGGGTTCTATATTTGATCCCTACGCGGAGCAAATAATTGTATGAACAGGTAGTTACTTCGTGTCTAACCAGACACGAAGTATGTGAGAATTTGTGTTTGTAAACGCAACCACAGTACAGGAGCAAATCATCGTTTAGGGCACGTTTGATAGGAAAAAAGCAAATTTTCCACGGGGTAGGTGACTCATGATCATCAGCCAAAAGATGTCCTTTACCTGAACAAGGACCCCCCTAAGTACTTCCACAAGGACTAGTTATATACATGCACGGGGTGACTATGATTACCGTTGGAAAAAAAAACATTTCTTTCGCGTCTTTTCTTTTTTATTAGAGTTTTATTATTACAAGATTTGCAAAAACAACTAAATATTATCCTTAGAATAACATTGCCACACTCACTCAGGAAAATCTTCGGTATTGTGGATTAACAAACACAAATTTTCACAAAGACAAACTCGACACCACTCGACATCGAACCCACAACATGTGTCCTAGAAGCTGATTGCCACTACGCTCTTAAAGCGCTGTCTATATAAATATTACTCCTAATTTTGTTCAACAGGTCAAAAGTTTGCGATGATGGAGCTCAAAGTGACTGTTTCCGAGGTTATCAAGAATTTTGTGCTACTACCAGTAGCTCAGGAGCCTGCAATCAGCGCTGATCTCATTTTGCGATCAAAGAACGGAGTCCACGTCAAGCTTTTGCCTAGAAATTAATTAACCTTTAAGATGATGTAACAAAATATCGGATTATCGCGATCGTGATAAATGTTTGGGAATACTTAAGTCAATAGATAATAATGTTAAATATGGGAAAGAAATATCGTTTTAGATAAGGAATAAATTATAGTAAAATAAAAAATATTTTCATTGAAACAGGACATTTAACACAATATTGTGCTAAAGTATACATATTATAGAATAGAATATCCGTTATTGTACACCAAACACTAATGTCAAGCACAAGTTATCAATCATAGAATATACGATTTTTATTATACCTAGAAATAATTTTAACAATTGTATTTGGACAATTTCAGTATAGGTACGTTTAAACTTTGTTCCACGACATTAACGATAATTATATTATCAAAAATATTTATCATTTCTGTCACGGACAGCGGTTAAATTATTGTTTATACGAACATAATTATCTGTCTGTATGTTTTTTCGATCACATTGTAATATTTTTACTTTTGTCTTTAATTTCATTTAAAGATGCATTGAGAAGAAAAAATGAGTGAGTGCGTGATATTATCTGAATTTCCTGTCAGAATTTATCGCCAAATATATAGATTTGGCGATAAATTGATGCAGTTCAGCCTAGCTTCTCGAGAAATATACGTGTAATATAATTGTAGTGAATAGTATTGGTCAGTGTCAAGTCTCGTTCTTACAATGTTCGCGGTAAACCGTACTTTGGTTCGTAACTTAATATATCTACAACAGCTGTTTTAAATTACTTAGTTATCAAGGTTTCGTAAAGGTTACGTCAAGACAACTAGGATCCGTAACTATCAAAGTTCAGCCTTCATTAACACTTCGGAAACTAATTTTGATACAGTTCGTAGAGGTTTGGGCCGTGGTTGGACACTCTTCTAGGAAAACAGCGTCCCTTTTTGGTTTGAGATGTTTTGAAATCGCTATTAACCCTGGATCTGTTACTAGAGGCTACTTTTTATCGAGGTCGAACCCTATTCTGAAGTCCACGCAGACGAAGTGGCGGGCAGTTATGAAAAAAAGTAAGAAAAATAAAATAGTTGTAGCACATACCATCACGCCTATATTCCCCGAAGGGTTAGGCAGAGGTGTACTAAGGTACACCCACAGTTCGCCAGTATGTTTAGGTCCCATGTAATAGGGGGCGAGCCTATTGCCATTAACCGGGCAAAAATTGGAAACTCCGAGCTGCTACTGAGAATTTCATAGAAAAACCCAATAATAACAGTTTGCTGGACCTGGGAATTGAACCCAAGACCTCTAGCGTAGCGGTCGGACTTGAATCCACTAGCCTAACAAGGCAGTTGTAGCACAATTAAACTTTATTATAGCTGCTAATATACTCCAAAGCAAGAAGCTGTTAAAAATCTGGATGAGTTGTTTCAAGTTTCAATAAGTTCTAGGTGTTAAAGATAGTTTCTAAAATGAAGTCATTATCCTTTACACATTGATAGAATCTAGTATAGCAGAACAACGTAATGGAGAGATTTGTATTCGGTGCGTGATGTACGGGGGACGGGACGGCGACGTGACGACATTGGCGGGAATGTTATTATATCGCCATTTACAAAGTGGCGATTCGGAGCTTTTGTTCTGGATTTCGAACGTGGACTGGGTGAAAACTGATAGTTTAAAACTTCTTCGGTTTTTCAGAGGTCATACAGGTCCGCTGGCTGCTGCAAACACAATGGAAGAATTATAAACAAGGTTAGTCGTGAGATAAAAGCTTAGCTTTTGAGGAAAATATACATACCAACCCGCCTGTATTCCCCGAACGGTTCGGCAGAGGAGTACTAATGTACGCCCACAATTCGCCAGTATGTTCCCATGTTAGATCTTAGATGTTAGATTCCATGTAATAGGGAATGAGCCTATTACGATTAACCGGGCACAATTCCAAACTCCGATCTGCTACTGAGTATTTCAAGTAGAAACCCAATAACACTTTTTCTGGACACGAAATCGAACCCAGGACCTCTAGCGTAGCAGTCGCTATCAGAACCACTAGACTAATGAGGCAGTTATAGGTATATTATATTATATAGGTATTATAGGATGTCCCAGAAAGAATGGATAATCTGTATATGTAATAATCTGACTGAAACATCCCATAGTGTAGGGCTCTTGGGGATTCAACATATACAATAAAAAAAATATTTCTCAGGTAGTACGAAAATTATTTATCGTGTGGCTGTCAAAATTCTGGCTGGATTATTTTGCAAAGGCAATTTATTATTGCGCTAAAAATGTTTTCATCACAATTACAAACAATAAATAATATTAAATAGCTAGCTTCTGCCCGCGGCTTCGCCCCCGTGGAATTCGGTCTGTCATCACATCCCCCGGGAACGGGATAAAAATCTATCCTATGTCCGTCTCCTGGTTCTAAGCTACCTCTCCACCAATTTTCAGCCAAATCGGTTCATCCGTTCTTGAGTTATAAATGGTGTAACTAACACGACTTTCTTTTATATATATAAATTCAATTCAATTCAATTCTTTATTGCGTTCCATAATGTACATATAAAATTTAACAGATGGTAAGCTTAAAACTAAGAACCAATTATGGACCCTGTTGGGCACAGCAACGCTAAGTAAGTAAAGATTAGTGTACTAAGCACAATTATTTTTGTATTTTATTTTTGCACAATATCATTGTACCTATAATTTAAATTAAATTGACTTAAATTTATATGAAGTTGGTTTTGATTTCAAAGTCAGTATGTTCTATGTGGGTGAATAAAGTCCATAAGATATTTTTTACGTCTCCTTTGCTCACCTGGTTGATATAATACTGAGGTGTACAGATATACTCCTTATTTTATTTCACCTGGGTGAAAGTGAAATGATTCCAAAGTCAAAAGAGGACACCAAAAAGTCACCAATGGCATAATCGTGGCGTGGCGTTACATTCATTTCATTAGTTGATGGAAAACTTTGCACATAAAGCCTTTCCCAAAAGTTTGGGCATGTTTGTTGTGAAATGCTTTGGAATATTTTAATACCTTCTCTATCAAAACGAGTTTTATGAAGGTAGAATTGCTAGCTTCAGGGCTGTAGTTTTTAAACATGATCACTAAGTTGTATTTTTTTGTATAATTGACTTCAACTAAGGCCTTTCATTATCATCATTCACTGCAGTATGTTTTAAAAGGTTTACACCCAACAGAAACATACAAGTATTTTGTTTAACCTTGCCATTAGCTCGTAACTGTGGGTGACTTCAAGAACTCAAGATAAATAGACCAAGGAATACTAGAGGGCCAGGGGATGTCTTACCTTCACAGACCTATTAAGATAAAGTAAAATGTTTCATGCTCTTATCAAATAACCATTGACCCTCAGACATTATCGCGGCTCATAGAAACTGACAGATATTATTTTAAGCGTCAAAGGGTCGTAAAAACCATAAGGACCGCTTTATGGCAACGATCTTGCTTAGGTTTTACATCGCTACTGCAATGTACTTTTACATATACTTATATTTTATAGCTGGCGATAAAGGATGCGATACTAAATACATTATATTAAATATTAAAGATAAAAGATATTAAATATATTTTGTATTAGAAGTTAAATTATTTTACGTTTGCGAGCCGAAAAGGACCCGGTTTAAAATTTACTGATTTGAAGGAAAAAATGGACTTGCGGGCAGTATTCGCACCTGCATCTTCTGGTTCTTGAATTGAAGTGCAAAAAAAGTGGAGCTATTTACCATAATTATTATCATAGTCTATTTAATGCATTAAAATTTTGCTCAGAATGCAGTAAATTGTTGGCTGGAACTGGAACTTTAGTTTTCCCACGTGTTGGCTTTTTTAGCTAAAATATCACCCAACACAGTTATCTACCGTCGGTAAATCTTTGTTTCAGAGAGCGCGTGGGATCTGTGAGGTGTTTTTTGATAAACTACAAGTCCTCGCAAAAGAAAACCGATTCCTACCCAGGATGATTCGTGAGGCTATTGAAATCAAAAAACACCCAAATTTCAATAGAGAAGATGGTTGGGTCTTACCAGCTGCTTGGAATCCCATTATTGAATCTATAAAATATAAATCCAAGCCCAAAACTGCAAGACCAAAGGATACGGTGAGCTCGTTCTGCGTGAATCCGATCGCTAATAATTAACAAAAATGTAAGGTAGCTGTTAGTAATTTTAACATCAAGACGTCCAACAACTCAGTCTGCCCGTGACCATGGATGCTGTAAAGGATCCGAAACGTCGGGAACAAAATAATATCAATATACCGCGATAAAATCCGTAAAAAGTAGTTTCATTTCAATAAAATATCAGTTGTATTTATTACGGTAGCTTATTTAAAGTCACATTTTGACATTAAAGTGTTAGTATTAAATAATAAACATTTTAACAAAATGAGATTTCCATAATGCAGTTCAGTCGGAGGACAAAGGCTTTGCAATGGCTCTAAGCACCAGTTTTGTTATTTTTCTATAACGCACACACAATGGCTCGTAATACATGACTTCACTGCGAAAAAGGAACGCTGACACATAAAACTGATACCAAGACTCTCGTTTTCACAATTTTTCATTGGCTTTTTGAGAAGTTCCGTCATTTACTGTTGCAGTACTTAGTATCGTAGTTTCATTGTTTTAGAACCCAAGGTGATTATATTCTACAAGTGTTCGTTGTGATTTTAATTACATATTAGTATCATTAATTTACATCTACCTACTTGAAGCTCAACAATAATGTTTTAAGATTTTTTTTTTTTTTTACTCCAATTAGGCCACAGTTTCTCCTCAATTAATTTTAGAATTGGCAAAACGCGGACCGAAGGACCAAAAAGGTTTGTCCTTGAATTACAAGTACTTGTTAAGTGAGCAACGTTCCTTTCGCGACCCTTATCAAGTGCAGATAGCTTGTGTGATGTATTTTAAGACAAACGTTTGGAACTATGTTTTAATTTAATGTTGTTTTGTTTTGCTCAGTCACTTTATAGACATTATTACAAATTTACCTATTTGCTAGTTCTAATTATTTGTTAAGAGACACCTGTCTCTGATCAATCTGGTCAATGATTAATAAATAGTACCTGCTACCTAGCAGGTACTATTTATTAATCATTGACCTCTTAAAATGTAGACTGAAATAAGTAAAAAGGGTATTCTATACACTTTGTAGCCTGATTACAAAACGCTAGAAATGCTGCTTTCTAATCTGTTTGTGCTTTATAGACCTCGAAACTGCTGTTCTCACATTATCACAGCTGTGTTAATCCGGCCTAGGTTATTTAGACTACAAAGTTTGTTCTTCATCCTCTCTGTCATTATTAACGCAGGAATAATTAGGAATTAAGGCTAGGGACGGGATGTACCGCATGCGGTTGAGGTTGTCATCTGGTGGTAAAATTGTATCTGCTGTATAACCAAATATTTTTCAAAAATAAGTGAGATTTTTAAGCATAGTTTCGCCAGAATTTCTCAGTCATGTTAAGTGCCACTGAACGCTGCATCATAGCATCTAATAATATATCCATCTTACTGTTGCCACAAGTAATTCCACGGTAATCAGATAATTTTCTGATAGGATACCCATCTTCCTACTTCCCACGTGTAGACACGTCGCTAATTGAGAGTCCTATAATTGCTTAATAAGTTAATAAGCCGGCAGATGCGATGAGCACTCCGGTAAGTAATGTACATGTAAATGGGTTTTAAGCACGAACATCATATTGTAATGAATGCTTAAATATTAATCAACGAGAACTGAACGAAGTGTTTGAGAAGATTAACCAAGTTTAAGATCCTTAAGTGATATGTTAAAGGATTACGTTACAGATAAGCGATGAAATTTTGTTGGGTTAGGTCTAATGTTTTTTGTAGTATTATATAGAGTTTTGGGCTATAACCCTATGACAGAGACAGTAGATACATATATACCATTGTAGAAATATTTCAAACAGTAGTTCAGCAGGTTGGTAATGTGACGTAGGTACACCTCAATATAAGTCCGTAATCATTTATATGTCCGTCACTAGTATTGGATATAGGTATCTCTCTCTTTGTATCCTTTACAACCTCTAACTTTACAATATACTTATACTTAAAGCTAGAGAATTAAAGTTAAGCGCGGTATGTAAGGATATTAAACATTATCCGTGGCAGAATTTCATGCAAATGCGATCCAAGCTCTCAGTAGTTCGGAAGTTAGCGACGGTAAAACTATACATCAGTGTCGCAGGTAAATGCGGGTGAAACAAAATTCGGATTGCAACGCCGCAGAATTTACTTTGGTACTTTGAGAATACTTTTAAGAACAGAAATATTCTTTGTGTTTTTATATTTAATAGGTATTATCTACTTAGTCCAACAGTTACTTCTTATAGATAAATATTGGATTTGACTTATTATTACTTCTAATAAAGACTAAATCATAAATGTGTTGATCCTTTCGCCTTTTTGGTTATAATAAGCACTATTAGGATGGATAGCCATGATAGCCTAGTGATATGACCATTGGACTGCCAAGTCAAAGGTCTCGAGTTCAAATCCAAGGCACGCACCTCTAACTTTTCGAAGTTATGTGCGTATTAATAGTTAATTATCACGCGCTTAAACGGTGAAGGAAAACATCGTGAGGAAACCTGCACTCTGAGAGATTTTCTCGACGGCGTGTGAAGTCTGCGAACCCGCATTAGGCTAGCGTGGTGGACTATAGCCTAATCCCTCACATTGTGAGAGGGGTGCCCAGCAGTGGGACATATAATGGGTTGATTATGTATGTATGTATTAGGATGGACATCGTGTATCTTAACGTTTACTTTTGCGTTTAAACACCTTTATTTTGTTCAAAGTCTCGGATTATGATTGGTGTAGGCATTATGTCGTAATCCGTATACTTGGCAGGTGGATCACAGGCATAATGAAAACTCCACCGATCTTCAACGGATCACGTATTCATGATTTAAAAATAAGTATAAATATCATACATTTATATATGTACCCGACTCAGACGTTTTAAACTCTTTACAGGGTTTCATATCACAGGCAAACTGACGTATTGGGTGTTATGAATTCATGTGTCTTTAGTAGGTACTTTCCAAAAGTATTTGAGAGATAGCTTTTACCTAAGATTAAGATCATCAACAGCTAATTACAAATTACTTTGCAAGATGTATCAAAACTGACAACACACCCAACTGATGTACCTACTTTCTTTTAGCTGCATCATCATATTCCAAGTTTAATATAACTTTTATGTTTCTTGACATGACGAAGATTTATTAAGTATTCATGCAACGTCAGCAGAGATATTAATCGTATTTCTAATAAAATACCTGTCTATATTAAGAATCATGATTTTTAAATCTTTTGAAAACTAAAATTAAGTAAATTTGAGATTTTTCATACATAACACAATATACCATCATTTTTACTGTATTCCCTGAAGGGATAGGCAGAGGCGAACTAATATACACATACAGTTCGCCGGTATGTAACCGGGCACAAATCCCGAACTCCGTGTTGCTACTGAGATTTTAATAGACAAACTCAATAACACTTTGCTCGACCTGGGAATCAAACCCAGGACCACGAAGTTTAGCGTAGCGGTCCCTCTCAGGACTACTAGGCTCCTATATTATTTAAACTATATTTTTTTACAAAATAATAAGTGATTGCCTCTTTTTAGTCATAAGCGTTGTCACTGAAAATAAGTACCTATGTCCTGAGTTCGAACGAAAAAATAGTAGCTAAGCTGGACAAAAAATTCAAAATAAACTAAAAAAAAATTGTCAAAATAATGCAAATAGATTAAAAAAATAAACCGCTGCTTTCCATTGACTGCGCAATTGCACTGAATCGCCATAAAGCCGGCTAGAGTAATGCACCATTGTCAGCTCTTATTTTTTCTACACAGTCAAATGTGGCTTCGTATATTGTTATACTGTATGTATTGTGGTGATATCTCTGATATTAAAAGAGAAGATAAGTGGTGCCGGGTGAAAGACAAAATAAAAACTACTTTACACCGAACAGGGAATTATAGATCAGATTATTATAAAATCTCATTTCCAGCAGAGTAAGAGTCGCTGAGGGAACCATAAATGAGAACTGAGTCTGTTTTTGACAATTAAGCAACTGAAACTTCCTAACGACTACAAAAACGATAAACTGTAATAAAAATAGCTTTATTTTACAGCGGTTTCGTTGATTACTCCTCGTATGTCTAAGCCGTCAAGCTAACTCTGAGCGCTCCCAACAGAATTTCGGAACAATTTAATCTGGCACGAAGGATTGTTATTATTCCGGGTAAAATTAGTACAGCCGAGCTTATCTTTTGACGAGCCATGTGTGAATACCGCCAGAAGAAACATATTTCATGAGGCATTTCCACAAACGAGGCAAATTTATTTGTACAAAACGCTGTGTCTCCCAGATATAATAAGCTATAAATTTAAGCTGAATTATTTCGCACGAATTATAATTTAGAAAGGCATAATCTAAAAAGTATGTACATAATTAGATAATTCTCGTTGGCTGAAATGGTACAAATTCGGTATTTTCTCGCCCTCTGTTCCGCAAAATTCTTACAATTCTCATTAAAGAGGCCGGATATCCTTTTGTTCAATTAACAAAATTCCAAACAAGGCTTCTAAATTAGTATTGACGGTATTGTGCCTAATTGTTTCAATTGGTCCTTCGGTTCGATTGTTTAGCCTTCGGGCCTTTTGAGCCCATTTAATACAAAGTCTTAGTAAATATCTACTTGAAGAAAATTATTTTACAAAACTTCCTTCTGAAATAAGAACCTAAAGAGTAAACAATAGAGAGTAAAAAAATTGTTTAAAATTTACGTTAGAATGCTCTCTAATTCAATTAAAATTATTTAGTCTTGCACGTTGAAGGCAACATCCAATAGTTAAAACTATATAAAGAGTGCGACAAGATCATACAACATCATGCCATCAATTTTTTGTTAGAGAATGAGCAGTATATTAATACATCATTTTCTATCATGGCTGTTTTCTCCATATGTATAGGTACACAGATGTACTGAACAGTTCATCAGTAGTTCAACAGTATAATTCAGATGTATCATTAATCATTGTTCGATGCAATCATTACGATCGAACACGTTTTGCTGATCTAGCAATCCGACATTGTAGCCGCTGCACTAAAGTGCGCTGCGGCCTCAGTGCATATTCGGACAGCAACCGGGTGCATTCGTATTAATTAGCAGCTCAATTAATCATAGCATCATATCTTATCATTAGCATAGCATAGTAACCGTTTCGGCAATAAATCGTTTACAGTTTATCTTAGAGTGTTTAATTTAGCAGCATAACCATCCATACCACAAGGTCGCGTCTCCTACAATCATTAACTAGAAAATACAAAAAATATGTAACACCTCTTAGTAATATACTAATTTATACAGTCATCATCATCACACGACGTCACACGTTTTTGTTGCCATTTAATTACAGTGTATTTACTAAAAAAAAGTTGGAAAAATATCGTCATTCTTGCCGACAGCGGCGGCGGCGGCACACTTCGGGCTCGTACTGACTAAATACCACATTTGTCTGGGCTACAGAATTCAACATGACCCTGGCCAAAACCGAAGACTAATCTATACTAATATATAAAGCTGAAGAGTTTGTTTGTTTGTTTGTTTGTTTGTTTGCTTGAACGCGCTAATCTCAGGAACTACTGGTTCGATTTGAAAAATTCTTTCAGTGTTAGATAGCTCATTTATCGAGGAAGGCTATAGGCTATATATCATCACGCTAAGACCAATAGGAGCGGAGCATCAATGAAGAATGTTTCAAAATCGGGGTTTTTTTTTCCTTTTGAGAGCTTCCGATGCGTGCGCTGCGTAAACGGTTAAAGTTTCGCAAAAATCATATATGACAGAATTGTTCCTCTTTAAAAGTTCTAAAAAAAAGTCCGCGACAGCATATGTCTATCTTTTAAGGTTGGCTCACTATAACCTTTTTTATGCTAACTTTGTTCTAAAATTCCAAATGCATTATTTGCGAAGGTGTTTTTATAAACATGATATTAATCCTTATCCAAATAAATACGTTATTCATCAGAAGTATTTAATTTAAAACAAAAGTGCCCTTTACATCATTGGATTTCAATGAATATCTTAGGAGATATCGCAGTTTTAAAATAACATCGCAGCAAAATAATGATCAAGTACCGCGCGCGCATTTATGATGTGCAAGGCAGTCATGAGGGGGAAGGGCGGTGAGCCCAGTTAGCACAGCGAGTTTTTCTTTAGGGTATTGTTTCTGATTTTTTAGTACCTATTTTAAGCTAATTCTTTTACCGTGGGTAGGCGATATCTTATCGTATAATCTATACTTAATATATAAAGCTGAAGAGTTTGTTTGTTTGTTTACTTGAACGCGCTAATCTCAGGAACTACTGGTCGGATTTGAAAAATTATTGTGTTAGATAGCCCATTTAGTGAGGAAGGCTATAGGCTATATATCATTACGCTACGCGGACGAAGTCGCGGGCAGAAGCTAGTTCTAAAATAAAGAGGATTATCGAATCCAATTATTAATTAGCTCGGGATCTAGTCGAAGCCGTCACGGTTGGGTAGCTATATTAAAGGGCTTTGGGACCAAATCCTTTAACACCCCGCTAAATCTGGCTAGGAGAAACAATTTGATATGGATAGTCTTTGGGTAGGTTTGAAAGGTATGATAAACTATTTTTCATTCTTCGTTTAGATAATTTAGATAACAATCACAAAATCACTTAAATACTTGTATCTACTTAATTAATTCGTGAAATGTTTTATAACGCAAAAGATACCTATGGCTGAGTGATCACCTTTCATAACACGGGTCGTGGGTTTCGATTCCCGCACGGGTAATGGGTTTGGATGATTGACGCACCAATGATACAGGAGAGAATTAGCGTCAAGATTTTTAAAAAGAAAGAGTAGATACAAATCTCTTTCTCTTTTAAAAAATCTTCTCACCATGCCTTTTCGATTGTAAGCAAATAATTTAATTTTGGAAAAAGATATGAGAATTAACAAATATAACACATTTATTCAATCTAGCCTCTGTTAATTATGTTTTGTTATTCTATAAAAAAAGAACAGTTATAATATCGTTCTGATAAAAATAACAAAATGTGATTTAAGCTTAAAAAAAATTAAACCATTATCACCATTGAATAAAAATCTTTAGTACCTAAACAAGCTTATTAATAGTATATTTTTATTTCTACCACTGTCTGCAACCGCTTAAGGTTAAAGTTCAAGGCTATCATAAACCTTTGACAGCTTAAATAGATAGTTTGGAATTTTATACTTACGTTACGTTCGGAGAAAATCCTAGAGAGGGCAATAACATCCACGTAGTAAATGCGACATGAGCTATTTATTATTAAAGGACTCTTCAGCTCGCCTGTCTGGGGCGAGCCCCGCTATTTTAATAGTCGTCGGGCTGTCATTATCTGGGACTGAGCCTAATGAACGCTCCCTCATGATAGTGTAAAATGAATCGTTGTGACCTCAACTTGGGATATTTTATTTGCATTTGTTTTTAAATAATTTTCATCGAAAATGAATACAAACTCAATTTAGTTTTAGCTTAGCACTTAATTTAAATTATGTTTGCGTATTTGATCATAGCTGTCTTTCCCAAATGATTGATTTAGCCACGAAATTATAAGCAAACGTTGAACAAAATCGATTGTCGTGGTATTTAAAATTATATTAAAACATTAAAACTACATATGGCCACAATAAAAAAAAGCAAAATTTTTAAATTAAATTTTTGATTATAGATAAATACTATTTTCTATTTTGAAGTGAACTTGAGATTAGTACAGGCTATTTAAATAATGTCGTAATGTCATATCCGACTTAGGTATATTATAGTTATGAGATGGAAAAGTGTATATAAAACATTAATATTGGTTATAAAGAGAAGGAAAAGAACGCCATATCGAGTTATTTCTCCCTGCGACATAGCAATAGAGTAAAAGTTTCAAATCCTTTGGGAAATTACAAAAATATCTAAGGTGTCTATCGGATGTACGTATTTTAAAACATGTTTTTGTAGATAAGAAACCTTTTTAGCAAGTTTCCAGTTAAATGAACAGAGATAAGAATTTCGCGAAATCCTGAGATAATTTCCAAAAATCCTTTCTTTTAACTAAACTGAATTTGATATTAGAACGTGCAAATCATTACTTTTTTCCATTTTAACATTTAGTTTAATTAGTTAGTTAACTAGCTAAGCTATGTCCTATCCTATTCAATTTAACATTTCACTGGCACGAGTGCACAAACCAATCCGATCTGACAATCCTTAGATTATTCCCTACCCATTTAGCTCAGCGTTTCAAATAAATCTGAATCACGAATGGCGAATTAGACACCACTTTTAGGCGACGATTAACTTGAAAATGTGAAACAGTGAAAAGCTTTGCTTTCGAAGTCTAAATCCAATCAAATTATTATTACTAATTTGCAAATGGTACCCTCTTGAACCCATATTCGACTACCGATGGCCGGAAAGACAGGGGTTTGTAAAATTATATCTGGCATGTGTTATCGAAACGTCAGTTTGCTTTTGGATTACTGGCCTTACCTTTTTAGGGTGACCTATTTTTTATATTTTCCTTATTTTGTAAATTAAAGCGGAAGGATACAGATGATAATTTTAACAACAATGGGATAAAAGAACTGGTAAAATACTCAAAATAAGTGTCCTTTATTCTTACGAAGGAGAAATGTCTGGAAATTCTAAGAAAATTAAAAGATCGAAATGGTTTAATGAAATGATTATTAGTTTAATTTCTTAATAATCCTGTGTTTCTGTAGTATGTACAAGTAATATCGATTTTAATTGCATATAATACATCGATACATATAACGATATAAAGCCAAGATTTTTTTATTACAGTTGGAGACTGTTCCTTTATTGAATATTTTAGAGATTGTTTGTAATGAAAATATACCTTGGAAATTGGAGCCATCTTGGAATAACTTGTCTGACGTTCAAGTCGTCGCCATTGTTGGTTGGTTGCTGTTCCAATTTATTTAAATAGTAGTACCTACTTTTCCTTTTTTACTTAGGAGTTCACGTTGCGAATTTTGCATACAGCCGCGCATAGCAGTCGCGCTCAGAACCACTACGCTAATGAGATGGATATTTTCAGTTATATCTTCCGATAACGAAATAATTCGTAAAGCACCATTTCTAAATATTGTACTAAAAGAGTAAGCGAAATTTCAAATAACTTCACTGTGATGGTTAGCTTTTATTAGTTCAGCCTTAGACTTTATTTAGAAAAGTACCCATTCTGTCTGAAAATAAATCCTGCGGTCAAAAATGTTTGAGATTGCCTTTAACCGCAGTCGGACAAAATAATAAGATATATAACATTCAAGATATTTATTTATAAGATAAAATAACATTTAAGTTTTGTGATGTTAATAGGTTTCTTTAGTTGTAACCTATAATAGATATATACCTAATTAAAATATAGTCTATACATAACATATGATAGCTAGCTAAGATCCTTACATGTAAGACTAGATCCAAATAGATGTTGTGTTCGCTCGTGTACTTGAGAGCCAAAGATCGAAAGATGTAAGTTTTGTGATGTTAGATTTTTTTAATATACCTACTTAAACAATACATACCATCACGCCTGTATTCCCCGAAGGGTTAGACAGAGGCGGACACCCACAGTTCGCCGGTATGTTTAGGTCCCATGTAATAGGGGGCGAGCCTATTGCCATTAACCGGGCACAAATTCCTAACTCCGAGCTGCTACTGGGAATTTCATAGAAAAACCCAATAACACTTTGCTCGACCTGGGAATCGAACCCAGGACCTCTAGCGTAGCTAGAGCTAGCGTGCTCGGGACCACTTGGCTAATGAGGCAGTTAAACTTAAACAATACATTATCATTATTAATATATTCAACAAGTTACGGTATTACTATGTTAGTCTTCACACGTATTTAATTTTCGGAACCTGATAGTAATTTAAATTTTTTGATTAATATCTTTGGACGTAATTATTCACTGTACTTTTTCAACTTTGACCCGACTTTAAATTCTAATTAATCTTGAAGGAGAATAATTTATATTGATTGCTTATAAGAGTTATAATAAAAAACTTGGAGCTATAAGAAGTGCCTATGTTTGAGGTCGGCTAAATTAATGATGAAATATTTTTGTTATTTATGGCAATAGGATCGCCCCTTATTACATAGGACCTAAACACTGTGGGTGTACATTAGTACACCTCTGCCTAACCCTTCGGGGAATACAGGCGTGATGCTATTTAAAGCCTCCGATGAAAACCCTAAAGCACACTATAACAGGATCTAATCTTATAACACACACATTAATCTTAATTAATGTGTGTTTCGTTAAGCAAATAAAAACAACGTTAATTTAAAAGATATGACTTGTTTATCGAACCGAATAAACATTATAAATAGCTTAATCTGTATGACATTGTATGATCTTACAAATTACTCAATGTTGTTATAAAATATAAAGGTCGCATAATACCAAACCACATAAGGTTATATGCATTGCAGTTTTTGCTCAGTTTAGTTGAGATAATTAAGCATTTATTTAGTTTTAAAAAACTTGCTTTTAAATTTAAGTTTATATCGAACGAGGGATAATTATTTAAATTAAGTCGATTGATTGAGTTTGATAAATTCAATACGATTTTGCTTCTAATTCATTATAATAGTATTTAAATTTAAATATTTTTTTATAAAGATTACTAGCAATGTGGTTCGCACATTACTAGTATTCCTGTTAACCCCTCGTGCTAAGCTAAATGCTTGTGTTACGAGTGGGTTCACGTCGGTAGTGCAATGGGTGAGTTTCGAACCGGCAACCACATGATCGCAAGTCCGACGCCCCAGCCATGGCTACCGCCGCTCAACATTATAAATAGCTTAATCTGTATGACATTGTATGATCTCACAAATTACTCAATGTTGTTGTAAAATATAAAGGTCACATAATACCAAACCACATAAGGTTATATGCATTGCAGTTTTTGCTCAGTTTAGTTGAGATAATTAAGCATTTATTTAGTTTTAAAAAACTTGCTTTTACGCTAAAGTTTATATCGAACGGGAACAATAGAGGGATAATTAATAAAATTTAGTCGATTGATTGAGTTTGATAAATTAAATTCTATTTTGCTTCTAATTTATTATAATAGTATTTTTTTTTTATAAAGATTACTAGCAATGTGGTTCGCACATTACTAGTATTCCTGTTAACCCCTCGTGCTAAGCTAAATGCTTGTGTTACGAGTGGGTTCACGTCGGTAGTGCAATGGGTGAGTTTCGAACCGGCACCCACATGATCGCAAGTCCGACGCCGCAGCCATTACGCTACCGGCGCTTCAAAATTAATAAATAATAATTAATTAAAAGTCATATTCCAATTCTACACTTGGCTGGCAGTGAAATTGTTACAATAATAAATGACGAAGTCACATAGGGTAGCATACTGAAGTGAGTAGGTATCTCCGATTAACAAACTCCGTTTACGGAAAAACCTCCCATAACGACTCGTTAAATTATAATTATCTGTTCTCAGCAAAAACTGGATAAATGGTACTACTTACACCAACAAAAGTTGCGTTCAATCGGAACTTTGGAAACTCGATATTATCCGAAGGTTCGTAATTGCGGCAACAAGATTAATTTCTATAGAAATTGTTTATAAAATTAGTTGTCCGATGCTTTTCAGGGATCGGATAGCCAGTCACGACGCAATCAAAGTTTTGCGATCCCCTCAGTCTTATCCAAGGCATCGGTGGCAACGGTAATTACCATAGTTAGAGGGG
This sequence comes from Acronicta leporina, assembly GCA_947256265.1. Taxonomy (NCBI): domain Eukaryota; kingdom Metazoa; phylum Arthropoda; class Insecta; order Lepidoptera; family Noctuidae; genus Acronicta; species Acronicta leporina. The sequence continues at coordinate 4,575,190 of OX366516.1, forward strand.
CAATTCCCTTTTCAAATTACCAACGACTGTTGAGTTACGATTACGTAAGAAAACAGCGTGCTATATGACATGATTTTTTCTGATTTTAATACACACGTTACCATGATTACCGTCATCTTCCTTGCCATTTTCAAATTACCTGGGATTACTCCCACCAAGGCAACACCGACTCTAAGGATAAACTGGCTGTTAGGTTTGTCGGTTTCTGACTATCACTACTAGCACTAACGATTGATATAGAGGTCTTGATGAGTTTAGAATGAAGAATGCAGTTAGGAAAATATTGTTTAATCATGTAACTACACGTGCTGATCATAATAAACGAGTATTATGATATCCATGTGATTGTCTGGTGCAACTAGCGCAGCCACATCACATGATATAATAATAATAAATAAATATTCTGCACATTTTACGCAGCAACATCAAGTCCCAATCTAAGCAGAGCTTGTACTATGAGGACTAGACAATGGATATAGTAGGTACTTATATTTTTTTTTGTAATAATATGTATGGGTGTTTCTTATGTATATTATATAATACTTATATAATATACATAAGAAACACCCAGACGAACACGAACACTTATATTCATCACATAAATATTTGTGTCCTGTGGGAATCGAACCTACGGAGTCCGGTACTCTAACCACTAAACCACAGAGACCGATTATGTAAAATTCATTACGCTGTATATAGTACATAAAAGATTAAGAAAGGTGTAGATATGCATACATATAAAAGAAATATTTTTTATTTTACAGATTTTACTTAAAATCTCATTAATTACCTACTTTTTGTCAAGGTCTTCCAAATTTCTCGCTAAACGTGATGATGCCTTTAAAGCTCTATTCAATAAAAAGTAAGCTTTATTCAAATTTTATCTTCGTTCCTAGATATTCGCTGTTTCATTAACATTAAAATTTGGAAGTCACTGCCAAACCCATAAAGATTCATTAACATAAGTCCAGAATTTAAGAAAAGATTCTTTGTTTAATTATTGAAATCACGTCCTCAATTTTTTTAAAGTAAATGCGCATATTGAATCCTGTCTCTGATATGATGATATTAAAAAAATATCTTTTTTTGGTACAACTTATCGTAAATACACAAGAAGGCTATTTGCTTAGTTTAGTGTTGTTTGGCATATTAGTGTTGTTTAAGTTAGTTTTTTTTTATAAATTGAGAAATCCCACTAGGATAAATTTAACTATTAACCATTTTGTTTTTTAATTTCTTCAAAGTGAGACTATATTCGGTTCTTACGCTGAGATTTAAGATCCGATTTACGTGATTCTTCTTTAGTTTGCTGCGGAATAGCTGCAATTTGGTTCCATAAAAAATTAATATAGATTGGCCCGGTAGTTTTCATTTTAATTTTTTTTTTGTTATACGTGGATGATGTATTTAAAAAAACAATTTGGTCCAGTTCTGACAATGGCATCCATGAGAAAACCATATGTCTTAAATTTAAGACAGTTTTCGTCTTGTCGTTATTTCCGTCAACGATCTATCACTCGCCTCTCAAAAAGTTGAAATAAAATAACATTTTAAAAAAGTAAACCGCCTTTAAAATAAAAAATGTTATGTACGAAACAGTTTCGGAGGTTGGTGGTGAAATAAAAGAGTTAATTATATTATTATAATAGAGAGAAAGTTTGTTTGCTTGAACGCGCTAATCTCAGGAACTACTGGTCCGATTTGAAAAAATCTTTCAGTGTTAGATAGCTCATTTATCGAAGAAGGCTATAGGCTATATATCATCACGCTACGCGGCCAAAGTCGCGGGCAGAAGCTAGTTTCTAATAAACTGTTATTGTAATGTCATTTTGGTACAATCATAACCATCAGCAGGATAAGAGGTCGCGCCATCTAAATCTTGGTAGTTTGCTATGTTACTGTCATAATTCAATGGTAGTACGTCACTTCCACGACCGGATGTCAGATTCAGATGTCATTCGAGAATATGACAACTCCATCTTCGACCCACGATGTTGTGGATTGAACCAGGCAAGTCAAGGCAAGTCATATCAGTCATAAATATGAATTTAATTACATCCGCAATATCAGCTAGCGTTTTCTCCCATGTGTAAACATTACACTACACTACAGTACCTACTGTAGTCATTGTTATTACAGCACGTTACAAAGTTGTTGCTTGATTAATGCTAGACATTACTTAAAATATTCATGGTTTGCGTAACGTGTTCCTCACACAAAATTACTTTAACTAGTGTAACTAGAAGGCAATCAAACAGAAGTCGTAGTTAGTATGAATTTTGCTTTTTTTGGAACCTAAACAACGCCAGCATCCCCGAAGCTTTAAACAGAGGCGTACTGATGTATTTTACCTACACCAGTTGGCTGACATGTGTTTTTTTTTAATATTGGCCATTTTTTTTAAATTGTTAGAGCAACGTTAGTAAGACGGTAAGAGTTGTACTTAAAAAAGCCCAACGGTTGCTAAAATCAGATAATTCACTCTACACGTGCATAAAAATGATGACATGTCACACCAAAAGTAATCAAACGTTATTACAAATATTGCCCTGCCCAATGGTAAGACGGTAGATGGGTTAATAATTGGATATACCTATAGTCAAAGGTTAATAATGACATATAGCATACATTAATGTTGCGCTGCCTAAAAACTGCCTAAAAACTGCTTCATTAGCCAAGCCAACGAGCGCGACTGCTACGGTAGAGGTCCTGGGTTCGATTCCCAGGTCGAGCAAAGTTTTATTGGGTTTTTCTATGAAATTCTCAGTAGCAGCTCGGATTTAGGAATTTGTGCCCGGTTAATGGCAATAGGCTCGCCCCCTATTACATGGGACCTAAACATACCGGCGAACTGTGGGTGTATATTAGTACGCCTCTGCCTAACCCTTCGGGGAATACAGGCGTGATGGTATTAATGTTGCGTTCCAAACAAGAAATCGCAAAAATAGATTTAATTTCAACAAAAATATCAAATACTTATATATTAATAGGTTAAAACACTTGAAAATAAGTTAAGTAGCAAACAAAAAGCGTTCAGCGACCACAGCTCCATACAAATTCAATAGAGGCGAAAACTATGTAATTTTCTAAGTGAACACAGCGGCAACGTGCTTACCGAGCTCCACCAAGCTTTATTAAATTTAGACTGAACGAAATTCTGGAGAGATGCTACCGTTAGCCGAGTGTAAGCGATTAGCGGGGTTGATATTGTAAAATAGCTTTCCTTAGTAGGATCTAGTTGATCCTTAGTTGGACGGATGACCTGGTGAATGTCGCTGGGAGTCGTTGGATGCAGGCGACATACAACCGGTCCTTGTGGAAGTCTTTAGGGGAGGCCTTTGTTCAGCAGTGGACTTCTTTTGGCTGAGATGATGAGTAGGATCTAATGATTCGCCTGAATAGACTTTATAGCAGCCATCCATAAATGATGTCACATCTTATGTAAGGAGAAGAGAGATAATGGAGAAGTGTAACATTGTGTGACAAAGGGTAGGAGGAGGAAAAGATGAGGGCAACCGCAGCCTGTGTATAAAAAGATGTATCAATGTAAAAGAGGCAAAGAATTATGTTAGAATCGTAGCAAGTAGCGGTCTTTAGTTTCTGCCCACCCCTGTGGGAGAGACTAGTCCGAGTGTGTGTATGTAACTTATAAGGTAAGTTTAGGCGGGAAAATGAAAAGTGCACATTGTCGATTTTATATTATTTTTCAAAACTTGAATTTCTCCGAAGTTTAATGTGTAATTATGGTGGATAATTAACCATTAAATGTTCGTGTACGTGTGAAGGTGTAGGCAAATGATATAAAATTGAAAATCGTGACTTTTTGGGTTCACTCCTAAACTCCATCGAAGCCTCAATAAAGTTTCTACCGTTATATTGGGGCAACTCAACAACTTATACTTGACACTGGCGAACACCAAGTGTGGTGCCATATTACAATCCCAAGCAATCCCATAATGGGAAATATTATTTGATTACTTTATTACTTGACACTGGCAAATACACAAAAAGCGTGGCGCCATAATTAAAAAAAAAAAAACTTATAATGTGACTTTTCTGCCACCTTCTACTATGTATTTTCTTATAAATTAAAGAAAAAACTTTTGCTGTAGAATCCAAAAACTGAAACCCACGCGACCGGAGTCGTGGGGAGAAAATAAGAAATAATGTGTGTAGGTAATTATTTCTGAAAATACCAAAGACTCCTAAAGAATAAATTCCACGCGGACGAAGTCGCGGGCAATGGCTAGTTTTTTAATATAATATACATTCTATTATTTCCACGCGGACGAAGTCGCGGGCAAAAGCTAGTAGTCGTATATATGTAAGTGAGTGTAAACGACGGGAGATAATAGTGGGGCGTGTTTCTTATGTTAGCACTTACACTTTTATGCAGGACGTGTTCTGTGTTTAAGTGTGCTTTTGGCCAGATTAATTTATTTATTGGTGTGCTTTTAATTTTGCCGCAGTGTGCGTGTGTGAGTGTCGTTGTTTGCACATATTTGGCGCCAGCACTAAACTTGCAACTTTTAACGTCTTAGTAAGCTCATCAAAACCACTCAAAGTTTTTTAAATACCCAAAAGGATTGAATAAGATTTTCGAAATACCCCACTAAAACTACAGTTATAATACAACATCCGTCGGGACTGCCATTGACAATTTAAAAAAATATGGAGTCATACTCATATTTAAAAAACTGTTATTCACCTCGTAGAACTAAATGCAGCAACCAAAGAATCTCTTCTTTTTGGCGGAATACCCAGGAATTGCGTCGCAGAGGTTTGATGGCAGGCGCTTCGTGTAAAATACTAATATTCAGCCGCGACGACTTCTTAGTTAGGGATAATGAGGCAAAACACCATAGGTACTAAGTTCATCTTTTTCACAGTGGAAGAGCCATGCTTCGGCACGAATAGGCTGGCTCGACCGGAGTGATACCATGACCTCACAGAAAACCGGCGTGAAACAACGCTTACGTTGTGTTTCGCCGAGTGAGTAAGGATACTGGAGGCCCATACCCTTTTAAAAGGTGAGTAACGCACTTGTGACTCTTCCCTCTGGTGTTGCAGGTGTCCATGGGCGGTGGTAATCGCTTACCATCTGGTGACCCGTCTGCTCGTTTGCTTCCCTATTCCTTAAAAAAAATTACGTTTATTTATTCAGTGTGACCAACTTAGAAAGCCCAGTTAACGCTACAAAGTTTTCTTATAGTGTCTTAGAAAGAAAGAAAGAAAATTTGTTTTCGCCCATATCGACGCACAAGAATTATCTTAAGCATTGCCGCTCTCTATAAAACTTAGCCCCAAGTTAAACAGATGTATGTACGGATCTATTAGGGAAGTATTATCTCGGCAACATGACGGCAATACATTTGGTGACGTTTCATTTAAGAAATAAATAGCAACCCTACGTGTTACGCATGCGACGACGGTAAAGGAAGATAAGTGTGTAGTATCAGGAGTGACGTGTTTCAGTGCCAGGATCATCTAGCGTTCAATGTTTCACTGAATAAACCCTGGAAATATGTGTATGTATTGTGTTATGGACCACACAGGAGTATAGATACATAAAAGAACAAGTGCGAGTGAGGCTCGTGCATAGAGGTATCCGTACTTTGTGTGTAGATAAATCGCACATCACGGGAATCGAGTCTAAAAACAGTATACATCTTTTCTACTATTATAAAATAGTAAAAAAGCTGATTCTGTACATATGAGATGAGATGAGATGGAGATATTAAAAAAAAGTGGGTTAGGGTATTTAAATATGACCGAATCAAAAAATATGATTTAAAAAAATTCTTGTCTGTTACGGGTAGGGATGGGCGGAGGATAAATACTCGGAAGATAATAACTCTAGTATTTATCCGAAATGGATATATACTCGTTTTACCTCATTTTTATCGGATATTTACTCAAAATGATGGATATTTATTTTTTTCCGCTACGGATGGTTATATAAAGTAAATTTGTTGTTTATTATTGGTATTTTGGCCTCAAAACACTAAATTATTACATTATTTAATTCTGATGTCAAAACGAAGCAACGTGCTTCTCACCGCAACCTAATCCTTGCGACCTTTTTACGGTTTCTTTTGTTTTGCTTATCTATTCCTCGCCTCCCACGCCGCATGCACCCGGGCACAACTATATTATTATACTCTTTGACCCGGGCAGTGCCCAGGTTTGCGTCATAAAGAGTGCACGTGTGTAAGTATTCGTTGTTTATTTTTTAACGAGCAAAAATTTGTTGTCAATATAGTATTTTTTTAATTATTCAAGTACCTAATGCACAAATGTATAATTATATCTAACCTTGACAGTGATTGACAAAAATATTCATAATTAAGTAAAATAATTCTTATTATGGCTTTTGTTATTGTTAATGTGATTAATAAAGTACGGTACAAATCTATATTAATTCAAATTTTCATATTAAATCCTTTTGTTTGTAAAATGTCAAAATTTACATTATATAATGTAACGAAAAATTGAGATAGTATTTATCCACTGTTTTGGATAAATACTCAAGTAAAAACGGATATTTAATATGAGTATTTATCCGGATAAATTCCCACACTAGTTACGGGTTGGCACAAAAACTATTGAATAGATTTTAATTTTGTTATCACTGTTATTTAGTAGTTAGAGAGTATATTATGTTCCAACTTAAAAACTGGTGAACTGCTTATCTCAATTAATTGAACGGATTCTGAGATACAGCTTAACCTATACAAAGAAGAGATAATCACTGTTGGTTTTTGATTAAATTATTTTTGGGATCCATTTTTAATCCTATTATTATAGCTTCACATGGGCGAAGCCGCGGGCAAAAGCTGGTCACATTAAAAAGTTCTTGAACACTATGAAACTATCGAACATTGCTCTTACGAGAAGAGTTTGGTTAACTAACTAAAATTCTAACATTCAATATTATTTACAATGTTGCAGTATTTCCAAAGAGTAGTGGATAGAACTTTGTTTATTTGATCAGTATTATACAGTGACAGTTACAACTCTCAAAATTTAAACTAACTCTAAGGCCCACTTGCACCAAATTCTTAAATGTGTTTAAGTCATACACAATTTTTCATAGATATTTCGTGTTTAAATACAATTTAAACACATTTAAGAAGTTGGTGCAACTGGGCCTAAGTTTCTGTAGACCTTGGTTTAGTTAAAAACGATTTCTGTGCATTATGCTTATTTATTAAAAAACCACTTCACTTATTTGAAATGTTTTTAAGTGAAACAAAACACGTTACATTACTTATAAACTATACTAGTATTAGATTGGATTAGGTTTTTGCATATTTTAATTGTATCGACATAAATATAATTTCGATAGGTACCTAAAATTAAAATATGCAAAACCCTAATCCAATTTAATACCTACTAACATTATGCTAAGATCTCATCCAAACTAATAAAACAAAAGGAATATTTATCTTAACGTCTCCTTTAATAACACCTGAGCAGGGAACCAAGTTTAATTACTTTTAAACTTTCTTTAATTAATTAAATGAATTTGCATAATGCGGTCCGGTAGCTTTCAACTACGTAGATTAGGGCGTCAACTTGTGACTTTACGGAATATAATAAGCATTACTTTGTTGTTATGAAACAATGAGTTTTGTCACCTAGCTCAATTACTTTTCTGAAAACCCACAGGAAAACACGTAGCTAAATAAAAACAGACCTACAATTTTAATTTAAAAACAAAAATGCTTATGTATCGAGGGTGAATTTACACGTACCTTAGTAATTCGTTCACTTTAGCACTTCGTTATTCAGTGTTACGTTCTTTTAGCCCAATTCAACTTTGTTAGAGCGTTAAACGATGTACTCGTATAGGTATAGGTATATAAACGCCTACTTTAGCTGTTCGTTCAAGCAGATCAAAAGCCTTTAGCAGAAGCACCATCATCATCAGCATATACTAGTTCACTGCTGGACGTAGGCTTCCCTCAATGTGCACCATTTCGCCCTGTCCTCGGATTGTCACATCAAGCTTTCGCCAGCAACCGTTCGCAAAGCATCACTCCATCTTGCATTTAACAGAATAGGATGTGCGTTTAGATTCGTGTCCGTTAATCTCTACTATTTAATCTTTCTTTAATTTCTCTAATCATCGCATCTATCATAAAATGCAAAAAATCAAAAAAAATATGGCGTCCCTTATCTCGTGTCGAAACATAATCATGAATTTTTCTTCAGTCTGAAATTCATGTTATGTCTTACTTCCATCTTTTATATACAATTTTGGCGAACTTTTACAGTTGTTATTATGCCATACATAGGTTTTACAAGACCGTTAATCATTAACTCGCTGTGTATATTATTTTGTAAATTTGGTTCATGTTTATTGAAGTGCCTCATTAGCCAAGTGGTCCTGAGCGCGACTGCTACGCTAGAGGTCCTGGGTTCGATTCCCAGGTCGAGCAAAGTGTTATTGGGTTTTTCTATGAAATTTCCAGTAGCAGCTCGGAGTTGGGAATTTGTGCCCGGTTAATGGCAATTGGCTCGCCCCCTATTACATGGGACCTAAACATACCGTCGAACTGTGGGTGTACATTAGTACGCCTCTGCCTAACCCTTCGGGGAATACAGGCGTGATGGTATGTTATGTATGTTTATTGAAGTGATAATATTAAAATTATAGCTGTATTATTATTTTAAAGTGCTAGTTACAGTTTAATAGCTGCTTTCATCAAATTTAAGTGCCATTAAATACATCCCATAAAAAAACTGTCGTCACTTAGGTACCTACCTATTTTGTGCCGAAACGAGACGAGATATTATGACGAAAAAAATATATAATAGTGTGGCAGTATAAAGTCGCAAACTGATATCAATAATGCAAGTTGATGATTCCTATAAAAATAAAGAAAAATATTCCTAAATACAAAAATAACCTACGTATTTAATTTGCAAAACTCCTGCTGCCTCCTTTGAATTCCTGTTTATCTACCATAATCGCAAACATAAGTAATACCACATTTATGAATCACAAAGTGACAAGAAGATTTATGATTTTACTTTTTTTTTTTGCAATTTTATCGTGTTGACGTAGATTGATGCAGCCAGGCCCATAAGCGAGATTAAATCGGTTTTTATATTCATATTCGGCCTGTTTTGGCCTATCTTATTTTTGACACCCAGGATTTCTCTATTCACCGGTTATCCAACTTTTGGCCGCTGGAATGGAGTATCGGATTGAATATTGAATCAGTTTTGTCTGTGCCAAAACTAACTAATAAAACGGATTTAAAAGCATTGGATTTACGTCGGTCTGTCTTTCGGTCTATCCGTTTGTCGGTGAGTATATTGCTTTTTGAAGATATATGGACGTATATAAAGTTGACTTTTGAATTAGATAAAAGCTTGCCTATTATAACAATTTCAATTGTAATCATTTGAGTCGTTCATTTTATTGCCTAATCATGTATTCTTATGACATGCTTTAAGACAAAATTGTCTTTTCAAAGCGCTTTACAAAATAATCTTAAACACTTTAAGACTCAAGAGGTCTTTAAAAAGCTTGAAGACAGACTTAATATTTTAAAACGCAGCTTGTTCCAAGCGAGATTAAGTAAACATAAGCTAATGGAGCTTAACTTCGTGACTAAGAAACTCGAGCGCCCTCTAACGAGTGATAATAAACATTAAAATATATTGTTCGCATTCAAATTCGTGTCGCGAACTCGGACGAATGTGCGAATCCAGACATTAGGATAAGTGACGTCATCTACATTTGAAATCGATCCGTTATTGTGTTTAAGCGCAGAAATTTACATTTGTATCGAATTCAATTGAAAATTTGTTCTTTCATTTTGTGTTACTTTCAAAAGCGGTGTATAACGATGCTATGTGGGAGTCAAGTAAATTGAATGTTCTCTTGAATTTAATGTCACGATTGAAGAAAAATAATGCGACAACTGAAACTTAAATTTAGTCACGTCTTCACAAATTGGATAAATTGATCTTTACAATATCTCAACCTATTGTGTTTGTTTTGCCAAGAATATTAATATTATATTATTGTATAGTGTCAACCTAATCGAGAAAAACCTTTATTATAATTACGTATCTAAACTTACATACAATCGCTCACGCCTTTTTCCAATTTCCAGAAACTAAAGACAGCCACTTTACATAGGTAGTTCTTACTCGACTGACCTTTTTAAAGACTTTCCCCAAAACGATCGATGTAGGTATGTCTTTCTAAAAAAGCAGTGGTATCCTAGTGATATGAGACCTTTGACTTGACAGTCGAATGACTGTCAACTCAAAGGTGTGGTGTTCGAATCTAAGGCACGCACGTCTGAATTTTCGCAACCATGTGCGTATTAATAAATAATTAATTATCACATGCTTAATTAAACGTAAAGGTTAAGGAAAACATAGTGAGGAATCCTGCACGCCTGAGAGATTTTCCCAAAGACATGTACCTTAAGTTTGCCAACCCGCAGCAGGCTAGCTTGGTGGACTATAGCCTAACCCTTCCCTCTCTGGGAGAGATCCGTGCCTAGCAGTGGGACAGTATAAACATACGTTGATGATGATGTCTAAATCATCTCCTTCTGGTCCTTCCACTGATATTCTCCTTTTACATCCCGTGTGTTAGTTATCTTTCATCCATTTTCTTTGACAAACTGTGGCTCTAAACAACCAGTTATATACTAGTTTAAAAAATACATAAGCAACAAATGTGAAAAACAAACAAGGTACAAATACTTATTTCATAAATGGTTTCGATCTACTGAGACTACCACTACTTCCAAACCAAACACTTCTTCACCCACTAAAAGTGTAGAATCCTGATCTCTTGTGATATTTACCTTCCCAGTGGTATTTATTAAGGTAAATTTAATTAGATCGTAGTAGGTACCAGTCTACTGTGCCGTCGCGGTTTGTATAGCGGCTTGGTTCTGACAGGGGTAAAATCCCTTAAAACTACTTCAGGGAAATTAGTGCTTTATATAGAACTGTCTAAAATGTTTTGTTTCAGACGTCTTTTAGTCTTGGACACAGCCCTCGATTTACGAAAGTTAACTGGATAAGCTAGTACCTCAGATTAAGTATAATCTAAGGTATCTAGTACATAATATTTTATTAGCTTTGTGGTTGTTATGTTACTTGTCTATGATTAAAAGGTTTGGTATTGGTCATTAATTTACTTAGTAATATACGGCCATCGTGTTTGCTAAATATAATACTAACGCCATCTATTAACTCAACTGAACTACTGTATACTATTAAGTGAACGATATACGTTAATACTAAAATAAATTAACTTATATTATACACATTCATTATATATAGGTATACACTGACGCCGTTTTACCATTGAGGTAGGCAGAAACTATAGAACGCTACTTACATCTTCTTCTGCATACATCTTTCGCGCGCTCGCCTGCTGGTTGCGAGTAGGTATAACCTACCCATCTAACCTATTTGAAGGATCGCACCGGTGTATTTTTATTACGTCCTCTCCCGTAATCAATAAATAATAATTATATATCGAATAAAATATGATTAAAGTAATTTAAAAAGTTCCTACCACCCTGCTCCCGATGAAAGCCAACCTAGTGTGACTAGTTAATTCAGCGAGGTCGAAGTAGGTAGACCATGGGTCTATGTAAGTGGCGTCATTTTAACACACTTTCTGCCCTGTACTTTTATATATAAATAAATAAATGTTTTATTTGATAAAAAAGAAGTGATTGTAGTTACATGTGCTTATAACATGGTATATGCTATAACATATAAGTTAATGACATTGGTACTTAGCTTGGATTTACAGTCTCAGGGGAGATGTAGCGTGTCCGAGATACAAAAGGCACGGCATGGCATGTGTTACAAACTCGGAAAGTAAATCGATCATTTTGTATGGAAAATTTTGTTGTAATTAAAATGTTGTTCAGTATTAGGCAGGTACCTACTATACCCTCCTTTTGGATTGGGGTGTATACGTCCTGTGCAGTGTATAATAACATGGCTTTTTTAGTAACCGGGTATCTGAAGCATGCAGGGGAAAATTTTAAATCAATACTAGGTAACAACTTATCCGGCGAACTATGGGTGACCATCAGGTGGGCCTATTAAGGATCTTCTCTGGAATCAAATCATATTTAAAACAAAGAGTACCTAAATGCTTAGCAATTTTCAATCATATTAAGATTGTTAAAAGAATCGGAAATATTCCTTCTTTCATTAACATAATAGCCTAAAGTAAGCAAGTTAGTAATAACATAAAGCTGTATGCTTTAGGTTGCAAGCGTATGGTTGGTAATTTGCAAATGTAATACTTTGTAATTAATTCCATCTATACATGTTGTGAATTAATATTCACAAAGCTAGCTTAAACTGGATTAGTCGCAATAGCACAAAGTTATTGCAAGCATCATCGGTATGTAAACTTGGTAGGTATTAATTGTAAATGTTATCAGTACCGCGTTATTGAGCCCTTCAAAACAATATGAATATTCATTGAACAAGACAACTTGAAAGTAAGGTGTGACTTACATACCTAAGCTGCAAATTGGATTAACATCGTGATTAATTTAAAATAGTGTAATTTAGATTAACTATTTATACTTCACTATACTTAGGTAATATTGTGTTAGATTAACACGCTTACGACTTGTATGTATAAGTAAGAGCAAAAAAAGTTTACCAACTACCTTTGTATAGAGAACTTAGACCTCTAATAGAGTATAGAATCTGTTGAAATTGGTATTTGCATGACATGACATATGCATGATAAGCAAATTGTGTAAGAGAAAGGGTATTGAATCAGTAAGAAACTCACCTACAGGGTGCTCGTCCACTTCCTCTGATTGCACGGGTTCGATGTGATGACGTGCGGCGCAGGCGTCATGTTCAATTAAAACGTCACGTTTATTCCAGAGGCACAATCTACGATAGTACATAACACTAAGGGCCACTTGCACCAACTTCATAATTGAATTTAAATTGTATTTAAACACGATTTTTCATACAAATTTTGTGTTTAAATACAATATAAACACATTTAAAGAAGTTGGTGCAAGTGGCCCTTAGTTGGTCGGCAGCGCGGCGTCTTGGGACGCAGTGATCGCCTTCTGCGAAACGATCATCTCGCAGAAGGAAGCTGCGGAACGGGAGAGGGAGAGTGCTAGCACTAACCCGATCCGCAGCCGGCGCACCGGACGTCGGAGGAGGGCCGACAATGCCCTCTTCCAGCCTCCGTGAATGGGTCCGGGGGTGGTAGACGCGGGGACGTCCGCCACACCCCCCTTATAGGACCCGAGGCGGTGGCGCGTAGTGTTCCACGCGCGCCCCTCTAAGGCGATGGGGGGGAGTCAAACGCCTCACTCCCCCCCTCCACAATCAGCGGACGGCGCCCGCTACGGCGGGCCGGCACCAGTCGGGGGCCGCGGAAGATTTGTCTGTTTCCCGTAGCCCCCGACGAAAACGTGCAGGAAGGAACACCGTGTTGTTTTTAGTCGGTAGGTCACCCACTCTGGGTGGAGTCCGACACGCCCCGCCGCCTCCCCGGGCGGCGGAAGTTCATGAGGATTTTCCACACGCACAAAAAAAAAAGAAAAAAAAAGTGGCCCTTAGTGTCGTAACTTCGTTTCCACGTAGGCACAAAGTAATATCCTTATTGCTGACCAGCATAGCTACTGTTGCTATTATGAATAAATTGCTGAAAACAGTCTTCGGCCCTGAATGTTTGAAGTTCTGCTAAACCTAGTAATCATTTATTCCACCTTTGGCTCACGAGATCTAAGGCCCTTATTCCAAAATGCGTAGTAATCCGCTTACTAAACCTTTTTGTCCGTGGGAGGGACGGCTAAGACAACCAAACTACCTCTCCGCACGGTAGGATGACACGTTTGTTATACCTAAAACATTTGGTGGTAGAATGTAATGATCGACCGGGCAAGTCAGCTACTATCCCCACATGAAGACTTGCAAACAATTTTACTGCATTCGGTGTTGTTTACCTTTTTTGCAAAAAGGGTATATAATTGAATCGTGCTCCAACTTCTACCATTTCTTACTATAATAACGGTGAATCATATTGTGATACATAATTATAAAAGAGTCCATTTTAACCTCCATCTTCCATCCAGGATCAACTATCCTCCACTCAGGATCAAGCGCATTCAAGTTAGCGTTTACATTCCTTTATTAATTACTTGTTTTTTTTTTTTCATTTTTATATCAATAAAGTGAGACGAGACTAGAGACTAGGGTGACTCATAATACCTACTTTTACCCACGCGTTTTGAAATAGGGGTAGGTAATCTTAGCAAAATCGGATTAAAACAGTTTGGGGATGGAATAAATTATAAAATAAAGAATTAAAAAATAAATAATATCAATATACCGCGATAAAATCCGTAAAAAGTAGTTTCATTTCAATAAAATAAATAATTTAAATAAATTCTTCTTAAAAATTCTTTATTAAAAGAATTTAAATAAAGACATTGTTCATTTTTATTTATTTTATTGTTTTCGACATTGTTGCGTATGAACCTTTTAAATCTTTATTCAATTCAAGCCTTTCCTGAAATTTTAGCTCGTAGTTTTTCGTCCAGCCCGTTTAGTTGGTTGTTTGTGTTTCTTTGATATATCTATTTATAATTTTTATTTTAAGTCTTACTGTATTTCTGAAATTTTAGCGACCAATCTCCGGTTCAATACACTGAATGTTTAGCTATAGTGCTGAATATCAATTAACAAGAGCAATCAATTATTAATTGTGGTTCATTCATGTAAATCCGCTAGAAGAATGTTGCAAAACAGCATTGAGTAGACAGGGTGATATTAAAATTACCGAACTCGTACTTATAATCGCTTATCACTGAGGTTATACTCATTTTAAGTATACTACATTGTAATATTATCATCATCATACCATCACGCCTGTATTCCCCGAAGGGTTAGGCAGAGGCGTACTAATACACCCACAGTTCGCCGGTATGTTTTAGGTCCCATGTAATAGGGGGCGAGCCTATTGCCATTAACGGGGCACAAATTCCAAACTCCGAGCTGCTACTGGGAATTTCATAGAAAAACCCAATAACACTTTGCTCGACCTGGGAATCGAACCCAGGACCTCTAACGTAGCAGTCGCGCTCAGGACCACTTGGCTGATGAAAGCAGCTTATCACTGTGGTTATACTTATTTTAAGTATACTACACGATAGGTCCTCCTGGGGCCCGAATCTAATTTTTTTTATTAAGGGCTAATAAACAGCTACAACATAGTACATAAACAAAAAATAGAATTTAACATAAAGAACAGGTAATATTGCAGCCCACTAATGATCCACAGATTAACATAAATAATAAATCGAAGGGTGCCACTAGATGAACAATAACATTATGGTAACACTGAAGTAAGTTAGATAACTAATTCTATACTATAGCGCTAGCAGTAATATTAAGCTCTATTTTAAAATGACTTAATACATACTCATAATTCGTAAACATGTTTTCATGACAATAATATTAAATTTAAAATTAGGACAACTTTTTGATAACATTTGATTTAAATTTGGATTTAGAGCATGCAAATATATCTATATCTATGAAATTTAAGTTGTAGGATCTAATGTTTCAATTTTATCAGATTGGTCGTATTATGATGCCATATAATATTGTTACGCCGAGAAGCTATTAGAATGACGTGGATGGGTCACGAAGGTTTTGGATAATTCGTAGAAGCATGTAGAATGTTCGAAAGAAAGTACTCGAATACGTACTCACGTAATAACAATAGATCAAGGTCAGGTTCAAAGGTCAATGCCCGTAAACAATAGACGATCAAGTACCTACTCGCATTTTGTAGGCATTTCGCGATTGTTCGATTCCAGAATCTTCATGACTGATATAAATAGCCGTCGTGAGGGTCGGCTAGGGCAGTTTAGTTTTGGACAAGGTGAAGTGAACATCAAAGTGAAGACAAGTGATTCTCAGTGTGACAGTACAGTGCGACAAGTAATAGTGTAGTGACTTTATTTGTGATTTCTGTTGTGTGTTGTCAAGTTTATTAAAGTATTTGTTTATTTCGGTAAAATTAGCGTTAATTAATTTATCCCGAACCCCAGCTCGTAACATTTGGTGTCAGAAGTGGGATAAATTATGCCGGTTTTGCCAAAGGACGATACGGAAGGTATCCGTACTAGAAGTCAGCGGCAGCAAGAAATGGACCAGAGACGATTTGGAGATTCTCCAGCACTTCCTGCGGGTCATCTACAACCAACAACAGACCCCGTCGCTGGTCCATCTGGAACTTTTTCGGTACCAGCTGTTGATCTAGCGGCCTTAATGGCAATGATGCAGGATCAGGCTCTCCGTCAGGAAGAGCAGGCCCGCCGTCAGGAAGAGCAGGCCCGCCGTCAGGAAGAGCAGGCCCGCCGTCAGGAAGAGCAGGCCCGCCGTCAGGAAGAGCAGGCCCGCCGTCAGGAAGAGCAGGCCCGCCGTCAGGAAGAGCAGGCTCGCTTACTGCGGGAGCAGCTACAGAGTGACAAAGAGGAGCAGGCACGCTTACTACGGGAGCAGCTACAGCAGGACAAAGAGGAGCAGGCACGCTTACTACGGGAGCAGCTACAGCAAGACAAACAGGAGCAGGCCCGCCGTCAAGACGAACAGATGCTCCTCATAAAAGACCTCCACGGGACTCTGGGCAAACAGCTCGGTGCAGTAAAGGAGAAAGTAGAACAGCACGAGACTTGGATTTCCGAAACCAGAGTTGAGATGGCCGATATGAAGAAGGCTCTAGGTGACCTAAAGGCAGGAAAAGGATTTGAGGCTGCTGTGGCTACTGCACCTACGACCTCTTCATTACGCGGATTTAAAGTGCCGCCATTTGACGGAACCTCCTCATGGTCGGCATACAAAATGCAGTTTGAAGCCTTTATGGAGTCAAATGGATGGGACAAAGGCCAGGCTAAGACCGCGCTTACTCTAAGCCTCCGCGATCAGGCTTTGACAGTACTGGAGGCCTTCGGCAAGGAGATGTCCTACGATCAGCTGATTGAGGCATTGGACTCGAGATATGGTGACACCCATCTTGAATACGTGTTCCGTGCACAGCTGAAGGATCGGGTACAGCGTGGTTCAGAGACCCTGCAGCAGTGGGCTGTAGAAGTTGAAAAGCTGGTTCGAAAAGCCTACCAGTCTACACCTGTGCTTATCGACGGAAATCTGGTGCAGGCATTCATCGATGGAATCCGGGACCTGGAAGTCAGAGCTGCTGTGAGGCTTGGGCACCACAAGACATTAAAAGACGCCTTAGCCCATGCCTTAGAAGTGGAGGCAGTCAGACAAGACCATCGGGCTCACCGCATTCGTGAGGTCGTTTTACCGACATGTCACCTCTGTGGGGAGAAGGGCCACTTCCAGGTGGGTTGCCCGAAGCGCAGCGAGGGTCATAGGGTTGGTGCAGCATCACCTAGATGCTACATTTGTGGAGAGAAGGGCCACCTCCGAGCTAATTGTCCAAAGGGAACCTCGTGGCGAGAAAAGACTCAAGGTGATAAAGTAAGGGTGATGAACGTCACCACCGAGGAGCAGCAGGGAAACGAGTAAAAGCCAGGACTGCGGGGCGGGTGCTGGCTAGTGTGGAAGGAGCCCCAAGGATTTCGATCTCACAAGCCCATGACGGGAACAGCCTGATCATCAGAGGCGAAGTCAACAGAACACCCTGTAAGCTGACATTAGATACTGGAGCTTCTCGCACGGTAGTTAATTCCCAGCTGGCACGTCGGGTCCTTGGGGACTACGTCAGTGATCGCGAGTGCATACAATTGGTAACAGCTACTGGCCAGCACATATCCGTCCGAGGCGAGAAGGAGGTGGAATTGAAGTTTGGTAACAGAATATATCGGCATAATGTCATCGTTGCCGATATAGTAGATGATTGCATTCTGGGATTGGACTTTATGCGAAAGCATTGTTGTGAGATCGACATTAATCAAGGAGTGTTGAAGTGTGGTTCGGAAGAAATTTTCATGGAAGGTGCAACAACAGGGAAGGTGTACTGTCTTCCTCCTAAGTCGGAAACAATCGTCCCAGTCGCTCTGCCACAGAATGCCGGGCAGAAAAATCGATGTGTTCTCATAGAGAGGTTGGACGATGACTTACCGTGGAAGATGGCACGAACGTTGGTGAGGGCTAGCAATGTATCAGCAGTACGCATACTCAATCCAGGCGAAAAAGAGAAAGTTATCAAGAAGGGCACATTGATAGGTACTTGCGAAGAAGTAGCTTGGATGCGACGTTGCAGTGATCAGTATACTGATAAGAATAACGTTCGAAATCCAAAGTTTAACGTTGAGACTCTTTTGGAAGACTGTCGAAATGATCTGTCTGATGAAGAAGCGATCAAGGCTAAGAAGATTTTGCTCCAGTACGCTGGTATTTTCTCTTCAAATGATGCCGACATTGGAAAGACAGGACTGGTGTAGCACAAAATTAATACTGGCAACGAGTCACCAATACGTCAGCGACCTAGAAGATTGCCAGTTGCGCGAGAGAAAGAAGTTGAGACCATGATTGAGGGAATGGTGAGGGATGGTGTGATAGAGCCTTCATCTAGCCCATGGTGTTCTCCGGTGGTCCTGGTGAAAAAGAAAGATGGCAGTATGCGCTTTTGCGTGGACTATCGAAGATTGAACGACGTTACTAAGAAAGACAGTTACCCATTGCCAAGGATCGATGACACGCTGGATACCCTGACGGGTATGAAGTGGTTTACAACCCTAGACCTAAAAAGTGGTTACTGGCAAGTGGAAATTGACTCCAATGACAAAGAGAAGACTGCTTTCTCTACGGGAAAGGGTCTGTGGCAGTTTAAAGTCATGCCGTTTGGTTTATGCAATGCTCCTGCTACGTTTGAGAGACTTATGGAACTAGTGCTCACTGGTCTGATTGGAGACGCCTGTCTGGTCTACTTGGATGACATTATCATCGTGGGCCGTACGTTTGATGACCACGTTCAAAACCTCGAACGTGTTCTATCAAAAATCCAAGGAGCCAATTTAAAGTTAAGTCCGAAGAAGTGTTCATTCTTCAAACGTCAATTAAGTTTTCTGGGGCACGTAGTGTCGGAAAAAGGTGTTGAAACGGATCCAGAGAAGATTGTTGCTGTGAAAGACTGGCCAGTTCCGAAGGATAAGACGCAAGTCAGGGCATTTTTGGGTTTGTGCTCGTACTATCGACGGTTTGTGAAGAATTTTTCGGACATTGCGAAGCCTTTACACAAACTGACAGAGGAAAAGACACAGTTCTGCTGGGACGCAAACTGCGAAAGTGCGTTTCGAGAGCTAAAGACACGTTTGTGCAATACACCTATTTTAGGCTACCCTGACACTGAAAATGAATTTATCGTGGACACTGACGCAAGTAACACTGGAATTGGTGGAGTTTTGTCACAGCGAAAAGGAGATCAGGAAGTTGTCATAGCCTACTTCAGTAAATCATTGTCAAAACCGGAAAGAAACTATTGCGTCACGAGGAGAGAACTGCTCGCTATAGTTAAGACGTTGCAACATTTTAGCAAATATTTATTGGGACGGAAGTTTCACCTGCGAACATACCATGCTGCACTGAAGTGGTTATTGCAGTTCAAGAACCCGGAAGGACAAGTAGCGAGGTGGATTGAGCTTCTACAGGAATTCGATTTCGTAATTGAACACCGCAGTGGCAGATCTCACGGTAACGCAGATGCGTTGTCACGAAGACCTTGTCCGGAAATATGCAAGCACTGTTCCAGACAAGAGGCTAAGGAAGCTGTTCCCGTGAGAATGCTGAAAACTGACCTTAGTGACGAATGGAAAGAAACCCTGCAGCAAGCACAGGAGACTGACTCAGATGTTAAACCGATTCTCGACTGGATGAAAGCTGGTGCCTCCAAGCCGAAATGGAGTGATGTTGCGGCATTGAGCAGTCTCAAAAAGTTATTGGGCACAGTGGGACAGTCTGTTGATGCATAACGGTGTCTTGTGCCGGAAATGGGAAAATGCTAAGGGAGACAAGAGTCATCTGCAGATGGTAGTCCCTAAAGCTAAGGTGCCAGATATCCTACGACTATACCATGACGGATGTTCAGGAGGTCATCTAGGAGTAAAAAGGACTTTATTGAAGATTAGAGAGCGTTTCTATTGGATCCACTGTCGGGACGATGTTGAAGACTGGTGTCGTAAATACACTAGCTGTGCAGCTGTAAAAGGGCCCCATACGCGCAGTAGAGGTGCATTGAAAGTCTACAATGTTGGTGCGCCCTGGGAACGAATAGCTCTTGATGTAGCAGGACCATTTCCGGAGAGTGAAGGCGGGAACAAATATTTCATGGTTGTGATGGATTACTTCACAAAGTGGCCGGAAGTGTTCGCCATTCCTAACCAAGAGGCTTCGACGGTCGCAGATAAATTGGTTCATGAAGTCTTCTGTCGTTTTGGAGTACCCTTGGAGATTCACAGTGACCAAGGAAGGAATTTCGAGTCTCAAATATTCCAGGAGACGTGTCGAGTAATGGGTACTCATAAAACCAGAACCACCTCTTACCACCCCCAGTCTGATGGAATGGTTGAACGGTTTAATCAGACCTTAGAGAGATATCTAGCAAAAGTTGTGGGAAGTAGGCAGAGAGATTGGGATAAGCAAATCCAGCCATTCCTTCTATCGTATCGGAGTGCAGTTCACGAAAGTACGACGGTGACACCAGCCTTCGCGAACTTCGGAAGAGAGCTACGGTTGCCTGCAGATCTCATCACTGGTATACCTCCAGATACTCCTCAATGTGTGACTGATTATGCGAAGGACTTGCGAACCAGAATGAATGAGATATATGAGCATGTCAGACAGTCGGGCCAACAAACTTCTGAGAAAATGAAGACGCGTTATGACCGAAAGATGAACAACAGAGGCTTCGATGAGGGCTCACTAGTGTGGCTACATAACCCGGTGCGTAGTAAAGGAAAGTCACCCAAATTACAGGCCAAATGGGACGGCCCCTATCGAGTCGTGACTAAGATCAACGATGTCACCTACAAGATACAGAAAGGAACAAGAGGTGCACCGAAGATCGTTCATGTGGATCGTTTAGCGCGTTATTACGGATCAAATGATGCTCGGGACGAGCATGTCTTAGGAGGGGGCAGTGTTACGCCGAGAAGCTATTAGAATGACGTGGATGGGTCACGAAGGTTCTGGATAATTCGTAGAAGCATGTAGAATATTCGAAAGAAAGTACTCGAATACGTACTCACGTAATAACAATAGATCAAGGTCAGGTTCAAAGGTCAATGCCCGTAAACAATAGACGATCAAGTACCTACTCGCATTTTGTAGGCATTTCGCGATTGTTCGATTCCAGAATCTTCATGACTGATATAAATAGCCGTCGTGAGGGTCGGCTAGGGCAGTTTAGTTTTGGACAAGGTGAAGTGAACATCAAAGTGAAGACAAGTGATTCTCAGTGTGACAGTACAGTGCGACAAGTAATAGTGTAGTGACTTTATTTGTGATTTCTGTTGTGTGTTGTCAAGTTTATTAAAGTATTTGTTTATTTCGGTAAAATTAGCGTTAATTAATTTATCCCGAACCCCAGCTCGTAACAATATTATATAGACTGTAAATACATACATAATTATTTGATAGTAATTCAATAATATTTTTGACAATAAATGCATACTCAGGTCGTTGCACTCTCTAAAGGTAATTTATAGTTTTCTTCGAGGCAACTATAAATTATTTGAAAGGGTTACAGTCGCTGTAACTAATAACAGTGTAACAACACTGATTTAAGACTTGGAAAAACACTAAGCTATTTCGGATAAGAATTATCGTAGCTTTCCAAACTCCGCTCAGCCGTGTCGAATTGTTCAGTTGACCTTCGTCTAAGTTTGCTGAATACATAAGTCGTATATCAAGCCTAAAGATTAATTGCTATAAACTTATTAGTAGGTACTCGTGGTTAAATTGGCAAACTTTTATAATTTCTTTCTAGAAATTATTTATTGGAATTACCATGGGTTATTGACTGTAAGTATATTATTTTCTTCTGATAATATTGGTTTCAACACGGAGAGGATATCACGGATATCAAATATGTAGGATCAGACATACAAGCCTGGTTTCCCATTACGTTTCTAAAGGATCCATCAGACTTACGATGTACCGATGTTATTATTGCAGAAATGGGCGCCGCCTACACCATTCAGCGCGGCAAAGATAACGAGATATTATAACTAGCCGCCAAATACGGAATTGATTTGTATAATATGAATGGTTAGGTCGAGTTGTGTAGTTTTTCTATGAAGTGAATGGGTTTGGTATAGCGGGCTATTTTCCACAACTCCACGACAAAGCTCGTTTTTATCGTGCGGTTTGGAGAGTTTGGAGTTTGCTAAGGAAACTAAAACACACCGGGATCTGTGAATTTACATCAATATACTTCATCCTAATCTTTACGGAGACTGGCGTGATGGTATGCAGGTACCCACATAGTTTTGTGAATTAGAATAATCAATTTATGTAACCTGGCTATAGGAACTGGCGTAATGCAATGAGAGAGGATTTATTAACTGCCATTTACCTACTTGGGTAATTACGGTCTTCCACTTTTAAAAAGTATTCTCATTCTTTCTAAAAGAGCTTTCGAATGTAAAACAGCAGGCGCAAAATTATTGAGGAAATAAAACAACGAAAACATTTGTTGATGGGAAGGATCAGGGAGAAAATATAAATATAACCTAAATCTACCACAAATAAATAATATGATCTACTATAAAAGCACCTACATAACAGCAATACGAGTTTTCAATCACTTACCAGTAGAAATTAAAGAACTGGACGGTAAATCGTTTAAAAATGCTTTAAAAAAATTTCTAACTAAAAATGTGTTTTATAATTTGAACGAATACTTTGTGAATAAATAAGAACATTAATAGATATATTAGTTATTATTATAATTGCTACACCCGATTGGGTAGGCTGTTGAGACTTATTATATTTCATATAACGCCGTTGTTTGTACACAGTTTGAGCAATAAATATCTTTGTCTTTGTCTTTGTAATACACGACGGTGCAGATGAATGAATGAAACTGTGTAAACGAATGATCATGATGCTGAATGAATGTCGGGGATGTTGAACGAAAATCTTATTCCGACGGGATATTTGATGAGTGTTGACAGCCCAAATGGTTCTCAAGTGTTTGCTAGCTTTTTGGAGCATTTTGTCGCAGATCTATTGTCTTCAAACTTTAACAAGTACTGCAATTCTGAAATGGATTAAGAGCGGTCCAAACAAAAAAAAATTGGAGTAGGTACTTTAGTTATGTAGTGCGATTACAATGTATATATGTAGCCTGCGCAAATGTTCCACTGATCAGGATATCATCCTCCGACGGGTTGTTTTGCTCCCTAGATTATGGTCAAGCACAAAATGACTAATGCATGCCTGCCGTCAGGACTGGGTCTACACACAACCAGACAGAATACATAAAGACATGACATTGTATTGTGATTGTGACTCACCTATTTGCTACTCTACGTGCAATGTCTGGATTTTAAAAGGGACTGTGATTCTCCGAGTTTGTGTTAACTTTTCTTCTCAGAGATCGTCGGATAAGAAATGCCGGTGCCATCTAGTTAAATATTATAATACAATGACTTGTAAAAGTGTCCTTAAAAATCGATTTAGAGAAATAAATATTATTTATCATTTACAGAACTTGGCAGAATGTTGATGTAGGTATAAGAAGGAGTGCGGCATGGGAGGAGCCGCGCCGTGCCCTCGTCGCTGAGGTGGGAGACGACCTGTCGCTGCCGGCCGTCGTTCGATCTATGGTCGGCAGCGCGGCGTCTTGGGATGCAGTGATCGCCTTCTGCGAAACAGTCATCTCGCAGAAGGAAGCTGCGGAACGGGAGAGGGAGTGTGTCAGCACTAACCCGATCCGCAGCCGGCGCGCCGGGCGTCGGAGGAGGGCCGACAATGCCCTCTTCCGGCCTCCATAAATGGGTCCGGGGGTGGCGGACGCGGGGACGTCCGCCACGCCCCCCTTATAGGACCCGAGGCGGTGGCGCGTAGTGTTCCACGCGCGCCCCTCTAAGGCGATGGGGGGGAGTCCAACGCCTCACTCTCCCCCTACACTATCAGACGGGACCCGCTGCGGCGGGCCGGCACCAGTCGGGGGCCGCGGACGAATTCTCTGTTTCCCGTAGCCCCCGACGCAAACGTGCAGGAAGGAACACCGTGTGGTTTTTAGTCGGTAGGTCACCCACTCTGGGTGGAGTCCGACATGCCCCGCCGCCTCCCCGGGCGGCGGAAGTCCATGAGGATTTTCCACACGCACAAAAAAAAAAAAAGGTATAAGAAGGATAATTAACATCTTTATTTTGAAAAAATATACGACATAACTGAGTAGATCCAAACATTTCATACTTCATACAGTAAGTAATATGATGTGAAATGTTTTCGTAACCCGAACATAGACAAATCTGATTTAAAAAACATTCAACACAACAGTAACTAGGTCTAACTAGTATTTGCACCCATTTAAATTCAAACAGCCCCTACGAACAAACCTCAGAAACATGCATAAGTAATTAATTCAAAACGTTTTCACCCAGATACCTGAACTAATAAATAATAAAGGGCAACCCACCCTAATTGATACCCCAGAAGTTGTTGAGATGCAAATTCCGACGTTGGGCAGATTACGAAGGTTCAACATTAGGTCGGTTTGGAGACTGACGGTAGTCACTGACCCATCGAAAGTTTGACTATAGCTATCACATCTCTCAACACTTCGGAAGTTGATATTAGAAATGTTGAATTCATGTTTACTTTGACGACTAGTAGTTAGAGGCAATGATGTAGGTACTTGAACTTCGGTATTTGAATTGTAGCAAAGTCAGTCACGTATTTGAGTTTCGTGTTTTCGGGGTCTAAAGCGACGACGACTCAAAGGACCAAAAAATACTTATTTAATAAAAGTATTATATCAGACAGTGATTGATGCTATAGTATAAAAGTGATCGTATCCCGATTTTCTATTGACAGCTTTACAATGGAGAAAAGGAAATGAAAAATACACAACATCAACACACAAAAGTTTTTGCATGCACAAGAGAGATATTTAATACGAGTCTAATTTGCGTTAAATTTATTATTAGCAAGATAATAACAACTCTGAATCCTTCGTGGAATTCGAAGGATTCAGAGTTATTTGTTCAAAACTTAAGTAAACCGCAAATAAATTTATAAAGTTCACAGATCTCGTTTAATATCATCCAGTGTGCTATCTCCTTGCAATAATAACTAACTTTGTAATTACTGAACCATTTTAATGAGATAGGTAAACTTTTTGGTTTATTGCGAAGGTTTAATATGAGATGAGAATTTTGGATTTATGAAAACTACAGTTATAGCGATAGATAGTGTTTGTATTGCAAATTATGTATATAGATTTACTTCTATATATATAAAAGCAAAATACTACTCAAACATTGTTCAAACTTAAAGCCTACAACTAGAAAAAAATCGCGTCGCGTATGAAGTGTCGACATCGCTAAGATCGTGAATCAGAAAGATTATGAAGAAGAAAACTTAGAATCAAGTAGGATGCGAAATAAGGATGTATGCACAAACAACATCAAATAGGTACGTCGGTGATTAATGTGTTTTAAGCATGTTGAATGCAAATTCCAGAAATCACAGCTGGATTACTTTTAAATTAAAAATGAATTTGAATATAATTTATGCAATTGTTTGTATTCAATATACTTACTTTCGATGATTCGATATATTCAATATAATATCAAAATAGGCTAAGACCTGTGAACATTTTCTTAACGCTGCTTAGTAGCGATCTATAAACAAAACTTAACAATAAAATGGCTGTCGAATGGATTCTTTCTCGTGAACAAACATGGAGTCTAATATCGCTAAAAGCCTTCGCTGCGGTCCGCCGTCACGCGCCGAGCACCAAGTTTCAATATTCGTAAAAGGCCACGACTATTTCGATAGCCGATGCCAACTATTTTTCATTTCTATACGCTTCAATTAAAACACCGAGCCAATTTGCCAATATTCTAAAATGATAAGGCTTAGTCCTCAATGTTTTTCAGATCCAAATACTAAAATGGTAATCTTTTGTAAGGATTCCGCTGGCTGTATATACCTACTTGGGTTGGTACATATAGGCAGAATATTTGGGACTGCACGCACTTGTCACATTGCTAGTTTAGCCAACATTATTGTATTCCGGTTTGAAGGGCAATGTAGACATTACTGGATATATGTGACTTAAAAACTATGATCTCAAGAACACAACGCGCTACCGCTACTGCTACTAGTGTTGTTGTTATTATATGTATTCCGCCTGTAGCCTGTGGTTTCATGTAAAACGTCTAGCCAGATCTATTTATTAGCAAAACATACTTTACTGAGCAAATTCGTTAGCGACAAAGCTAACTAAAACTAAGCTAGATCTATTCTTCACCCTCATATTGTAAATTTCAGGACGACACCATTAGGAACAAATATAAAACTTGCTCGAATGCTCGTATAATATTTTATAGAATCATTTATGTGGAGCCCTACTTACAGAAAAATAGGTTTTTTATGCAAAAACATGTATCATACAAAGTCCAAATAAAGGAAAAACACTCCAACAATAAACGCACGCTACTAGCAAGCAGTTCCTTGTTATTGGAGTATATGCAATATTGGTAATAGAGGATCGCGTGCGAACGCCACTTACGCCCATGCCCTTGACAGCAGCAATCACACATCAATGTCGACGGGCGCACTGATTACACTCAATTTTTTTCCGCTCCGTGCACATAATTGCCAACCAGAAAATATGTAGAACTGTGGGCTAACGTCAGCCTGTTATCGTATTACCATAAAGCATTTAGGTGACAAAAGGCATAATCGTTACAAGACGCAAAAAGCAAAAGTAAACTATGATACTAAGTAATTTTATTGGTTTGCGTAAAGGCTTAATTAAAACACATAAAAGTTCAAAATCACGTCAAAGTACTAATTGCTCCTTTCCTTTGCTAATATTTAAACAAGTAAAACAATTGGCTTGAGCGCCGCGCCGCGCCCCTGTGCGATTATCTATTTATTTTCCTGAAAACAAGAACGTCAAGTTCAGCATAAATGTACTTGTCTTTATTTTATTTCTTTCTTTCTAAGTAAACTATCTAGAGCCGAGACTACCTATTTTTGACTTAAAAATAATTTGCCATTTCTTTTAGTCTTTGCGACCTTGAGGTACTCGTACTTTATAATCTCCACAGTAATATAAATTTTATTTTATAAATGTTAGGTCGTAGATGGTGCGTGGTTATGGACCTTCTGACTTTCTGTTTTTGTGTGCATTATAAAATAAAATGCCATTTGCTTGCGGTTAAAAATATCTAGGGTATTTCATTTAAGAGGAATAGGGTGTATAATTGCATCAGTGTGGAAAAGAGGAACCGTCCATCAGGTAAAAAGGCTTATAATAGACCACGTAGGTAGTGTATAGGTATAGAAAGTATGACATTGTGCGCTATCAATAATGTGCTTATATGCGCTTGTAGTCTGTTTATTATGGTTACCTACTCATCATCTTCCTAGCTTTTTGCCTCCGCAACTGTTACCCCATTTAAAACTTTTTGTGCGTCTGGGTACCACTAAGGATTGTCATTGGTATAACACCCGGGACCAACGGCTGTACTTGTTCTCAGAAGTACGGAGGCGTCTTGATGTGTTAAAGAATGACCCATCCACATAGTGATTGCGGAAACGGCAGCCAACCTTGCAGATCGATTGATTAGCATATTAACCTATTCCTAGCAGCTAACCAAGTTATAAAACACTGTTACATTAATTTATTTATGTATCGGAAAGGTCCAGTTGTACGTATGTTATGTAAGGTACTAGTAATAAGGTGTGAATTGCGTAAAAGTGTGTCTTTTCTGTTTAAATAAAATAAATATAGGTACTTTTATAGTACTTATTAACTCTAACTACTTACACACACAATTTTGTATACTTAGAGACATAAGAAAAATGGAGGAAGGTTCCTAGAAGTAAGGCCCAAATCAGAGTGAAAATTTAAAAATGAAATAATATTTTATTCTATGTAAACAGAATTTTAGTACTGAATAAATTTTCTTCGGTCTGTCAATTCGTACGATTTGTGTGGGACGAGACGCAGCTGGAACTTTCCATATTTTTCTTATATTAGAATTGGTTTTCTTCGAGTGGAAATACATTATTTAAGTGGCATGTCTGATCAAACAAGTTCTTTACTTCTTTGTAACACAATAAAAGCAGTAGGGTTTTCTAATTCTCATGTTATGTTATTGCAGCGAAGTTTTTTTAACGTGGCTTGCGGTAGAAGTTAACTCGGAGAGATCGTATTGTAATGAAAAAGAGTTAAGTAGTAGGCGTAAGGCGTTTCGCATATTTTCGTAGATCGCCATACTAGTTTTTCTTTGCTAAGAGTGTTTATTTCGAGTTTTCTCTGGTTGCTGATTACGAAAATGACATTAATTATGAAATACACGATGGCTGCAATTATTTTCCTCATAAAATAAAATTGATGAAAGTGTCAATTTCGAAATCCATTTAATTTGAAATCCAAGATAGCAGGCATTATTTTTGAAATTAAATTGGCATGGGGTTAATTTCGAGGGTTTCCAACGTGCTGATTACGAAAATGACATGCTTTTGCAATCTAACATGGTGGACATTAGGTATGATTTACCTATAGCAAATTTCAAAGAAACGAGAATTTTCTATCTTCATCATTTTTGATCTGCTTATGATTTATTCAATAGTTACCTACAATATAGGCTATTTATTTAACAAAATAGGTCATATCAAAGCATTATTTAATATTTAATGCTGCTCTTAAAAGTCTTTTATAATCGCCACGTAAATTGAGAAGCGCCTTTTTGTGTTTTCATCAAAGCTGTATTTGCAGAAGCCTAATAATAATTTTAAGGCGTTCAAAAGGAATTTCTTAACTATATTTCCATTTATTCATCCACTTTAATCTTAAAATAGAAGTAGCTACAGAATGTTAAAATCATGCCTAATAAACTGAATAAAGATTGTTGTATTACAAAAATCAGCGCCATCCCGAACTGATGCATGGTTGGATTTAATTCATTATATTCGTGTACAGATTTCATTTGCGAGCTCGACAGTTTTAAGCAGGGTTAGGCAGAGACATACTCATGGGTGTACAATTGTACATTAGTACTTATGCCTTTAATAATATGCCTCACATTCGCCGTTAATATTTAGGTTTCATGTAAGGGGACGGACCTATTGCCACTAACCGAGCACATATCCCAAACTACGAGCTGCTGCTGAGAATTTCATAGAAAAACCCAAGAACACTGCTCGACCTGGGAATCGAACCCAAGACCGCGTATTGGACCACTATACTATACTGTCGGTCAGTCTGCTGATGAGCTGATGAAGTAGTAATACAACATAACATTTTATTAACAAACTAGCTGACCTGGCGAACTACGTACCGCATCAGAAAATCATTTTTTTCATATTTACTCACCTTTTAAACCTTCCCTGGACTTCTACAAATATTTCAAAACCAAAATCGAGTTTTAACGAGACTAACGAACAGCAATTGATTTTTTATATATATAGATATACACTCACGCCACTTGCTAACGTTTTTACATTTCTTTTGCTATGTCCACAGACACACGTTCCGATTGTGACTCGCAAAGTTGTTCTATTATACACTGTGTTAAAAAAACCCTATCCGGTCCTAAAGGGGTATACATACAGGTTTCTCAATCATATCACCAAAAAAAAATCGAAAGTGAAAGTAAACGTATAAATGGAGTTTCAAGGTCGTCGTGCCCAAATTGCGACAATTACCTCAAAATGCAGCAAATTTCGAAAATGTTATAAAACCATCATAGGCCTTATTATGTTTAGCACCCAGGGACGGTGTCACGATTTCAGTTTCCGCGTTTCTTCTTTCTTATTTTTTTTACTTGAAAAGTGAAAACAATTATATAAATAGAACTGGATATCGGTACCCAACAATACCTTCAAGGGTCGTACAGGGTTTCCTTACCCCATTGTATAATACCGCGCACATTGGCAAGAAACGAATTTATAACAAACCTAATTACTTACATATTCCGTAACGAAGTTCCACTTATAGCTTGTGGAGTTTGCCATTAAGTCCAACAGTAAGTACATAGACTTGCGTAGTGTTTGCTTTCTGGCTCAATTTTCAGCGAAGGGGACATATAGATACTTTATAAGTATTAGCTACTTAATACAATGAAAGTTAAAGATTGTTATGATATTAAAATATATTACTTAAAAGCAAAGAGCTTCGTGTGGGGGGTTTTTTTAATGTTTCGAGAAAAATTGTTATCTCGAAACATTAAAAAAAATAATGTTATCAAAATTTTCTTTAACATAACAGAAAGAGAAATGGAGATAAAATGTGTATGCTACCTTTTTGTAATATATATTTCGTGCTTTAAAATAAAAATGATTTTCTAATAAAACTAAGTTAAAAAGTTTTTTTTAATGTTGCCCCAAACTAGAATTTTCTCCTGTATCGTGGATACAATCATAAATTCTTACATACACAAACTTCCAGATCCAGAACAAGTACCTGTAGATCATCCATATATTTGCTCCGTGTGGGGATCGAACCCGCAACACATGGCGCAGAAGTCGATCGCTCAGCCGCTACGCCAGACGTGTCGTCGAATTCCTATAGATACCAAATTTCTTAAAGACCTACTACCCCATGTCAACAATTTTTCAGAGAAAGGTCATACAAAGTATGACCTTTCTCTTTCTTACGTCACGTAGTTTCCCTTTTGTTGCAAAAAATTTGAGTGACCACAGAGCGTCTATAAAGCCGTATTAAATAAACACTCAAAATCTTATACTAGTTGACCCAATTAATGATAATTATTACCATAACTGTAAATTCTTCTTTTGAAAACATTATAACGAGTCAATGGCGTATCAGAATCAGAATCAGAATGGTTTTATTTGTAAACATAGGTCAAATTACAACAGAGTGTGAGGTGTTAAAGATAGGTAGATCCTCTATGCTTTGCCCAGAGGCGTACAAATATACTTTACATTGTCAATTTTTAGCGTAGCACCTATAATATCGGTTTTATCTCATACTTTGCTATTATTAGCCGTCACCTCGGCGCAAACAATAGGCCCATACTGAATAACGATTCAGCGCACAGAACATTTAATCTTATTAAAACAGCAAGTCATAATTATAGCCTCTAGCTTTAATACTTTGTGCAGTAGTACCCGAATCCCTCTGGTAACCGCAACACATGTTCTAGAATCTAAATCATCCAAAATTTTGTACGCGCTGCCCACTTTAGTCATTAACAAAGTTTGGAGTTTACTATGTGTATGAAATTTGTACTGGCCAATTAGCTATTAGGGGGCAAAGTTGGCTCCAAATTATGAAGAGCCCTAGGGATGATAAGAAAATATACAAGGTCATAAATTTGACCCTAACTTTATAATGTTCTGTTACTTTTTGATTAGTTATTCGAAACATCTGGTTTGTCATAATATACAATCGTACGAACAGGTATGTCCAAAGTCCATACAATCTTTAGAATACCCACACTCGAAATAAATGTAAGTGGAACACACAAATATTAGTCTTGGGTGGAATTTGAGTCGACGACTCGAGGCGCTATGGTAGTGGTGAGGTAACCACCTTGATGCGAGATAACAACCAACGCGCAGTCCCTCGTTCCTATTTGTATGGGCTTATTTGTATAAAACAACGATAGATTTTATAACAGAACAGTAGGTTCATCGGTAACGGGCGAACGCTACGATTTTATATATATAGCCTATGTGTTGTTCTGATGTATGAGCTTTATTGTAAATATATATTGTAAAGATTGTGACAAACTCGCACGTTTATAATATTAAGCAGGATTTAGAATACTTACACTAACTTAGAATACCAGCGCTACATTAACTCTAGCGAATCATCAGCTGAGATAGACTATATACTATTCGCCTTACAACTCTCCCACAAAAGCCATTGTAGCGACATCTATCGTGCTACAATGGCAGTTTCAAGTTTCAAGTTTGAAAGAAAGAAAGAAAGAAACGTGTTTATTTTGTTCTCACATCTTGAGCGGTACAAAAGAACATGTTACAAATAAAATAAAAAAGGAAAAATACAACAACAATAACAATTTTTTAATATACTATTTTGTGAGAACAAAAAATTACCATAGCTCAGCATATGCCACATCATAGCAATAATGACGCAGCGCTGGTATTCTGCTAGGCCCTTGAGCGACCACACGGGTATCGGACAGCTAGGTATCCTTAGATACATACAATAAATATAATAAATATAAAAAAGTAGATACAAAACAGAATTATGCTAAAAGTCTTAGCGTCTATGCCATAAGATTAATAATAAAAAAAAGAAAATTGATATTATGACATTGACAATTTGACAGCTGACGTAAAATAAGCGCGGGGTTCTCATCAGTTCAAAATTCAAACAATGCATTTCTAGGAATTGTAGGTGAGATTAGATTCATTATGTTTTAATATTATGAGTTTATTTTGTGACTATACTGTTATTCATTATTGTTTGTGTGCTGTGTTAATATGTTTGAATGCAATAAGCTCGTGCCG
This sequence comes from Acronicta leporina, assembly GCA_947256265.1. NCBI lineage: Eukaryota > Metazoa > Arthropoda > Insecta > Lepidoptera > Noctuidae > Acronicta > Acronicta leporina. The sequence goes on from OX366516.1 coordinate 4,607,905, forward strand.
TGATACTATTTGTGTGCTATAAAGTTTGAGTTGAATTGATTTTGTATTTTTGTGATTTTTATTTCATTTTGGGACGCGACATACCTATATTTTGTAAAAGCTATAGAAACAAACAGACACAAAATCGACCGCTAGAATGACAACCGCCTGGCTTTTAAGTGCATATCAATGGTAAGTTTATTTCTCTTGTTTTTGTATAGTTAGTAGGTGTTCTTTATAACGTTTATTAAAGCAAGCAACTGAGTTTGCAACGCAAGTTGCATAAATACAACCGCCCGACATCAAACGTTGGGCCGCGGCCCGCCAAGCAAAACACCCGCCTGGACGTAGGAGGTCTCCCTTTGGTTGGAGGGGCAACACACACCTCGCTCCTCCACAGCCATTATAATTTTGTTTTATAATCACAAGTTACTTTCTTGACGTTACGTAGAAATTAAATAATTTTCATATACTAGCCTAAGTCCGGTTTCTGACCACATACCTCCAGCAGCCTGTTTCCAAAATCCCTCACAAACTGAGAATAAAATAAATAGCGTACACTTACACTTCCGAACCGTCCTTTATCACGCCAACCTAAAAGTATCACACAACATCGGAATATAGAAAAGAAAAACTGCGTGACCCTCGCCAGTTTCTATAAATTCTAGCGGGGCTGCGGAGGTGTGATTGGCAGAGAGAAATGACCGCAGCCCCGTTGGGCGAAGAATGAATTACATTGCCGATTTTTCTGACGAAAACCTTTGGAGCCCACGTAGGCACCGCCTAAAATATTGTTTCTTGTATTGGGAATTTGCCCCTGGGAACAGGGAAATAGATAGCTCGTTTGAATTTAAACTGCGGAATATATTTTTATATGAAATACAGTGCTTTAGTTGAAATCAATGTTAAAGTTTAATTTCTATGGTTAGCTCAATAGGTTATGTATTTGAAGGATGGAAATATCATCATCCTTCGAGCTTTTTCCCAACTATGATAGGGTCGGCTTCCAGTCTATGCAGATGCGGCTGAATAGCAGCTTTTTGCACGAAGCGACTGCCATCAAACTTCTATAACCATATCTCTGGGCAATACCGATATTCGAAGGATTGACTGGTTGTCAAGCTTTTTTGGGCTTCTGATTTCCTGCCACTAACAATTGACTGACGTCTTTACGTGCTCTCTGAGGCGCGGAGGGGTCCCGATGTCTTAGAAACTACACCACCCACACACTGACCACGGCGAGCACAGCTTAACCTTGCAGTTCAGTTGATCAGCTTACTTATTACTTAGCCACGAGCCCCTGAAGAATGGAAATATACTTGAGCTTAATGATTACATCAATCTCGACGAATTAAGGAAAATTGAAGACAAAATTTTTCATGTGGGAGAGCCATGCTTCGGCACGAATGGGCCGGCTCGACCGGAGTGATACCACGGCCTCACAGAAAACCGGCGTGAAACAACGCTTGCGTTGTGTTTCGCCGAGTGAGTGAAGTTACCGGAGGCCCAATCTTGCGACTCCTCTGGTGTTGCGGGTGTCCATGGGCGGTGGTTATCGCTTACCATCAGGTGATCCGTCTGCTCGTTTGCCCCCCTATCCCATTAAAAAAATACAAAATATTTCAGTTTCATGGTAACACCATCAACCTGTAAAATGTAGGTAGATATATGAGATGTAACCTAGCAACTTCCAATGTAACTCAATAAATATGGAGTCTCTTTATACACGCGTGTTAATCGTGAAATTGGACGTGTTAATACATAATGGGGTAACGTAAAGAGATTATCCCGTATCACTTACTTAAACCCTTTGAGCTTTTACAACCCTGCTCCGTTACCTATGATGTTAATCAACATGGAAGCTACTATCATATGGTTGGGAGACTTTTTGGGTAAGTTTGTTTATAAATGTTTGAGTAATGAAAGTAATTACAGTAAAAAGATCTAAATAATGATCGAGGTTACATTTATATTTAATATAGCTTCTGCCCGCGACTTCGTCCTCCTATCCCAAAAAACCTGCCTTCTCCTTTGACGACGGTTTAAACAGAATCAATTTTCTAAATCTGCGTTATTTCTTAAAGACGATGTAAACGGTTGTGATGAAAACAGACCCAATTCGGTGTTAATTTGACCTCCTATCAGTTTGGCACATTCGCAAGTCCCATTCAGAGAGGCGAAGACCAATTACTGTAGTAATTGGAATAGGTAGCGCTTTAGTTGAACATTGTTGGGCCACCCAACAAATATTATCGTTTTCGATTCAATTATGTTATACAATGTAGGCATTGGTGTTTGGAGTTGAATGATAGCAGACACGAGGTGTAGGTACTTAAGGGTCCGGCGGAGCTTGAATTACCCACAAGAACTGTTTATAAAGTTCTGTTATTATTTGGAATGAAATACCGTTAATCTAGCCATAACCATTTCGTGTAGTTACTACTCCTTCACTGGAAATAAGCGACCGGAAAATTGGACCAAATTTGGTAAAGTTATCAAGAATTTAAACAAAACAAAAGAAAAAAGTTGTACAAAGGCGGACTTGATGCCTTTAGGCATTCTCTCCCAGTCGACCTTAGGGTGACATACATGGCTTACATTTATTTCCAGTGAAGTATTTTGCATGAAATGGTAGAGCAAGAACCTAGATTAACGGTATCGGAATCCGAGTAATAATGTAGTTTGATTAAATTGTGTTTGTATTACGATTTATTTTGGTGTTACGTTTGTATTGGAAATTCTGTCCGCCGGACTCTTAAATGATCTTGGTTCCAAAAAAATTTATATTTGACGCTAGACATACTTGACGATATATATTAATAACCATTTATTCGTAAGGTGTTTTTAGGACCAAACGAAATTAAATATAGAGATATCGAATTAAGACACGAATAAAATTGGTAAGAGGTAAGAGCACGCAAATGTTTACTATAATTATATATTCATTTAGACATACTTACACTCTCGCATTTTCCTCATAGGGGTAGCGCGAATGAAAAAAACCGCAACCCTTAACAAAAAATTCTAATTCTCTGGCTTTTCAGATTGATATCCTATGCATCTCGTTTATACTGATACAACTTCACATTTCCCTATTTAGCTGACCCGTTTCGCATCTATAGCCAATACATATAAAACGACTGACAATTCAGAATGTTTATTCATGAAAGTTGCAATATAGCTAATCTATGCAAAATCCAGGTCACAAAGCATGTTTGTCAGAGCTAGGTGAGATTCAGCTTCAAACACCATTTACAATTCAGATCTCACCTTCCGACTGGACAATAAGAGTAAAAAGTCTCCGTGGACCCGCCACGTCGCGTCACCGTCGCCGCGTCGGTCTGCAAACAACTAAGTCTTGCGGCAGGAATGCAAAGATTGTGCAAGTTCGTTAGCACGCTGGTAGCAGACGGGGTTAAATAAATTCTACGAAGAATTTAATTTAGTTGAGTACTAGAAGGAAATATATATCTGCATTTTTTAATCTAAAAATGCATTCTCTATAGTTCTTAAAAGCGTGAACGAGTGTATTGCATATCTGATTTTTATTCAAAGGTTCAGTTCAGTTATTTTGCGGGAATACGATGACTTCTTAGTAGATTATTAATTATAATCTACTAAGAAGTCATAGTAATAAAAGTTCGTCATATATTATAAAAAAATATATTAGTGCTATAAGAACGGGGTTGTGCTTACATGTTCTAAGTCCTCATCGCATTGTCTGCTCATAATTTGGAAATGTTGTAGGTACCTAAAGTTCACGCGAGTCTTACAACAATTCATTAATACCACTTAAAACATTTCATGCATAATTGCTTGTCAAGACCCAAAAGCCCAGTGCCAATACATTGTAACAGTTAAAAAGTTATCACATCTCATGTAGAGCCAAGCCCTGAATTCTACTAATCTTAGTCAAAACGTGTGGCTTACTTATAGTATCATAACTACATTTTATCCCCAGAATTCTTTTGTATTACTTAACTCGATACAATGAGGGTTCAAAACTAGAACGAAGATTCGAGAAAAAATGGGTCTGCTTCCTCTACCTCTTCTTGGCGGACACTGCCGTTCCCCAAAAACATAACGTTTCCTTAATAAAAATAACACATATAACGGAGATAAGGTTCAATCAAAATTGTAAAAGAATAAGAAATAAAATATTACAACTACTTATATATAATTCAGGTTGATGTTATGCCGAGCAGCAGCAAGCCCAGTTTATATTCATAACGCGCTGCCACGCGTCATGAATACTGAGGCAGGCTGATCAGAGATTTTGTAACACGCCATATTTTACATAAATAGGCTTCGTGGGAGACACGGGGAGCTTTCGCGTGAATTAATTCTTGCGAATGCTGAGCAATCATGTTGTGGGAAAATTATTACCTACGCAGGCTAGATTGTCGTGCACATGAGGAGCTTAGGCCTCTGCCTAACTACTCCAGAATGTGCGCTACTGCTCCGACCAGATCTTCTCTCCAGAAGGGGATCTCTCCCTCCAGAAGTAATTTAATAAATGGTCGCAGACTAGAGCGGCTGAACGGGAGAGATAAATTTATACCTCTCTTTATTCTTAGTAGATATACCAAGTTCCAGGGTTTGAGCAATTTGTTTGGATTAGTTGTTCGCGTATAGTCGCTTAGATTCAGTATTTAGGATGTCACTTACGATCGTCTTCCTTATTTTTCGAAAAATAAGGAAGACGATTGCTTTAATCATCGTAAGTGACATAAATGTTGTGTTGTTGAGTGAAAAGTACCTACTGCAAAACTCACTAAGCACCGGTAATTATGTATGCCTACAAACAACTAAACACTCATATATTATGCTGTTTATCCATCTAGGATTCTAGGTACTTAGGCTTTGGAAGCTAGTGTACTACATTCCAGTGTTGCTAAACATTGGGGTTCTATTTAGGCCTCGATAAAAGCTTTCAACGAATGCCTTGAAAAGGTATTAGCGGACTGTATTAACTTAACACCTTAAGCCGTATAAGTAACATTGCCTTTATTTTCGCAGAACATTTATTTATAATGAAACAAATACAGGAAAGTGTTTATTTAACAGTGAACGTTGCTTTTGTGTTTTATGGAATACTTTATCATATTAAAATATCATAATAACATACCATCATGCCTGTATTCCCCGAAGGGTTAGGCAGAGGCGTACTAATCTACACCCACAGTTCGATGGTATGTTTTAGGTCCCATGTAATAGGGGACGAGCCTATTGCCATTTGCCAACCGCGCACAAATTCCTAACTTCGAGCTGCTACTGGGAATTTCATAGAAAAACCCAATAACACTTTGCTCGACCTGGGAATCGAACCCAGGACCTCTAGCGTAGCAGTCGCGCTCAGGACCACTTGGCTAATGAGACAAAATATCATAATGCTAGTTCAATTCCTAGGCCGAGCAAATTATTATTAAGTTTTTCACCGTGTAACACGTTATTAAATAACAATGATATCCTAGATACACCCTAGTCGAATTCCAGGCTTCTTAGCAGCCAAGGAAGCATCTCTCAGAGATTTTCTCGACGGCATGTGAAGTAAATTCATACTAGACATAATGAAAAAGAAATGAACAAAAAATAAATTAAAAACAAAATGTAATGTTTTAGTATTTTCTTTTTTTTATACATAAAACAGAGTCGGGTATCATGTGTTACACCATTTATAACTCAAGAGCTGTTGGAGTCTTTCACTAATATATTTTCAAGCATATCTCTGTATAAGCACTGAGGTACTTAATTAAAGAACTTCGGCACAATGGAAAGAAAAAGAAGACATTATTTATTGAATTCCGAAAATTTAATTAAAAAATAGAGGAAAGGGCGGAAGCATTTGCCTTTTGGCATTAATGAATGCCTTTTGCCTAATCTTGTCGTCGTCTGACTGAACGTAGTGAAGATTAGATGATTCAATTAGATCCGTTAATACGCTCCATTTAATGCTATATTTCTGTATTAGGCAAGAAATCGACAGACCCTGATTTATATTATTATCGTGATAGTTAACCTAAAGGAAATGAATACCGGGGTACGGATAAAAGTATCAATAGCCATTATATATTAGTAGGTATAAGGTAACCTATGTTTTTTTATATGCACAGAAATCGTATTTTTAAAATGATATCCTATGTCGTCATAACATACCATCACCTGTAATCTCAAAGGGTTAGGCAGAGGTGTACTAATATACATCCATAGTGCGCTGGTATGTTTAAGTTCCATGTAATAGGGGGCGAGCTCGTTCCTATACCCGGCACGAAATCTACCGATCAGATTTTGACAAATGATAATGTGGATTGATTCGTCTTTACAGCGAGAGTATCGTAGAAATTAAAGCAATAACCGGGGAACCGAACTTTACACGATTTTAACATATCTATTAGAAAGGTGACACAGCAACAGTTTTTTTTCAGGCTTTCAGTTGTTTTTTTCCTAGTCGGGTTTTAGTTATTTTCGGTTTTGTGATTATTTTAAAACAAGCCGTTAAGTAAATAACTTATATTTTCTGGTCCAGAGGTGAACCAAAATGAATGAAACTAGCAACCTGACAGCCTCGGGAATAGGTTAAACAGTCGAGGCAGATCAAGAAGGCGAAGTCGGAACTATAAGAAATTAGGACTGAGGTTACAAGGAAAAAATAATACAACATTCTGTAGATATCGATACACATAACTTTATAGGGTATATATACTGATTTAGTATTTAGTATGATTTATAGACTATATTTAGAGTTAGTGTAACCTACTCTCCACTTCATAAGGTTCAGTATTGGTTTACAAAAAATATCTGAAGCAACCACATGGAACGGATTAATGACCTATATCATTGAAAATAAAATTATAAGGTGGGTTTATGTAATTGACGAGCAACAGAGTTGTTTTCGGTGGGGGTCCAACCCATTCCAATTTAAAGTTTTCTATCATTCGCGCCACTAATATTTCTACTTCTAATTGAGCGAAGCGACGACCTGGAAATAAAGGAAAAACGGAAATCAAAACCAACTTTGATAATAAGGGTAAATAAGTAAACAGACTTTGATTGGGCGTACATAGCCATTCACAAAAGAGCTTACGTGTACAGCGTACCTACACAGTAATAACTCAAAGATATGCAGTTTTTGCTATCGTTGGATAAATCAGAGATTCTTTCATATGTAAACCCATAGTTCGCCGGTATGTTTAAGTCCCACGTAGGGGGTGAGCCTATTGCCAGTAACTAGGCACAAATCCCAAACTACTGAGAATTTCATAGAAAGCCAGGACCTCTAGCGTAGCAGTCGCGTTTGGGACCACTACTACTACACACTAATGAAGATTTTTTTGTTTTTATAACCCTTAAAACAAAAAGACACCTCCAATTTTAGCGCGTAAATTCAAATATTTTCTCCCTACAAAATACTTATCAATACATTTAATGTTCTAAAAATGTTTGAATACCGATGCAACTACGGACTCCGAAGCCGAAGGGTGCGTACGTGAACGGATGAGCATTGCCGTAGTAAAGTGGATCATCTTTATGGACCAGCCACCTCTCCGGGATGTACTCTTGAGGCCTGGGGAAATTTTCTTCTAACAGCGACATGTCTTGGTGAGCAAATATAATATTTACCTAAAATAAAAGGAATTCACAAAATGAGTAGCGACTGCCAGGTTGAGAAAAAAATACCCAGGGATATTTTTATTATGAAAATTAAGAAGGATGTGATGCATGTAGATAGAATGGGTGAACGGAGATTGACGAAACGAATATACACGGCGAGTATGGATGGAAGAGTTGGAATAGGCCGACCTTGACGAACGTACCACAACCAAATTGAAGCCGTTCTCAAAAAAGGTCAGGTTATGAGCAACCTAAATCGACGATCATGCATGAGGAGGTTAATGAAGCGAAAGTAGTGTGCCAGGATCGTAGCATGTGGAAATACCACTGAAGGAAAGCCCTTTACCAATATACACTCATAATTTTGATTGCATTCATGGTAACCGAGTCAATTGTAGCTGCAAACCGATTCAGAGAGTAAATTGTGTGACCTACCTTGGGGTCAAAGTTGACGAGCATTTCTCGTGGACAGAACATATAAATTTCTTGTGCAATAAACTAAGAATTATTTTAAGTAAATTTTACCACCTAAGTTATCGAGTTCCTGCTGTTACTCTAAGAGTATTGTACACATGTATGGTGGAGTCTGTAATGGATTATGCTCTTGATTGCTATGGGCTTACATTCAAAACTTACATGGAAAAATTAGAAAATATACAAGTTAGATTCTTAAAACTATTAGTACATAAAAATACTAAAAATAAATATAAAAACGATTATTATAAACTATTTAAAATCTGTAAAGTCCTACCAGTTAGACTTAAGCATAAATACATTCTCGCATCCAATAACCATAGCAAACAGGAGTTTAATTCACGATTGATAACAGTATGCAACAAATACAACACCCGAACGATGTCGTCTGGTAAATATGTGGTACCAAAAGTTAATAATGTGTATGGTGATCGATCATTAAATAAGCGTATCCCTTATTTACTTAACTATTTACCCGACGAAATCCGGGATGAAAAAAATAAAAATAAATTTAAGCGAAGGCTAAAAAAATATCTATTTAGTACACTACCATAATGTTGACTTAAATAACTTACCACTATGTTACTATTAGATACATATATTTTTCTATACTAGTATTTACCTTATAATATGATATCCTACCCATATATACCTATATACACTATATATTATGCTATTATGGACCTAGATATACCCACTACATATTTTATACTTATTAAGCATATACTTATATTCAAATATATAATACTATTTAATATAATTCGAAATAATCAAGTCTATATAACTAATATATACATAACATACATGTATAAATACTTATAATAATTGTAAGTTTTAGTATTAGTAATGATTAGCAAAAGTGATCCAACAGACAAACTAAGTTTTGTTAAGAATAGTTTTGTTGGACACCATGTACTTCATATTAATTATTACCATGTACCTTATTATCTAAATAAATAAATAAATAATAATAATCTATAGTCACTGCCTATCCCTATGGGAGACAGGTGGAACGCAATAGAGTATAATCCTGATGCTAATAACAAGAGTGAAAAGCTATTGTGGCATACTAAAATACTTTACGAACATTTTTAGGTATCTTATAGCCCAGCAGATTGTATTCTTTTGTGGCTAAACGTAAAGTCCCGGGTGTGGCCGGCATTACTCTCAGCGACTCCTTAATACACGCCTTCAGGTAAGATTTTTGTTCCGATTTGAGCATTATCTCCTCTCTTAGTTTATCTTGCTTCTCTGGATTTACCGCCAGATGATAGAGAGTTGTTATTGCTAAGGTTGATACCTGCATGTAAAGAAATATTATCAATTATGTTATGACAAGTATGTATCCCATCAAAACATAAAATGTACAGCTTAAAATTATGGCTATCATACGGTTTTCTGAAAGCCAAATTCCAATCTCTTGTGGTAACAATTTTTGACAAGTCTGGACATCTAAACGCATAGGTGTTCTCCTAACTTTATGGACCCAATTATTTGTTCCCTAGCTAGCCCCTAATTATGTAATAAAACATCTCGACACGTATTTTTTTTAAGAATTATATTGAATGTTCTTGTGTTTTTGTTATTACAAAGCGACTTCTTATTTCAAGATATTTATTTTTGTAAATAGATCTCAGTTTGTTGCTCATAGGTAACAAGTTTGTTGTCGACGTATGACACTGGAGAAAGTGACTTATTACTTAAATTAAATATGTTACATTATTCACTATGTAAAAAAAACCTGTCTGATCAAAACATTTTAATGAAGTTTAAAATTCACGATTGTCGTGTCCAAATTGCGGAACTTACCCCAAAATCTAGCAAATTTTCAAAATGTGATAATATCATCATCGGCTGTAGAATATTTGGCATCCAGGGACGGTGTCACTGTATTACCATTTCGGATTCCCAATTTTATATAAAAACGGTATTTTTTTTGTACAGTGAAAACGGTATTGTAAATAGGAGCGAATCTCGATATCTAACAATACTTTTTACGGAAAGGGGTTTTCTTAACACATTGTTAAGCCTTTGAGCAATGCTTACCGTTTCAAGACCAGCAAATATCATATCAGTGGCCATGACATGGGCCACATTTTCGTCTATTTCCAACAATTTCTCCAAAACCCCCTTCTCAGTATAAGTTTTATTTTGTAACTGTTCTTTTCCTTTCTCGATGAAATATTTTGCTAAACTGAAAAATATTAATATCGTTCTTTGTAAGAATTATGTTGTGAATTTTTTATAAATTAAAAAAGGTTCTGAAATTTGCCTTATTTTGGCATGGTAATGATACTTATTTTTATTTTCTTTGTAGGTGAAGTGTACTCTGTTTCACTCGGGGGAAAGTACACATTATAAACTCGTGTGGTTTGCTCAAAGGCACACTAGTTGTTAGTAATGTGTCACTTTCTGCCCTTGGTAAAAAATCTATATAGGCTAGTTTATGTTTAGAAAAGGAATACAAGCGACTTGTTTAGTTTGTGTTCGCATTTTATTTTAGTCTGAATGTAACTTACTTTTCCACATTATCAATCACCTTCATAGCTTTCCAAAAATACGGCTTTGCGAAGTAACTTACAAAATGTGGCTCGAAATCTAGTTTGTTGATCATAGTTAATCCTTTGTCAATGCACTGTATCAATTGCCATTCGGGAGAATTTCCTGGCAGGTTGGGATCGAAGCAGTTGAGCCGGCAGCCAAGCCCGACGATACCATTAGATTCCAGCGCCCACAAGTTAATTTCATGGTAAAGATCGTTGCGGATCATGTTTTTCTCATCACGTTTTACTTTTAATCTGGAAATAGTTGCTTAGTTATTTTCAGAGGATTCTTGTATTAAAAAAAGAAAATATAAAATGTGTGATTTTTGTTAGCTATTTGCGTCTTTACGTTTCGTATTGTGGAAACATTGAAGTATGTTGAAGTACCTAAAAGTCGATAGTAATCAGTCATATTAAGAGAACATGAGTTTATGTCAATGTCCTTTATTTTATTTTTCTAATAAAAAATTTATATGAATATCTATGTTCATTTAGTTTACGCATTTATGTATCGTGTGCGACATTTTTAAATGAATTAAAATTATGTATTCAGTTAGGTTTCCAACTTTAAAATTACCTTGCGATCATATCCCGTGCAACCTCATCAAGGACTCTTGTGTACAGTTTAATTGTTTTAGGTTTCAACATAACTGAGTTTACTATTGACCGAAAATCTTTCCATAAATCACCATGTCTGAAAAAATTTTTTTTTACCATTACCTAATTTTTTTCTTGGTAAATGCTGTTCACCTTCCTAATTTTAGATACACTATCACCACCTCCACTTCTCACCGCACTGCGTTGTAGTGTTCATTGTATCTCTGTCGTAGCCAGATCTTAAAATTGATCACTTCACGATATGGCCGACCATTTCATGAAATGCTTGTATTTTATCATAAGGCAAATACCCGCTGCGCACATCATGGTACGATCACATGATACGGACATAAATTAATAAATATAATATTCATAGTTTTGTGTGTCTACTAGGTATTTGAATATAATAATATAATCATTACTTTTTAATATATTTAGAGGAATTGAGAAATCCATAAGCCGTATCTTGACGTAACATTTAACTCTTCGGGGACTATGTTACTTAGCACTAGAACGAGATTTTAGGAAATTTTCATGCAGTTGGAAATACGAGATTATAGCGGGTTACACCGCGGGTATCAGCTAGTTTAGTAATAAAATTAAGTATGACTAGGAAGGCCTTTGTCAGTTTCACATAGGTAACTCTAATTACTTTATGATATACATATTAATTTATTACCAACTAAATTTATTTTTAAATTTTCTTGTAGGTGAAGACAAGGAGGGAGTAAGTTCTTTGTAAGGTAATAATATTATGTTCACCTGGAGAAGAGTACGGATTACAATATCATGTGGCTTCAGGCCAACAATCTTCTAAATCAACTTACTCAGTTATAAGGCCGGTGTTATTCACTTTATTCTTTTTGTAGTACTTTCTATAGTATACAAGAGACTCAAATCCTGGACGCACTGGGAGTGGGTTCTCACCTAGTAATACCTGAAAAATAAAAAATAAAACTGGACTAGTAGGTACGAGTCAGACGTACGCACCGAGGCTTCCGTACAAACTAGGTAGGTACTTCATCGTGCATCAATATCATTCATATTACTGAAGAAGCTATGAAACCGCCGAAATCATAATCAACCCATTATATGTCCCACTGCTGGGCACGGGTCTCCTCTCACAATGAGAGGATATGAGTCAAAATATGAGGCATAAATAGCAGCATTTTTTATGAAGGTGACTTGATTTTTAGGGTTCAGTACCTCAAAAGGAAAAAACGGAACCCTTATAGTATCACTTTGTTGTCTGTCTGCCTGTCTGTCACGACCCTTTTTCTCCGAGATGCGTGAAGGTATCAAGATGAAATTCATATCAAATACTCAGGTCTACTGTCCCTTAGAGCTGTGAAAAAAATCAAACTTCTAAGCCAACGCAATCAAAATATACAGCCGTTTATGCTGCAAATTTTCGACACTCACAAGGGAATCAAAACCTACAGGGTACTCCCGTGAATTCAGAATCTTGAAATTTGGTTCGAAGCAACGTCTTATAGCATATATAAAAGAAAAATGTCGAATACCTTAAATTTTTAGTTACATCACATTTTTTTTTATATTTATAAACATATTACTCTTTTCCTCATCAACGCGTAGAGGTATCAAGTTGAAATTCATATCAAATACTTAGGTCTAACTGACTTTAAGCTGTGAAAGAAAAACAAATAAAAATACCATAACTTTTACGTTATATATCTACAGGTTTATACGGAACCCTCGGTGCGCGAGTCCGACTCGCCCTTTTTTTTTACCGGTTTTTTACAGTTCCATGGTATCGTAGACCCAAGTAGGTATTTGTTATTAATTTCAACTTGATACCTCGCGTTTCTAAGGTAAAGGTCTTGACAGAAAGACGGACAACGAAGTGATCCTAAGAGTTCCATTTTTTTCTATTGAGCTATGGCACCGCAAAATATATATCATTGAAATATAGTGTGAAATACATTGTAGGTACCTATTATATTTTATATTCTTTGAGTACACCTATTATTACTGCAAATTATATCGTTGTCGTGTAATGTTATGTTATATTGTTTGTTCGTGACTAATATTTAAACAGTCTCAGCGTGATACAGTGGGTACCTACTCTAGTTCAATTTTGAGGGGTACAGCAGTGCCCCATCCCGCCGTTGCCCTATAGGGCTTAAATTTATTTTGTAGCCCTTCATGTATTGACTAATCCGAAGTTATGAGGATCATTTATAATGGACGAAAAGTTACGAACGTTATCACGCTCTTAAACGGTGAAGGAAAATATCGTGAGGAAACCTGCATTAGGCTAGCTTGGTGAACTACAGCCTAATCCCTCTCATTGTGAGAGGTGACCCGTTCCCAGCACGGACATATAATGGTTTGATTATATTATCAGGGAGACGAGACTGGTCTAGTCTTATTTTAAGGTCGGTTTATATTTTTTTGTAATAAATTGGATAAGGGCAGCGATTGACTTGTAAGTTGTAAAATTTAGGATATCGTATCGCGTTAAAATATTTAGCGAGCCGAGCCGTGTGCTTCGGCTGTCGGTTTTTTAACACCCGACGAAAAACAGGGGGTTATAATAAAAGTTGCTGTATAAAATTTATATCTGTGTCGGTCTGTTGCATCATATCGCCTAACCAAGTGAACCGATCTTAATCTTTTTTTTTGCTTGAAAGGTGTGTTAATTGAGAGTTTTCTTAGCTGTGTGTATGTTTAAAGAAAATCTGCTCGGCCGTTTGAAGATCATCACCTCTTTTCTTGTTGATGAAGCAAGATAAATAAATACCGCAGGTCTGATTGAAATCTTGTCACTTGTCAATGATAGCCTGCAGCATACTCAACCCGCGAGAAGAATTGCTCAACGGTGTATGGCATCTACCTCGTGTTTGGGCTCATGCGATGCGTTATGACGAGCACACAATCATTCAGGTTACTCAAAATGTACAAAATAAGTCGTATTCAAATTTTAGGTTATCAATTAATGCAAGTCAATTGTTACCTTTAAGGTTTTATATCTCAAGGAATAACATTGATTCATACATACCTTAGCGCAGCTTTCAGGATCGTATAAAATTATAGTAGGCACCTTGCCAAGGAACCTTTCAAACCTTACAATGGGTCCATACATTTTATATAGTTTCGTGTTACGCTCAGCGCCTTCGAGGTTGTATAGGTCACCTTTTAAACGGTAAAATCCATTGGTAAATTTCACCTTTACTACATACATACCATCACGCCTGTTTTTTCCCCGAAGGGTTAGGCTGAGGCGTACTAATGTATACCCACAGTTCGCCGGTATGTGTAGGTCCCATGTAATAGGGGGCGAGCCTTTTGCCATTAATCGGGCACAAATTCCAAACTCCGAGCTGTTACTGGGAATTTCATAGAAAAACCCAATAATACTTTGCTCTACCTGGGAATCGAACCCAGGACTTCAAGCGTAGCAGTCGCGCTCAGGAGCACTAGGCTAATGAGGCAGTTTCACCTTTATTAACTAAATAACTACTTCACCGATCTTAAGCGTTTTACCAACTGCGCGTTCCCGTGTACGCATGGTTATAGAGATATCTATTGAACACGCGTACCGATAGGTACGTAGCGTAGTCTCATTGTTCTTTCTTTTTGGAGATCCAAAAAGACCTCATTATCATCCTCAGCCTATATTATAAAAGAATTCTATTTATATTACAATACAGCCTGATAATTTTATAATACTGATGGCACACTGATGGAAGCGGCAGCCACAGCCATAGCTAGCAACACTAGTTGTAACACTAACGCGGAGTCTTATATGCCCAGCAATTTACCCTTTGCACCGGAACATAATATTTTCCCAAATAAATGTAGGACTAGCTCCCCTGGCTCCCCTAACTTAGCAGCAACAAACCGTCTCAAAAATGTCGACACATCGCGCAGTTTCATTCCATACTGCTACTCACCGCCAGGCATGAAATGATGCAGTTGTCCTATGATAGGTAGTGATGAAGGCCCAGGAATCTCTTTCCATGGTTTTAAGTTCCTATCTGACTTTATTGCTGCTGCACTTGCTACTGTTCTGAAAACCATATCAAACCCATTTGAAATCTTAATTTTTTATGAAGATTCTTGAGAACGATGTGACTGGGAATGTGTTGTATCTATGTAGTTTTTACTAGTGTGTGCATCTTTAACTTGTGCATTTTCTGCCCCGAGAATGTACAAATTTGTACCTACTTGCGGTCAATTAAAATAGTAATAAAACTGGTAAGTACTTCTTGCGGGGAAGATATATTTCGTATTATAATTTGACCATTTTAAATTAATATTGATGATAATAGCATTTATACCAGTATAATTTATAAATCATAATGTAAATAAATTCAATGTAGTTGGGTGATGGATCGTTTACGGACATGGGCGGTTATGTACGGTCGGGGCCATAAGTCCAGTAGCACGTCAACGATCGTATTCGCCTGCACGGTACTCCGTGTACACATACATGTGTGAGTGATTGCAATGCAAACATTTACATTTACATTTACGTCAAATAGTATAACTACGAGAAGGTGATAGTGTGTGGAGGCAATACGAGACAAAGATACCAATATACTTTTGTTTTCTTCATATTAGTGTTAGCAGCGAGCAAATCCGGAAGTAAAGCAAGAATTTAGATCGATTGTCATCAGTTCGTGTGGTTAAATGCAGCAATGCATGATTTGGAAACAAGTGCCCGTCGGTTCAAATCCGGGTGGTATTGGCTGGTTCGATTTTGTTATTAATTACTTTTTTTTATTATAAACCACTAATCATTATTTTTTAATATTTAAATGAATATTATTTATAATTATCATAATAAGTTTTATTTATAAATATTATTATATATTTATAAAATTGATACAATAACATTACAAAGGAATCAAATAAAAAGGAATAATATATTTTTTAAATTTTATTTGTTTTTTAATATTTAATTGTTCTAATTTATCTTAATAATTAATTAATTTAATCAACTAATGTTATGTCTCAATGATATTTATAATGTGATTATTTTTTGTTAATTCTGTACTCAATCACTTGAACATATTGTGGTGTTAACCTATAATTAATTGTTAGATACACTTGTTACTTGAAACTCGTAGTTCTATATTTAATATGCATGTATTAGGGATAACAATTGTTGGTTGACCGAATAAATGAATAAATAATATATATATCTATATATATATATTATACATATATATTTACATAATATATTTTAGGTTGAAATAAAATAATATCTAGTAGGTAACATTTAATTATATTAGGTATTATTAAATAAGAAAAAATGTATTCAGTTTGTTGATATAAAAATATTTTTTTCTTTCGCTTTTAACTTTATTGACATTATAGCTTAATTATTCATTTTCTCAAAGAGAAAAGAAGATTGAAGCTTAACGCCAATATTACAATCTTAAACTAACTGTATTACTTTATTAGGACCAGCACATGATCAGGGGTCGTGCTGGCCACGGAATAACTTTGATATCGTCATGGTGACTAAACCACTCTTTTACAACACTGGCACGATGTATCGGACAATTATCTTGAACAAAATTTAGTTCACTAAAATCTTCAGAGGGGTAAACATTAGGCACAGTAGGTAACATTATGTCATTTAAAACTTCGACGTAATTAGAGCTGTTTGTGTTTTTGTGTCAAAAATGTTTTATTAGCTGGTTTCCGATGATGTAAACCTTCAGCATGGAGTGCACGGCGAACAGTTTGCAATGATGTATCAAATTGATCTGCAAATACTCTAGTTGGAATGAAACCATTTGTTTCATATTCTTCCACCATGACACGTCGCTGAGTTGGGTTAATATCTTCCACTTCTTACACGACTCCTCAGACTACCTTCTTCCTCAAACCTCTTAACCCAACGGCTTACAGTATTTCTCTAAAAAACAAAATATTATTACTCACTTGCAACTAGCGATTTATTTACTAGGTAAGAAAATCATACACCACAACTATCATCATAATTATAATCTTTAAAAATAACTTACACATAAGCCGGTTTCAGTTGAAATTTCAGAAATATTAAGCCCATTTTTACGCAAAGCGACAATATTCGCCCTGGCATCAATACTAATATTTGCGCTTGCATCTTGAATAAAGATAATCAAACAACACGCTAATCACAACAATAACACAAACGCTTGTAACAGAGTTCACCAACCAACAACGTCATAACTTCTTTATTCAATCCAGTAACTAAGTAGTTTATTTTGTTTTACACTCACCCTCATCTTTTTTATTTTTTGTAATAACAAGTTACACAACAAACATCTTCTCATCGGGTCTTTAGGTAGATATTCAGAAATCATAATTAAAACACAAAAAGTCAATTTTTACTAGGGTTCGAACGTAGGCTCCATCGAATCTTCATATCTATGGCGCTAACCGCAAAGCCAGATAGACACATACTTTCGCTACTGAAATTAAGTAGCACTATCTTAATACGCCGTTGTGTCATAACAGGTTTGTTACTCAGGCAAATTATCATTATATTGCACTCTTTCTGTCTAGATAATGATGAAAGAGTGCGATATACAAGATCGTGTATGTGTGCAAATTGTTTGTTATAGAAAAAGGTCGCAAGTGCGACTTGTTGTAATGCGATAGATTTGTAAAACTGCTACTGGACTTATGACCCCGACCGTACAATTCTTTAAAAAAAAAAAAAAATTTAGAATTTTACGAATTTATCTGTTTTGGATTTAACGGTAAACTTTATAAAATGAATGAATATGAGGATCTGATTAGATGGCAATAAATAAACATTTCCCCCTTTTTGTGTACTTTATATAATATTTACATTTAATTAATTTCACTTACCTAACAAACTCCTTTTTTAACGACACCAAACTAAACGGCAGCTTCAGCTTTGTCGTGTGCATGTTGGCGTGGGCGATCTCACAATAACAATAATTATACGTTTAATAGTCAATAACTTGATGCATCATTATATTAACCGTAAAAATAGTTACTTAAATTATATACTAGATTTTGCTCGCAGCTCTACTTGCGTAGTTTTTTTTATAATATGTGATACTACATATTATTATAATATGAATAATACCGGCAAAATGTGGGTGTACAATTAGTACGCCTCTGCCTAACCATTCGGGAAATACAGGCGTATTGGTATGCAATGTGTATGTAGTACGTAATGTGTTCGATTTTATATAAGTTTTATGATTGTGGTTATAAAAACTTGAAAGTCATGGGTGACCAACTGACCATGATTTTCAAATTATATTTAAAATACAGTCTGAAAAACACAGTCTTACAGACAAAATATTAGTTTCTCGATCGTATAAGTATGGCGTCATCGTAGGGAAATATTCGAAGAAACGTTCATACTATATTATAAAGTTATAAGACGTAAGCAGGATTTAAATCGGAGTCCTCCGGTTTGATGAACTAATACATTGCTGTTTAATTAATAACTAATACTGTTCGCTCTGGTGTGCGGTCTCTACTCCGTTGTTTAGTTGATATATACTAAAAGCAATTTAGCGCAGTTGATATTTTATTCCTTAATAAATACACATTTAAAAATAATGTACTTAAAATTCTTAAAGATCGGCAGCAGTCATCATAAGTATCACCTATGTACTATTTTATTATCTCTTTTCAGTAATCTTAGTTGCTATTTAATTTGCCCAGCTTACAGTTTTGCGCCTGCTAACAGTTTTGTATATTGAAAATGGTAATCTGTGGAAAATGTTGTGGGTAGTATACATATACTATGCTACATATAATATGCTACTGTTTGTTTTCCCTTATGAAATAAATAAATAAATACATATACAAGATAGACAACTAATTTGCTATCGATCTCTCTGCCCGTGGTTTCGATATTGCCATTCACCGGGAATAAACCGTAACTTCGTAATGCTATTGAGGATGGTTTTTGTTAAAAAGTCCAATAACTCTTTACTAGACCTGGGAATCGAAACCAGGATCTCCAGTGTAGTAGTCGCGCCTTCGACTGAACAGGCAGTTATTTTTTCCATAGTAATATTGTATAAGAGGTAATTAAGTAATGAATATTGATGTAGGTATACTTACATATACTGAATATTTATTCATAAAAACAACTTCATATTTGTTATAGAAAAATTGCTGGCATTGCATTTTTTTTTCAATTTTATTACATACACACTTTTTTAGTGTTTTAGTGGGTGTGTGAGGAGTTAGCCAGTACCTATTGCTTTCACTTGCTACGATCATGGCACATCTCTTCCGCCATTTTTTTTGTAACATTTTCATGCATACGGTGTAGTTCAGAGTTTTGTTCAGAAACGTCTTCATGCATACGATATATAGCGTTAGAACATCGTTCCTCAATCTTTTTAGTTTCGTGACCCATACAAATATAGCGATTACAGTACAAATTTGACCTTTCACAAAGTATTACTATTATTAGTAGGTTTGTACTATTTCATTATTTAACTCCAAGATAACTTTTTAAAATAGGATATTTCGTATACAGATGTATTGCAAGTGCAACCCTCTATAATACGGAATGCGACCCCCAGGTTGAGAAACAACGGTTTAGGATGTTTAAGAAAGGAATAAAAAAGTAATACACTTTTTTTCGAACTTTATGTAATAATTATTGAATTATACGTCCTTGAATATAAAATTAAAATAAAATTAAAATATAAAATTATACGTCCTTGAATATAAAATTAAATGGTCCCTTGATATAGTTAAGAGATGCTTGTGATATTTCCGGCGGGGATCCAAACCATTCCACTTTGAAGTTTTCTATAAGACGGGCCACAAATGTTTCCATTTCCAGTTCAGCTATGCGACGACCTGGTATAACAAAACAGAGTTGACATATTTGGCAACCTCATTTGATCTTTATGAATAAAACAACATATCATCCTCGGATGTTTAAGCAGAAGTGCAGCGCTATAAATCCACTTTTCGCTGGTATGAAACTCGAGATAGATGCTTCTGAGAATTTCAGATAAAACTCAATAGCAATTTGCTTTGACCAAGGAATCGAACCTGGCATCTCATTTTCAGCAGCTGTGCTTGCGACCACTAGGCAATAAGATAGTTTTTTATTCGTAATGGTAACAATATACCTATACAGCTACGGACTCCAAACCCGAAAGGCATATGTGCGAACGGATGCGTATTTCCGTAGTAAAGTGGGTCGTCTTTATTGGTTAACCATCGCTCTGGGATGTACTTTCGAGGCTTGGCGTAATTTTGTTCCATCAATGACATATCTCGATGACCAAATACAACTTGCATCTGAAACATAATGTATAACATATTTATATGTGGCACGTTTATTACGGGTTAATAAAAAGAAACATCTGTTTAGTTTGACTATTCATTACACTCGAGATGTTTTAGTGCTGCCCTCTAGTTCAATAAAATATGCATCACTCTCCTCGGCTTTATCAGAGAAATTAACAAAACTTAACTATATACAATACCATATTCCAACAAGATTATGATATCATATGAAGTGATTTACAAATCGTTTGGCACTTATGAGTACTAATTACTTTACCAATGAAGTATCTAATGGATTGTAAAGTAATTTTTATGTATAATGATATATTATATACCTATATATATAAAATCGAAATTTTCTATTTTTTGTTGAGGAAATAAGTTGATGTTAAGCATACAGGGCGGCCCTGATGCCTAGTAACGCCAACAAGCATCGCTAGCTCGTTGACATCAAGATAACAGTAACGTGTGTGTGTGTGTGTGAGTGGCACCACGAACCACCACTCCAACATCAGAATCCTTAAGATACGTGAACTATTAACAATTATTTACACTTACATCTTTGGGTATCCTATAACCCAATATATTGTACTCCTTTGTTGTCAACCTCATATTCCCTGATACGACCGGCATCATTCTCAGTGATTCCTTGATGCAAGCTTTTAGGTAAGGTCTCCGTTCCGACTTCGATAATATCTCCTCCCGTAATTTGTCCTGTTTCTCTGGATTTACCGCCAGAAGGTAGAGCGTTGCTGTTACAGTATTAGCGGCCTGGACAAAAGATAAACTTAGACAAAATAGAATTTATTATTTTAATGATACATGATAGAGTACCTTGCGTGCAGCGCCAAGATTATTTTTCCCTGGGGAGGATGACTGTTATGTTGGACTCCTATATTGACTAAAACTTTCACCTATGAGTAATAGGTGTAGCCATGGGATTTATAGTACACTTCTACCACAACCCTGACACGTTTTGATGTTCAGCAAGCGGTGAGGCCTACCTCTAATTAAAAAAAATATGATAGTATCAAACGCCGAGCTCTGAGCGTTACTGTCAAATAAATGCAATTATGAGTTTTGTCGCAGGAAAGCGTGGATGTAGTCTATCGATGGATTATTAGTTACTTCAGAGTAATTAAATAAATATTTCGAAGTTATGTTTACCGTATCAACACCGGCGAACAACATATCACTAGCCATAACGTGAGCCACTTCTTCGTTTATTTCTAATAATTTCTCCAATACTCCCTTTTCGTTGTGAATGTTTTTCTTTAACTGTTCCTTCCCTTTCTGGAGGAAGTGTCTTGTTAAGCTAAAATTATACAAAGTATTTGTGGATGATATTTTTGAAAGCAGTATTATTGTAAAATATTTATTATTTTTGTTGAATCTAGATTACTATAAGATGCTAAAAGTGATTTCAATGTTTGTATTGTATTTTTTATGATACTTACTTTTCGTGATGCTCATATAACTTCATAGCTTTTTTGTATGTTGGTGTCGCGAAATATCTCCAAAAGCTTGGCTTAAAGTCCAATTCATTTGCTATTACAAATAGGTCGTGGACGCACTGGATCAACTGCCACTCAGGGGAGTCTGCCGGAAGGCTGGGATCGAAGCAGTTGAGCCGGCAGCCAAGCGCAACAGTGCCAATAGATTCCAGGGCCCACAAGTTCATTTCCTTGTCAAATTCGTTGCGGATCATATTCTTATCATCACGATTTGCTTTCATTCTGAGAATAGTAGGTAGTATTTATTTTTTACGAGTATTTACTAGTAGTTATTTACTAATAAATTACCACTGCACTGCAATAATTTTTATAACATCATCACTTAAAAGGTCTTTATTTGAGTACAAGAACACGTTTTCAAGGTAATTTAACTATTAAACCAAGTCGTACATTATGTCATGCAGTGCAGTGAATAAAGTTAACATAAAATTACCTTTCTACCATATCTTGTGCTACCTCATCGAGTACTGTGGTGTACAATTTAACCGTTTTCGGTTGCAACATAACTGGGTTCACTGTCGAGCGGAAATCTTTCCAGACATCTCCTTGGCTAAAAGAACAAAATCATTGACTTTTGTTAATTGTAAAAAAACACATCCAATGGTGTTGCCATTTTTAGTATTATTTTAATATAGATATTATAACTAATCAAAACTATTGGTGACTAATCACAACAAATAAGTAGTTTATAAAAAAATTACAATGAAATTAACTTACTCAGTGATAAGGCCAGTTGCATTAACTTTAATCCCCTTATTTTCCTTGAAGCCCCTTCTGTAATGTTCTAGAGACGCAAATCCAGGGCGTATGGGAATCCAGTTCTCACTTCGTAATACCTGATAAGAAAATTGACTTTTATGTCATTGTTAGACTTTCTTCATTCATTGTTATATGACCCACCCATAGAAGGTATCATGCAAGGGCAGCACCAGAGGAGTTGCTGATGCGTTGTCGAGCCTTAAGAGTCTCTATGGACTGTAGACTAGGCGGAGGCGAAGATACGAGGAGGTGGATGTCGCTCAGCGCGAGTCGGAACACACATAAAGGTGCTTTATGACAGTCTCCGACATAAAACTGTTCACCCTAATATAACCAGCTAATCAGACCCTAACAGGTCTTACGGTGGTAAGACCTGTTAGGGTCTGATTAGCTGGAGGCGAGAAAATATCGAACTCGGTGGAGTTCGATATTTTCTCGCATCTTACGAGATGCCGATCTGAATGGCGGGGAGGAATTGTATTCTAACCAGGAGGAGTTAGAATACCATTTCTCGTTATGTAGGGCAGTCATTTAAATGGTTTAAACTATTTGGATAGACTTTTTGGAGCGTTTGAGGTTTAGGAGTATTTTAAATCTAACTAATACATCTTTAGCGGTGTTAATGTTTTGGTCTTTTGTTTAGATGTTTTGAAAAAGTATACCATCATTTTGTTTACTTACTTGGGCTGAACTTTCAGGATCACTTAAAAGTATCATGGGAGGCTTGCCAAACAATCCATCAAGTCTGACGATTGGCCCGTACATCTGAAATAATTTCATGGCGCCATCCATTTTCGTGATGTTGCTTATGGCACCTTTAAAATATAGTAAGTCATTATTAATTAA
This sequence comes from Acronicta leporina, assembly GCA_947256265.1. Taxonomy (NCBI): domain Eukaryota; kingdom Metazoa; phylum Arthropoda; class Insecta; order Lepidoptera; family Noctuidae; genus Acronicta; species Acronicta leporina. The sequence continues at coordinate 4,631,492 of OX366516.1, forward strand.
CTTTTTAGACAGTGAAAACGGTCTTCAAGCATCTGAAAACCGAAATACTAGGAATTATGGAAAAACTAGGAAGTACCTATGTTAATAAAAACATCGAAATCACTTCACGATTGCTGAAGATATCGGGTTCCCTTGTGCGTTCTTCTTTGGAATATTGTAGTCCTGTCTGGAGGCCACACTACGCTACTCACAAATTAAGACTAGAACGAATTCAGAAAAGGTTTCTCTGGCATTTGGCATACTCTTCAGGGATAGCAAAAAAGAAACCATCATATGCAACTAGACTATCGCACTTCAAAATGGTTTCATTAGAAAAGCGCAGGAACATAATTGATTGCCTTTTCCTTGTTAAAATCCTCAAAAATAAAATAGATTGTTCTCCCTTATTAAGTAAAATTAAATTCCGAGTGCCTGCCAGGTACCCCCGTGCTCCAATTACTCCACTACATCCACCACTCCGCCGAACAGTCCTCGGCGCCAATTCACCAATCCCGCGGATGTGTAAGCTCCTGAATAGCTGCAGTGATCTGCTCGATATCCACGCTGACTCACTTAGCAAGCTCCACAAAATTATATCTAATAATTTCAGTATGTAGTATTTTTATGTTTTAATCATTTCATTTTATGATTTTCAATCTCAATGGTTGCTGAATCAATAATTAAATAACAATTTTATAATAGTATTTTTTATTGTAATAGGTTAAGTTAGTTTTTACTCCTTAATTCATAGTGTATGCGGTGCCCACCTGTAACTGGTTGTGACACTAGACTTTATAATATTTGCGTTATTTTTATATCTGTAATATAATGTGTGTCAACAATTGTTGGTGAGCCTAATAATTAAATAAATAAATAAACATAAGAACAAGAAATAAAAACAAAAATGCAGACGACTTGAGAACCTCCATCTTTTATAAAGCCGGGTAGTAAAAATAATAATGTTCCTATTGATGGCTTTTGGCTAAAAGTACATATTACTTAGCCAACTGCAACGACGCAGTTTATTCATATCAAGACCCCCATCAGCTGTGGCGGCTGACTTGGGGAGTCCGTCGCCCGATCACACAAGGGCCCCGGTAGGTGTCGCGCGTGTACGGTGCACGCCCGCTTCCGAAAAGGACGTGAGGCCAGGCCTCGGCTTCTGAAAGGATCCAGCCCATGCTGGACCATAGCTTGTCACGGTCGTGGTGCATGTCACGGATCCCATGACCGTGGCTAGAGGGCAAGAGAAGGCAAATACGGTTTTTAGTCGGTATGAGTCCGACCGAGTGTTGTCTTAAACTTTGATGGGTGATGGATGTCTGTTAGCAGCACCTAAGTTATGGTAAAATATACATAGATATTCTTTCGGTAAGACTTGAAGCTGTCCCCAAGAAAAGGCAAGGCTGGTGATGATATTAGTATCAATTATAACGGCTTTATTCGACATAGGACGATAGCTAAGTTAAAAATCAGTAACCAAACACTACTAACCTCCAGGCATGAAATGGTGCAGTTGTCCTATGATGGGCAAAGACGAAGGTCCGGGAATCTCTCTCCATGACTTCAAATTGGCATCTGCGTTGACACTTGCGTTTGTTACTGCTACTGTTCTGTAACCCATGTTTTATAAACGTTAGTACCTTGGTGAGTGATGTATGTAGGTATAAACTAGAGCATTTACTTGTAACAGAACATCGAACTGCTGCTGAAATGTGTCACTTTTTGAGCATGACGCTTGACGCTTTATTTCAACTAGATTCATGGTGGACATTCCGAAAACCGAACAAAAATCTTTAAGTCCCCCCGATTGAAATAATCTTGGTGTCTCTGTGTTTAATCAGGATTGAATTGGTTTCTTTTAGGCAAGCGTGCTCCATCATAGATCGCAGTGTCACTTAACATCAGGAAAACTGGCGAATCTATCAAGAGTAAAATAAAAGATATTTTGTAAACATACACGTTGAATCAAAGCTAAGAGACGCATAATATGCGACCCCACATCCGTTGTTACAATGAAGAGTAGAAACGTAAAATGGAAGGAAATTTTACATGTAGTTACCTAAATTTAACATCAGGAATTCGTAGAAAGAAATTACGCTCTTGCTTGTATCATTTGTAAGAATCCATCGTTGTCCATCATAAAGTATAGAGCAAATGTAATTACACAATTATATGGTACATTTACTTTACAAAATATTTGTAAACGCAGTAATTTGAATCGGGCATATTTTATCTGTACCTACGTAAAATATTTATCAAATTCAGAATAATCAGAGCAACTTTCATTTTAAACATTGCAAACCGGTCACTTTTATTGTGTTGATGTAGACCACTCATGCGCAAATTCCATCGAGGAATTCAGTCCCCTTCCTTAAGTAAGATGTATTTAATGAAATTGGAGATCTACACTCGTGGCTAAGGTAAAAGATGTCAAGATGGTCATCCTATGAAACAAAACTCATGTGCTTCTTAAAATCTTGAATCATTCCATTTAAATTTTATACCATATTAAAATTAATGAATAACAACAGCCAGAAGTTATTGTTATTAACAATTTGTTGTACCTAAACATTGAAGAAACTAAGGTTCCGATGATAGACACAGTAGAGACAAATATACACGTAGATAAAATAAATGTAGTTTAACTTTTCTCTTAAATATTTACTAACATTAGGTAATCGTACCTACACTTCAACTTACCTTAAACATTCTTTATTTAATGACACTAAATTAAACAGCGGTTTCAGCTTTGTCGTCTGCATTTTAATGGTACTGATCACACAATAACACAATCATCCGAGATACTGCTATCTTATCACGTATAATATTATATCAATCACTATTCACAAACTCGTTCCGAAGTACAATAATTCTACAATAATCGATTAACACACATTTTGTTTCGAATTTCAAATAAATATTTAACAACACAGGTTGATACTCAGATCAGTATTTTAGAGAACGGCGTCAAATGAATTGAATCAGATGAAACCACAGACTATACGAAGATCGTATTCATACTGATAGTTGGATCCAGTTATGCGAGACGAGCGTGCGTGTAAACGCTCTTGACCTTCATACTATGTTGGTGTTCATGAATGTCGAAAACACAATCAGTTGATAAATATTAATGATGTCATCGTTGGAATTGTAGACTTATATGGGTATTTCAAAGTCAGTTTTTGTAGTTGTTTTCTGTTCATTAAATAAGTACTCGTATCTTATTGACGTGGAAAATATCGGGTGTTTGTTTATACCTGTATTGTACGATAAATTATAAATATAGGTAATATAACATACCATCACGCCTGTATTCTCCGAAGAGTAAAGCAGAGGTGTACTAATGTAGAGGTGTACTATTGCCATTAACCGGGCACAAATTCCAAACTCCGAGCTGCTACTGAGAAATTCATAGAAAAACCCAATAACACTTTGTTCGACCTGTGAATCGAACCCAGGACCTCTAGCATAGCAGGCTTGCTCAGAACACCTAGGCTAATGAGGCAGTAAAATTATAAATTAGGTTGGTAATTGAACTAAATACGTTAATGCATGTTATACAAATTATTTTAAAAGGATTTTTATTATGGAATTATATGCAATTTATTATTTGTTACTCATGATAAAAATAATAAGCTTAAGTAGGTATGTATTAACATCAGAATTTAAGTGTTACGGCTGGTTTCCTTATCTATTGGTACCACAGTTATAAATTGTTATTTTAATACATTGGTATTAAATAAAAGTTATTTTAATGGTGTTTTTATTAAAACAGTATTTAAGTACAGTCACGTGCATTAATACGAATACACTGTATAGGGATGTAGAGATTGCCGTAAAAAGGCAATATTACTATGGGTTGACCGGTTGGAAAATCAATAAAGAATAAACAATGATTTAAATATAGAAGTATTGTGTTGAAGGGTGAAGTTAATGAAAATAGGTAAAGCATTCGTCACTTGGTTTTCTCCTAAAACAAAAATAATTTTAATTTCTTCGTACATTTTCATTAAAAAGGTCCCCCGTAGAACATTGATACTCCACCCTAATGTTTCAAATATATCAGAATCATAACTGAATTAAATATTTTTCTTATCCAAATATTTTTATAGTACGTTACCTTCTAGGCTTTTCTTTTGCATCATGAGTATATGTTTATAAATTCAAATATCACATGTTTAAAGACCCAGACCCGGAAAGAGTATGTGTGGGCCATAGACAAACATTTGTTTCGTGCGGGGATAAGGCCCTAATCTAATTGTTGCGAAGACTAGATCTATTTTTATTGAATTTCTCTGTACTTTGGTTTACTAATGATCAATTAGCAGACACAATAGAAAATCAATCGTTCCGGCTTGCGGTTTCGGTCTCTTGTTGTTGTTTAATGTCATTTAATATAAGGCCTGTTTTTCCTTGCATTGGCGTCAAGTCAAGTCAAGTGCAAGTCCAAAAACATTTAGTAGTACTCACTTAATATTAAACTTTCAAGTGAAATGTACCTACAATTGAAAGGCAAGAGCTACATGTTCTATGTATAGTAATGAGATATAGCCAAAGACATGCTATACTTGAGATGCTGAATTTTGTAACCACATAGTACCCTGACATGAAGATGTCAGCGTAGTTTACATACACAATTTTCTTATGTAAATTTGCTTTAACTCAATCTTCTCTAATATGTATGTTAAGAAATAAACACTCTAACAATAATTAATCATTATTTTTGAATAATTATTGCATTTATAATAATTATCCAAAAACAATGACAAATTATGGTCATCACTCACGAATGACGGACGTAAATAGGACCATCATTAATTAGGGTAATCCGAAAGTACAAAAATTACTTCCTAAGTAAATATGGCATATTTATTATATCCAGTGTTCGATAGAAAGTTGTGGTAAACTCGCGAAAACTGGAAAGTTGAACATTTACGCCTTGAATTTTATTGGAAGTTCTAAAAACATGCTTGATTTTCAATTCCATTTACAAATTGGCAGATTTGATTTATTTTATTTATCTTTTATTCAGCCTTCTGTGGAAAACATTTAGGAGTAGGTAGAAAAAATATGTAATCCCACAAAAAACATTTTCATGTAAAATGTTGTTACGACGAGACCATACGGCTCACACTGTCAAAAAGTTATCAGATCTCATGTAGAGCCAAACTCTTCACGTCCTAACTCTACAAGCACTAACACCAGAAACTCTACACCTTAATCAAAATATGTGTCTTGGCCATATCACAACATGGGCCACTACTGTGCCCGCAGATTTAATTGTAATTGTGAAGATCTGAATGTTGGTGATTTTCATAATAACATAACATACCATCACGCCTGTATTCCCCGAAGGGTTAGGCAGAGGCGTACTAATGTACACCCACAGTTCGCCGGTATGTTTAGGTCCCATGTAATGGGGGGCGAGCCTATTGCCATTAACCGGACACAAATTCCTAACTCTGAACTGCTACTGGGAATTTCATAGAAACATCCAATAACACTTTGCTCGACCTGGGAATCGAACCCAGGACCTCTAGCGTAGCAGTCGCGCTCAGGACCACTTGGCTAATGAGGCAGTTAGAGAGGTGATTTTCAAACGCTACATAATTGAGAGAAACGTGAATAAATAAAGGTAGGTGTAGGTAATTAATGTTCCAAACATTCAACATTGTTTGAACCTATGTATCTTACATCAGACGTCTAATTTGTACGAGTCCAAACAACTGCCGAACATTATGATTTATGGCTTGTTTTTTGGGGACGGAAATTGAGTTTAAACTTGTTAGAGAGACCGCATTCGCAGGGTACCCCGTGTCAAGCACACTTCGTTAACTAGAAAATTTTATTACACCAAATTCACCCTTATAAATTCATCACGGAGCAAATTATTCGCGCAAGAAATGTTTTCGTGGTGATCCGGGTAAGAAACGTGGTAAAAAGGTTAAGGATGAATTTTAGGGAAATTGCAAAACTTTTTTATAGTATATGAGGATATTGTTGTGTATAGGTAGTATAAATAGGAATTGATCAGTAAAAAATAATCAGTTTAAAGGAAGGTTTATTTTAGGAATACGAAAATAAAATTTCGAGCTGCTACATATAATAATTTAATAGAAAACACCAATAACTTTGTTTGAACTGAGAATCGAACCCAGGACATCTAATGTAGTAGTCGTGCTTGCGCCTAATGAGGCATTTATTGCTTTTAACATTATAGTGTCTAGTTTCACGTTAGTTCATTTGTTTTAGAGACAACGAACACATTAGATAGATAAAATAACATTAATTTTATGTCGGGTGGTTTTATTGGCAATTATCCACGAAACGAAATCTAAATAATGTAAAGATGAAATACAGTGCCAGCCATTTTTTAATTTATTTTTCGCTACTGTGACAACCGTGTAAACAAAACTTTTAAATTAAATCATCTATCACGACAAAATAAATCTAATAATGATAAGAAATATGTAATTGGCGTATAAATCTAATAATAATAAGAAAATTACAATTGTTTTTTAAAAATAAAAATGCCCTTATTTAAAAAAAACAAGAATTGTAGGATTTCTCAAAAAATCTCCTCCCTCTTTACATGCCTTTTTTTTAAGTATGGTTTTGACGATAATATTATGCATAGTTTTCCTTATTTTATTTAATACTAGCTTCTGCCCGCGACTTCGTCCGCGTAGCGTGATGATATATAGCCTATAGCCTTCCTCAATAAATGGGCTATCTAACACTGAAAGAATTTTTCAAATCGGATCAGTAGTTCCTGAGATTAGCGCGTTCAAGTAAACAAACAAACAAACAAACAAACAAACAAACAAACTCTTCAGCTTTATATATTAGTATAGATGTGCACATTATGACGACTCACACTGTATATAAAAGTATTATTATATCATCAGTAATTTCGCATATTAAGAAATTTCAGTACGAGTCGAACCTATATTGCCTTTTGGGTTCTTGTTATTGACCATAAGAATATTTGATTGCGATAGATTTTGTTTACAAGTACTGAATATCAATAAGTGTGTGATAAATTATTTATATATATATAAATCAAGCGGTTTCTTCGTATGAACGATGTTTATTGAAATGGCTAATACAGTGAGCCTAGACCTAGACTAGCCATATTGAAGATTTTGCTGCAAAAATTGTAAATTAAGAACTTTTTATTTTATTTATTTACTAGCTCTGCCCGCGGCTTCGCTCACTTGAAGCTCAAAAACCAACAATGATGATCTCTTCTTTGTATGGGTGTCTGTCTATACATTAGAGAGGTCAAGCTGTATCTCAGGTTCCGTTTAATTATTTGAGATAAGACGTATAAGTTGTAGCACATACTTTCTAACAGTGATAACAAAATTAAAATCAATTCAGTAGTTTTTGCGCCAACCCGTAACAAACAGACAAACAGACAAGAATTAAAAAAATCACATTTTTGGGTTCGGATACGTTTATATACCTTAACCCACTTGTTTTTTTTAAATATCTTCAATGTACAGACACAGCTTTTTTACAATTTTATAATAGGTGAGAAGATATATCTTTGTTTATGGTTCTTAATTTTTGTACCAGGATAACATAGTAGATAAATAGCTCATACTCATATCTAGCAAAAGAGGTCCACTGTTGATGAAGTTCATAGTTGCCTCATTGGTCTAATGGTTGCAAGCGTGTCTGATGAGCGTCTAAAGTTTTATTCCTAGGTTTGATATTGGGTTTTTCGGCTACGAAATTCTCCGAAGCATCTCCGAGCCTGGTTAGTTAGTGGTAATAGGCTGCTCTCGAACAGCAGCAGTTCAAGCTCTTGCCAAGTCTTCAGGAAATAACATACCTATATAATTTTTATTCTTGGCCTACATTGTACCAGGGAAACATAAGTTGTAGGTATTTTTACAACAGTTTAGTTCCCACGTGCCTCAGTCCTAGAAGAAAACGACTCAACTCGCGACGTGCGGAGGCAAAGTTTTTAACGAGCTCTCTCTGATAACAAGTAGAAGTAAACGCCAACTCGCGAAAATGTGACGTAGTTAACACCTTTTCGCTGATTTTTAGGATGCTATTTGAGAACCAGGTTTATGACATCTGTAATGATAAATGTTCTAACTACTTTAATTTCTTTTTATACTCGTTCGTCTCTAGCGTTCGGCCCGCGACATAATTCAGTCATCGTATTGTCTCAACTGTAGATAATATCTCGGCATTGACATCCAATAGAAAATGATGTGTCATAAATAGTAATCGTAGCTGTGATTTATTTCTTTATAGGCATCATCTAAACTTAAATTCTACATTAAGAAGCTCGACGAAATATATCTGTTAATATCTTACTTATCTTAGTTCAGCTAACAAACATCCACACGTATGTACATCATACTCCTGCAAATAAGCTAAGCCAGACTTGAAGAGAGTACTTATATATGAACTCGTGTGGTTTCCTTCTCGAATGTTCGCGCCTCGCTGCACTTAATCCTTGGATCTTAGAGAAAGGACGTTTAATGTTCTGTGGCCATGTGCGGTTACGCTGCACTGAGTGAATTTAAGCTGCCTTGCTGTGCTAATAAGTGCCATTATATAATAAATACTCTGCCTTTTCGTGAAAGATAGGTGTAGTAACTCTCTACACTTCCTATTTTCTAAATTCACTGCATGCGCCGACTGAAAATAATCACCGCTTTGTGGTTTATGGCCAGCAAATGCTGAGGTAGTATTCTTTTGGTATGATTTTTTTATAGAAGAGAGAGACAAGCGAGCTATTGGGTCATGGCAAGTGATCACCGCTTCTCATTGACACCCACAACACCGGACGGGGTGCAAGTGCGCTGCCGGCCTTTAAGAAAAGAGTACGCTCGCTTCTTGAAGGTTTATTATCAAATCAGCATGGTGCTGTCAGTTTTCGATAGAAAATAAATTATTTATCTTTCTAGAGAATTGGCAGTTATTGCCGCTGATATGTGACCTCAGAAATATTGTCATATTATTACTCTGATTACGTGACACACGCACATGTTGCAAGTTTTGCGCACGTAACTTCACTGATGCATTAAGTATATTCGACTGGTCTCCAATTAATTTTCTTAAACGCAACAAAACGTTGACGTGGGAGAGCTATGCTTCGGCACGAGTGGGCCGGTTCGACCGGAGCGATACCATGGCCTCACAAAAAACCGGCGTGAAACAACGCTTACGTTGTGTTTCGCCGAGTGAGTGAGGATACCGGAGGCCCATATTAACAGGCCGGCAGCGCACCTCGCACTCGACTGGTGTTACTAGTCGATCGAGGATCGATCGGGAGGCGATCCGTCTGCTAGTTGGCTCCACCTATCCCATAAAAAAAGTTTATACAGTCACACTACAAAAAGCATCGCTATTATAACGGCGTGTTCATAGAGATTCATAAACAGAATAACACGAGTTTATTTACATTTATTTGTGTACATTTACAAATATTCAGAGCAATTTAATATTATTTAAAGTAGGGCACTCAATTTTCGGCAGTAATTTTAGTGGAAATTGTTTTAATACTGAGTATTTGGCTTGGTGTAATTATAATATTTGATCGTGTGAAGTTCGCTGTCTAATTGTGATCGTAAATTATGCGATCTGGTTTTTTAAATAATAGTGCAATATTAAAATTTTATTGATATGTTTGTTCACGCTAAGTACAAGTTATCGGTACCAGCTATTATTTTTTGGCGATGTTCACATCTGCTTTGACTGGAAGCCGACCCCAACATACCTAGTCGGGAAAATTCTACGAGAATTATGGTGATTTGCTACGAAGGCTAAAACAAAGAAATCTGTTTTTTTATATCAGCTGGCGTTACTATAACATACCATAGAGTACTATAAATATTTACAGAGATAAAGTAACTATTCTTTATTATATAGAGGATAATAAAACATTGAAGGCAACCTATTCGAATTCAGCCAAGGAAGGAGTGAACATTTATTATTAAGTATTTCATTATGACATAAAACTGTAAAAAGTTGTGAGATCTCATGTAGAGCCAAGCCAAGCCTTAAATCTATAAAACCAAATTTGCCTCTCCCAAAAAGTTTGTTATCACCTTAATAAATTGTGTAATTACCTGTAAGGGATGAAACACATTTGCGATTCCCTGGTGACGTATTACTAAGGGATCGGAATGAAATATATGGGTATTTGCACTCTTCCTGTGTGCTTAAGCCTAACCTTAACGAGGGCCGCATGGTGGTACTTATTGATCCCACAGGACATACGGGATCCTTCCCATAATGCCAGCTTTACTTTGTAATCGGTTGTTATATTTTTTATAGTTAATGACTGATAAAATATTCCTTGATTGAGGGCCTAATTCCTGTTATGAAAACTAACGTTTTTTTATAAGTTCAGGTAAACACTATAAATAGACGTAGCGATCAGTCATCAGCAGTATCAGCGATAGTCGGTACAACTTATATAATATCGTTATATTATTCTATTGCTCTACGATACATCTGGGGCCCAAGTCTGCTATTTCGATTGTAATAGAATGGCCGTTCAATGGCGCTAAATAACATAAGAACTGATAGATTTCGTTGACAAAACTGTCTGAAATGAACCGTGAAAACCAATGAATGACGATTTTTACATAATAAAATAGTAGACTTTAGACCAAGCTTAAATGAACAAATCTTCTATTGATCAAAGTTTTGTATGAAAATCTATGTAAGATTAATTTACATTTTCCTAACTCGTATTTCGTCATTCAGTATTCCCAAAATTGTCTATTTATTTTTCTAGTTTCTTTTATTCCTACACTAGATTACGAGGGATATGTATGTATCGTGAAATATTTCAGACAATCCTTGTAGATTTTAAAAAGTACGGTTCACTGGATTTTCTTATTACCATGTTGAAATATGCAGAGATGTATTTTGTTAGACAAGTCTCCGGGGAAATTTGGAAGCTGAACTCGATTTTTTCGATAAAATATACTTAGTTTGTAGGTATTATAATTGGGTTTCGTATAGCAGAGTCTAAATTATAATAAAAAGAGATTTTATTTAATAAGGTGTGTTTATTAATACTTTTTTTTCTTTATGAATGTTATTCGCTACACTTCACTAATTGCTACCACGAGCGTACATGTTTTTATACTAAAAAGTCTAATATCTCTGCATGGGGAGATGGCAGAGTATGTCGGATTCGTACTGACTGAGAATCAAACTTGCATTTTTTCGCCCTATATTCACGCCCATGAGTTTTTTTCACCTAACCTAGTTATTAGTCATAGTAGTCATTGTTAAATAGCCTATCCCCAACTATATCGAGGTCAGATGCAACTGTTTAAGGACTCTACAAACGAACGCGACTTCGTCAGCACTGACTTCATAATTGGGTCCGACCTGAACAAATAGTAGCCTATGTGTTATTATAAACTATAATCTATCTCTGTGCCAAAATTTATTCAGATCCGTTCCACTGTTCTAGCGTGAAACGGTGACAAACATTCATACTATCCTCACAAACGTTTATAATATTGCTAGCTTCTGCCTTATAATATTAGTAGGATTTAAATAGTAAGATTTTATCCTCCAAAGGTATATTATTGAACAATCTTTAAACACAGATGTCGTTAGCTGTTTGCATACCTAACTCTTTTGTTGACTGTACAGGGTATTAAACCTGTATTAACTGATACAGTAGACAATGTTTATCCTATGAGAGAAAACAACTATGAGAGCACACTCCGCGCTGGTGAAGCGGGTTGTAAACAATGCTTGGAGTGTTTACTTAACAAGTGCTTGGTCACGGACGCTATACTTCGGTATCAGCTCGATACACTCCGGTATCGAAGCGATACTTCGCACACCCTCCTTAAAGTTGTTGGTCTAAAGGCTGACTTTTCCATCGCCAGATAACATTATTGCCAGTTTTTCTATACAAAATCTGTCAAACGTCAATTTTATTTCTCATTTAAAATATATCTAAGTAACAATTAAAAAATCAGCCCTATGTGAAACTAAGCGTACACATTGTATAATTAAACTAAGTCGATATATGATGTATTAAGACTTGTACACAAGGTTTACACTATACCGTTTTATAGACATAACATCACGGCCGTATTTCCCGAAGGGTTAGGCAGAGGTGCACTGCTGCACCTATATCAGTTCACTGATACGTTTCAGTTGCCATGTTAAAAAAGGCACAATACCCCGTATGCATTTGCGTTGCCATATACATTTCTCTCAGATACAAGTACACTTCTAGTTTATAGGGCAGGGTTTCAATGGTATTGTATCTAGCTTAAGCCCCTTAGTCTTTGTAACTACTTTACATTGTATTATATGTAAGCTTTACTTTCAATCTATATATACTACTATACTAATATATAAAGCTGAAGAGTTTGTTTGTTTGTTTGTTTGTTTGCTTGAACGCGCTAATCTCAGGAACTACGATTCGATTACGAATACGATACGATACGACTCGATTTGAAAAATTCTTTCAGTTTTAGATAGCAAATTTATCGAGAAAGGCTATAGGCTATATATCATCACGCTAAGACCAATAGGAGCGGAGCACCAATGAAACATGTTTCAAAATCGGGGTTTTTTTCCTTTTGAGAGCTTTCGATGCATGCGCTGCGTAAACGATTAAAGTTTCGCAAAAATTATGTATGACAGAATTGTTCCTCTTTAAAAGTTCTAAAAAAAAGTCCGCGATAGCATATGTCTATCTTTTAAGGTTGGCTCACTATAACCTTTTTTTATGCTAACTTTGTTCTAAAATTCCAAATGCATTATTTGCGAAGGTGTTTTTATAAACATGATATTAATCCTTATCCAAATAAATACGTTATTCATCAGAATTATTTAATTTAAAACAAAATTGCCCTTTACATCATTGGATTTCAATGAATATCTTAGGAGATATCACAGTTTTAAAATAACATCGCAGCAAAATAATGATAAAGTACCGCGCGCGCATTTATGATGTGCAAGGCCTAGGATATATAGCCTATAGCTGTATTGAGGAAGGCCATAGGCTATATATCATCACGCTACGCGGACGAAGTCGCGGGCAGAAGCTAGTATACTAATATATAAAGCTGAAGAGTTTGTTTGTTTGTTTACTTGAACACGCTAATCTCAGGAACTACTGGTCCGATTTGATAAATTCTTGCCGTGTTAGATAGCCCATTTATTGAGGAAGGCTATAGGCTATATATCATCACGCTACGCGTACGAAGTCGCGGGCAGAAGCTAGTAAAGTATAAACCGGGCGAAAATCGAAACTCCAAACTGCTCGGCAGAATTTAATAGAACCCAATAATAATTTGCTCGACTTCGGAATCAACCTCAGGAATTATATGACTCACGAAAGTTAGACTAACAGGATTATGTTACCATGATATAATTTGAGTTGGACAGTGTATCTATTAGAACTAAAAGTCACACAGTAACGTGTCGAGATCATATTATCATTCGCCAAACTAAGCCATACTAATAACGTCAAAACTTTCCGCAAAACAAGCAACTTTGTTACGTTGTTACAGAGTTTTGAGGTCAATGTCGAAATAAGCCTACTTTGCCACGGCTGAATATTTTGCCCTTGAAAAACTGAAACACTGTCTTTTTCAGTTTTAGGCACGTAATTTAACCTACCCAATTATATTGATGTATAAATCAGATTGCGAGAGAATGGATGAAAGCCGAGTAATGAAGGATTTACGTAATGAATGGAAACATAGAGGATATACTAAAAGAAGATATACAAAAGGGTGGCAACGCACTCGTGACTCCTATGTATGTATGTATGTATCTTCTTTATTTAAAATTTAAAAAATTACATTTTTATAACAAGGCCCCACAAAATGGTGTAGCGTAGCGGTGTCTATGGCTCGTTTGACCCCTATCCCGTACAAAAAAAAAGAATGGAGACGCTGGGAGTGGACATCCTAGAAATACATATACATATGTATGACACCAACCTAATCGGTGAGGTCCTTGAAAAAGGTGAGGAAAATATATATGAATGTTGACAAAGCAAAAGAGGTTTGCAAGAATCGAGGCAAGTTGTATTCTGTAGTTTCAGTCTACCCCTGTGGAAAAAGGCGTGAGTGAATGTTCGTAAATTAGATTGCTCCTGTAACCTAACCACGAATCCAAGTTTCGAATTCGAATTCTAGCGGAAGTCGCTAGCGTCGCGCGTCGCGTGAAATATGAACGTTTCCTACAGCGCATCTATCGGTCAGTTAAGGAACTAAATTTTAGTATGGTTTACGGCTACATTCATCTGTTGACTCTTGGTGTGTTCTTAAAGGCACAAATCCAAGCAAACTAAAGAGGAATAAAGATCTGATGCAAATCGAATCGTTAATCGTTTTTGATCTTTCATCACCTAGGGCGGCGGTACGGTACATGGGGCTCATATTAACTAAAAACTATACTGACCTTCCGTTGCCCTACAATTACGTTCATGAGATTCGTAACGTTCACCACAACCATCTCCCCGACGCAGAAAGTGCAGGAAGTGCAGGAAGGAACACCGTGTGGTTTTTAGTCGGTAGGTCCCCCACTCTGGGTGGAGTCCGACACGCCCCGCCGCCTCCCAGGGTGGTGGAAGTCCATGAGAATATTCCACTCGCATTAAAAAAAAGGCTGGACCCCTGCAGAGAGTGGAGCCTCGCCTCCCATCCTACTCAGGATCGCGTATTCCTGAGTAGGATGTCGAACAGGAGTGTACCGAACTTGCATGCCACCGACTGGAACCATTGTCTGAAAGTCCAGGAAAATGATACACATGCACTTAATAAAAAGCCTATCAGAGGTCACGTGGGTCAAAAAACCGTAATCCTCTTCTATTTTTATCTGTGCATAAACATGTTAAATGACTTATTTGCTCCAAGCAAACTTAAGCATTTAATTTAATAAACTTGCAGTATTGCAGTTTTGAACTTTCCAGACTAAAGCAAAACTTATAAATTTCTGAAACGCAGGTAATACTGGACTTGACTACTTTAATGTTAGTTCGACGGTTTAAGTAGAGTTTATTCGAAAGATATAATTTGTGTCGAATTCAGACTTCAAAAGTGATTTAAAAAGTCTATTGGAATATAGTTGTTACATGAGGTCTTTGGCATAGACAACAACTTGAACCGTTTCTTAAGATTATCTATACTAATACTAGCTTCTGCCAGCGGCTCCGCCCCCGAAGAATTCGGTCTGTCATCACATCCCACGGGAACGGGATAAAAAGTATCCTATGTCCGTCTCCTGGTTCTAAGCTACCTCTCCACCAATTTTCAGCCAAATCGGTTCAGCCGTTCTTAAGTTATAAATAGTGTAACTAACACGACTTTCTTTTATATATATACTAGATTCTGCCCGCGGCTTCGCCCCCGTGGAATAAAAAGTATCGGGAACGGGATAAAAAGTATCCTATGTCCGTTTCCTGGTTCTAAGCTACCTCTCCACCAATTTTCAGCCAAATCGGTTCAGCCGTTCTTGAGTTATAAATGGAGTAACTAACACGACTTTCTTTTATATATATAGATAGATAAGATTATAAAGAGGAAAGATTTGATTGTTTGTTTGTTTGTATTGAATAGGCTCCGAAACTACGGAAGCGATTTGAAAAATAATTTTACCATGAGGTAGAAGACTTCATTATCCCTGACGAACATAGGCTACTTTTTACCGCGCGAAAATGCTTCATTCCTACGGGAAAACGAGCGAAGCCGGGCCGGGCAGTTAGTTTTAAATAATTAAACAATAATCCATACCGTACCTACTGGTCGACGAGGAATGAAGCCTAATGGCTAGGACATCGGACTTGTGATCATGTGGTTGCCGGTTCGAAACCCACCCATTGCACTACCGACGTGAACCCACTCGTAACACAAGCATTTAGCTTAGTACGAGGGGTTAACAAGAATACTAGTAATGTGCGATCCACATTGCTAGTAAGCTTTTAAAAAAAAAAAAAAAAAAAAAAATGAACAACATTACGAGGAAACCTGCATGCTATGAAATCATAAAAAGAAAATCTTCCGGCGATAATGATTCACAAGCTTGTAATTTCATGGACACCCAAATGGTGTTTACCTGTAATTGGTTGTGCAGTTAGACTTAAGACAAAAATATTTATTTAAATTATGAACGTATCATATCTATATTTATACCACCATAAACTGCCTCATTAGCCAAGTGGTCCTGAGCGCGACTGCTACGCTAGAGGTCCTGGGTTCGATTCCCAGGTCAAGCGAAGTGTTATTGGGTTTTTCTATGAAGTTCCCAGTAGCAGCTCGGAGTTAGGAATTTGTGCCCGGTTAATGGCAATAGGCTCGCCCCCTATTACATGGGACCTAAACATACCGGCGACTGTGGGCGTACATTAGTACGCCTCTGCCTAACCCTTCGGGGAATACAGGCGTAATGGTATGTTATGTTATCTATATTTATCTGTAACAACTGTTGGTGAACCATAATTAATTAAATAAATAAATACAACCCGTAACAGAATAAGCGCAAAACCAGCAACTAGTTTGTTCAGAATCGACTACTGTGTTGTTAATTTTCTCGAAAATATACTCGTAATTATAAAACCGGAAGTATTGCCCCCTGATATAGATCAGATAGTTTTTCATAACTCGAGCCATTAATAGTAATGGCTCGAGTTATGAAAAACTGAAAACTATTTGAAATTTAATTGTTATTGTGTGCGTGTGCCCCCGATATTGCAGTCGTTCTGGTTACGAATGTATTAAAGTTTGCGTTTAGCTGGTATAATTGAAAAATTCTTAATTTTAATTATTCATAATAACTTCTTTATTAAGTAAAGTCTGTTGTCTGTGGTTGTCTGGAAAAGATCACCTTGTGCGATAAGACCGCCCATTGTGCATTAATTGAAGCTTTATGTTATTTTTATAATTATGTAAACGTTGTGTTATTGGAGTGCAATGTGCAATAAAGTGTATGTATGTATATACTATACTATACTAAATAACTTATTAAATAACTAATTATATTTTTTTTTGTGAAGGAATATTCCGGCTTGCGTCTTCTGGTTAGATACACACATAGATTTTAATTTAGGCCATTAAGTATATATTTGGAAACGTAACAAACAGGCAGAGTCGCTTTCGCATTATAGGTAATACTAGCTTCTGCCCGCGGCTTCGTTCACTTGAAGCTCAAAAACCAATAGAAATGATCTCTTCTTTGTATGTGTATCAATACATTAGAGAGGTCAAGCTGTATCTCAGGATCCGTTCAGTTAATTGAGAGAAGAAGTTCACCAGTTTTTAAGTTGGAATATATACTTTCTAACAGTGATAACAAAATTTAAAATATATTCAGTAGTTTTAGCGCCAACCCGTAACAAACAGACAAACAGACAAGACAAACAATTCTTCTATTCTCTTTCTTCTATTCAATGTACAGACACAGCTTTTTTACAATTTTAGACAAGAAGAAGATATTAATTTGGATTACGAAACGGTTTTAAAACAGCAAACGTCAGCTAGAAACAAAATACAATAACTTTTTAATTATTTTTCTTAACACCACAAAGGTATTAGCCGAGCTTGTCAATACTTCACAATATATTGCTAATACCTCGGCCAGGCTGTAACAAAAGGAGTGCTTTTAGCCAGTAATGGACATACGGCTAGTACGTGAAAGCTCCGTGCTTAAAAACAATAAAGTTAAATAAATGGAGTGTTAACATCTGCTCAGAGTCCAACTAAAAACTATTCAGTTTGTCTAGACATGCAAAAGTTTTTACAAGACGTTTTACTAGATAATTGCCGCCATTGCCATATTGACGGTAAGGCAAACAAGAATGCCCATAGTCAATATTCTTGAGAAAAGTTTGGCTTCTCAAAAAGTTAATCATGTGTATATCTAAAAGTTAAAATATTTTTCTTATGTTCCAACTACTATCCTAATATATTATAAATGCGAAAATTTGTGAGGATGAATGGATGTATATATTAATATTTAAACATTTCAAAAACAAAATAAATGTGATAATCTCTAAAAAGAAAAGAAATCAGCGAAATATAAACAGTCCAAATCGCTACCCACATTAAAACTCCAATCCTTCATAATCTTTGTTCAAAACTAAGATATTTTTCTCACACAGTATGAAGGAGAAACGGATTATGCTTTACTGTCTTGAAAGAAAGTTCTGGAAAGACGTGAAGGAGTAAATGGCTCTTTTATTTTTCCGCAGCATTTCTAAAATGGAGCAGTTAATTGAGAAAAATGAACAAGGTATACAATAATTTAAAAGTGTTACGGTCTACGTTTCTTGACGATTTTGTTGTTTAAACGAATTATGATGTTGTTTTAAACTAAATAATTATAGTTTATTTTTGTGTTCCTGTTGCGTAACTTTAGATTTTCGAGATGATTTGAAACTAACTTTCTTCATGTTACCGACGTGTTGCGTAGGCGAACATTAGTTTTGAGCTTTTAGTTTAGTTATAGGGAAGTAACAAATTCATATTTATTACTTTTAAGATTTAAGATTTTGAATAACGAAAATACGCCTTTCGCAATACAAATACTATATCAATAAGAAGATTAGTTTTCACACACACATATTTATAAAAAAAGTCTACCATTATATTTTATTAGTTCTATAACTGGATATTACCTATTGTACCTTAGGTATTTATTTTTGCTCGATAAAAAAACAGATTATAATTCAAATCGCGTCCAACCTTAGGGTTTTAGTGTCCAAAATTGCCTATTTAAGGAGGCTCAGTGTTATTGAAAAACTTCTCAAGGTTCGTTCTGAAAACTTTTTACGGTACACGTGATTGTAATATCTAATTTAACTGCCTTAGTATCATCGTAAATATTTTATTTGATGACCGCACGTGGGCGTTGTCAACACTAGTTAGGTGTCTCTACCAAACGAATATTATTACATTATTTAAGTACTTTTGTCTGTGACATGGTGAAGCCCAGTATAGGACATCTTGGACTGAGTAAGATGCCTTTGCCAACATAAAAGAGGCTACATCAAAATGTATGTCTGTTTTTTACGTTTTCATGTTCAAAATGCTAAACAGATTTCGATAAAATGTATACAGATTGCAACCTGTGTTGGAACTTGCAACTGCTGAAACCGTTCGGGGAATACAAGTACTACTAGTATTCTGTTATCTGTGCAAGTACTTGGTAGCCTATTGCTATTATTCAATTAAATAACAGGCATTGGCACTGGTAAAAGTAAAATCGCTAAGTCAAAGATCTAGATATACCTAGCTAATATTTACATTACTTAGAAATCATTACAGGTAGTATTAGCAGTATTAGTAAACTTTACCCTTCGCTAATAGAATGTTCGCTATTACATATATATCATAGTCCGTTGAAATCAAAATAGGAGAGGATACAGAGCTCTGAGAGGTAGTTCAATGCTTGCTTCAAAGAGTTACACGTTTGTTTTAGACACAATTTACACACGTAACTCAAACGGTAGTGGTTTGAGTTAACTACGTGGGAATTTAGCACAAACCAGCTACACTACACGAGTCGTGATTAGGTCCAGTCTTCGATGACGCGATGTTAGAATAAATATATATCTTTAGTTTTGTTTTGGTTACGTCGGTTTCAGTGAAGGCCGAGATAGCTCTACAGATTCACAACGTACTTAGCGTGGCAAATGTATAGGATTAGCATTACAAATTACAGCCGCTCCTGTTGCTAGTAATACTGGAATCCTTTTTAATTGTAGATAAATTAGAACGGTAACGCGATCCGATTTAACGAGTAATAAAGGATTTAAGTAAATAAAGGATTAAATAAGTTTGGGGTGAATTTGTTATTATTTTTTATTTATAAAACAATAACGGGTAAGTAACATAGCACAACATACCATCACTCCTGTATTCCGCGATGAGTTAGGCAGAAGTGTACTCGCAGGCTTTTTTAAGCCCCATGTAAAATAAAGCTCGCGAGCCTATTTCCATAAAAAATCAATGACACTGCTTGACCTGGGAATCGAACCCAGACCTAGCATAGTAGCAGTTGCGCTTAGGACCACAATGCTAATGCGGGAATTAGATAGTTATGTTTCTCATATTTTCATTACGTATTTTCATGAACCTAATTATACTTTAACTAATTCTTTCTGCCTCTAAAACTTTCTGCCTCGCACAACAAAACTATGGAATGAACTGTCGCCTGCAGTATTTCCGGGCCAATACGACCTTCAAACCTTAAAGAAAAGAGCGTACTCCCTTTAAAAAGGCCGGCAGCGCACTTGTGACTCCTCTGGTGTTGCAGGTGTCCATGGGCGGCGGTGATCGCTTACCATCAGGCGATCCGTCTGCTCGTTTGCCTGCTATCACATAAAAAAAAATATACATTGTAACAGTTAGCAGCAGTTGTAGTTTAAATCTAATGGAGTTAATTGGTTTTACTAGGTCCCTATAAGTCAAATTTTACTAATTAAATTGCACATTAAAACTCAGCAGTCAAGCGAACTCTCTGTCTACACTTTCATTAATTCCTCTTCCGTATTCTTGGAATGCCTTTGTCCAATTCAGTTACTTTCTTCGGAATGATTCTTTAGAACAAAATTGTTTTAAATAGCACTGATGTTTTAAGTTATATTTCAGAATGAGGTCTATGAAACTGTAAGGTTCTATATTAATAATACACTTAATTATAACAAGATCAGCATTATACTGTATCGCTAGTTGAATAATTTCGGTGTTATAATATAATATTACTAGCTTCTGCCCGCGGCTTCGCTCACGTGAAGCAATATCAGGAGTAAAAATGGAAAACCAACATTGATGATCTCTTCTTTGTATGGGCCTCTATACATCAGGGAGGTAAAGTTGTATCTCAGGATTCATTAAATTAATTGAGATAAGAAGTTCACCAGTTTTTAAGTTGGAGCATATACTTTTTAACAGTGATAATAAAATTAAAATCTATTCAGTAGTTTTTGCTACAACCCGTAACAAACAGACAAACAGACAAGAATTTTAAAAATCACATTTTCGGATTCGGTGAGTTTATATACCATAATCCACGTGTTTTTTTTAATATCTTCAATGTACAGACACAGCTTTTTTACAATTTTATAATAGTAGAGATGTCCGTGTAGCTGATATGTTGTATGAATAAGTAATTAAGTTTTAAAGACTTTAAATAAATTATTAATAACAGACAGAAATGTATTGCTGAGGTGTTTGTTGTGCCGGTTCTTCTTCCTAGGGGGTCTATTCCTTGGGGAATGTAGTATACTATCTTGAATAGATGATTTAGACTTTGTATTCGTGTTCTCGGTCGCGTAAAAAGGCCAAATAAAAAAAAAACAATTGAATATATTTACCGTGGGAGAGTCATGCTTCGGCACGAATGGGCCGGCTCGACCGGAGTGACCATGGCCTTAGAAAAAACCGGCGTGAAACAACTTGTGTTGTTTCGCCGAGTGAGTGAGGATACCGGAGGCCCAAACCCTTTTTAAAGGCGGGCAACGCACTTGTGACTCCTTTGGTGTTGCGGGTGTCCAAGGGGTAAGGTAGGTAATCGCGTACCTTCAGGTGATCTGTCTGCTCGTTTGCCCATAAAAAAAAATATTCCAAGACAAACGTACGTAAAACGATACGTACAAAATGTTCCAAGTGGTTAAATGACTATAATTACTGAATGAATCGAGTACATAACATACATACCATCACGCCGGTTTTCCCCGAAGGGTTAGGCAGAGGCGTACTAATGTACACTCACAGTTCGCCGGTATGTTTAGGTCCCATGTAATAGGGGGCGAGCCTATTGCCATTAACCGGGCACAAATTCCAAACTCCGAGCTGTTACTGGGAATTTCATAGAAACACCCAATAACACGGCTCGACCTGGGAATCGAACCCAGGAAGGACCTCAAGCGTAGCAGTCGCGCTCAGGACCACTAGACTAATGAGGCAGTCTAGGCGACTAATGAATCGAGTAAAGTAGAAATATTAGATGGCAACACGCTCTCGGGACGATCTAAAAGCTTTCCCCACTTAGGCTTTCCTATTTAGACTTCCTCGGTTAAAAAAAAGTTCCTTTACATTTTTTACCATGTGCAACCGGCACATGGTAAAAACTGTAAAGGAACTTTTATGCAGTCATAATTTGACTTTTTGTTTTTTTTTGTATTTTGTGAAGGTGTCCCCTGGCAACTGAAGCTCATGTTTAGCTTAATCTCTACTATTATAAATTTGTAAAAAAGCTGTGTCTGTACTTTGAAGATATTTAAAAAAACAATTGGTTTAGGGTATATAAACGTCTCCGAACCCAAAAATGAGATTTTTAAAATTCTTGTCTGTTTGTTACGGGTTGGCGCAAAAACTACTATATAGATTTTAATTTTATTATCACTGTTAGAAAGACATACTTTCCAACTCCAGCTCCAACTTAAAAACTGGTATACTTATTATCTCAAATAATTAAACGAAACCGGAGATACAGCTTGACCTATCTAATGTATAGAGACTCATACAAAGAAGAGATCATCACTGTTGGTTTTTCAGCTTCACGTGGGCGAAGCCGCGGGCAGAAGCTAGTTTATTATAATTAAGCGTTTATGTACACATAATTAAGTGTAAAAAATACTATACAATATTCGCACGGGACTTGCTTGCATGTAAACTTCACAAGAGCCGTCTCTTGCCTCTACTGTTGCCTCTACTTACCTAAGAAGACGAAGAAAGTCAAGCTAACATAACATAAACATAACATACCATCACGCTTGTATTCCCCGAAGGGTTAGGCAGACGCGTACTAATGTACACCCACAGTTCGCCGGTATGTTTAGGTCCCATGTAAAAGGGGGCGAGCCTATTGCCATTAACTGGGCACATTTTCCTAACTCCGAACTGCTACTGGGAATTTCATAGAAAAACCCAATAACACTTTGCTCGACCTGGGAATCGAACCCAGGACCTCTAGCGTAGCAGTCGCACTTGGGACCACTAGACTAACGAGGCAGTTCAGAAAGTCAAGCTAAAGAAACAAAGTTCATTATGTCATACAACGAAGTTCAGTGATAGTCAAACTTCAGATACTGTTTAAAACAAACCTTGTTTCGCTGTCAGATGTCTTTTTTCCAACAAATGCAATTCCTGAAGTGTATCAAAGTTTGTCGCCTTTGCTCCTTACCGGTAACCTTGTATCAAGTTCCAAGCTGTTGTGTTTGTCCAACAGGAAAAAGTTTAAGTTAAGTTTGTGTGTAAAGTGTGTAACGAACTGGTGATACGATGTTGTTAGCGACGCACACTGGCGGAATTTATCAAAAAGTTTTTATTTAATAATTTTTAAAAAGGTTTGTTCAAAATTTGAGCGCGAGCATTACTGTCAAAATTATTTTATTGGTGATGTCAAATACTATCAAGGCTTTAATTTTTTTTAAACGGAAGTTTTTGCTTATCTACACTAATATATAAAGCTGAAGAGTTTGTTTGTTTGTTTGCTTGAACTCGCTAATCTCAGGAACTACTGGTCCGATTTGAAAAATTCTTTCAGTGTTAGATAGCCCATTTATTGAGGAAGGCTATAGGCTATATATCATCACGCTACGAGGACGAAGTCGCGGGCAGAAGCTAGTAGATTATACGCAAGGTATTATAGATTATTGTACTATAAGTAGGTACATCTTTTTAGCAGATAAAGTTGAGCATGATTTTTTTATATCATAAGATTAAGTGCAAAATGTATTATACACACAGGTTTATTCACTAGAGACACACATTTATATAGATTATAGATTAGACACATCATTAAAACATTTTGGCCAACCTTTTGGTAATTTTTCCCACTGTGCGACGGTACTAACGATGAAAACATGAGAAAAGTATGTTAGAATTGTTTGTGATAGTTTTTGCGTCGGATGTCATTCTATTTTGTCGACTGTGATAAATATCGAATTCGTTTTTTGTAGGTTTTTTATTGTTAGCCAGTTAGCTCCAAAATACTTTCGTACCAACCTATTTTATTTAGAAAAACGTAGTCATTCGATAGGATTTCCAATTATCGAGGGTGCATTTTTGTGAATCTCATCAATCTGTGTTTAATGCACGTCCTTTAATCATACCATCACGCCTTTATTCCCCGAAGGGTTTGGCATGTAATAGGGGCGACCCTATTTATTACCTACTATTAATCGGGCACAAACCTAAACTCTTAGCTGCTCGCGATAATTCATAGAAAAACCCAATAACACTACTCGATTCGGGAATCGAACTCAGACCCTCTAGCGTAGCAGTCGCGCTTAGAACCTTAGGACTAATAAAGCGTCCCTTTACAAGTTCTTGTAATACCTGCTCCATAAATCGTTTGAGTTTAAAGAGGGATAAAGAATACCATACGGTAAAACATTTCCTGACATCGTTTTTCCGTAGTCGATTAAAAAACAGCGCTTTAAACATTTTTCATTATTGAGAGAGTTTATTATGAGCATCTGATGGGTATATTATGACCATTGTATTTATGAGTTACCTAATAGCTGCGGCTGACAGCTACTTAATGGCATCGTGGGCTAAGAACAGTAGAATAATAGAAGCCATGAGCTATTTTGTTTGTAATGTCGTATTGCTGGGAAGCAATACGACATTTGCATAGTGCGACAGGAGAGATTCATTATAAAAGGCAATATCTAATAGGATCCGTTTACTTTATCTCTAAAGAAATATTCAAATAAAGTAAATTTACCAGTTCAATATCACGACTGTATTTTACGATAGGCTAGGCAGAGGAGTAGGACTAATGTACTCGGAATAGGTATACTTTGATTTTATTTTTGCTTGATCTGGAAATCAAATTCAAGGATCTTTAGCTCAGTAGCTGTGCTTGCTACCAGTCCAAAAAGCTAATCAATTAAGGAGTACTGTTAGAATGGCAAAATTAAGAAAATTTCTGATTAGTGCCTGGATTTCAGTTTACGTCATCATGCAATACAGGTCTTTACTGTTTTTAATGCTGTCAACTTCTCTTTATCTCTCCAAACAAGGCAAACTAACAAGCTGACTGGCAAGGCGGGCAAAACAATGACTCTATTTTAAGTTCTCTAGATATAAGTCCCCATTTTGGTTTCAGTACAAATTCACTCGATACGAACTTTATCACAATGTTTTTTGTATTTTGGTCAGTATTAGACTGCCGGCCGTATTCAGAGACGTTATTTAATGTTAATGTTAATCATTAGTACCTATAAGGTATGTCTTGATAATCTGAGAATTAAATCAAATATCTACGAATAAAAAAAAGTAAAACTGCCTCCAAAAACACAAAAATATATTATTTTATTTCAATGTTTCGAATAGCGAATAGAATTTCACTTACCTCGATGATCTTCCTAAACGGAACGGTTAGGAAAGAATTTTCCTAATCCGTTTGTTAATAGTGAATAAATCGCATAATAAATATGCAAATAAACAGTCGAATTGAAAACCTCCTCCTTTTTGATGTCCTTTAAAAATATCACTGTTAATTAGCAATTAACGTTAGTGGACGTTACTGAGTGCGGCAGTTATACTAAAAATCCATTACATAACCTAACACGTAACGATGCAAGACAGTTCGCGCCAACGTTCTGTTAAACGTTCTGAAGATAAATAGCATCTTGCGCACGCCGTCGTTAATTGCGTCTAGCAGAGCACATGGCCCCAAGTACTAAATGGTTTTTGTCACTCCGAACTAATGATTCTTATGCACTTTCATAATTACTTGCAGAAAAATAAAAGACGGACTAAAAAGTTGATCATGCCTTTTTATTAGATTTTTGTTTCGTGCCCGGTGAATAAAAAATTCACAACCCAGGTCCGCTCAGTACGTAGTTTCACTTGCGACCATTAGTTGACCTAATGGTCGCAAGTGAAACTACGTACTGAGCGGACCTGGGTTTTATTCCCAGCTCCATCAGCCTATTACAGATAGAGCTTTTTTAATTCTTGATAGGGCGCTTGCCTAGAAAAAAACGATCATAGTTTGGATTTGGCTATATGCTCGACCCTTCATTTTCTTCAAATCACCGATTTCACCGATTGTCTTCAAATCCTGTTAGCAATCATCAATCAATCAACAAATCAACAAATCAATCTTGGCATCGAACTCTGGGCGTACAGTGTAGTAGTTGGGTTTACGACCAATAGGCTAATGAGGTATCTAGATATAAAAGTATAATTTGTAGCTAACTATTTGTAAATACCATCACGCCTGTATTCCCCGAAGGGTTAGGCAGAGGTGTACATTGTACATCCACAGTTCACCGGTATGGCTTAGGTCCCATGTAATACGGGGCCTAGTTTTTAGCCGAATTTATAGTTAACTCCAATAACACTTTGCTCGACCTGGGTATCGAACCCAGGACCCCTAGCATAGCAGTCGCGCTTCGGACCACTACAGTTTCATTTAGTTTTGTTTGTCGTAGCTGCCATAATTTAAGTATCTGAATTTACAGAGTTTGTAATGCGATTACTCGGATGTTATCCAGCTGTTGGTATTTCAATGCGTCGTCACGTCTCGAGTGCGCTTCAAAAAATTATAATAATGAAAGAAAACCACTTGGACTGATATTACCGACAAATTGTATTATGTAAATGGGATTTTATCTTGAAATCTTGGAAGGCAAGTTTTGTAAAAAAACACTTGTCGCACTTGACCGGTACCAAACGTACCAAATGTTTATGAGTTATGGAGGGTTCCTAATATTACTTAGATAAGCACAAGTTCCAAACTCCATCCTGCTACTGAACATTTCATAACGAAACAACACAACAACACTTTACCCAACATTAGAATCAATGCCCGCGACTTCTCTCGGATCCAAAAGGACTGAGACAATAGGTAGCCTATTTTTCAAGGTGCAATCTATCTTTGTACAAAAATTCACCAAAAGCATATAAGTTCAGCGGTTTAGGCCTAAAATCTTAACAAACAGATATATAGATTTAGACTTCCAAATTATTTTATAAATATTCGTATATAGAATCTATACTCTATATCTATACTAATATATAAAGCTGAAGAGTTTGTTTGTTTGCTTGAACGCGCTAATCTCAGGAACTACTGGTCCGATTTGAAAAATTCTTTCAGTGTTAGATAGCCCATTTATTGAGGAAGGCTATATATCACGCTAAGACTAAGTAACTATTCCACGCGGACGAAGTCGCAGGCGGAAGCTAGTATTATATAAAAATATAGATTTAGTCTTCCAAATTATTTTATAAATATTCGTATATAGAATCTATACTCTATATCTATACTAATATATAAAGCTGAAGAGTTTGTTTGTTTGCTTGAACGCGCTAATCTCAGGAACTACTGGTCCGATTTGAAAAATTCTTTCAGTGTTAGATAGCCCATTTATTGAGGAAGGCTATATATCACGCTAAGACTAAGTAACTATTCCACGCGGACGAAGTCGCAGGCGGAAGCTAGTATTATATAAAATTACTAGCTTCTGCCCGCGGCTTCGCCCCCGTGAAATTCGGTCTGCCATCACATCCCACGGGAACGGGATAAAAAGTATCCTATGTCCGTCTCCTGGTTCTAAGCTACCTTTCCACCAATTTTCAGCCAAATCGGTTCAGCCGTTCTTGAGTTATAAATGAAGTAACTAACACGACTTTCTTTTATATATATAGATAGATATATTTCCTAAACGACTTCATAATCATGCTGGAGGTGTGTGTAGTCTAACTGGGCTTAGTGTTTCTTGGGTGGGATTCGGTGTAACCTTTGTCAATTTGACAGAGCACTCGTGTGGAAAAGTGCGAAAATAATGAGCGAAATAATTATAATTATTCTTCAAAATCTTCTAAATAGTTCATCTACCAAATCTCTATAAAAAGAGAACTTTAATAAAATGTATCGTTTCGTCGGCACGCGTGAGAAATAAGCAATAAATCCTATCACTGAATGATGTATGGGCGCGTATTTATTTGTAGGCTTAGCCCCCATAAATCACCATAGACGTGAGAGTTTTATCCAACTTCTTTTGAATATGGCAACACTATATTTTTATTTGATCAAGTTTGTTTGTTGTTTGTTTATTCACAATCGTTTTTTAGGTCAACAGCAACCATTTTATTATTAGTAGATGCCACCCACTCGGCCGGACACATTCGCTGGTATATGTCACACCATTGTATTGGCAAGAAAATGTAGTACCTAATTAAAATTACCATATAGTTACGTATCTATATCGTTTGTAAAAAAATAATATCAACAAAAAAGGTCTGATAGTGTACACTATACTCTGTTATTTCAAATTACTCTCGGCATAAAGACAATAGATTTTCATGGTGTGATAGGCCAATGGGCCGGCTCGACCGGAGTGATACCACTGCCTCACAGAAAACCGGCATGAACAACGCTTACGTTGTGTTTCGCCGAGTGAATGAGGTTACCGGAGGCCCAAACCCTTTTAAAAGGCGGACAACGCACTTGTGACTCCTCTGGTGCTGCGGGTGTCCATGGGCGGCGGTTATCGCTTACCATCAGGTGATCCGTCTGCTCGTTTGCTCCTATATCCCTTAAAAAAATGGTGCGTCCATAATTTGTAACTTACATGGCAATTCTTCACTTCCTCAACTCTTCCCATCAGCTCAAGGTCCTTTAATGTTGGTGGTGTAGTCGTCATCGAGTCACACAACGATAAACTCACTTCAGCAGCTAGCTATAAGTATATATATATATATGTCTATATATAATAGGGGATCACAATAGCTGCTGAAGTGAGTATATGATGATTTTTGAAATATTTAATAAGGTTACAATTAATGGCTTTTTATAATTACGACCAAAATTATATGGTCGATGATATTAATGATTTTGTTTATTCTAGTTTTACATTCGACATTGGGTTTTAATTTAGGTGTAGGAATATGAGGCCGTGGTTTTAATTCATTTTACTGAGGGCAAAAATATTTCTCCTTTACCACATTTAAAAATGGAGGACGGTATATGGGGATACATTTTTAATTCTCGTGGTGAGGGTTATTCCCGTGATGATGAACAATAATATTCTACTACGAGACGACTCAGATAAAATGTTTCATACGTGTGGTAATTTCTCATTAGTATGATCGTATAATTTACAGGATACAACAGGGTTGATCATTTATTTGAAACAATTAAGTACTATTTTACTTAACTTCAAACAAGCTATGTAACCCACATTGTAACGTTTGTTACAATTTAACAGTTAATATACCTACCTACCTATAACTTCGTAATTTAAGTTAACTTAATTTTATATCACTTAAAATTCTTACAAAGTATGTACTTATCACGTTTTAGTTAGGTTTCTTTTATTCGCAAATCAAGCGAGAAGTCACGGAAGTGAAGCAATAACGTCACCGACGCACTGTGTTTCATTGCAACTAGTTCTCCGGAAACAAATCATTGAATGTTTTATGAAGACAACAATGAGTTCCCGAAGTTGTTATTTTTAAGATAAAACCTTCAGGGACACACGTACAGAGACTTAGTGGCAAGAGTATAATAGCTAATGTTACGAGAATTTCGTTGGGTACCAAATTAATTCAGGTATTATTATTTATTTATGCTCACACTAATACAACGTAAATTTGAGAAATAAGTAAGTAAGTAAGTAATAGTATTAAGTACAAAAATACAGCTTATTATTTTGTTATTTTCCTCACAGTTAAGTACCTACTTGGTAAGTCGTAATTAGTTTATCTGTTTAAGAAAAAAAAGTTTAATTATATTTTATGTGTTCATATAACAAAATATTGTTATATTTGTTTGTTTGTTATATTGTTATTGCATTGTTATACATAACAATGCTTTTGACAAATTGAATTTTAAATTTACCATAGATTATTTTTCTTCTAAAATGAGAAGCTTCACTAAAACTTATATTATAATGTCGGACACATCAACAATAGTTAGACATTTAGCTAAATGGATAGGTGTTAAAAATATAAGTTTTGTCCAGCCATGTTTCTAATGAGCCCACAGTGCGTCGGTAGCTCGGCACTAATTCGCGAGCGATGTTCCCAGGCACGCGGCGTACGCACACACAATATTGAACATAGTTCACACAACCGCCACGGAATATTAATCTTTTCCATTCCTAAAGTTGTTCGTCGATGAAATGCCTTTTGTACCATGTACACTTAGCTTTATTTCCGTGTTGTAATCACACAGCGTATAAGATCACGCCCTCCGGATTTTTAAGTTGGTCGGTATATTTTACGTTTCATGTAAAGCAGTGATCAGACCAATCAGACTGCTAATTCAATACTCAATACTCAATACTCAATATTTATTGCATTCCACAATGTAGTTCATACAATCAGATGGTAAATTTACAATAAAATAGTTCATTATGGACCCCGTCGGGCACGCAATGTAGGAGAGAGGAAGCAGTATATTATTATTATATTTATTTATTTTTTACTATTATATTATTTTCTATAATTATTTATGATTTTGTGTATTTATGTATAGCATTAGATTAATTAGGGAATAATACTTAGTATAATGGTTATTATTGATGATATGTCTTTGTACGTGGGTATATGTTGATATATGTGCATATTTTGCTTTAATTTTTGAATTAATGATTTTGTAAAAATTATTACATTATATTTATTTGTAAATAAGTATGTATGTATTGTTTATGGTATTATTCATATGTTTTATTAATTTATTTGTCCTAATTCTTTATCGTTTATATATTCATTTATTGTGTAATAAGCTTTTTTAATAAGTATTTGTTTTATTTTATTTATAAATTTTGTCTCACTCGTTTCGGTTTTTATAGATTCTGGAATTTTATTATATATTTTAATACACATTACGTATGGACTGTTGGAATGTAATGTCATGCGGGAAGAGGGAAGCATCAGCATATTCTTATGTCTCAGTGATCGGCCAGTATGTTTATCTTCGCGACGCGTAAAGAATGATTTGTATTTTCTTACAAATTTACAAATTTCGTAGATGTAGATACAAGGAAGAGTAAGTATATTAAGTTTTATGAAGAAGGGTTTGCAACTATCGGTTTGGTCTATATTTGTGAGTATACGGATTAATTTCTTTTGCAGGATAAATAGTGTAGGAGCGTCAGTGCTATTTCCCCACATAATTATGCCGTAACACAACCATGCGTGTGCGTAGGCATAGTAGGTAGATAATGCTGTATGTAGATTAGTTGTTTTTTTAATTTCGCGGAGAGCATATGAAAATTTTGAAATTTTTGACCGTATGTGTTTTACATGAGTTTTCCAGCTAATATGCGAATCTATTGTAAGGCCTAATAATGTGAAGTCATTGACAATTTCTATTTTCTTTCCATTAGTGGTGAAGTTGAGAGAGAGTGGGGATTTTTGATAGGGATAGTAAGTCATTAATTTGGTTTTGTTATAATTAATTTCTAAATTATGGTCATTCATCCATTTAGTTGTTTCGTCAAGTATGGAGTGAAGCTGTTCATTTAAGTTGATATTATTATGACATGAAGTGAGTAGGGATATATCGTCCGCAAATAAGACACACGGTTCCTTCATAATCTTAGGGAGGTCATTAATATAAATTATGAATAAAAGGCATCCGATGACACTGCCTTGGGGAATAGACGTATTTATAATTTTTCTATCCGATCTCATATTAGTAATTTCTTTGGTATCATAATTGTAGTATTCAACTTCAACATACTGCTCTCTATTTTTTAGATATGACGCGAACCATTGGTGTGCTGTTCCACGAATACCTATTCCATATAGTTTTTCGAGGAGGATGTCAAATTGTACTCTATCGTAAGCCTTGGTCATGTCTAAGAGTATTGCAACTGCATATTTTTTGTCATTTATAATATTTAAAACTTCCTGTATAAATTTATAAACCGCTAGGACTGTTGATCTTTGCTTACGGAAGCCGTTTTGTTCTTCACCGAAGATTTCAAATCGTTCACAAAAATTGTAAACTCGATCACACATAGCTTTTTCAAAAACTTTTGAAGATGTGGGCAAAAGAGCTATAGGTCGATAGTTATTGGGGTTAGTTTTGGAGTTTTTCTTAAATATAGGTTTGATTACAGCTTTCTTTAGGAGATCGGGGAAAGTACCACTCTCAAAGGACTGGTTTATTAAAACACAGAATGGTATTGCTAGTTCGTCTGCACATTGTCGTATCAGAGAGGGTGGTAGCTCATCTATTCCATGACTATTTTTATTTTTGAGGTTCTTTATTATTTTATGTGTTTCACGGTAATCTAGTGGTCTTAGGAAAAAGGTATTTTCTGTAGGCTGGAGTACAGGTCTGCCACGTGGCTTTATACCATCTGATAATATGTTCCCCTCTCCAATGGATGCGAAAAATGTGTTGAATTTATTGGCAACTTGGTTTGGATCAGAAACTAACTTATTATTTATTTCTAGTTGGATATTGGATTTCTCTGATTTTGTTTTTTTATTATTACGTTCATTTATTATACTCCACATAGCTTTAACTTTATTTTTAGATTTCTTTATTTTATTACAGTATTGGATTTTTTTGGCTGTTATTACTGATCGCTTTAATATTTTCTCGTACTTCCTGTAGTAGTTTTTAATAATTTGGTTGTTTGATTTTGTACTTAGAATTTTTAAAAGTCTTTTATTTTTACATGACAGTTTTAATCCTTTAGACAACCAGTAGTTTTTATAGTAGGTTTTTAATTTAATTTTACGCTTTGGTATACATTCATTTAATATTTTTGTTAGAATATTGCTAAAAGCTTCGTAGTTTTGGTGTATATTATTATTAGGTAATATAATTTCTTTCCAGTTTACTAATTTTAGAGACGATTTGAAGTTATCAATAGCAATGTCGCAATAAATTCGTTTTTTGGTATACCAAGCTATGTGTTCATATTGCTGCTGTGTTTTAAGGGACAAAATTGTGCTGCAATGATCTGAGAAACCGAATTCTTCTACAGATGTATTTAAGTTTTTATTTTTAAAATTTGTGAATATTAGATCTAAACATGTTGATACTGTTTCTGTAATACGTGTAGGATATTTAATATGTTGTTTTAATTTATATTGAGACATGAGATCCAAAAATAGGTTAGCTTTTGTATTATTTTTTATAATATCTATATTAAAGTCTCCGCCTAAAATAATATTTAATTTACAATATTTCCTATTTATATGAGTTAGAATTTTCGTAAGTTGTTTATAAAAAGTGTCTTCCTCTCTTCTATTCCAATACATTGTTACTAATAGCATGTTTTCTTTCGGTATTTCTATTGCACAAACTTCTAATATATATTCCAGTGACATTTTTGTGATATCACATCTTTCTATGTAGTTTACTCGTTCGTCAAGTAGGATGCAAACGCCGCCACCTCCTCGCTTTCTTCGGCAGTAGGATGTTGCAACTTTGTATCCATTAAATTGTACTAAATTTAGCTTTTCGTATGAGAGCCAGGTTTCAATTATGCATATTGCTTGGTAGGTCTGGTCTTGCAAAAAGGATTCCATTATATGTTGTTTGTTAAAAAGACTTTGTATGTTTTGAAATAATATTTTAAATTGTGTTTCTTGGTCTTCTATAGATATTTGTTTCTGTGTAGTTCCGAAATGTAGGAGTGTTGTCGAATTCGCTTCTTCTGTTGTTGTACATAAATGAGGTATTTCTATAAAAGGCTTTATTTTCTTGGTTGTTGTTTCGAAAATAAGAGGTGTCGTTCATATTGTTGTTGTATTTATTACTGTGAATTGAGGTAGTTTTCTGTTCGTTTTCGGGTTGAGGTGTAGATTGAAATAATGTTTCTTTATTAATATTGACACGTTCTCCCTCGATGTATAGTACGTGGTTGCGAATTACTGCGTGCTGACCTTTTTTTCGTGCTATAAGCATTTTGTCCAGTATACACTTTCTGTTTCTCCGTGCTTCTTCATCTAAAAAGTCTGATATATGTAAACCGGATCTATAAAAGTAACGGCTATTTTCTATTATATATTTTTTCATTCTCTTACTTAAAAGTTCTATTACTAACGGTCGGTTATTATTGTTATATTTTCCAATCCTATAGGTATCTTCGATGTAACCCAATAAGTCAACTTGCAGGATGTCACGAAACAAAGTTATCAGTCTATTATGTAGGGCTCGTTCGGGTTCTTTGTAAATTTCAGTGAGGCCATAGAGTACTATTTTCTTAACATTAGTTTCAGACGTATTTTGTTCTCTAAAAGGTATTTTTTGTGAAATTTGGTTTAATTCAAGCTGTAGTTTTTCTGTTTCTTTTTGTAATTTTTGTATCTGTGTGTTTATTGTTTCTATTTCCGCTTTTCGTTTGTCATTTTCATAGATATCATTCATAGATAGCGAGGTCGAATCCTAGGGATGCATCCACCTCTGACTGTTTGGAATCATGTGCATATTAGAATCATAAACGCTTGTAAAAGCATATTTGAAATAAAAACATTTCAACTTTCAACGTTCACGAATTACCTATTACCTATACTTATTTTTTACGCGGGAAGCCGCGGACGCAAGGTATTATTGAAGCATGAAGCATGGATCCCATTTATAATTCTATATTTCTTACCGATAACGAAGTCGCGTTTTCGTCATTGGTAAGAAATATAGAATTATAAATAAAGCAAGGTAGTCTTCTAGTATGTAATTACTACACACGTAACAGTCCATATCTTGAAAAGTAATAAATCAGATAAGAAAATATTGCATGCGCCCAGACATAGACAAGCTGGTACGGACATGCATACACTTTTTCCCGTTTTCGTCGTTTTCTTAGGTTTTAAAAGTGATTTATCTGACCTCATTATCTAACAGGGCTGGTACAAACCGATCACATCTGGGCGACCCTATTTTGGACGGCAACTACTTAATCAACTTAAATTGGTCAGTTGGTTTGTTCACGTGCGGCTTATGTAATTATCTCTGGATCCAGTAGAGTCGGTTTGGAGAATCTATTGACAGGTTCTAATGCTATCTACACAACTACACAAGGAATACAAAACAACAGCGGTACGCTACGAGTATGTCATTTTATTGGAGACCATTTTATCTGTAAATTATCATTACTCTGACATCACCCACTGCTGTGTACAAATTCTGCAATTAAATGAGATGAATGAAAAAAATATTGAAGTGGGTTTTCTTTTTAATGTATACAACACTATTTGTAAACACGGTATAAATAATTTCGTTTAAACAAACATCAAAATAAATATGTATACAACATGACGGAGATTGTTGAAAAAAAAAAAAACTGAAAAATTAATTATTTTCACTGAAGTTTCACCGTACTAGAGTAGTACCTACGACAGCCAGTAGTTCTTTGGATGCGTGTACACACTATTCATTGGGGTTTTGATTCGGATCGAAACAAGCCGAATCAATGATTACTCGTAAATGTAAGTAATGCTTCGATCCAAATGTGTAGCACTATTCACGGCAATTAAAAGTAGTGGTGTTTAAAGACAATAACAAAAGGTAAACAACTTGCAGATAGGCCGGAAAAAACATTATAATTACACATTAACGATAACCTGTTTGTTTGTAGGGGAATCCCACATAAAGAGCCTCTAGGTATCACGATAACCTCGCTTAACCTATCAGATTTTTTTTTTCGCATGTTAGCATTATTTATGTTCATGATATTGCGATAATAAACTCGAATAGATCATTCTTTTGGTTAAAGTTCAAGTCTGTTAGTTTTTTATGTCAAATTAAACGCACATATATAGCGTTTATTAATTTATACTCACGGTATACGACCAGATCGAAGGAAAAATCTTAATAGTAAAAAGGCTAATGCGTTGGTCCGATCAGATTCCCTCGACACTCAACAGGTCGAATGACGTGTTACCATAATTAATTTGCATAAACTACCATCACACATGTATTCCCCGAAGGGTTAGGCAGAAGCGTAGTAATGTACTCCCACAGTTCGCAGGTATGTTAAGGTCCCATGTAATAGGGGCGAGCCTGTAGCCTTTTACCGGGCACAAATTATAAAGTACGAGCTGCTACTGGAAAATTTATAGAAAAACTCAATAATAATATGCTCGACCGGTTAATCGAATCTAGCGTAGGAGTCGCGCTCAGGTCCACTAGTCTAATAAGGCAGTTAATTAATTTGAATGGAGGAGAACAAAACATGATTTTAATTAAAGAATACAATTTAACAAAAAGATTAATAAATATTTATTATCTAATATTATAATGTATACTAAAGGAACCCATTACTATAGGACCACGAATTTAGCAGGCTTCCTCACTTCAATAGAAAACGATCAAGCCTCGCCCCTTGGTGGGGTCACAGTTCGTGGTGAATAACATGAATACCATGGCCAGGACTAGGGCTTCTTTGGGACTAGATTAGGGAACACCTTCTGTGTACATGCAATGCAATGGCTAGAAAGCGAATGTGCCTTTTGGGTCAAGGTTATCTAAGACCAGAGGACTACAGACTCGTACCCCCAGGCCTCATTATAAAGCTCATGGAAGAGCTGTTTGCAGAACTGGGAGGAATAGGTTATCTAGGGGAAGCACAAAAAATACCATTGGGTCGAAGTGCACTGAGGCCTTGTTGCCTCGGCCCTAAACAAGATAATATATAGGGGTAGGAAAGGCAAGCGCTGTTTTTAGACAGATTCATAAGGATTTTCCACCAGGGTCTACGCTACATTTTAAATTACTAAGTTTTTATGCAATATTTTGGATGAAATATTCTGTGCCACCAGGCTTTAAGCAAACTTAGCATGTTAATAAAATAGCTCATATAATTATTATTCCAGTTTCATATTAGTCTGCTTGCTCTCAGGCTACTCATAAATCCTCACACAGCCTAATTAGAACTGTGTGAGGCAATTTAATTAGCCGCCAGCAATAAATATAGCTCATTTTATAGCCTTTTAGGTATTTTGCTAAAGAATATTAGTTACAAAAAATGGCACGAAACGACGGCGAGTAAATAAAATGAGGCATGCATCGGTACTTCTTGCATGAGTCCTATATTTGCTCCATATAAAGACTAACTAACCGTTCATGTTGTCTGTAGTCTTAGTAACCTTTTCTTACCCAATTTATAAAATTCCGGAGGGGCTTATTTAAAGTGGTGTTTTTGCATAGCAATTAGTGTAAAAATTTGTAATTTAGAGGTTATACTTTTAAATGATACATGAATCTATATTCTTCCGTGTCCCGGAGAGCACGTAAAGCCGTGGTGGGTCTTGGTAATCATAGTACGGAGAGTCGGAGACATTACAATATTGGGATATTATTCTATTTTACCCGTACCCAGTGTTTGGGTAAGGGTAAAATAGAATGTTACGGTTCGGGTTGGCTTGATGGCAGTCATAATCAACCTATTTAAATACCACTACTGATTAGGCTATAGTCCAGCACGTTCGAAATACTACACGTACCTTCCTACGTACCTGTTGTATTAGGTAAGTCACGTTTGGATTACATAATCAACGCATTATAATGTCCCCTTCTGGGCACGGGTACTTTCAGAACGAGAAAGATTAGGCTATAGTCCACCACGGTCCTAATTCCGGTTAGCGGACTTCACACTCCGTCAAGAAAATCTCTCAGTGACTTCACGATGTATTCCTTCATGATTTAATAAACACGTGATAATTAACGATTGATACACACGTGACTTCGAAGAGTCAGAGGGCCTTGGATCTAGATCTTTGACTTGGCGGGCCAAAAGTGATATCACAAGGCTATCACTGCGCTCATGGAGATGATGACAATGGCGTCATGTAAAATACTTATTTCGGTTAAAAGGAAGATTAGAACTGACTGATACTGATTTATCTTAATATTTTAAAAGGATTTTGATTGTATGAGTCACAATATAGTCTCAACAAAACTGTGGAATAAACTGTCGCCTGCAGTATTTCCGACCAATACGACCTTCAAACCGACGGATCGCCTGATGGTAAGCGGCGATCGCTTACCATCAGGCGATTCGTCTGCTCGTTTGCCCTCCATTCCAATAAAAAAACAAAAATTATACGTTCCATCGGTTACATCATTATTTAAACACTATATAAGTTCATTTATCTTAAATAATCAAAGCTCGTGGTAGCAAAATTTACACCATCAACCTCGCCATAATGCTGTTGTGTCACTGATTGTACACAGAATTAATTGCTTGCAGAGCAGATGTGCTTTGTTTGTTGCGTGTTCTGGCCAAGATTACTGCTCTAGTGATCACTTTGAGTATGAGGTTTTATAAAGGTATAATGAGGTTTTATAAATAATATAATAATAAATAAATAAATAATGTAGTGTAATATAGTAATGAGCAACTTTAAAAGTATGTATGATATGAATAAATTCTAAGAGCATCAAGAAGTTGCCGCCAATCTTGTTTAAAATTCGCAGCTACAAAAACTTTCTAGTTTGTCGTACAAAATATTTTTCGAGAACTTTCCCTCGTCCTCTTTCCCTCAAAAGCGTACCAAAGTTTATTTTTTTTATGTATAAAAAAATTCACACCTTGTAACATCCACGTAACCTCTTGGGTTTCAGTGTGCCACTTTCAATTCCTCGTTTCCAACACTTTTTTACTCGTACACACATTTTTTTTAAATTATATTATTATATGTTATTGTTAGAGGATCCCATAATGTAACAATGTTATAGGTAATTAGTGCTACTTTAATTTTCAATCATAGAAAATAAGAAAGCAAAATTAATTTTTTTTTGGTAAGTTGGTACTTAAATATATGTTTCTAAAAAGATTTTTAGTAACTTTTGTTCTTACTGTATTATTAGTCATTATAAAATCAGTTGATAATTAGCTACATAAATTAATAATTAAGTTTCAAGTTATACATATAGTTACTTAAGTTATCCTCATCATAAACAAAGCTTCCACAATGTTATTTTAGGTATATATGCAACTTCTATCTGTTTGTAATACCTACAATAAAAATATGTTTATTCTAGTTACAAAGTTAAAAATACAATCCAAGTCCCATATCCCTTAGGGAAATTATGTTTTCTAGTCTTGCTGAGGGTACGAGCCTCCCTTAAACGCAATAAAGTATGTTTCCTCATGTGGAATTTGTGGAAATAGCTATAATAAGCGCACATTCTGTATTCTTGAACTATCTTTAAATAAAAATTTTAGAGTATCAGGAAACACTTGGTTTAATTTTTCCTTCAAAATCCTTTGCCCCTTACACAAGAATCCATCATTCTGTGTTTTTGGTCGAGCGTTGACAAAAGTAAATACTTACTATTTCTTAAAATATTGGCATTCATATCAAATATGACATGTAAATCGATATTGTAGCTAAAAGTAGGTACAATCGTCAATTTTGGCCAAAATTTACGATTGTACCTACTTTTAGCTTCTTTTATTTTTTAATTAGTTTATTAAGCAAAGTTTTTAATGCTCAGTTTTAAATATTGTATAGCTACTGCCGCAATTACTACAGCTAGGAATCTAGAATGTGTGACCTACAAATTGCGAAAAACCAATTGAAATTTGAATTTGGCGGGCTCAGGTGAACGATCCGCCTTAAGTAATACATTATTATAATAACTTGTCCTGATTTGCTAAAACCAGGTAGGTAGAACGGCACAAGGAAATTGGCTGCGTGATTACAAATGACTTCCACGTGAGTTTGTACAGATTAAAGATAAAAGTGGGGCTATAAGTACGATATTTATATGAAAGGAATTTATTAGAATGTAGGTATATTCATTGGCATAATTACACCTAATGTGCCGGCAAAATATATTGCTGTTAAAGAACCGCCTGTAAACCAGAAATAAACATATGTATAACAAATAAAAAAACAGAGGTATTATTTGATTTACCAGAGAAAAATACTCCTAAGAATGTCGGAATATTGTGCTATAAAATGCCAAATCTGTATCATTTTCAGTAGAGCGTTAACCGAGCCTGTTAAACATCATGAGCAAAAAAACATGATAGCTAGATAGTGCTTCCTACGCTACACTTGCCATCTCTTTCAGCCATTGTTCAGGAGCAGGGGCTTGGAAACATCTTATAATTTTTTTTTTTTTTTATGGCGCCACACATTTTGTGTATTTGCCAGTGTCAAGTATTAGATTAAATCAAATAGAATATTTCCCAATAAGAGATTGCTTGGGATTGTAATATGGCACCACACTTTTTCTGTGCACCAGTGTCAAGTATAAGTTGTTGAGTTGCCCCAATAAAGCGGTAGAAACTTTATTGAGGTTTCGATGGAGTTTAGCAGTGAACCCAAAAAGTCAAGATTTTCAATTTTATATCATTTGCCTACACTCTCACACGTTCACGAACACTTAATGGTTAATTATCCACCATAATTACACATTAAACTTCGGAGAAATTCAAGTTTAGAAAAATAATATAAAATCGACAACGTGCACTTTACATTTTCCCGCCTAAACTCCTCTTATAAAATATATATACCTAGTTTAAACGCTACTTTCAAAGGCTCTGTCAGTCCGCCTCCTCCGTTCATCACTAGGTGGCGTTAGATGACGCGAGCACGCGCGGCGACGGTCGTTGTTTAAGTTATTTGTCGCTCGTTATACACTACTAAAATGAGCAAAATTCCCT
Source organism: Acronicta leporina (assembly GCA_947256265.1). Taxonomy (NCBI): domain Eukaryota; kingdom Metazoa; phylum Arthropoda; class Insecta; order Lepidoptera; family Noctuidae; genus Acronicta; species Acronicta leporina. Next base: position 4,672,041 of record OX366516.1, read on the forward strand.
ACTAGTGAAGATATTTTATCCTCACTGATATTTCATTAAATAAATTGTTGGACTTTACCAGAAAAACTATTCTGAATTAATTAGCACTTAATTTTATTTCTTAAAAACTAGGGACGTATTGTGGTACCCTCATTTATTGTTAAATGAAATATTAGATAATGCTATAATGTATAAAATATTAATAATAAGATTTACTTACATTATCACAGTGCTTTTCAGCAATCTTTGTATCTTGTAAATAAGGATGACGAAAACCATAAAAACATAACATGTTACTTCAATTTAAAATTACATTTTTAAATTCGAGGTATATCTGCGGATAAATCAGCTATGACATATGAAAATGCTGCCCAAAATGCGGCACACTCGATTACTTCAGTCATATTCTGAACATTCATTGTATCAACTTCGCTGTGGTAGTACCAGAAATATCGGTCATTTTGATTCAGTAGTGATGCTCCGGGCACTCCTTTATTTATAAATAACACGATATCAGACCCAGGGGACCCACTGTTTCCCATTTTGTTTATTGGTGCAAATAGTTTTAGCACCTCTTTAACAATGCGGCGAGCCTTCTTTGACCCAGCCACGTCTAATCCTAATGGTTTGAATGTCCCCATATCGGATTCCATTATGAAATTAATATTTTGTAGCTCACTCAAGTGCTCCTCTAGATAAGCTTGAGCTCCAATTAAACCTTGCTCTTCCGCAGTCCATAAAATAGCCCTGATGGTTCTTTTAGGTTTTAAATTTAGAATATTTAGCACTACTGGAACAAACCAGCTTATCATCATGCCCCCACCGTCATCTATAGCTCCTTGTCCTACATCCCAACTATCTATATGGCCAGACACAATGACTAATTTCTCAGGATGAACTTTACCTTTTAAGTCAACAAGCGTATTCCGAGATTTCTTAGTGTCCATAGTGCTAAACATATATATATGTAGAACAATTTTCTCTTTTCTATCCTGTAATCTTCTCAGTAGATCTGCGTCTTCTAATGTTATAGAAGCTGTTGGAATTTTGCGGACATTAGCTTCATAAAATTGGATTCCTGTATGTGGGGTATATAAGGAATAAGGTGTTATACTTCTAACGAGAGCTGCCACAGCACCTTTTTTAGCAGCTTTCGAGGCTCCTAGTTTGCGATAAAGAACGCTGTCGCCGTAATTTACGAAATGTGCATCAAATACTACAATTTTTCCTTCAATGATTTTGCTATCAGTTCTTGCTAGTTCATCAAAGCTGTTGATGACTATTGCTTCAGCAGTAATTCCTTCGGGTGGTGTACTAATACTAGTACCAGATCCTAGTATGGCAATGTTTTTAATATGAGGTTGTAGCATTGCAGCAGATTCCTGGTATCGTACCCAATGTGGAACCTAAACAATTGAGAAAGAATAAGATTTTCTTACTACTTGACTGATTTATAAGAATATCATAATAATTATACAAATATTATATATGTATTTTGTTGTTTCGTATAACAAATGTTTGTAAGATTTCTACGCTCTCGTAGAACTTTAATACAACAGATCCTTTGTAAACTAGGTATTATATAAGGCATATAGAAGGTATATTACGGTTTCTTAAAAAATGAAGAAATGGTGGCATATTACTATTAAAAATTAAGCATTTAAATGGGAAAGAAATAATATCTATCTAATAATAAAGATAAATCTCTTAAGTTAATGTCCCGCCCGAGTCATGAAGTATTTATTATATCGTAATACTTCTTCAGAATCGAACCTTACCTCCAATTCCTCAGTTTTGACATCATTGAGTCCATTTTGAATTGTCAAATTTATCATGTGATCTATTGACCTTTCCAAAGCATCAGACCCTGTAAGACGAGCACCTCTGTCAATAAAATTTGAGTACCTGAAAGAAAAAATAAATAATAGTGTGACATTCATAGTTCATTTTATAGTGCTTAAAATGTTATGTATCGTTCGCAGTGGGTGACTTTGAACTCGTATCGGCCAAAACTAAATTGCGACACAAAAACTGAACGTCACAAAATGCCATCATGCCTTCATTCCCCGAAGGGTTAGGTGTACTAAGGTACAGTTCACCGGTAAGTTTAAATCCCATGTAGTAGGGGACGAGTTTATTGTCATTAACCGGGCACAAATTCAAACTCCGAGCTGCCACTAACAAATTCACAGAAAACACGATAACTGGACTAATAACCTACATTTTTATTTCCTTAAATAAATATTTATATAGCGTTTATGAAATCGTTATTCAATTAATTAATTAATTTTATTTATTTATTTAAAGTATGGAAGACTTACAGCTAGGATATCACAGTAACAACATCATCTAGTTAATAGAAAGTCTTCGCTTATAGAAATATATAGTAAGTTAAATTGAATTGTGAGCGACCATGTTAAAGTATATTGACAATTAACAACTACAGATCACTATTACAACTACAAATTGTTATTACATTGTATTATGATTTATTGATCATACAACAAATTGCTGTCTATTTAAAAAAGGTGAGGCTTAAGGTCCTTCTTGCCGATGACACACTAGTCATAAAGGGGTCAAAACCGTGCTGCTTACATATACTATTGAAATTTCTGATTGCTCACACAATGTAACTGTTCTGCCTGTAATTTGTACTTGTAATAAATCGAGAGTCATAACGAGGTATAATAATTAATTTTAACTCCAGTGGAAGATTGAAATTGAATTATTTATATTACACGATTTAATTAATAATAGAAAAAAAGGTATTGACTTACTCTTGATACATTTTTGATCCCAGATTCGTTCTTATTTCGTTCATAATATATGACGTTACGTTCTTATATGATGCTATTTCTTCTATCAGGGTTGGATCCAATACACAATCATCATCATCAAAATAATTTATAATGACATTTGAATCTGCTAAAAGTGCACCAATTAAGTTTAAAATAATTATTTTTAATAAGAGATCCATTGTTGACTTCTCCAGAGTCAGTGCGGTACTAATGAAAAACGGTACGATTATCGCTACTTGAACTTTTGATACCAAAATTAGTTAAGTCTGCAATAAACACTGTCGGATAAAAATATGTAGTGATGGCATTTTTATTAATAACATGTCAATAAGTATGTAAGAAGAACTGTAGGCGGTTGAACTTTATCAAGGAGTAATAGGTTACTTATTTTTAGATCCAATTAAAAAAGTATAAGGTACTCCCCCGTTGGGTATCATTGAGGATGTTCCTTAGAATAAAGAAAAAATATTACCACGCCTGTTTTCCTCAAAAAGTTAGGCAGAGGTTAACGACACGTTCCGGGTCTGGGTGTTTGTGTATGTGTGAGAGTTTGTGTTTGTAAACGCAACCACGACATAGGAGAAAATCCTAGTGCGGGGCAACCTTTTTTAAAAAAGAAGAGGTCTACTAATATCCATCCAAAGCGTAATCTATGGTACGTTTAGGTTCCATGTAATAGTTCCTTAAAACCAATAAACGAGAAGTCTCGTTTATTGGTTTTTCTATTAAGTTTTCAGCTCGGAGCTTGTATTTATGCCTGGTTAATGGCAATAGACCAATTAGCCCCCTATTACATGACTGCGTCATTTGTTTGGTTTTTTAATCGTTTATGGTACCGTATAAACGGGTAATAACCAAATGGGGTCCGCGAATTTCTATTATATTTATTGTTTTCCTAAAAAGTTAATTAATTTTTGTGTGGGAAAATTTATTTTTGTTGGTTTTCATGGGTATATAGAATACTAATACAAACTATTAGTTTATTTTGGAACAAAGAAACACATTACAAATAGATAAAACTGTAAACGATGATAGCTACAAAAGTTATAAACTGTGGCGTAGCTATATCGCCCTGCTCCTAGTGGGGATAGTTTTTCCAGACATTTAAATAGTTATAATGGAAATTAAAAAAAATAAAAATAGTGCATATTTGTTAGTGGTGTGTGTGTCTGTCTGTGTTGTGAGTATGTTATAGGAGTTCAAAAAGTTTTTCTGTTACCTCATAAGTAAGAGTTTTTAGCCAATGTTCAAGTTTCTTTTTTAGTTTATTTTTAGTCAAGGAAAATTATATTGTATTTTATTTATTTCGATAAAGATTTTAGAGCGTATATGTTTTGAAAGGACGACTTATTGTTGTGTTTCTACGGGACTTCTCTACCTACTATATATTTTTTTTAATTAAAAGCTTACTAGCAATGTGGGTCGCACATTACTAGTACTCTTGTTAACCCCTCCTGCTAAGCTAGATTGCTTGTGTTACGAGTGGGTTCACGTCGGTAGTGCAATGGGTCGGGTTCGAACCGGCAACCACATGATCGCAAGTCCGACGCCCTAGCCATTAGGCTACCGCCGCTTTAAAATTGTTAAAGTGCTGTGTCTGTACATTGAAGATATTTACAAAAAAACAAGTGCCCTACCCATACCATACCCTAACCGGGTATATAAATCCCTCCGAAACCAAAAATGTGATTTTTTAAATTCTTGTCTGTTTATTACGGGTTGGCGCAAAAACTACTGAGTAGATTTTATTTTTATTATCACTGTTAGAAAGTAATATGCTCCAACTTGAAAACTGGTATACTTCTTATCTCAAATAATTAAACAGAACCTGAGATATAGCTTGACCTCTCTAATGTATAGAGACCCATACAAAGAAGAGATCATCACTGTTGGATTTTTGGCTTCAAGTGAGCGAAGCCGCGGGCAGAAGCTAGTTATTAAAGTCACTATTCGGAAAAATTTAAATTAAATCATACTTACATAAATACATCTATCTATATATATAAAAGAAAGTCGTGTTAGTTACTCCATTTATAACTCAAGAACGGCTGAACCGATTTGGCTGAAAATTGGTGGAGAGGTAGCTTAGAACCAGGAGACGGACATAGGATACTTTTTGTCCCGTTCCCGGGGGATGTGATGACAGACGGAATTCCACGGGGGCGAAGCCGCGGGCAGAAGCTAGTTTCAGATAAAAAGTAGGTAATCTTATTTCAACTTTACTCACTAATAGGTAGGTAGGTACATTGTTTTCTAAGTGAATGTAATAAGGTGTGTTTACACGTTGTCGTAATCAGAAGGAGCAGCATTTCTTACGACACTTAAGAGTCCGGCGGAACTTGAATTGGCCACAAAAACGTAATACGTAATTTATTATTATTATTTATTTATTATTATACCAAAATAAATCGTAATCAAAACAATATTTTATCCAATTCTGTTATTATTCGGATTGAGATACCGTTAATCTAGGTTTTTACCGTACCATTCGTGTAGACGAACTAAAAGTACTACTCGTACTTCAATGGAAATAAACGACTGAAAAATCGTTCCAAACTTTCTATAGTTTTTGGACGAAATGGTAGAGTAGGAACGATTAACGGTATCGGAATCTTTTATTATTTATTTATTATTAAAATAGTACAACCACATCATACATATTAATACATCAAAACTTATGATACTGACTAGGTTTTACATCTGATATGTATGACACTTACGGTGTACATAACATTGACCAGTTACAATGTAGTAATGTATTTAACATCTTATGTTAGCATAATTCTAAATATGTATAAGACTACCTATATTCAAATTCAATACAAAAAAGAAAAAAATATATATATAATAGTTGGCATAAATAAAACTACTTGCTTGAGCTGCTGCCTATCAATTTTGTCAGTTAAACTTTAAATTTGTGGAATGAATCACCAAAGATATCAATGTTTGGATCGTTTGTTTGGATGATATTGCACTGATTTAGTATTCTATGTATTGGTGCTTGTTGGCCCAAATTAGTTCTAGAAAATGGTGTGTGAATCTTAATAATAACACACTTTGATTTATTGTGTTTGACATGCGATTTATTTTTGTACTACGTTTGTATGGGAAATTCGTCTGCCGGATTAAGGCGCATTCATAAAATTGTTCCTAATCTGATAGGAATTTCTCCAAATCCTGTACAAAGTTTCACGTTTCTAGACTAGTTTGGGGTAGGTATGCACTTTGTGTATGAGTGAGATGAAAATTAAAAAAAAACATCCACCATTACACGTTTAGGGTTTCGATTTCTAAAATACTAGGCACGTGCTTCTAATTTGCTAATCGAAATCTCTACTATTATAAAATTGTAAAACAGCTGTACATTGAAGATATTTAAAAAAACACGTGGGTTATGGTATATAAACGTCTTGGAATCCGAAAATGTGATTTTTAAAATTCTTGTCTGTTTGTCTGTTTGTTACGGGTTGGAGCAAAAACTACTGAATAGATTTTAATTGTATTATCACTGTTAGAAAGTATATGCTCCAACTTAAAAACTGGTGAACTTCTTATCTCAATTAATTAAACGAATCCTGATATACAGCTTGACCTCCCTGATGTATAGAGGCCCATACAAAGAAGATGTCATCAATGTTGGATTTCTATTTTTACTCCTGATATAGCTTCACGTGAGCGAAGCCGCGGGCAGGAGCTAGTATTACGTATAATTTATCAATCTTTCATCGTCTTGTTCATCTGAACATATTTTTTTTTTTTTACATAACATAAATCTATCCCAATATCATCATAAAAAAATACAAGGTGCATAAATGTAATCAGAATGGTAAAATAAATATTATTTGGCTGCCAGGTTATATAAATAAAAACACACCGAGAGAAAAGATGGCATTTTTAGAAGCAATAGTTACAATTTATTGAATATCAAAGGATTGTTGAGACATCACAATTCGCGATACAAATGTACAAAGGAGCTGCCCGAGGCTTTCTTTTTGATTGCGCGACAAAAATATTCCAAACACAAATAAATGTAGAACAGATTTTATTTTTTATTTACCTATCGTAACAATTGTTATTCCTTTTGTAACTGTTTTCAATCTTTGGCTATTTATTTGTATAATTATAAGCAATTTATATATTCAGGCGGTTGATGTTGTAATTTTAAAAGATCTTGGAGGACTATCGTGGATTCATATAACCTTGACATATTTTTTAAGTCTGCACAAAGCTGTAAATATACCCTTAAAATAACCATGCAATTAATGTCGAGGTATATCTAAAGATAAATCAGCTATAATATATGAAAATGCTGCCCAAAATGCGGCGCAGTCAACTACATCAGCCATATTCTGGACATTCATCGTATCCCCTTCACTATGGTGGTACCAGAAATACCGCTCATTTTGATTCAGTAGTGATGCTCCCGGCACTCCTTTATTTGTAAATAACACGATATCAGACCCAGGGTACCCACTGCTTTCCATTTTGTTTATTGGTGAAAACTGTTTAAGCACCTCTTTAACAATACAACGTGCTTTTTGAGAACCAGCCACATCTAATCCTAAGGGTTTGAATGTCCCTTCATCGGATTCCATTATGAAATTAATATTTTCTAGTTCACTCATATGCTTCTTTAGATAATCTTGAGCTCCAACTAAGCCAGGTTCTTCGGCTGTCCATAAAATAGCACGGACAGTTCTTTTAGGCTTTAGATTTAAAATATTTAGTACTACTGGGACGAACCAGCTTATCATCATGCCCCCACCGTCGTCCATCGCTCCTTGTCCTACATCCCAACTGTCTATATGGCCAGACACAATGACTAACTTCTCGGAATTGAGAATACCTTTTAGATCAATAAGCGTATTCCGAGATTTCTTAGTATCTAATATACTAGACATGTTTATATGTAGAACGATTCTTTCATTTTCATCTTGTAGTCTTCTCAGTAGATCCGCGTCTTCTAAAGTAATAGCAGCCGTTGGTATTTTTGGGACATTCTTTTCGTAAGTTTGGTCTCCTGTATGTAGGGAATATATCGAGAACGGTGTTACACTTCTAACCAGAGTTGCTACAGCACCTTTTTTAGCAGCTTTCGAGGCTCCTGTATCACGATAAGTAACGGTTTCACCATACGTAGTAAAACGTTCATCAAATACCACTATTTTTCCTTCAATGTTTTTTCTATCAGTTTTATCCAGTTCATCAAAGCTGTTTATTACTATTGCTTCAGCCGTAATGCCTTCTGGTGGCGTACTAATACTAGTACCAAATCCAAGTATAGCAATGTTTTTAGGACGCGGCTGTAGCATCGCAGCAGATTCGTGTATGCGTACCCAATGTGGTACCTGAAAATTAAAAATAATGGATTTTACAAAATATAGAAAGAAATATTTCATACTCCTTTAATAATCTAGTAGTTCACGACTGCTACACTTAGATCCTCGGTTCGACTCTAGAGTCGAGCAAAGTGTTATTGAAATTTTCTTTGAAATTCTCAATAGCAGCTCAGATGTGTCCGGTTAATGGTAATAGGCTCGCCCTCTATTACATGGAATTTAAAAATACAGGCAAACTGTGGGTTACATTCATAATTTCGTACACCTCTGCCTAACCCTTCGAAGGAAGACAAGCGTGATGGTATGCTATTTCATATCACAATGATACACTAAATTAAGTATAAGTGAACGTATTTACATAAAAAACAAACATTAATAAGTATGGCCAATGAACTTAGAATTAGTTGCAGCATTTTATATGTTTACCTAGAACTAATTCTACAATGGAAATATTATCGATATTTCCATTGTAGAATTAGTTCTAGGTATATAATTGGCAAATACACTATGACATGTATAAATTTCTGCATCAGTTTGCTGGATAATAAAATATATATATGGACTAGCTTCCGCCCGCGACTTCGTCCAAGTGGAAGAGTTACTTAGTCTTAGCGTGATGATATAGGCTATAGCCTTCCTCAATAAATGGGCTATCTAACACTGAAATAATTTTTCAAATCGGAACAGTAGTTCCTGAGATTAGCGTGTTCAAGCAAACAAACAAACAAACTCTTCAGATTTATATATTAAAGTAAGTATAGATAGATATGAAATCAGTGTCCAGAACCAGAGCCGCATGAAACATGCATGCCATGCGCGCAATATGCTTAAAAAGGCGTACAACGTTTTCTCTTCACGTATATAATAACTAGCTTCTGCCCGCGGCTTCGCCCCCGTGGAATAAAAAGTATCGGGAACGGGATAAAAAGTATCCTATGTCCGTTTCCTGGTTCTAAGCTACCTCTCCACCAATTTTCAGCCAAATCGGTTCAGCCGTTCTTGAGTTATAAGTGAAGTAACTAACACGACTTTCTTTTATATATATATAGATTCCGCCCGCGACTTCGTCCAAGTGGAAGAGTTACTTAGTCTTAGCGTGATGATATAGGCTATAGCCTTCCTCAATAAATGGGCTATCTAACACTGAAATAATTTTTCAAATCGGAACAGTAGTTCCTGAGATTAGCGCGTTCAAGCAAACAAACAAACAAACTCTTCAGATTTATATATTAAAGTAAGTATAGATAGATATGAAATCAGTGTCCAGCACCAGAGCCGTTCTTTTTATTATTCAATGCAATTTTCATCCAACATCCCTGTGTCCCGTGCGGGGACGCGTTAGAATATTATTCCTCGCTGACTTTCAGATAGGCATCACGTGAGAGGTAAGAAAATACCTTGGTTAAAGTTTATATAAACCTTTACTATATTCAATCTCACACTCTCACATCCTCATCTTCCGCGCCCTTTTCCAACTATTGGGGTCGGCTTCCGGTCTAACCAGATGCGGCTGAACATCAGCATTTTACACAAAGCGACTGACCATTAACAATTGTCAAAGAGCTCTCTGAGGCACGGAAGGGTCTCGACGTGTTCAGAATGGTCACTCATCCACACACTGACGGTGGCGAGCACTGCTTAACCTTACAGTTTATTTGATCAGCTTAGTTATTGCTTAGCCACAAACTCCTCCACGTGAATCTCACTCTTCCATGCGCGCAATATGCTTAAAAAGGCGTACAACGTTTTCTCTTCACGTATATAATAACTAGCTTCTGCCCGCGGCTTCGCCCCCGTGGAATAAAAAGTATCGGGAACGGGATAAAAAGTATCCTATGTCCGTTTCCTGGTTCTAAGCTACCTCTCCACCAATTTTCAGCCAAATTGGTTCAGCCGTTCTTGAGTTATAAATGAAGTAACTAACACGACTTTCTTTTATATATATAGATAGATATAAGATTTAATCAATCTTACCTCCATTTCCTCAGTTACGACATCGTTGAGGCCATTGTGCTTTGTTAAATTTATCATATGATCTATAGACTGTTCCAAAACGTCGGACCCTGATAGTCGAGCTCCAAATTTGTCAATGAACTTTGTGTATCTGAAAGTATAAAACATTTAAATTTAAATCGAGCCTCATCAATCCTGCTAAATGTATTTATTTCACCAAAAGTAAAAACTAATTAATGTTTTCTAGTTATAAATATTATTAAAATTGTTTTCTTCAATCATAAATACTTTTGAAAGTTTATGAATACGTAATTCAATTAACGAATTCAAATACTCAATTATAAGTGTAATGGTCGTTTCAAATTAAATTATTTCTATAGATTGTTTCACTTCGAGATCTACAACTTCGGGATTTAATCTGTAATTAAAAAAAGAAATGAATTCGATTATTAAATAGAATTACCTATGTACTTACTCTTGATACATTGTCGGTCCCAAATTCGTTCTAATTTCGTTCATGATGTGTTTTGTCACATTCTTATACGATGCTATTTCTTCTATCAACTTTGCATCCAGAATACATTTATCATCATCATCGTAACGATTTATAATGATACTTGAATTCACGAGAACTGCGTGGATTGAAGTTAAAATAATTACTTTTAATAAGAGATCCATAGTTCATTACTAGGCGAGAGTCGGCGCAGTACTAATGACACACAGTGTGATTATCGCTATTTGAACTTTTGATGTCAACACATACATACATAAATACCTAGTTCGATAAAAATGTCTAGTGATGGTATACCTATATGGAACTCGACGAAATAAGATAAATGTACGGTATCTATCTGTATTTCTGTACATAAGTAGGTCACGTTAGTTTTTCTCAAATCTTTTGCATAACATACATACCATCACGAATGTAAACCTCGAAGGATTAGCCAGAGGTGGCCATGTAATAGGGGGCGAGCCTATTGCCCATACCTATCCACACTCCGAGCGCCTACTGAGAAATTCATGGAAAAAACCAATAACACTTTGGACGACCTGGGATTCAAACCCAGGACCTCTAGCGTAGCAGTCGGGCTTGGGATCACTAGACTGATGAGGCAGTGAAAACATTTAATTAAATTAAATACTTCTATACTAGTGTAAAAATAATGAATCACTCAATCTGGTTGTGTGTTTTGAGATTAGCACAAATGTTAGAAGTCGCGAGACTAGACTTCGTCTTGTCATTTTATATGATAGTATTACCATTCTGTTTTGGTCAATCAAAAACCAAACCATCTTATAAATCACCAATTTATTATTGAGACATTGTATTTCTAAGATTCAATTAACTTTCTAACCATATAGCTGCAATTAAATTATTCGCCTACAAATTGAGCTTAAGTACTAGGCGAACAAACAAAATTAATTATCTTGAACGTAGTAAATACATCAAACTCAAATTAACTCAAACTTAGAAGCCTCACTAGGTTATAACTCAATTTCTCCTGCCTTCATGAGACACATACAGGTTCATTAGGGCTTCGTTCACAAATCACAAAGCAATTATTTTAATAGGCTTGTCGAACTCTGGGACCTGGGAGACTTCTTCCGAGTCGTGCTATATTTAGTTGTATACTTCAATTATTGTCCAATTGGCACAGTCGCTGCTGCACCACGGGTTTAATGTCTGCATGGACCATAATGTAATGTTGGGGTACGAGAGGTCTTCAGAATAAGACAACTAGCTAGATCAACTGTAGTTTATTCATTTAATAATTAAAATACATAAAATGATGCGCATCGGTGTAAACTTCTTTCTAAACTTAAAACGATACAATATAGTATAAATGAGTGTACATAATACGTAATGCATTGTTAGGGAGCATGCATAGTTGCATACAGATTAATGAATTATGTGGGAATCGTATCGACTAAGACCGCTTTTACCTTCCCAGGTGACTTTCGCTTATTTTTATGGTGCTTAATATCCTCAAAAACCTTATGGATCGACTGGGGAGGCAGCAGGATATATCTCACTTGTATCGACTAAAAACCGCACTTGTCTTCCCTTGCCTTATAGGCCATAGGAGGCACGACTGCGACATTCGTCACGTGAGCGCCAGATGGCTTGCCGGTCAGTGAAGACGAAGCTTTACTAAACGTGAGCGTGGGTATAGAAATGAGCACTCTCCGGAACTATTATCGGACGTCTCACGAGCACTCAAGTTTGAATGTGGCGTTTACGGTACGGTAACTGTAATAGCATACTAGCAGTGCTCCGCGGTGCAACTGAAATTGATCTGGTTTTAGCCAATCCCATTTTCGAACTACACACTTAATGCAAATTCGTTAATTACGACAATGGCTGACCTATTGGAAAATAGCTATTATATTACTCTAGATATTTTTGTTTATGATCTATAAACTTTTTCATTATTCTAGGTGTCGTATGCTATGATAGGTCCTAGATTCGATTACCAAGTTAATAAATCGATTTTCTAGGAAATTCTCAGTAGCAGCTTTAAGTTTACAGCTGTTTTAGGTTAATGGCAATAGGCTCGCCCGTTCTTACACGGGACCTAAAGATTTACTGACTAATGACATCGAGAGATACCTATAAATAATCCAGTGCCAATTAAAAATCTTCATGTTTGATGTCAAACTCAAACAATGCTATTTTACGATAAACATTTACGATGGTACCTAATAATCAATGCCTTTCGTTAGTACCAAGCACACACTCCAATAACCCGCACCTATTTAGATGTCTGATTGAATTCAAATAACAAAAGCACTCAGAAGAGTATCCCCTTAAATTAAATCGATGAAGACGACAAGCTTTTGCAACAGCGAAGTAAACATACTCGAAGAATGAGCCCTAACTAAAGCGGTTACTGGTAACAAAAGGAGGGGAGCTCCTCAAGAGGCTTTCTCTAGACTTAAGGGGGCAGCGTTCCACATAAACTGTTTGTATGTCTCTTAACTGTCTGTCAATAGTTCGCTAAGTGAGTTTCAATGTTAATTTTGCAAGTGAACTTACGACGGCAGAAGAGTTTGGTTAACCATGGCGTTGTTAGATGATAGTGTATGATTGAAATCTCATCTGAAACAAATGCTGCATTTACCATGAGTCCATCACTCATCATAGGTACGACTAGCCATAGCCAGTGTAATTTTATATACCTAGGGGAATTCTGTCATATTAAAAATAAATACAAACTACTGAGAATGGTATAGAAAAACCCAGTAAATTGTCACTGGGATTTTCTTCAATAATTATACTTACCCAATATTTATCAGCTGCGATTGTGACAAAAGCACTTAAGAAATTACATACCTACCTACATACATACACTCACGCCTTTCTCCCACAGGGGTAGGCAAAAACTATAGTCCACCACTTGCTACGATTCTTGCATACTTCTTTTGCTTCTGCGACATTCATACATTTTTTTTTAGAAATTATAAAAAAAAGATCGAGGTTTCAGTTATAATATTAAATAAAAAACCTTTTTCATGGGGATTTTTGTTTTAGCTACTTTCATCAATTATTTTTTATAAATAAACGACATATAGAAATAAGTTTCTAATGACGACACCATCTGATATGTATCCAAAGAAGGAGACTGGAAAATGAAGTTGTAAAATTTAACGAATAATGATAAAAATATGTATAAAGATACCTTTTGCCAGGCCTGACGTGCCGAGCCTAAATGAAGTTAATAAATATAACAAAAATGCTATCGGTGGGTTTTGTGTCTTGCATAAAAGTATTTTTGAAGAATAAGAATCTGTATGGTTTTAGCAATTGTTAACTGAAATGCGTTTCATTATAGTTTAGTACAGGCAGGGTCCAGATATTGCCTTACATCGTAACACTCACATAATATCTGATAATACTGATATAAGTAATAATAATAATACTCTGATAATATTACTATCTGGACTTTAAATGAGGCCAGAGGTCATCAGTTAGAAAATGCCGGTGCCATTTAGTTAAAAAAAAAACAAAAAAAAATTACTAAGATAAATAAAAAAAATAAACACAAAACACAACAACATAAAAAATCTACTTACAGAATATAAAAGTCAATAAAAAATCTATTTAATAAATATAATTTATCAGGGTTTACAATGAAACGCGCAAACCAATTAATAATATCCTTACGGGATCTGACTCTCGCATACACACGACGGAATTCAGTAAAACTGTTTAGCATCGGTTTACCATGTCACGGTGATAGCTAGCCAGGTGGATCAGGCTGTGTTGAATTTAATATTTACGAAAGTAAACATATATTTTTTTAGGGGGTAGGGGTGCAAACGAGCAGACGGATCACCTGATGATATACGATTACCGCCGCCCGTGGACACCAGCAACACCAGAGGAGTCACAAGTGCGTTGCCCGCCTTTTAAAAGGGATTGCGACACCGGTAACCTCACTCACTCAGCGAAACACAACGCAAGCGCTGTTTCACGCCGGTTTTCTGTGAGGCCGTGGTATCACTCCCATTCGTGCCGAAGCATAGCTCTCCCACGTGTAAATAACGTGTAATTAAGTTTGAAATTCACGATTGTCCAAATTGCCGCAATTACCTCAAAAGAAAGTGTTTTACATGCTCCACTTTCTGCTTCCAGATACAAAGACCAAATCCATTGAATAATATAACATTTACAATTAAAACATAATATTATCTACGTGAAAAGATTTATACATGAATAACAAGTCGATTAATATAAGACAAAGTCGGGTACATTATAAGTAAGATAACTTAATCTAACTTGTTTTTAAAGTTTCAAATTTAATAAAACATGTGGGATAAACAACTTTTGAAATATACCAACTTTAGCTTTTAAAAAACAAACACAGTTTGTTGACGGATACAATGGATAGGATGAAAGTTATATAACTTAACGTAAATTTATTTTCGATATAAGACAACAATTACATTATATACGTGTAAGAAGATAAGTAGGCAATCAACTTATGAAGTTTCTTGAAAGCCTATAACATATTATTTTTGAATATTTCAGTTTTATGGTTCGACGATAAGCGAGTTTCATATTGTTTCTTTTTTGGTACTATTCTAGTCCTTGAGAAATTTATGATAATGCTTTAAAAACCTAAATAATCTCATAGGTTAGGAAGAGGTATATTAATTTATGTCCATCGTTTGTGAGTGTGTTTTAGGTCCTATTTATCATAGGCATGAGCTGCTACTGAGGATTTTCCAATGAAAAAAATCAAAATACTTTACTCGACCCTGGCATGGAACCCGGGACATCGCACTAAACTGCATCTACACTTAGCCCAAACAGCTGGATACGTTGAAATTTCATTTCATCTGCTATGGTTGATCGCGTGTTTTACGGTTTGGAAAAAGGAGTGTTCTTATTTGGAAAAAAAAACTAAATTAAAGTAAGTAATACAGTCTGTTATGGTACACTGACGGTTCGAAAACCGAGTCGGGTACAGGGGCGGGCATATATGCAAGGGACCATAAGGTCAGTCAAAGCATGGGCAAATTAGCTACAGTTTTCCAAGCGGAAACATATGCTATTCTTGCCTGTGCACAACAGATGGAAAGTAGCGGTACCACAGGTAGGTCCATCTACATTCTTAGTGTCAGCCAAGCGGCACTCATGGCCCTGACCTCCTACAGGATCGATTCAAGGCTGACCATGGACGCTGCCCGAACTCTTAATGAGCTGGGAAAGCGAAACAAGGTCAGGTTTGTTTGGGTCCCTGGTCATAGGGGTATTGTGGGCAACGAGCATGCCGACGAGCTGGCTAGGGAAGGTTCTGGAACCTCACTAATTGGACCGGAACCATTTGTAGGACTGGCTCCAAGCACAGTCAAAACGGCATTTCGGGAGTACGCAAGGGCGAGGCACATGGATGAGTGGTTGAGCCTCACGGGACTTGCTCACTCCAAGAAATTCATAGGTTCCTCATCGAAATGGCAAAATGCCATTTGGAACTCAAGCAGGCGGCAGGCCCGTCTTTTGATGGGGGCGCTGACCGGACACTTCGGGACTAACGCTCACCTACAAAAGATGGGTCTGACGGATACATCAGCCTGCAGGGCCTGCAAAAGGGAAATTGAGAGCATGGAACACCTTCTGTGTACATGCGATGCAATGGCTGGAAAGCGAATGTGCCTTTTGGGTCTGGGTTATCCAAGCCCGGAGGACTACAGACTCATACCCCCAGGCCTCATTATAAAGCTCATGGAAGAGCTGTTTGTAGAACTGGGAGGGGATAAGGAATAGATTATCTAGGGGAAGCACAAAATATCCCATTGGGTCGAAGTGCACTGAGGCCTAGCTGCCTCGGCCCTACACAAGATAAGATAAGATAAGTAATACAGCTCAAATTATCATAAATTTCCTCGTCGATATAAGGAATTATATATGTAAGCTTACAAGTACAACATCGACTGTGTACCGATTATGCCTCTGAGTGAATTTGTTTTGAAACAAAAAACTTTGGGCTCCATTTCAGTGGGTAGGGGTGATCAATCTGAGGTAAAGTTTGTTTTTGTTTGGAAGCTGGTTCATCAAAAGGTGTTTTTGTTGATGGGATCGGGTGGCAAGGCGGTTTGTGGTGCTTAGAAATAGGAAATGTACATTTTTCATTGGATTTGATCCTAATTCATTGAAAAGAAGCATTTTTGACGGCTCGTTTAACTTTGTTTCGGGTTCATCATGATGAACCATTTAACTGTAGTTTTAACCATTGCGGGTACGTTTTTTATTGATTATATCGGCAAACGAACTAACAAGCCACTTAGTGGTTAGTACTCATCGTCGCCCATATACACATGCAACACCAGACAGTTGCTGATGCGTTGCCGACCCTTAAGAGCCCCAACGGACTGCAAACTGCTAGAGCCACAGCTGATAAACAGAAAAAAAGGTCTTTTGTTCCACGCTATCATTACATAAGCGCACTATTACGCCTGTTTTCCGGAAGGATTAGGCAGAGCAGTACTAAATGTACACCCTCAGTTCGCCAGTATGTATAGTCCAATGTAATAGGGGGCGAGCCTTTTACCAAATCCAAACCTAATAACATTTTGTTTCAACCTAGTAATCGAATCCAGGACCTCAGGACCACAAGGCTGAGGTTATACCTCTGCTTCACCTTTTAGGGAATACAGGCGTGATGGTGTCTATATACTCTGCCTACTAGACCGTGTCTAACTCTTAACGTAATTAAGTTAATTAATTATTTGCCCTAAAAAGTAATTTATTAACGCAATTGGCCTACAATAAACAGCTCTCAATGTGAGTCTCCATTTAGCCCTTGTTAGGGACATTTAGTTAATGGTAACTAATGGTCGTAGCCCTCCTTGAATTATTGTTTGTTTACCAAACTTTATTTACGCCATCAATTTAAGTGTTATTTGGTTATAGTAGCTATGAATGGGAGGCCATTGAATAGCTACTGACCTACAATAAGTGGTGGATAAACTAATATTTTCTCCTGCATATCTTGCAAACACAAATTCTCACACAGAAACACCCAGATCCGGAAAAACAATTACCTGTAGATCATACAAATATTTGCTCCGTGTGGGGATAGAACCCACAATATGTGGCGCAGAAGCCGATCGCTCCATCGTACCTATACCTATTATCTCCTTATCAGTACACCTCTGCCTAACCGTTCGGGGAATAGGAGCGTAATATTATGTTATGCTTTACAATTAAATTAAGAATTTTATAGGTATAATCCATCAAGAGTTGTTTAATAACAATTAACCTTGTGTTTTGTCTAAAGTATTACTTGCTTACTTGCTTAAACGATTTATTTAAGTAAATTTAATTAACGAACACCAAAGAATAGGCCCCTTAAAATTCTTTGTATTAGAAAACTTCTGAAGAAAGTCATTTACAAAACTCAACTCGAAAAATCTCGAAAACGGCTAAGTCGGATTAAGTAAATCAATGTAGAGTATTATTCTTCTATACAATGCGTTCAGAGTGACCCTTTACCCGATATTGAATCTTGGCGAACAATTTAAGGAATTTTTCGTTATATTTGTGGGAAACATTCGACAAAAAGATACGAGGGTTTCCAATGTAAGGGGCACGGTTCAATGTCAATATGTGGAAATTTATGAGAATGCGTTCCCCTAGAAAGGCCGTGTTCGCTTTATGTGGGGCGATAAATATCTGTGAACCAGTGTCGGTTGTAAGTGGCGGTAACAATGTATCTACTACTAGAAACGTGAAATATTTAGTATTGTTATTACATTGTAAATTAAATGTATAAGATTTTGTGTGTCTTGTAACTATGGGTATGCTATTGTAGTACCTATCAAGCTACATAAATGAAGCATTATTTATTTATTTTACTCCATTTATTTTTAAAACATATGTGACATAATAACATATTATAGAATGCAAGTAGGTATTATACGTAGTACCTTATAGGGTTTACTGGCTTTAATTTAATGAATAAACCACCATTAACAACAAAAAGCAATCAAATCAATCAACAAAAAGCGAGAATAATTAACAAAGCATTCATCAATTGGTTTTCTGCTTTCAAATACAAGCTATACGTAGTTTAGGTCATGCATTTTCCTTAAAAATATACCGTAGATATCCTGATGCCTTACACGGTATCATCATCATCATATCAGCTAAATTTGTAAACAATGAAGCGACAGAGTGACAACGCCATCTATTAATGTATTTAATCATTTGTGGAGATCACTGGCAGTGACTCCTATATTTTGACTTATGTTTCTCATTTTAAACTAATTGTTTATTTATTATTAGTGTATTGGATTTCAAATCTTTGCTTAGGCTGAACTAAAAAACCATCATCAACATGTATTTGACAATACCTTTTAATATCTGTCTTAACGTGAATAGCAAGAATAAATAATACTGACATTTCAATGTGAGTTCAAGTAAAAAAGGTTTCGCAAAATATAAACTGTCAGGTCTTAATGTTTATCTTCACATTTCATAAATTCTTTTCACTGTCCAGAGTGCTTTTAGGACTATTTTAAGTAGCCATTACGGCACATTTCGTGAGGTGAGTTATGAAGGTTAAAAAGCATCATATTCCTTTACGGTCAGCTGTTTTATAGGTCCATATTCGTCTGTTCACAATTTACGAGCGATCGAAACACCGTTGGCGTTGGTGAGCGGTCCAAAATCAATTTGGAAAGTTGTCACTTAATTACAAAGGCTATAAATCTGTCAACAAAGAATTTGGAATCTTTTCAATATGGCCCATTTCCGTGCCAATTTAAGGGTAAATGGACTTTTTAGAGCGGAATTTCTGGTTTGAGTTGGCTGAATGGGAATATTTTGCATGTAACGCCTTACTTATAAGAGGAAATGCTTAGAAGGTAAAATGAGGTTAGGAAGTTTCAGCGGCTTTGTAGGAGAGTAATGTTTGATAGATGTATTCTAACATTACTTGTTATTAAATACAACGTTATAATATAAGATATTATACCTTGGTTTCATTATTTTTTATAAAAATATAGTACTTAATTCAGCTTATTACGAGTATGTTACAGTATCCGGGTGAATATTTGTAAAATATTAGACGTCGTTAACATCTCCTCTAAGTAAAGAATGCAGATGTTAAAAACTACTATTTTGACAATGAAAACTTAAATTACCCTACCGCCGTCAAGTAATAAAACAAGAAAAAAAAACAATCTGAAACAAATATAATATTAAAAGAGAAACTCGTAAGAAGAATAATTTGTTAAGTAATGTTCGAATATTCAGCCATCCCATAGTAGGATGCAAGCCTTCTATTTTTAATATTGTAATAGTCAGGCTGTAATCAGGACTAGACTTATTTATTTATTTATTTTTTTACTTTGTAAATAAATGTGTACAGAGGCGGTCTTAATGTCTTAGGCATTTTCTACCAGACGACCTTAGGGTGGTGCAGTATGAGGCGAAGACTGGGCCAAGATATAAATTTATATAATACATACATTAATTAAATAATATATCTATACTAATAATAAAGCTGAAGAGTTTGTTTGTTTGTTTGCTTGAACGCGCTACTCTTAGGAACTACTGGTCCGATTTGAAAAATTATTTCAGTATTAGATAGCCCATTTATTGAGGAAGGCTATAGGCTATATATCATCACGCTACGCGGACGAAGTCGCGGTTAGAAGCTAGTACATTATAAGACTTCTTATTGCAGAAAGTTTTACGCTGTCAACTTTCACATTATAAAATAATTAAGTACATAAAATTCATTGCTAAGCCAATTGGCTCTAAAATGTTTTGAACCTTCAATCTATCGTTCGTTCGTTCGTTCGTTCGTTCGTTCGTTCTATCAAGCCTTGGCATATTCACATTGAGATTTCGCTTCTTCTATAGTTAATGAGAAAAGTTGAGCATAATGATCCAATCAATCTTCTTAATAAATGAATGCAATCCCTTTTAACGGCAAACGTTTCAAAGTATTTTGGGCGGTTTTGCGTTGTGTCAATTTAAAGTTGACTGGATAAAGTTAATGCGAGTTTGACTTGCGTACTGAAGGGTTTTCGAGCTAACGTTTGCGTTAATTGTACAGCTATTAGCGTAAAATATTCGATTACGGTTTAAGACTTATTTCTCCAAAGAAGAATACATTCCTTCACTTACTCAGATATACTTAACTTAATAAAACGTAAATATAATAAGAAAACGCAGGTAGGACTTAATATCATTGCTAGCATTGCAAGTTTACGATGGGAAGGTACCGCCACAACTATAAAAGTCATTAGTGCAAGGAACTTATTACATATCACAAAGGCAATAAGATTAGTTAACAATGAGTATAATTACTATTCAGTTAATTATTAGGGAAAAATCCCTGAATATAATTATGGTTCTTTAATCTTCGATATAAATATTAAATGAGTTTGAAATTTTGATGTCATTTGTCAAGGATGTCGACTTATTGTATGGCTGTGTTGCTTTGTACACTACGTTTTTTATACTATAATTAGTGTTGATACGGATACATTTCTTTTATTTTAAGTTCGAGTCAATGTTTTTGCTACAAGTTCAACAATGATACAAAAGATCCGTTATTTCACGTTCATTTAAAAAATAATTCTAAAAATTGTGTGTAGAAATGAGTCACATTATAATTTATGGAACGTTCCCCAGAGTCATATTATAAGACTCATTGGAGAGGGAAGCTGTATTTATTTTTTGTGAAAATGACGCTGGTGCTTTTTCAACGGTCATATAGGTCTCTTTATTTCACTTACTTACTTTAGTTACTTATGTTTTTTTGAATGCTTATACATACGTCAGTCTTCCCCATAGAGTTAGGCAGAGGTGTACTAAAATGGACACCCACAGTTCGCCGGTATTATTAGGGGACGAGCCTATTGCCATTAACCGGGCACTTGTTCCAAACTCCGAGGTGCTACTGGGAACTTCATGGAAAAACCCAATAATAATTTGCTCGCCCTGGGAATCGAACCCAGGACCTCTAGCGTAGCAGTCGCGCTCAGAACTAAGGCGCGCTAGGCTAATAGGGCAGTTATTTATCAGTTCAAAAATCATCATCATCATCATCATTGTCTATAATGTACTTAAGGGGTGAAATAAGCCTTGACTTCTGTCAAGGGTATTAAGTAGTACGGTTCATTGGCAGTAAAAGTTAAGTACAGAGTATACAGTATTTATATCTGTTCTGCATAATTTGCTCTTAATTTTCAAATAATCTATTTTGAATTTATTGATTAAAGCTTGAATCTTCCAAAGGATAAATACAGCTTAAAATGGATTATGTATAATCCGATTATCTATAAGAGATTTCATTATTTTGACTAGTAATGGTGTTTGGATTAATAATCATTAAATTTTTAAAGTAAAATAATGTACCATACCATAGGTACATATAATTATGATCTATAATTATAATATTGTCATCATATCTTGATCATCTTATCTAACACTAACGGGCGAATAGTATCGTCCGTTAGTGTTATTTATTATTTTTATTCAATACCTACTGTTTAAATAAACTGCCTAATTAGCCTAGTGGTCCTGAGCGCGACTGCTACGCTAGAGGTCCTGGGTTCGATTTCCAGGCCGAACAGAGTGCTATTGGGTTTTTCTATGACATTTCCAGTAGCAGCTCGGAGTTTGGAATGTGTGCTCGGTTAATGGCAAAGGCTCGCCTCCTATTACATGGGACCTAAACATACCGGCGAAATGTACATTAGTACGCTTCTGCCTAACCCTTCGGGGAGTACGGGCGTGATGGTATGTTTAAATAATATACCATACATACTCGTACGTAAATACTTTTATATCAGACACGCAGGCCCGTATTTCCCCTTAGGCCCACAAGGCCCTGGCCTAGGGGCCCAGCCATCCTAGGGGCCCCAGTTCAAGTGGCGGAACCTGCGTACAAGCTCAAAGGCCTAGGGGACCAGCCAGCCTAGGGGCTCCAGTTCCAGTGGCGGAACCTGCGTACAAGCTCAAAGGCCTAGGGGCCCAGCCATCCTAGGGGCCCCAGTTCAAGTGGCGGAACCTGCGTACAAGCTCAAAGGCCTAGGGGCCCAGCCATCCTAGGGGCCCCAGTTCAAGTGGCGGAACCTGCGTACAAGCTCAAAGGCCTAGGGGCACCCAGTTCCAGTGGCGGAACCTGCGTACAAGCTCAAAGGCCTAGGGGCCCAGCCAGCCTAGGGGCCCCAGTTCCAGTGGCGGAACCTGCATACAAGCTCAAAAGCCTGGCTTGCCCTATAAATAAACTTTATTTAAAATATTATTTAAAGTCTTGAAAGGATATTACGCATTCGAGCTATTTAAAAGTTAGTGGTCTTATTGTGGACAAACTTTTGCCAGGACTCTTCTACCAAATTATCAAATAAACAGACGTCACCTAAGAAAGAGTTGAGTTATGGTCGTTTATCTTACTCGCACGCGCGTGCACTTTAACATATCTTTACAATGCACATATTCAGAAAGTACTCCTTTACTAGGCTATACACAGATAAAGAAAGAGTCTTTAAAAACCTTTAACTATCTTAGAAGCTTAAAACTGAAAGTAACTTTTTTCCTTTTTTCTGGCAAGGCAGATTTTTTTCCTCGCATAATTAATTGTAAAATGTTGTATGATCTTCTTGCTAAAAGGTAGGAGATTCCTGAAATTTTAACTTGAGATATTGGCCTTGTATGAATACGCATACGTGGATGGTGGACGTCGCGAAATATTTTGCATTTAAAAACGTAGATTCATATTAAAATCAAAACTAATTCGGTTTCGTGTAGTCAATTTAGCATCATAAAACGTGGAATATACAGTGCCGGTTTTAGCACCACCTGGGCGAGATTTTGATCGGCGCCAAACCCATACGAAAAAAGGCAAAAAATATAAATTATATATAATCATAGATATTATATGCACATCAACAAAATCTAGGGATATTTTAACTAAAAATTTTAGTGTAAAAGGTTTCTACAAAAGTTAGCTCTTTTATTCTTGTTAATTTTACTAAATTAAACTGAAATATTTAAAAACAAATGATGGTGCCAAAATTCTGGAAAGGCTACAAAAATCACATTGTTTGTTATTGATTTTCTGTTATTTTTTAGACAGAAAAGGTTGTAACCGTTAACTTTATTTAAAAAACTGATTACGTAACACACGTACCATGTCGTTATTTAAGCCGGTAAGAAATGCTTCTAGCTGTAGGCATGTGGTTAAACATGGTCTAACGCGTAGTTCCTGAAGCTCTGAGTGTAAATTAAAACATGATATCCAGGTTGTGATCACGTTATCGAGCTTCAGGAGATGTAATAGAACTGCATACGTACAGGCAGAAACCATGATAACTACTTCTCCAAGACCTATCACGATTTCTGCCTGTATGGTCGAAGTTGAAGCACATCAGTAGAATTGGTGAGAGGCTTGAGCGCCTTCCTTCGGGAACTCGTGCGTTCTGGTCTCTTGCCAAAGTTCTCGAAGGAAATTTCTGTAAGCCATCTTTTTCACCTCTACACATGGGAAATGGTCGTCGCTCAAATCCCTCAACTATAGACCGATAGCTATAAGAGAAGAGAGAAGAAAAGGGAGGCCTTTTCTCGAAGATAATGGAGTTCATTGTCAACTGCCAGCTCCTTCGGTTCTTAGAGGATCTGCTTCGTGACCAGCAGTACGACTTTCGTAAGGGTCGATCGGCTGTTTATCTTCTATATAGTATACCTGACACATCGTTGGTCTTAAGCGATCGAAACTAAGGGGGAAGCCTTGGCGTTCAGTTTAGACATAGCGAAGGCCTTTGATCGGGTATGGCACAAAACGCTTCTTTCGAAGCTTTCTTCCTATGGGCTTCCCGAGAAACTATGCGAATAAGTCACCAGCTTTCTTGCAGACCGAAGCATGAAGGTCGTAGTCGACGGTGAATGCTCGGATTTCACACTTATAAATGCTGGTCCCTCAAGACTGTGCTATCGCCTACTTTGTTCCTCCTCTATATCGTCGACTGCCAAGATATTACAAACCGACGAATTGAGAACCTCCTCTTTTTTGAAGCCGGATGAAAATGGAATGATTTCGAGATGGGGGAGGGGGCCCCCAAATGCCAAGTGCCTAGGGGCCCTGGCCCCCTAAATACGGGCCTGCAGACACGGTTGGCCTGCTTTGCACTGTGAGCTCAAGTTATGGTTCAATAGTTATCGGAAAACATTTAGCGCTTTCCACACGCCGCTCACGTCGCTTTCCAGCTTAATGTGCTTGGCCATATTCACACCGTTAACTGAACTTATATGTGGCATGTGGGATTAGACATAATTTTACATGACTTTGAAAAATTCTCAATCCATTTCTTGCGTAATGGAAAAAATAATATTGTGTGATATTTTCAATATTCCATAGTTTTTTTTTTCAAAAACGTTGCCCCACAAGGTTTTTTTTTGTATCGCGGGTGCTTTTTACATACTCAAATTCGCACACACACACAAATGCCCATACTCAGAACAACTACATCATATAAATATTTGTTCTGTGCGGGGATTGAACCCACAACCCGTGGCCCAGAAGCCAATAAAGTCAAAGTCAAGTGTTTTATTTCAATTAGACCAGTAATACATACAGGTACTTGAATTGTCAAAAAATAGATGCGAGGTTCCAAACAGTGAGACCTAGAGAACCCGCTAGAAACTCCATAGATAGGTACTCTTTTAAACAAAGATTATAACTTTGATTTTTTTTTTAATTTAGTTCTTATAATGTGGGAATCATGCAGCTTGGTAGCTCAGCCGCTACGCCAAATGTGATGTAAAATTACCATTGGCAAGTAAAATTACCTATTGTCTATTTCTATAATAGGATACGATTGCCTAAAACAGAAAACCTGCACGCTCGTGAATTGAATACTTGTATATTATAAGCGAGATGAAAGACTTTCCAACGTGTTCTATGTTTTATAGTAGGTACCTACAGCTAATCTTACATTTCCGTGTGATAGACGGCCACGTAATTCGTACTGAAATTTAGAGAGATAACAGTAATGGCATTGCTTATTATTTGACGACATTCACAACGGAAGAATAGTTCTGATCGTCTATAACATATTTTTAACCGTATAATGTAATTTTGTATCCTAGTTACATTTTGAGGTTTGCCAATAGCCAATAATGGCGGCCATCATTGTAGGTACGTTAAAAACTTTTGGATAAGATTTTGAAGATACTTTTTGCATGACGTGTTGTGGGCCCGGACATGGACCAACGGACCAAATGTTTGCGTGACGTACAGGTACTTGTACTACTTGTACCGGGGTCGGGTGTGTATGTGAGAATTTGTGTTTGTAAATGCACCCACGATACAGTAGAAAATCCTAGAGCGGGGCAAAATTTAAAAAATCAGAATATAGTTACACCCAGCTTTTAGTACGGTAGACATTTTTTTATGGCATAGGGGGGCAAACGAGCAAACGGATCACCTGATGGTAAGCGATAACCGCCGCCCATGGACACCCGCAACACCAGAGAAGTCGCGAGTGCGTTGCCTGCCTTTTAAAAGGGTTTGGGCCTCCGGTAACCTCACTTACCCAGCGAAACACAACGCAAGCGCTGCTTCACGCCGGTTTTCTGTGAGGCCGTGGTATCACTCCGGTCGAGCCGGCCCATCCGTGCCGAAGCATGGCTCTCCCACGTTAAACATAAATTGTAACCCATCAATACGCGTAAAACTTGTGCCTCTTCTTAAAGTTAAAAGAGGGACAAAAGGTTAACCAGTAAAGTGTTGCAGACTTCACAGATCCTGAAATAATTTCATCCAAAAATACCTATATGAAAACTTATTACCATAAATCATCCAAAGAACTTTGATCGCCCACGCAAAAAGTCGCAAGTTTCAACATAAAAAAGGTAAGTAACTTTGCCTAATTCAATTATAGTATGAGCAAGTCAGTAGTTTCGGCTTTTAAACGTATTTTTTTAAATATTTTGTGTCTTACTTAACTATTTTATTATTTTAAAACGCATATTTGTGACGCATGAGTGGCTATTTTGTCCTTATTGTTCCTTATTGTTCGTTGTTGTTTCGAGCTTAGGGCATTATAATGCAATGCGTCACAACCAATATAGGTAATATAATATTTTAATTTAGACTCATTAGCTTAACTGCCTCATTAGCCAAGTGGTCCTGAGCGCGACTGCTACGCTAGAGGTCCTGGGTTCGATTCCCAGGTCGAGCAAAGTGTTATTGGGTTTTTGAAATTCCCAGTAGCAGCTCGGAGTTTGGAATTTGTGCCCGGTTAATGGCAATAGGCTTGCCCCTTATTACATGGGACCTAAACATACCGGCGAACTGTGGGTGTACATTAGTACCCCTCTTTCTAACCCGGGGAATACAGGCGTCATGGTATGTTATGTTATGTTAATTTAGACTCGTCACAACGTGAACTTCAATTCGCTTGTAGTTAGAGTAACGACTGAACATCTTTTGATCTTCAAAAATTAGTTTTGGCCGAAAGCTGTAATGTTCCAGAGATTCCGAGGCCGGATACCTGATACCACTGCGCGGTACACGATAACTACTTAGTGATATTTTTTTGAATTGTTACAAGTATGTTATAATATCATCACAGAAAACCGGCGTGAAACAACGCTTGCGTTGTGTTTCGCCGAGTGAGTTGAGTTTACCGGAGGCCCAAACCCTTTTAAAGGCGGGCAGCGCACTTGCGACTCCTCTGGTGTTGCGGGTGTCCATGGGCGGCGGTTATCACTTACCATCAGGTGATCCGTTTGCTCGTTTGCCCCCCTATCCCTTAAAAAAAAAAAAATTTTTGGCGTTATGTAAAAGTTAAATGTGTGTATCTGTTGGTCTGTCTGTGCCTCGTAGCGTCCAAACGAATAGATCGATTTTGATTAAGTTTTTTTGTTTGATAGGTGACTTGATCGAGTGTTCTTATCAATGATTTAAGAAAATCTGGCCAACCGTTTGAAGAATATGAGCTCTTTTCTAGATGATGAAAGGATGTGAGCAACTTCTACAGGTGTAACTGATATAGAATTAGGTATCCTGTTACTTCAATGATATTGCAAGGAATTGTTAACCATTACTTGATGCTAGGGGTTTTTAAATTTAATGTTATATGTTATTACTAGCTTCTGCCCGCGACTTCGTCTGCGTGGACTTCAGATAAAAAGTAGCCCATGTGTTATTCCAGACTATAATCTATCTCTGTGCCAAATTTCATCCAGATGCGTTCAGCCGTTCTGGCGTGAAAGAGTAACAAACATCCATCCATCCTCACAAACTTTCGCATTTATAATAATGTATTAGTAGGATCATATAAATGTATTGTATTTATAGGGGCGTTGTTGCCTAAACCATATTCAGGCCCAACTTCGGACAATACAGGCGTGATGGCATGTTATGTTAAGTAAAAAAATAAGCATTATGCTGAATCAGACATGCGAATTATTCCACTGTGTTTGGTCAGCTGTGCAGCTTAAGATTACTTAAGCTTAGGACACACCGTTAAGTTTTTACTTGAGCGAGTGGGTCGAAGTACCAAAGTCATATTTACTTTACCCACGTCAAACCTTTTTGTTACTTTGGAATAGTAAAGTTTTCATAGTAAAATGACTTTTTTAAACGCATCACACTACATTATAACCTTACAAAAACTATCGGCAAACAATTTTAAAGTTAAAATATATAGAAACCGTAGGGGAGCTACGCTTTGGCACGAATGAGCCGGCTCGACCGAAGTGCTACCAGGGCCTCACGGAAAACCGGCGTGAAACAACGCTTACGTTGTGTTTCGCCGAGTGAGGATACTGAAGCTCCAAACCCTTTTAAAAGGCCGGCAACAACTTGCAACTCCTTTGGCGTTAGGTGTCCATGGTCGGCGGTAATCGCTTATCATCAGGCGATCCGTCTGCTTGTTTGTCCCCCTATCCTATAAAAAATATACTTATATTAAAAGTAGAATGAGTACTTTAATTAGTGAGAAAAGCTTCTAAACGAAATCCGAAATTATGGAGACTTTGATAAAATATAAATAAAACTGGATAATCTCTAAACTGTCGCGGGCGATTGCGTATTTCATAACTAGTGGTCACCCGGTGCTCGAAATTCGATCATATTGTACTCCATACTTTCAACCTTCATACGTTAAGCATAAACAAAAGGTGTTTGTCAGTGTGTTTTTTATCTTGCATGGTAGTGTGTTAAATATTTTTTTAGCTAATTTCATATATTTTTTAAACGAGGGAACGTTGTGGTGTGAATGAAGATGTAGTGACTAAAATCGAGAAAGGCATGTTGAGATGGTTTGGTCATTTTGAAAGAATGAATGAAAGGACTGCCTCGTTAGTCTAGTGGTCCTGAGCGCGACTGCTACGCTAGAGGTCCTGGGTTCGATTCCCAGGTCGAGCAAAGTGTTATTGGGGTTTTCTATGAAATTCCCAGTAGCAGCTCGGAGTTAGGAATTTGTGCCCGTTTAATGGCAATAGGCTCGCCCCCTATTACATGGGACCTAAACATACCGGCGAACTGTGGGTGTACATTAGTACGCCTCTGCCTAACCCTTCGGGGAATACAGGCGTGATGGTATGAATGAAAGGAGACTGACTAAACAGATATACGAGAGTCAAGTGAATGGGAATGTAGGAAGGGGAAGGCCTAGGCGAACGTTCCGAAATCAGATTGAGGACGTTTTGAAAAATGGCTCGGTCAAGAGTACCCTAAACCGACTTTCATGTATGAAAAGATTGATGAGTGTGGATGAAGTTAAAGAGGTATGTCAGAATCGTAGCAAGTGGAAGTCTGTGGTCTCTGCCTACCCCTACGGGAAAGAGGCGTGACTTTATGTATGTATGTATGTATTTTTTAAACATTAGTGTATTATAAAAAATATTAGCATTCTGCACTACTCCATATAAACTTTAAGCTATATACAATCTCACAATCCTCCGTGCGCGCAAAATGCTTAAAAAGAGGTATAAACCTTTCTCTTCACTTATGACCGCGGCTTCGCTCTATTGAATCTCAAAAACCAACAGTGATGATCTCTTCTTTGTATGGGTCTACACATAAGAGAGGTCAAGCTGTATCTTAGATTTTGTCTAAAATATTTGAGATAAAAAGTATACCAGTTTTTAAGTTGGAGCACATACTTTCAAACAGTGATAACAAAATTAAAATCTATTTAGTAGTTTTTGCGCCAACTCGTAACAAACAGACAAACAGACAAGAATTTTAAAAATCTCGTTTTTGGGTTCGGAGACTTTTATATACCCTATCACACTTGATTTTTTTTAATATCTTCAATGTACCTACAGACAGATTTTTTACAATTTTTCCATTTTTGAATTGGCCTGCAATTCAAAAATGCAGTTATAGGTAATATGCAGTCACTTACTACATTCAGGTCCACTTGTCCTTAAAAACTTTGTGCTCTAATAAGATTTTATCAAGCGTAAGAAATAGGTCAAGTGAAGAACTAATCTGATGACATGGAGCGCAGCAGGCAACGTTATAACAAAAGCCAGCCCATCTTCATAATGAAAAGATGCATCTTGATATTAATTTGACAGTAGAAAGTAAACTTTGATGAATTTATTGAACATATAATTATGATTTATGGCGCTTGTATTCCACGAAAACTTTGGCAGAGGCGTACTAATGTACACCCACAATTCGCCGGTATGTTTAGGTCCCATGTATTTAGGGGGCGAGCCTATTGCCGTTAACCGGGCACAAATACCAAACTCCGAGCTCGGAATTTCATACAAAAACCCAATAACACTTTGCTCGACCTGGGAATCGAACCTAAAACCTCTAGCGTAGCAGTCGCGCTTAGGACCACTAGTCTAATGAAGCATATTTAGTGAACATCCTAAAAATAAGGGCCTTGTTCCAGTACTACCTATTAGTAAACTTCTCCTAATTACTTATCCTTGTTTATAGTACGAAAAATCTTCATGGATTCATGGATCTTCCCGAGGAAGAAGCACGGTATATCGGACTCATACTGACTAAAAACCGTACTGGCCTTTCTTTGCCCTATTGTCATGGCATAATCATATTGTTCGTTGGACTCCTTCAGACTTCCTTCCTCCTTCCCGCATCCCACTCGAATGCGCGGGTGTGCTAAAACATGCGCGGTACCTACTGGGGCCGTCTGGTTGGGCGGCAGAGTTCCCAAGTCAGCCACCCTCAGGCCACATAATACAACCTATACCTACTTGAGTCACAAAATTTCTATTGCTTTAGAAATAATTCGTTGCTATTTTCCAATACCAGTCATAATTATTGGAATTTATCAAACACATGCAGATATAAAGGGGTTATTAATGTGAGTGAGGCAATTGGGAACATGTTCATACAAAAAAGCTTAATTTATTTCATTTCTTTGAAATGATGAAATGAAATGAAATGATATTTATTTCTGTAAGTATTAGAGAAACTTTTACAAGTCAATGTTTTTTTTTTATAGCTAGATAGCTTCGGCATTTCCTAACTGACGACCTCTGAGAAGAAACGCCGAAACAAACTCAGAGAATCATGATCTCGTTTAAAGTCCAGACATAAAATAATGCAAATAATGTGAGTGGGACAATGCAGGGCAATGTCTGAAATGGCCTTTTGAGGAAAGAACCATAGCAGCTTTGAGTAGACCAGTCAATGATATACCTCTTTTTAACTTTATAATGTAATTGAGACCAGTCCTAACTGACGGCAAGCATGCATCAGTCATCGTGTAGCTCAACCATATTTAAGGGAGCTCAACGACCCGTCGCACGACAATACCAGATCAGTAGGACATTCGTGTAGGTTGTATGAAATTCTCAAAGCCTCCAGACTATAAAAACTGGTATAATAAAATCAAGCCTACATGGTACTCACATTTACAAAAGAAAAATGACTAGAATAGACTTAGATGTCAAAATAAATGTCAGTTTATATTGTAATGTCACAACAAAATATTAATAAAATTCATAAATGTCAAAATTCAATTCACTAATAACAAGAAACTTTTTCTGCCCAGCTGACGTAATAGACAGAGCGATTTGTTACCTAAGGTTAAAACTTGAACATCATCAATCAGAGGGTAATCGAATGAATAGTATACTTATTACATTACTGAGTAAAAGATCATTACATTATTGGGTCAGTACGTATTTACGTACCGCAGTACCTAATTGTGTTGTAATAAAACTTGGGTAATTGGGTTGCTCCTAAATTATTTTTGTTTTGGGGTCTCGTTTTCGGGGAAACTTTTTCTTAGTTTGCGAAGTCTAGGGCTGCCACAACACACTTCTAGTGAAACGAACTTTACTATGCTGGGACTACGTTGAGAGCTGTAACTTTAATCGCTGTCGATATGTTGTTGAAGTGTTCTATTGGATTCGTTCTAGCACATGATTTACACTTGTGTTAATTTAAACGATAAATATTTAACACAACTCATTAGTATAGTGTTCGTAAGCCGAGAGCTATACTTTAGTACCACTTCCAACCATTACACTCAGACAACTGCTTGAGTTGGGATTCTAGATGTATTATAATAATGACAATTTTAATTTTAATTTTTTTTTATGTATACTCGACAGTTATGATGTAAGTTGTGGTTGCCTATAATTGAAGGTACATTTCGTCTTGTTTGTCTTGATATTTGTGAAATGTATGAAGTATTTAATGTATCTTTGTTGGCGATCCTTAATTAAATAAATAAATAAATAGATTCTGGAAAAAAAGGAGCAGAAGAAAAGAAACTAGAAGCAGGAGTCAAGCCAAGTAGTGTTAATTTCTATCAAATTCTCAGTAGCAGCTTGCAGTTTGGATTTGTGCACGGTTAATGGTAATAGGCTCGCCCTCTAGTACATGGGACCTATATATACCGGCGAACTTTGGGTGTACATCAGTACACCTCTACGTAACCCTTCGGGTGAAGCTATGGTATTTATCACATAGTAGTCCAACTGGAGTTTAATAAGCGATAGACGTTAGTGTCCCTGGCATTAATATTTATGAATAATGCTCTAGCGGTCACCCAGTGAACTAAAAATCCCCACACAAATACCAAATTAGAAAGGCTAATGCTGGTACCTACTTAAAAATTTCGATTCTAGTATCATAAATGTCAAACGATAGCCTTCTAAGTTACTAATCAACGTGTAAAAGTATTTTTTAAATTTTGTGAATTGTAATAAAATCGTAAAGTTGAACCACCGAAATATGACATTGAGAGTTTGAAATTATATTTTGAACATACGTATATAAAGTACCAGAATAATCCGTCTGTTTAGGCTATTCTGTGTCAAATATTTATTGCACACCCTAGACCCACAGAAACTTTTTCTGTTTAGTGTCACTTCATAAACAAGATGGCGTATCCCAAAATGTGTTTCGTGTTCATAATTAAGTGGACATTGCTTCGCCTTCTGACCCTTGTTGTAGACATATACTGCTAAAACAAACTGCGAACTATAAATATATACCACTAGCAACCTGTGGTTGCTTTGTCCGTGAAATTTTCCCATCCAAATGTTCTGGAAGATTTTAAAAATAACTGCCAGATCAGCCGTGATTTTTATATAAATAGATTTGCTTTAATACGTTTATTGCATGTCTATATTCTCAACTTCAAAGTCTATCTACCCTATTTTTAACAAGCTTAAAAAAGAAGCATTGGTTTTCTTAATCATTAAAGACAATAATGTTGTTTTCTTCTATTTCAGAAAATTGATAATAATTTAAATGATTACTTATAGCTTTATAAATAATTTCAATATTACGATCAGATAAAGCAATCCAATTTAAAGTCAGTTTTTCTATGTCTAAAGTGAGAATTATTTTGGTTCAGTCTAACACGATAGTAGTAGAAACAGCACTCGTAAATTCCCAAAAGTTTTTTAAAACAGTTCGCGCCGCCTCACCGGTTCCCAACGACAATTGTCGAACATTTTTGTTCTAGCCCCGCTGCATATTTTACGATAGGTCAAGAGGCTCAAAGCACTTTTCCGGTAGATAAAACACAAACCAATGTATCCATTGTAAAAAAACTACGACCGAACTAATGGATCGGATCCGTTGTTTAATCAAAGGGTTTTAAGCTTTTCCAATTAACTAAGCAATTTAGTACGACAGGTTCAGATTAGTGACGAGAAAATGAGTTTGATGGTCGATTTCTAATTAAATTTTATGTTAGGATCGGGTTTCGTGCCGGAAACCTACTGGTTTATAGGTTAGAACCGTGAATGCTGAGTAAAAGTTTTGCGATTACAATTAGTCTGGTATGTCTCAGTGTTGGGCAAAGAATCGCTCTCCCCTCATGCCTCCATCTATTTCGATCCTGTGCTAATTGGATCCAATCTGGATTAAAAGTATCAAGGTACGCACACGGGCACGTCATTTCTTTTTTGGTCAGCCATGACGCCGGCTATCGGTCTCAAAATAGTATATGATATGCGCTCACCGATCATCTCACATGCAACAGTCATTTACAGTTCTATATTCTATAATTATTGAGACTAAGGGCCAATTGCACCAACCTCCCAAATATGTTTAAATTGTATTTAAACACAAAATTACAATAGAAAATTGTGTTTAAATACAACCTAAACACATTTAAGAAGTTGGTGCAAGTGGCTCTTATTCTATTAAATTCTCAGTGTCAGGTTGGCGTGTTGATTTGCGACCCACCCACTCTTTCTCCCGCGTTGCCCCGTTATTAGGGTCGTAACGTTGTGTTTATAATGACTTGAAAACTTCCTCTTAAATGACTCTATCCATTGGTGAAAACCAAATGGAAATACGTTCAGTACTTTTTGAGTTTATCGCGAACAGACAGACGCGGCTTTGTTTTATAATTATGTAAGCATTACAAAAGTAATTTATATCACTTCAAGTTAGCCAGAGAATACTCAAGAGCACTCTGACGGTACGGTACACGGTACAGGAATGTATATTATATAGAGAAGTAATCTCGAACAGGTATCGATTCAAGTGTGTCCGCTTCCTCACAAAATTCCGATTCCTCCAATAGAATTCCAAGAATTTCAAGGTACTTTTATTCCTTGATCTAATTTTTTGCGCCAAGACAGATGTTCTACGTGCTGCAAGGCGACATTTAACAAACGAAGTCGATTTTCTGAAATAAGTTCCTCTATTCGGGACAATCGTGTTTCGTGAAATCGTGATAAACCTTCGGCTTTCGGCGGTCGTTGAGATAGAGGGCCATTCTTTTGGCCCGGACCATTGGGCCGTCGGTACACAATGCGATCGGCGAGTGGCTACTTTGATTGCATTGCGGTCGCTACCGAGCCCTGAATTTTTATTGAAATTGTTGAGGAGAAATGTGGAATTTTGTCTGTGAATTTAGTCTGCTTTACTTTTGCGGACTGTTTGCGCTGTCTGTGATTGATTTTATTGGTTTGGTATTTTAACCCATTCTATACGTATCTGTCAAACTGCAAAGTGTATTTTTTAAGAATCTCGTACTGATATACGTTTCTACGTACGATATACGTTTGTACGTAGATGTTAGAAGAAAATATTATAACATTATTCTTATCTTTTAAGCATAAAATTTAAGAGGAGGAAGCTTAAGCAGAATTAATGGCAAAATAAAACAATACCATTTTAATAATTTTGTACTTAAGTTACGTAATATTGACCCACCACAGACTCACTTCTGAGCAAGAGCCTTTTCAAGGATTACGGCCATTCTTAAATAAATACATATTAAGGGATAACTTTGGGTTCTTAATTTTACTTATTATTTCTATCTTATGCTAGAACATTGGCTCTCCAACTTCTCCAACCCTTTTGTTGTTATCAGGGATGACAATGTTAAAGTCAAATAAACTTTATTGATCTAAAATATACTTTTTTAATTAAAACTTGTAACATAAAATTTTTCTAGGACCATATTTTAACTCTCCTAAACTACTGTCTGTGGACCACTGGTTGGGAACCACTGCGCTAGAATCAAGTCGTGTTTATTAATATGCTTTATGCAAAATACCACTATTCTAGTGTGTTTACTTAAATCAATCTGTAATTTCATGCATAACTGATAGTGTCTGTATTGACTCTCAGTAATGGTATTCAGCACAAACACAAAATATATATGTATATGAGAACTACGAGTATGTAGGTATATGAACATAACCTTTTCGGAGTTGTGTATTGTATAAGATGTTAAATAATTTACTCTAAGAACTTCGTGAAGTTGCTCAGTATCGAAAAAGAAAAACATTCACTAAAAAAAAAGAATTTCGTAGATGTTAATTTTTGTTTCTCCATTATTCTCTGTACCACTCTTAACCTGTACCCATGTACTGTCATCAAATTAAACTTTTACCGTGGGGGAGCCATGGTTCGGCACGAATGGGCCGTCTGATACCACGGCCTCACGGAAACCGGCATAAAACAACACTTACGCTGTGTTTCGTTGAGTGAGTGAGGATACCGGAGGCCCGCAGGCTTTTAATAAGCGGTCAACGCACTTGCGACTCCTCTGGTGTTGTGGGTGTCCATGGGCGGCGGTAATTGCATACTATCAGGCGATCGGTCTGGTCGTTTATAACCCTATCACATATAAAAACAAATAATACTTTTGGAGGTATTGTGCTTAATATGTTACGTCCTATTTTTATGCTCTATATATACGTACATGGTTATGTGTGTAGTGGCGTTTGAATGTACATAGATAATTACGTGGCTGTGTCAGTGCTGATAGACGGTACGTGGTGTTGTGTTAGCATTCAATCTCTAAACACTAATGCGGCAGGCTTGTTTATGAATGACTATGAGGCTTAGAATTAGGTACGTTTGATTGGATGCATAAGCTTACCGTTAAATATTGTCTCTGTAACTATATACTATAACTCAGTGTATTGAAATTCAATACCTACTACTTTGCTATTGATATTTATAAAAAAACTGCATTAATTTGACGACTCTTCTAGAATTCAATGTTTTTAGATTTTAACAGTACCTAGTTTATCTCCCATCTGATGACTTCTGGAAGGAAACACTGAAAAAAAAACACAGATCAAGGCCAAAAAAATATTTTTTCTATCAAGCGGCGGTAGCCTAATGGCTAGGGCGTCGGACTTGCGATCATGTGGTTGCCGGTTTGAACTCCACCCATTGCACTACCGACGTGAACCCACTCGTAACACAAGCAATCTAGCTTAGCACGAGGGGTTAACAAGAATACTAGTAATGTGCGACCCGCATTGCTAGTAAGCTTAAAAAAAAAAACAGAATTTATTATCATTTCAAAGTCGAGACAACGTGTCAAAGAGTGTGAAAGATGATAGGTTGGTAAGTGCGTGGTACATAATATTAAGTGACTCCACATTTCTCTTGACATGATAAACGAAATGTTAGGTTTTAAAAAGCTATTCTATTAGAAATATTTATTTCAAAAAATGCCGAGAAAATAAAGGAACAATGGTTTCTTCTTATTGAATACCTACGTAATTTTCCTGTTATTCTCAATTTCTCAGGTCTTTCGAATAACAGGATTAATCACTCTTGTTTTTCTTCAATTAGGTGTGTTCTGAGCTGTTTTTCAGTTAAAGTTTGATGCTTAGCAATATTACGTTATAGTTTAGCATTCTATAAGCTGTTTTTCAGCGTGATTAAGGTTTATTGGAGGTTGGACGATCTCCGAATTTGTTATGAGCCGCAACAGAGTTAAAAATAAGTAGAGTCGAATATTATAAATTATTTATAAGACTACCATCTCAAAACGAATGATTAGGTAGGCACTTTTTTTAGACATTTATTTTTAAACCTATACCTATACGATGTCTTCATTTCATCACATATGGGTGTTCTACGAGTGTGTATGAGTGATTTTAAACAGACGTTAGTCGTGAATTTTCGGGCTCGCGTGCGTTGCCAATATCGAAAAAGATCTATTTTTACAGCTACTGTCTCGACAGTATTTTTAAGGACAGAAACCATTTTCTGTCCTTAAAAATACTGTCGAGACAGTAGTTTTATAGCAAATGCCATCATTTGCTATAAAACTACTCCTTCAATATCAAGGATTATCACCTTCATAAAATTTAGGCCAATACGTACTGTACTCTTCAACCAGTCTGATGCTTGCCATGAAAACATTATTTTATGCAGCAAATGCCGATCTCTTTGTATGTCTCGAGATATAGATCATATACGACAGAGATGGCACGAGATTATCGGTAAAGATTATAGAATAGAAATAATACTTAATTCATGTCATGACTCCTATTTTCAAACTACTTCATAGTTCTCTGTTGCAATGACAACTCCAAAAATACACCATATCACTCGTAATGCATGAACAAACTTTCTTCACATAATTATGCGTCATCGCCTGGAATGACGTCATGCAAGTGACATATCGTCATCTTTGTAATAGGGGGCTGTGCACCTATTGTGTTTGAAGGCCAAGGTTCAAGCTTAATATCGCTAATGGACAACCCTACCCTACTCTGATGTTATAAGTACTGTTGGTTCTCATTTGTTTCTCACTTTGAGTACCTATCGCGTTTAAGTAACAAATAAGAATTCTCATCTTCTTTTTAATTTCATGATGAATACATGCTTTCTTGATGCACTTGAGTTAATGAATATTAAACTTATGGGATATCGAAAGGACGCTGAAAATCTGAGATCTTCGAAAATCAGCAAATAACGCATAAATAAAAACACAAGAGTAAATGAATAATTAAATCACAAGGAAGGATTGAAAGTAACAAAATCGTCTCAAACTGATTTCTAGACGCTACAAAATCCGAAAATGCTTTTATTTATGCATCAGGCAACCGCATTTCTGGGAAATTCAGTTGCGAGCTAAAGTAGGTATCATTGAACAGACACTCGGTGGGATAGGTTTTTCAAATACTGCCTCTCTGCCTCTCCTCTTGGCTTTTTTAGTGATCTTGAACACACCTATAAAACTCATATTCCATTATACCGTGTAGAAATTTTAACAGCTCATCGGGAGACGTAGCCAGCCCAGTTTCATTTTAAATTTGCAGCTGTTTGAAGAACATTAAAAAAAAGAAAAAAAAGCCTTTATTATTTTTTACAAACCGTAGTGCTTAATTACCTAATGTTTAGAGAAATAAAGAAAATAACCTATATCTATTTTGCTGTATCTATACTTGTCTGAATATTAAAAAAAAACATTTATTTTTAATGTAGTTCAAACAGCTGCAAATTTAAAATGAACTACATTAGCGATACATAATTAATTAAAATCGTCTGTAATTGTTGCAAAATTTGAGTTTGAGGAGTATTATTGGTGTTGATCAAAGATCAAGTCTACGGGCTGCGTAGGTCAAAATTGGAAAAATACTCACACGAACGGAAGGATTCCCGTCATTAAATCTTTCACGATCTCTCTTTATGTATTTAATTTGTTACTATTGTTGCTAACGTTTATAAATGATGAAAAAAGATTCTTCACCTTATAAGATTTTGCTCGAAAATTACGATCTGCTTAGTAATGTTCAGCTTAATTTAGAGCTATTTGCCAGGTACATTTCAGGGTGTATTCCATTTAGTCCGCTCTTCGCCGGGAGGAGGAGATTTACCGACATATTTGCGGTTACTCCTTGTGTTAATAGGGGTTGAGAAAATATCTTTCTCAGCAAATTAGTAGATACTAAATTGTCACATGTGTGATATTTCATGAGTAAAACATTTCATTACGCGATGTTTACTATGTAATTTTGTGGTCTACAAACGACAAGATTATGTTTATAATGATGTGAGTGTGTGTCAAGAAAGTGTCGTGTTAGTTTTTTAAATAGGCAATTTATTATCATGACTACGTTTCAGTGAAAATGTTTCTGCCAATAATGTTTTGTGAACAACTAAAATATGCGCTTTTAATTTTTATTTTTAATTATTTTCTTTTCTATTATTATTTTCTTTTCTTTGGACTGAAAATATGTTATTACGCGTAGATGGCTTTCCAGCATTCCCTATTAATAGCATCATTGATCTAATTTTCGCAAATAGTAAGGTTCCAAGTTACAGTTCCAAGATCATTCTAAGTGTCAATGAGGTTTTTTCTTAATTTGTCAATAGCAGCTTTGAAATTCGATTTGGGCCTGGATATTGGGCGTAGGCTGGCCTTCTACAGAACATACTAGAATATAAAAATCTATATAAAAAATATAATAAAATTATGTTCTACATTCATATTTGTTTATTTATACCTACCACAAAGCGGTGAAGTGTAAATAATGAAACAATGATCAAACAATTCAAATGCCAGTGCTCACGCAGGTGTACCACGTTCGGTTCAGATATAATTTTCACGGGATCGCATAAATTGTGTCCTGCTAATAATAAAATTACCTATGGTATTTCATCGTTGTATTACGTATTCTTTTTTTTTTTAATATAACTTTTGTCACAATATTCGGCCGGATGTAAATTTTGAGAAAGTTGGTGTAATATAAATATTTCAGAAATGTGATGGCTGAATTTAAATCTGAATGTATCTAAATTTCCGCCATCACATTTTTGAAATATTGAAATTATTTGGGGAACTTTATGTAACCCAATACTTTAATATTCAAGTGCTAATTAGTTATTCGAAATTTAAATCATCGTGGTTGTACCAAAATGCTTCAATTCTCTAACGCTTTCTTCAACATGTTTATTTGTAGTAGGAGGGGCAAAAAGGAAAAACAAATGGAACAACCGCATTAGTATGAAATACTGAGTCGTGGCCATTAGCGCCCACCTCCAAGAGAAGGAAGATGACAGCGTTCCAGGTATTTATATACAGGAAAATACAAATAATATACCCACCCTTCACTTATAGGATAAAATGCTAGAAACCATAGTAAGGGTTGAAGGTCCAGATCGCGTGTGTTGTCCAATTCATACGTTATCGTTATCACGATCATCGACGACTCCAACCCGCTTCATCAACAGCATACGCACTAAACTACGAGTGGTAATAAATGAACTTGTTTTTGGTATTTTTATAGAAGGCCGAAAATGTAGTTGTTATCATAGACTTTTGTGATCATTAATCATTTTTCATTATAATTGACAACTTTATTATAAAGAGCAAGAGAGTTTTTTTATGGCATAGGGGGGCAAACGAGAAGATGGCATGTTTCGGTACATATGAGCCGGCGCGACCGGAGTGATAGGATGGCCTTACAGAAAACCGACGTGAAACAACACTTACGTTGTGTTTCGCCGAGTGAGTGAGGATACCAGAGGACCAAACCCTTTTAAACGGTGGACAACGCACTTGCGACTCTTCTAGTGTTGCGGGTATCAATGGGCAGTGGTAATCGCTTACCATCAGGTGATCCGTCAGTTCGTTTGCCCCCCTATCCCATAAAAAAAACATTGATCCAAACCGATAATTTAGTTTTAGCTATATTATGTGTGTGGTGTGTCTGTGGCAGTATTTAACTAAACCCTTTACAAAATTAAGACGTAATTGATATGCAAACAGTAACTTAACGAAATTAATATTTTACTCTCATAAATAAATTGAAAATTAATTGAATGTGATAAGCTTATTTAGAGAAATAGTTTCAACAAAGATTTCGGAGCATTGACATTACATTCAGTAATTAAGTTTTAGGACGAAGTGAAAACAAAGAAAGGCACTTATATAAAGTGAAATGTCGAGTTAAACATAATATTCTCATAGGTGTAATGTCGATGAACCTTTAGGAATACTTTTGAGTAGGTTATTTCGTTAGTACTTTTACTTCCTTAGAGTTAAAATTCTTCTTCTTCTTCTTCCTGCCCATGTCCCAATCTATTTGGGGTCGGCGCAGCATGTTCTTTTCTTCCATTCATCCCTGTCAGCCGTCATCTCACCACTCACTCCCTTTCCCATCATATCGGCCTTAACACAATCCATCCATCTTTTCTTTGGTCTCCCTTTACCTCTCTGTCCCTGCACATTCATACTCATCACTCTTTTAGTCACATGCGTTTCATCCCTCCTCATCACATGCCCATACCAAGACAAACGATTCCCTTTCAGCTTTTCTGCCACTGGCGCCACTTTCAGACTTCCTCTAATATACTCGTTTCTTATTTTGTCCATTCTAGAGTTAAAATTATACATGGCTAAATAACAGACATGAGACCGCTACTATTTCTTCGTATATACAGACTGATTGGCGATTCACTACCTAAGGCAAGTACTCGGTACTTGATTCTAGTTCTAATTATGCAATACAGATAAAATTTGGTACTTAATTTTCACTGTGTCGATAGCGCTATAGATTCTTTAGGTACATAAAAATACTAGACACATGTCTCGGGTTTCGCATTTACTAAAACTAAGGTTGTATATATGTAACTATACTTTAGTAGCTCTCTGTTTATATAACTAGGTACATATTTGCTCTTTAGTATCAAATTAATTCCAGGAAACAATAAAACATGCTATTCAGTGAAGGAAAAATTCGACTCGCAGGCAGGATTCGAACCTGCGTCTTCTAGCTAGGTACGCCAGACGCTATGACCACTAAGCCACCGCGAGTCCCACTTGCCATGTCGAAATTTGCCTTCACATTCTGAACTTACGTCTTAAAGGTGACGTCAGTAACATTCAGAATGTGAAGGAAATCCTGCCTGCGAGTCGAATTTTTCCTTCACTGAATAACTTTATAAAATTAGCATGATAAATGCAAAAAAATCACAAAAAGTTAATAAAACATGCTGATAGTAATCTTAACATTGGTTTAACGAATTCTCACAAATCGTCACCCATTACACACATTACTCTGTCGGACTTATACCAAGTAAAAACTGCCTTCCTTTGCTTTATTATCGGACGTCGGAGTAATGGGACTCACTCACAAATATTCACTACGAGTCGTAGTGTTCACTTGTGAGTGAGTCCCGACGTCGGTGTCGTAGTCTAGCATTATCCCTGTGGCCACCTGCGGGTTTGTGGTAAACACACGCGCCGCTAAACTGTGGTCAATGTTTCAGACATTGTTTCACACTTCAAATCTTTAAACGACTTAATAGATCTTCTTGAATCATAGCTGAAAATACTTTCGATTAAGAACCTTTTAAACATCAAAAAACAAGATTGCATCAAAATCGGTTCATCCGTTTGGCAGTTACGATGCAACAGACGGATACATACACCCACAAATACATACGTTTTTATAACACCAATATTTTTGTGTCGTGGTTTAATACAAGAATGACGAGAAACAGTTGAACGGAGGTATCAAAATTTATCCATAACTTGCTCCATTTTTGAAGTCAGTTTTAAAAAGAAAAGTCTAGATATATTTTCTCCTTTTATTGTCTTTAGGATACCTAAAACGAGTCTGCATTATTGCACTTGTAATAGACGTTAGCTGGTTGCAGAAAGAGCTAATAAAAGTGGCGGTTACCATAGTAACTGCTTGCACCATTCTTATTTACGTTACATTACATGCCAAATGTTGCCACGAGCTTCTGGCACAGGTATGTGTTAGCTTTGAATGACATATTGTACTTGAAAGTGATTGCTTCTGTGATGAATTAAATGCATATGGATGGTTCCCCGTGCGGGATGGGTTACAAAACAATTTCTCATTGCCATTCGGATAGCGATTAAGGTCTGGCTGGCTGGTGACTACCTTTCTGTCAATTTCGTTCCGATATTTGCCCATGAGAGCCAGTTCCCCATTGGTTGCTGCGGTTCAACGCATCAGCAACTTCTTTAGTGTTGGTATTTGTGCCCTGTTAATGGCAATAGGCTCGCCCCCTATTCCATGGGCCCTAAACATACTGGCGAACTGAGAGTGTACATTAGTACATCTCTGGCTAACCCTTCGGGGAATACAGGCGTGATAGTATGTTATTACAAGAATTATTGAAGACCAATTGACCTATGTAATTAATTGTCTGAGCGAAATAAGGTCCTTATTGGAGGGAGTGACCTTTGTCCTTTTCAAGAGAGAGCTCGACCTCCTATCACGACGTCTTAATGAATAATGAAAAAGATCAGACACTGATACATCTTAGCTACATTCATAAATATTCATGTATTATATGTTCATTGAAGATGAATATGTATGTGAAATTCATACAAGTCCATATCTTAAACATGTGTAATACCGGTATATTTTTTATTCAGTGCGCAAACTTTGACAATTGATACTTAAACGACTTTTATTAAACACCAATTTGTTATTTTGATATGTCTTAGTACAAAATATCGAAGTTATCGTTAACGAAAGATGTTTACTTTGAAACTGATTTTATGGTTACTCGCTAGCGCACGGCAAAGCGCGCGCGCCTTAGTACCTACATCAGCTGTACACCGGCGCGTGAGTCGGCTGGCACACGTGCATATTGTTATTATTGCGAATAGATATTATGTGTCCATATTTTGCTGTTTTCAAGCCGGATAAAAATTTAAAAAAAAGTTTTGAACTAATAATGGGAATGTGTTCTATTACTGATACTGAACTACCAAAATTTTTTTGCGCACTGCTTAAAAAAGATTCCTGTATAAGTGGTATTACTATGCTGATACTGTAATTTTAAAATAACATATAATCGCGCCTCTATTTCCTGAAGGGTTAGGCGGAGTTCGCCGGTAAATTTAGATCCCATGAACGAGGAGCAAGCCTATTATTGATCGGACTGTTATTGCTACTGAAAATTAAAAAAAAAACTCTATAAAACTTTGCTGGCCTGGGAATCCAACCTAGACTATCTAACTTTGGAGTTGCAGTCGCGTTTAGGACAACTAAACTAATAAAGTCGAGTAGACGATTACCGATCCTATGTCAAAGTTATTTTTGAAGTCGTATTTTGGTAACGCAGACGTGAGAGACATTTTCATATATAAAGTAGGTAGCGTAAAGTTTACAATTTGAATATTCGTGTGTAAAACGCCACAACATGCATGTTCCACCCAAGTCAC
The DNA here is from genome assembly GCA_947256265.1 of Acronicta leporina. Classification (NCBI taxonomy): domain Eukaryota; kingdom Metazoa; phylum Arthropoda; class Insecta; order Lepidoptera; family Noctuidae; genus Acronicta; species Acronicta leporina. The sequence goes on from OX366516.1 coordinate 4,716,511, forward strand.
GTTCAACTTTGTTCAAGTTAACAAAAAGTTTCGCTCGAATTATCTGTAACCGTTTACGTTTTAATTAGGAGGTAACGTTATTAGCAAATATGCTTGTGTGACAAAAGAATATAATTCCAATGAGGACATTTGATATTTAATAGTATCTACTCGTTAATGTTATACGGAACGAGCCAGAAAAAACTAAAAGTTTTGTTTACTTACATTATAATTACGAATATAATATGCCATGTTTAGGTCTCCAATCAGAATGCGAATTAAAATTATACATAGTTTAGAGGATTCAGAATATTTGTTAGGCACAGCGTAAACAAATATTGATCTTCAATACAATTGAAGTTATTCAGATGGCTAACATTTATCGGATGATATTCAATAACGTATTGAATGAATGCAGAGCAGACATACCTGAAGTTCTTGTTTTTGCAATAAATAACCACAGGGTTATTTTAATTACACTTACTGAATATTTCTTACCTACCGACTAAATTCACTGCGTCATTGGTAATCGCAAGGGCGGCTACTGAACAAGTGATTCTGCATTCGATTCGTGAAAATTCGTGAGTCGATGGTTTAACAAATTGTTATTTGGTGTATTTTCAATTCAATTGTTAAAGATCCGAGAGCAAATTTGTTCATAAAACAAACAGATGAATTTGATAATGAACATTAGGATACCTTTATCTAACCTAGTGAGGGTACAAGCGTTATAATATGCTATGCTGCATAAATTCAATCAGAATGTTTGTGTGTATTTAATTTATATTGCGTAGCTTTTTGAATGAAATTTTTGTTCCTTGAAATCGATTTGAACGTAAAGCTGGACTAGGCTTGAACTGATATAATATCCTAACTTTGAAATAAGAACTGATGGGCTAGGTAAGTAGTCTAGGTAGGTACTGCAACTTCCTTCAAATATACTTACAGTTTACGGTTCCCAGAAGTTTCCAAAGAATGGAAAATGTTTCCAAACTGCAAATACATGTATCTCAAGCGAGACAATAACTTTCAAATTGTGCTGTTCCTTAAAGATTTAGTGGATTCTTTAGCTAAACTAAAAGGTACTATTCAATTTACATAAAGGCAGATATGTGACAACCCTAGCAAATTGCACAAACTTCTTAAATTGGAGTGAGCCTTTGTGAGAACTAGTTTGCCCTTTTATCAAAATCAAAGGAGTGTTGTCGTCACAAAGGCGAGGTATATTTTCTATTATCGAAGGCTATGACCATAAAACGGATCATATCGGATCCAATTTGACGCACAAACATTTGACAAACGTGACTATGGGTCGGCGTGTTTAGTACTCGCAAAATTGGACAATTCTTGGAATGGATTTCTAGACAAAGATATTACGAATTCTTTTTCGACGAATTCTTTTGTTTTCTGAAAGACATGACAATTTTCTTGGTAATGTAGCATATGTATGTACATGGAAATACAGACAATTAAAAAGAAAATGTCTCAGAATCACGGTCCTAGTGATGTTTGTAATGGTGATATAAAATCGTCTCTATTTTCGTGACCCCATTCACTGAACAGCTTTAAAAGTAATACAATTCTAATAATCCATTTTAACCTTTGCGTAAACGTTAAACTTTATAACTTAAATATAAAATGTAAAACAGACTGACAATGTTTAACGTCCCGTATGGTCCCGTCTCACCAGAGTGACAGATGTCGGCGCCAGTAAGTGGGACATGCGGTGGGAGTGGGACATAGCTATCGCTACAGTGGCAATGTCAAATGCATCGCGAGCGTTCATCGCGACTCGCAGCTGACGTTTGATTAAGTGCCCGCTTTTGCCTTTTGGCCTTTAAAATATGATAATACATTTTACTGGTAAAAAAAGAATGGCTTTGGACATTATGACCTTGATTGATGCGCAATTCCCGAATGCACGTCTACATTGACCAATTCAATTTATAAATAGAGACAGACCTAAAGACGGTGAATAAAGTAAGCGTCTTATAGCCTATAACCACGTCATTAGCAAGAACAGTGAGGTTGACGTAGCAAGTACGTACGTACACACAGCTATATCACGCTATAATTTCCACTATAATCTCGTACTGGTGTTTTATAGCTTAAATAGCTTTTGCCCGCGACTTCGTCTGCGTGGACTTCAGAATCGGTTCCGGCCTTGATAAAAAGTAGCCCATGTGTTATTCCAGAGTATAATCTATCTCCTGTGCCAAATTTTAACCAGATCCGTTCAGCTTCTGGCGTGAAAAAGTAACAAACATCCATCCATTCTCACAAACTTACGCATTTATAATATTATTAACATGTGAAGCCTTGTATAAATATAAATTAGGGCTTATAGTCTATGCTATGGTAGTGGTATACTATTACTCAAGTCGTCTCAACCACCGTGTGTCGTGTCTGAGTGCGACCACTTTGATTGAAGGAGATTCGCCTGTATTTTAATAACATTTTTTTATAAAAGGATGTAGTTATGTATTGCTGAAGATTGTTTGTTAACTGAACCACAGATAATAGAATACTAGTACTGAACTATACTAACATAACCCTACCACCAAACAAAAAAACTTGTATTAAAGTGTGTTAAAAAAGACACAGGCACATATTATAGATAGATATGATTTTCCAGTCTTGCCGGATTCTTCTCCATAGGATCAACGTTTTGGAACCATGCAACTAGAATCATAACCAACGTTTCATAAACGCTTGTAAAAGCTTATTTGAAATAAAAAAAAACATTCGATTTGATTTGAGTATTATGAAATTTTAACCTTGATACTTTTAGACAAATTTTGAAACTACTGTGTATCAAAATTATTTGACGGTCTCGCGGCGGTACTCGTGCGAGTCAGTCGTGTACCTATTGTGCAGCGTTATCAGGTGTTTTTTTTTTTTCTATATAAATCGCGTAGTTCAAGTAAAGAAACACTGACGTGAAAACCGGTTGGACACCTGCGCTCTTATCGGCTGCCCGATTGTACATCAGGCGATGAGCGCATGGGAACTCAATATACACATAATTATGTATATTGTTTACAACATTCAGCATGGAGGACGATATTGATATAAGCCATCCAGATGACGACAACAATGAAATTATACTACGGACTCCGAGTCCTAGCGCCTTCTTAAATAACAACTTAAACAACAACATTGATATGACAGAATATACAACAAATATAAGCGAAGTGGATGAGAAGATATACGGCAGATTTAACAAAAGAGGCAGAGAAGAAGAAGAAGGTGAGTGGGAAAATATATCCAAAGAAAAAAAACAGAAAAATATAGAAAAAGTAGAAGTTTACATTTCATCAAAAGATAGATTACCAAAACAATTTGCGCTTGCTAGAATTTTTAAAGAAAATAATATTTTGGAAATTACCAAAATTAAATATCTAAACCCTTTTAAAATTCGCGTAGAATTTGATAACGAAATGAGCATGGAAAAAATGATTACTTGCAAAGAATTAACCAATAAAGGATGGAACTTTCAAAAGGCACTGCAAGTGTCATATACGTATGGCACAATTAAAGATGTCGACCTAGATTTGACAAATACGGAGATACAAAATATTATTAAATGTGACAACCGGGCCATCCTAGTTTCTGCTTATAGACTGAAAAGACGCGGAGCTAACGGAGAATGGGTGGCCAGTGAAACGGTCAGGCTGGGTTTTAAAGGCTCTTTCTTGCCAAGTCATGTGTATGTTGATGAGCTGCGTATAAAAGTAGACACATATGTTTTTCCTGTCTCCCAGTGCTCAAAATGTTGGAGGCTAGGGCACACACGATCTAGATGTCCTTCAGAGAAAGCTGTATGTCCAAAATGTAGTGGAAAGCATGAAAATTGTGACACCAAAATATTTGTCTGTGTGAATTGTCAGGGTGACCACATGTCAATAAATAAATCGGTGTGTCCTGTTTACCTAAAAGAAAAAAGAATTCGTGAAATCATGTCCGAATTCAATTGTACATATAGGAAAGCCCGAAGTATGTTTGTGCCCACATCACCATGCATGGAGAAAGAAAACATTGTTGAATCCCTTGATAAATTTCCAGAACTTCGACAGAAACCTACAAGTGTATCTGTTTTACCTAACATGTTTTCCCCACTATTAGAAACCGAATACAAAAAAGACAGTCGGAATGATACAACCTATGCTAATGTAGTGCAGTTTCAAGCTGAAATACACCCCGAAAGGTCATCAAATAAACAGCACAAAGCCGTTAAACCTAAAAAGAGACAAGATACTGGACATCAAAAGTTACGAGACTCTCTCAGCTCACCGTCACACAATGAGGAGTTTACATTCACATATTATAAACCGGAAGATGTACCAAACGACTTTAGCGAGCCCGAAAAACTCAAGAAAAGAGACGTCACATTCAAGGAGCTGCTATCCAGATTGAAAGACATTATTTTTATGAAAAGTGATTCTATGCAGCACAAGATTAAGTACGCAATTAAATGTTGTGTTGAGTGGTTAGTACTAGTAATGGTAGAAAATATTGCTGAGTGGCCGATGTTAAAATTAATTTTAGACTATGTGTGTGCAACAAATTAATAATATTAGGATTAATATACTCCACTGGAATTGTCAAAGTTTAAGACCGAAACTAGTTTGTTTTGAAAACTTATTAATACAGGAGAAAGTTCACATTGCAGCAGTCTGTGAAACATGGCTTGAGCCTGATAGCCTCTTAAAAATTAAAAACTTCAACATCTATCGTTGTGACCGCGACGATTCATATGGTGGTATTGCAGTTTTTGTACACAAATCTATAAAATCGAAGGTGCAAAACATTAGTAATTATAAGATAAATTCAGGAATAGAACTAATTTTTATTAAAATTTATAATTGCAATGACATTGAAAATATTATAGCGGTTTACTGTCCTCCTTCGGTATGCACAACTTCTCAGGACTGGGATACTATATTCTCTTTAGCTAATAAGAAAGTAGTAATAATAGGCGACTTTAATGGACATCACACTAATTGGTCCCGTAAAACAGACCAAAGAGGAAAACAAATATATGACGCTTTACTGGAACATAACTTAGCTTCACTGAATGACTGTACCCCCACTAGAATAAAATTAGTCAATGGAGTGTTGCAACAATATTCACCTGATATTTCAATGGCATCAGCGGATATTGCATTGAAATTTGACTATAAAGTATTAAATGAAACTTTAGGTAGTGACCACAGAGTAGTAAAAATTTCAACTTGTATACCATCCTCACAAACATCAATTAGAAAAAGAAACTATAAAAAAGGTGATTTCATTGCATATAAAGATATTTTAGAAATATTACTTGAAAATTATATATTATTATCAGATGACCTCCAAAAATCTTATGACACGTTTGTAGATTATGTCAATATAGCTGCTGACTTGTATATTCCTTTCACTTCTATTAGTCAAAATCCTACGAATGAATTCACCCCTAAACCATATTGGGACCCGATACTGTCAAAAGCTGTAGCTCAACGTCGTTTGGCACTTTCAATATTTCGTCGAAATCCTTCTCCACGTAACTTCAATTCTTTAAAGGATAAAATTCACCTGGCACAAAATTTAATGCGTAAAGCCAGGTCAAATAGTTTTAAAAAATTTTGTAATTCTTTGGATTCCTTTACTAATGCTAGTGATGTTTGGTTAAAAATGAGATGGGTAAAAGGCTACCAAACGTGCTCGAATAGACATGTTGACGCGGATATAGCAAAGGAGTTATTACATACTCTGACACCAGATTTTGTTACTCCTCCTCGCCCGAGTTTCTCGTCTTGCAACCACCAATTGGATAGTCATATTTCATTGACTGAATTGGAATCTAGCATACCAGTGAAAAACTCTTCCCCGGGTCTCGATGGTATCAGTTACTTGATGCTTAAAAAGCTACCTGCTAGAGGTAAAAGTATTTTGGTAGAGATATTCAACAAATTTTACGAATCTGGTTTTGTCCCCGTACAATGGAGGGACATTGTTGTGATACCTATTCCAAAATTGGGAAGGAATAGTGGAGATATCTCGTCACTACGCCCTATTTCTATGATGTCATGTATATGCAAAGTATTCCACAACATACTAAATAAACGACTCGAATGGTATTGTGAGAAAAATAATCTGTTTTCCAAATACACCACAGGATTTCGAAAAGGTCATTCTTGTTATGACAACTTGACCAGTTTTGTTTATAGGTCTTTGGCAGGCTTTTCCGAGCGTAAACTAACCGTCGCTTGTTTTATTGATATTAGTAATGCTTATAATAATATTGATATAACCTCATTACTTTTGATTATGGATGAAATTGGGGTGGGTTCTAGGCTATGTATGTATTTATGGAATTTCCTTCGTGAAAGAAATCTTAAAATTCGTTTGGATAGTCATGAAATTTCTAGGAGCACCAATCTTGGCTTGGCCCAGGGTGATCCCCTTTCACCTTTATTATTCAACATTGCAACACACAAAATTTGTAAGCTCATAAAGTATGTTTTTACTTCACAATACGCGGATGATTTCCTTATATATACCACATGCAACGACCTAACTTCTGGTTCGCGAAGTTTACAATCAGCATTGAATACATTTAGTGATTTTTTATCAAATATCGGCTTAGATATCTCTCCAACTAAAAGTAAGATATGTATATTTGATAGAAAATTTAGGAAAGAGACGGTTCAATTAAAAATTAAGGATACAATCTTACAGGTTGTAGACAACATTAAATATTTGGGCATTTGGCTAGATCGGTCGTTGCGATGGTCGAAACACATAAATGAACTAAAGGAGAAGGTTATGAAATTTTTGAACGTTTTAAACATTTTAAAAGGATCTGGATGGGGCGTACACCAAACACATCTGAGACGTATGTACATGGCTCTAATTCGGAGTAGATTAGATTACGGTAGTTTACTATATGATAACAGTTGCCAGTCTCGATTAAACTCAATTAATAAATTACAAAATCAATGTTTAAGATTAATTGGGGGATATATAAAGTCAACTCCTATTCACGTCATGGAAAATGACCTCTGCATTCCACCATTGTTTGTAAGGCGTCATTATTTAGCGGCAAAGTACTGGCTCAAGTGTAAGTCGATGGAGGGCAGTGAACTAATTGGGATATTAAATAATTTTCAAAATATAATTAATAATCACTATTGGCAGCGTAAAAAGTTGCCACTACTGATAACTGTACACCAATATCTTGATGGACTACCAATTCATCAGAGCAAGCAATTGGAGATGTTTTCTCTTAAAACGTGGGTCAGCAGAGTAGATCTTTCTAGTCATATACACTGCAGCTTAGATCTTGTTAGTAGAAACAAAAAATGTTACCATAAGACAGATTTAAAAAAACTCTGCAATCAATCAATATTGCAAAATTATGCTACTTCCTACAAAATATTTACGGATGGTTCAAGGGACGGTAATGATGTAGGGGCTGCTTTTTACGATCCTCAAGATAATGTTAACTGCAGGTTAAGAGTGGATTCCAATGTTTCTATAATGTATGCAGAATTAACAGCAATATCTGAGGCGCTATCTTATATTAGATCAGTGGAGCACGACAAGTTTGTAATATTGTCTGACTCCAAGAGTTCTCTTCAACATGTAGCTCGGTGTACCTCGACTATTCGAGGAACACCGATAGCTTACTCAATAATGGAATCCATTCTTAAGCTGTCGGATGAGGGAAAGAGTGTGGTGTTGCAATGGGTTCCTGCTCATGTTGGTGTGTTAGGTAATGAACGCGTAGACATTTTAGCCAAAGAATCTACAAGATATGGCACTAGCTTTAAGTGTTTTCCTGTCTTTTCGGACTTACTGTACGTAGCTAAAGAACGTTGTAGAAAGTTATGGAGCGAATATTTTGATGAAAGATCCATTTCAAAGGGCATCTGGTTTAAAACCATTCAGCCAGTCCTGTGCAGACACCCGTGGTTTGATGGTGCCAAGATGAGCAGGAACGAAACGGTCACGGCCCTCAGACTTCGTTCCGGACACTTACCCCTAAATAGTTTTGGTTTTCTCATGAAGAAAACTGATTCACCTAATTGTCAGGAATGCAACGTTGTTGAGGACGTATACCACATTATGATGGAATGTGTTCGGAATGAGGCTGAAAGATTACAATTCATGCAAATGATTAAGTTCACCTATGAAGTAGGTGTTTGTAATAGTATCCTGGCGGAACCACTTTCCGAGAAGGCGAAAATATTGTACAAACTTGTTAATTCAGGGCTTAAAAGAAGGTAACATGGCATCGCTCCTGCCTAACCATTGGGGAAAGGCAGACGTGATGGTTTGTTCCATGCTTGACCACGCTAATTTATTGTTATGTAGTGTCGTCTGTATTGTGTGAGATCTATGAGGGTGGCATTCTCTTGTTAGAAAAAACCCTCTTTAAAAAAAAAAAGAAAAAAAAAAAAAAAAAAAAATTATTTGACAGTATTCTTCATAATAAGGTATTTTATAAGCAATCTCGGCCGAGATCACGAGAGAATACAAATGTAGGTTCTTATTTACAATAACTTAAGTAAATTCGATTAAATTTGGTTAAGATATCTCTTTCCAAAATTGCCAGAGATAAGAATCGTGGTATAAATTCAAGCTAGAATGGGAATGCGGTAATAAAGTAAGCTTTAGTTTCATGAGACACTTTTATCGAATTTTCTCGCGAGCGAAATCGTCTTTGCCATTAAATAAAGAATGCATTTATCTCCACTCATACCTACCTACTCTTTTTGTGGTGTATATTTTTTTATTAAATGTCGGTAAATTGGCACTTAGTGGGTGAACCTATCGTTGCCATTAATCGGGAATAAACTGAGAATTCCCTTATAGAAAAAACCAATACCACGAGGGCTGCATTTAATAACTCTTCAAGAAATTCAGAACAGAAACCCCAACGGATTTTCATGTAGATAAGTGAATATGTGTAGGCATACTGATTTCTGACACTTACGCGAATATTAGACATTGAAATGAAACTACTTTTTACGGATTTAATCGCGGTATATTGATATTATTTTGTTCCCGACGTTTCGGATCCTTTACAGCATCCATGGTCACGGGCAGACTGAGGTGTTGGACGTCTTGATGTTAAAATTACTAACAGCTACCTTACATTTTTGTTAATTATTAGCGATCCGATTCACGCAGAACGAGCTCACCGTAACGAGCTCCTTTGGTCTTGCAGTTTTGGGCTTGGATTTAGATTTTATAGATTCTATAATGGGATTCCAAGCAGCTGGTAAGACCCAACCATCTTCTCTATTGAAATTTGGGTGTTTTTTGATTTCAATAGCCTCACGAATCATCCTGGGTAGGAATCGGTTTTCTTTTGCGAGGACTTGTGGCAGTCATTTAGTCGAGGGTTTCGAAAAAGTTATATAAACCTTTTTACAAATATATTCGTCGTGTTCTTTTTTTCAAATTTGAGTTTTACTTCAGGTTACAGTTTGGTTTTTAGTTTGTTCAATGGCTCAACCCCCTATTATGGAACTTACATCGGTACACCTCTGTGCCCCTTTGGGGAATACAAGCGTCATGGTATGCAAGTTACGTTTTACGTATTTGCTCAAAGATGTTTCCACGTTATGGGGATTGTGTTATAGAGAACTAGCGACCCGCCCGCGGTTTCACCCGCGCTGCCCCGTTCCTAAGAGTCGTAGCGTTATGTTATATAGCTTAAAACCTTCCTCATGAATCACTCTATCTATTAAATAAAACCGCATCAAAATCCGTTGCGTAGTTTAAAAGATCTAAGCATACATAGGGACAGACAGCGGGAAACGACTTTGTTTTATAATAAGTAGTGATCATGGTCTTGCTCCAGAAAGAGGCCCTTTGGTGAATATAGGTATTATGTTAAACTTTTTAATCAATATTTTGCATCAGGCTATAACTTCAGTTTGTATACCTACCGGTATTGCGCAATCACTGTCGTGGTCCACGGACGCACATTACTCGTACTGAAATAGACTAGCCTCGCTGAACCTCCATTATGTCCGCCACAATTTCATTCAACTTTCCTTTAAGGTTACGGCCGTATGTATTCCGTGTTTACAGAAAGATTTACGACACGAAGGCTAAGGCAAAAGGGGGACTAAAATGGCCGCCACTTGGATATACAACTGTCTTTAAATGTCCAGTATAAGCTGACCTCACATTGTATTGTATTTTCGTTTTAATTTTGTAGCGCTTCGGGGATTTTTGCAGAGGCGAGGATTGATGGTTTTCATGCAATCATCCGAAAGCGATGTGCCTCGATCCTCGGCAGGATGCGTGGCAGCTCCCACGCCATGCTGAGCGTGTTGTGTAGTAGGTGGGATTGTCCTATGCTGCGCCATTGGATCGGACTTCATATGTCTTCAAATACGTACTACATATTACGTGGATAATGTGATGTTCGGTTCAAGACCGTAGCATAGGACTATTAATATTAGTAAACATTAGTTTTTAAGTTTTCTTTACTGCGTAATATTATAATGTATGGATGCTTTATATCTGAAATAAAGGTTTATTATTATTATTATTTAATTCCGTGCACACTAGGAGTACTACATTAGGTACCTCTACGGACTGCAGACTGCTAGAGCCGCAGCAACCGAGGCGGAACTGGCTCTTACGAGCAAAAGTCAAAACATACACCAAGGTGCTTTACGACAGACTTCGACGTAAGGGTGGTCGCCAGCCAATGAGACTAGAGGTCCTGTTACTGAGTAAATCAGATATTTTCTCGCCTCTTACGAGGAGCCTATCTGAGTGCCAGTGAGGAATAGTATTCTAACCTATCCCCACACGGGTTAAACTTACAAAACCAAAACCGCGTCTGACTACTACGTGTGATATTTTCTCACCTCCCACGAGGTCCCTATCTGAGTGGCAACTGCCTCATTAGCCTTGTGGTCCTGAGTGCGACTGCTACGCTAGAGGTCTTGGGTTCGATTCCCAGGTCGAGCAAAGTGTTATTGGGTTTTTCTATGAAATCCTCATTAGCAGCTCGGAGTTTGGAATTTGTGCCCGGTTAATGGCAATAGGCTCGCCCCCTATTACATGGGACCTAAACATACCGGTGAACTGTGGGTGTACATTAGTGCGCCTCTGCCTAACCCTTCGGGGAATACAGGCGTGATGGTATGTTATGTAAGTATGTAATACCTACCTAGTTAATATTTTTTAAATGTTTAATTGTTTTAATTTCAGATTTTTAATATTTACTTCTTTTAGAAATGTGTATTTTATATAAAAATGACAACATTATCGCATTGGGTGTAAACCTGTTAGGATTATGTTTAAATATTGAAATAAAAAAATTTATAAAACCAAAACCGCGTCGCTACGTGTAAAATAGACATTCCAGCCATCCACATCAGGTTAGATAGGAAGCTAACGATGGTTAGAAAGATGAATATCTCACACTGAGAATTAGAAAGGGCTATTGTTAAGGCATATATACACCTGTTCCTCCACCTGGAAAATATTCCACATAGACGTTATTTACTCCGTGTACTCTCAGGCGAAGGTACAAAACATATGATGAATAATTCATTCGGCGGCTCCGTCGCTTTGTGGTCGGCGATTCACGCGACACTAGGTCAGCATACCCAAATTTACATTGTACAAGTAGCTTTTGTTATTAATTAGCGAAAAATTTGTTTGTGTAGCGATTTTTTTCTGGGAGCCACAAATAAGTAACTATGCGTGTTTGAGCTTGAGTATTTTAAGTTATGGGTATTATGTAATAGTAACAATAATTATGGGTATACCAGAGGAAAAATGGATTTGCGGGCAGGATTCGAACCTGCGTCTTCTGGTTAGATAGACCAGACGCTGTGACCACTAAGCCACTGCGAGTTCCACCCGCCATGTCAGAATTTGAAATAATTGATACCTAGATTTAAGCCTACCATCTGTTTTATATATTTTTGTACATTATGGAATGAAATAAATGAATATGAATATAAAATATGAATTCACGTCTTAAAGGTGCCGTCAGTGACAACTATTGAAAAACAAGTTACTTTGCTTCTCAACCAGAAGTCGCAGGTTCGAATACTGTCCGTAAGTCGAATTTTGCTTCAATAAAATAAATTTATATTCTTAGGCCCACTTTTTTTTTTTTTTTTTTTTTTTTCGTGTGGAAATCCTCATGGACATCCACCGCCCGGGGAAGGCGGCGGGGTGTGTCGGACTCCACCCAGAATGGGTGACCTACCGACTAAAACCACACGGGTGTTTCGCCTCACCACTTTTTGCTGGGGTTACGGGAGCGAGGTTTCATTCCTCCGCGACCCCAGCAGTGGCAGACCGCCTTTGCGCGGTCTCCGGCTCTGTTGAGGGGGACTGTTTTGATCCCCCACCTGCCAATCCACTTGAGTGGGGCGCGGCAACACCTACCGCGCCGCCATCTCGGGCCTTGCGTGATGGGCGGACGGACTTCCCCAAGTCCGCCGCCCGTGGCCTTTTTAAGGTGGATGAAACAGGGCATTGTCTGCCCTGTTCCTGCGCCCTGTTCGTCGGGCGCGGATTGGCAGTATGGAGGCAGCCTCCCTCTCCCTCTCCGCGGCCTCTTTTGTGGCGATGACCTCTTCGCAGAAGGAGGCCACCGCTTGCCACGCGCTCTCGCTCCCGACCATACTTGAGACGACGACCGGAAGCGAGAGGTCCTCTCCTACCTCAGCGTTAAGGACGCGGCGCTGCTCTGCCCAAGCAGTGCACTCGGCCAGTGTGTGCTGCGCCGTGTCCTCGAGGCTCCCACAGTGGTGGCAGCGGGCGTCCGGCTCTCTCCCGGCGATTTGGCACAGGTACTTGCCGAAGCATCCATGCCCCGACAGCACCTGTGTCAGCCGGAAGGTCAGCACGCCGTGACGCCTGTCCACCCACTCTTCCAGAACGGGGCGAAGTGCCTCGACTGTCCGGATACCGGCCCCCGGCCGTTCGAGCCGCGCCGCCCATTCTGCGATCGCTGCCCGCCGCAAATGCGCCCTGCACTGGTCCACCTCCCTTGGGTCCGCCATCTCCCCATGATCCCGCGTTTCCTTGCGCCATGTAAAGAGTGACGCAAGGACCCGGGCGTCCAGGTCCCAAGGGAGGGACCCCGCCAACGCGCATGCCGCCTCTGCCGAAATCGTGCGATACCCACGGATGACCCGTACGGATATCGCACGCTGCGGCCGCCGCAACATAACGGCGCCTCGGCTCGTCACTTCGGTGGCCCACACAGGGGCACCATAGAGGGCCATTGAGCGAATGACCCCCAGGTACAGCCGCCTGCAGCTGCTGCTTGGGCCACCTAGATTCGGCAGTAGCCGACTAAGTGCGCTGGCCGCACCCATCAACCGGGGTGCTAGGCGCTGGAAGTGGACGTTGAAGTTCCACCTGCTGTCCAGCACGAGCCCCAAATACCTCATGCACGACTGGATGTCGATGCGGACCCCACCGATGACAATGTGGGACCCTGAAGGAGGCGATTTTCGGGGCCCATGGAAGCATAAAGCCTCCGTCTTGTTCAACGCCACTTCCAGCCCCAACAGACGGATACGCGCGACAACTTGTGCCACCCCTGCAGTGGCAAGACGAGCAGCCTCCCTGTACGATGTCCCCCGGGCTAGCACGAGCGTGTCGTCGGCGTAGCATAATACTCTGACGCCCGGGAGAGTGGCCCCACGCAGAACCCAGTCGTATCCGATGTTCCACAGGAGCGGTCCGAGGACGGAACCCTGTGGAACACCGCACGTCATGACCCGGGTGCACACGCCGTTTCGTCCCATGTATGTGACCGAGCGGTCACGGAGGTAGTCCCCGACTGTCCGACGAAGGTAGAGCGGCATGTGGTGGTATTTGAGCGCCTCCACGATGCAGCTCCAAGGCAGAGTGTTGAACGCATTGGCGATGTCCAACGACACTGCGAGCAACACTCCGCCGTTCGCCACCACCTCCTCCGAGAGAGCCTTCACGCGTAGAACTGCGTCTACAGTCGACCTCCCTGCTCGGAACCCAAACTGGTTGTCGGACAAGTCGGGGCCTTCTCTAGTCATGTGCTTGATGAGGCGGGAAGCAGTGACGCGCTCAAAAAGCTTGCTCGCCTCATCCAGCAGTACGATTGGGCGGTATGCAGAGGGTGAATCCGCGGGGCGCCCCTCCTTTCTGAGAAGGACAAGTCTGCCCGTTTTCCACTGCTCTGGGAAGCGTCCTTGCCTAAGGCACTCTGAGAAGTGGCCCCTTAGTCTGGGAGCCAGAACTCCGAGAGCCAGCGACCAGGCCCGGCCGGGAATGCCGTCCGGACCAGGTGCCGTGTTCTTGGCTCGCATCCGCGTCACCGCCGCACCGAGTTCTGCCCCTGAGACCTCCGGCGCGTCTGGCTCTTCTTGGGCCTCAGTATTTGATCCCATAGGCGGCGGAATGTGCTCCGCTCGGTTCGGAAACAAAGCGGACACAACACTTCCAACGAGAGCTGGATCCATCGTTTCTGTGAGCGGGGGCGCCCATGGCCGGAGTTTTGCCCTTGCGAGCTTGTAGGGGCGTCCCCAGGGGTCGCTGTTTAGCAGTTCTAGGAACTGCTTATGGCCAAGCTCCTTCGCTCGGCTGATGGCCAACTGTAGAGCCTCCTTGGCCCCTCTGTAGGACTCGTAAAGCGGGGCATCAAGTGTCCGGTCGCGGCGGCGCCGTCGGCGGTGCCTTGTGTACAGGCGTCGGGCCGCAACGCACTCCGTGCGAAGGTTCGCCAGCTCCTGAGACCACCAGTACACCTGTCGTTTCTGAGGTCCCGCCCTGGCCCGTGGCATAGCAGCGTCACAGACTTCTGTCATTGCATGCCGGAACCAGGCGGCCGCAGCATCCACGTCCACTGGCTCCTCAGGAGCATATTCTTAGGCCCACTTGCACCAACTTCTTAAATGTGTTTAAATTGCATCTAAACACGAAATTTCTATGAAAAATTGTGTTTAAATGCAATTTAAATATAATTTTGAAGTTGGTGCAAGTGGCCCTTAGCATAGAAAATGCAAAAAATAATACAAAATGATAAATTACGAATGATGTATGAATATTATAAATGGCACCTATAATACGGAAGTAGTTGGAAACTATGTGAGTACATAATTAACAAATAATTTTATTTGCGTATGAAAACAAGCAACCACATTAACAATTCACACGTTTACAAGCGAAGTATTACTTTTAATACATTGTCACTACAGCTGATGGGTGTTGACGCGCCAAACTTGTGTTAAAATTCCATAATAAATACAGTCTGTTATTTCGTTTTCGGCAGATGGTTCATTTAAACGAATCAACTGGGTAATAAACATGTTGCAGTTCCCTACATCAAAATGTACACAGCATATTCCATGTAACAGACATTGATGTAACTCAGTACAAAATGGCTCTTTTCTCAAAAGTTAGGTTTGTAGGTGGGCCTCAAATGACCGTTTGATGAATGATCTGTATATATAAAAATGAATCCCTATTCCCTTGGGCACAGCATCACGCGTGAACGGCTGGACCAATGTCGCTATTTCATTTGTTGTGCTAGTTATTGTATTGAGAAGGTAAGTAAAGAGAAGAAAGAAAGAACTAAGAAAGGTGCGGGGAACATTAGAAAATTTAAGAAAACGTTTTTGGAATATTTTTGTTTATGAATTATACCATTTCGAATTCAATATTCATAGTTAAGACAGGACGTCTGCGGGGTCAGCTAGTGATGTGATAAATATTATTTTGCGAATAATACGAGTATTATAATTCCTCAAAAGCTTTAGCCTCCGTGTTTGATCAAATGAGAGGCATCCAATTTAAATTATCTACTCTATGAATAGCCCATCAAATTCGATTTTAGTCACTGAATTGGCCATTATGTTCACACCGGGAATAATTTTCACCTCGACAGAATTTAACCCGTAATCTGCAATAGGATTTTGGCTCTTCATTTAATGGGTAACCGCCTGACGTCGGACATGAACGGTAATATATAAAATGCAAAGCAGGGACGGGTTATTGGTGAGGTCAACATGTATGCGTTTAGAATTAGAACATTCTGAATTAGCTATTTTAGCTAGATCAGACATAATGTGTAACTATGTGAAACGGACGCGTACCTACTCTTACATTTTGTGTAAATGGTTCTAGAGCTATTAGGAGCTCGTAACGAGCGGCTGATAGTTAAGAGGGTGATAGCTAAGGGGCAGAGTAGTTAAGTAATAACTACGCTGATTAACCGATCTGCAAGGTTAAGGTACGCTAACCACGGTCAATGTATGGATGGGTGACCAATGGCCAATGATAATCTTAACAAATCGAGGCCCTCAGTGCCTCGGAGAGCACACGTGAAGCTGTTAGTCCCAGTTATCATACGAAAACCTATGATAATCGTCATCGATAGTTAGAAGCCCAAAAAGCCTGACAACCGGTCTATCCCTTAAAATAGCTGGGAAGATAAGAAAAGAGGATTGTGTCTCAATTGTCGATTTACGTATCGTGTATGCGTAGTGACAAAAAAGTAGTATTAATCCTCATTCGGTCCATTCTGGGCAGCCTTGGTACCAATACGCTGGCGGGTTAATCTTTTTACCACAGCATTATTAACCCGTAGTTCATGCCAACATGACAGATAAATAAATGTTTCTACATAAATACTAACAACCCTATTACGCCACGACGACATGGCACTGCAATCAGTTCGTACTACCAACAAAATGTATACAGCTTTAAGGGGAGTACCAAATTCATGTCCGCTTGGTTGTATAACCAATTTGGTCGCGCAACCAGCACCGACGCGTATATACATTTTTACAGTGCTGTGTAGTTTTTAATATAAGTTTAGATACTATGGCTTTGCAACCAGTTGCATATATGTAGCGTCTCGGTGTAATAGAGCCTCAAAGAACGCATAAAAGTGACGCGTATGTGCTAGGGAGTGGAACACCTTACTAAAGTCTGTGTTTTTCAGCTAAGTACAACCTGGGAGTCTTTAAGTTACGAATGAATAGGTTACTTCTAAGCAAGCGTGCTCTATCATCGATCGCATCGTGTGTGATAGCGGTCAAAGGCAATAGTAAGTACCAACGTAAAAAAACGTATCTCGAGATTATCCTGCATACATTTTTGCCTGATTAAACGCGAGTCAACCATGAAGTAATTTAAAGCCATCAAATATTTTTTGTACTAAAATACACACAACCGTATTTTCACATGGCAACCCCATAAAGCTGGTACATTTCCATCAAACTTAAAAAATGCAATATTGAAAGTCGAAACCAATATCGGGACTTATACAGAAAGGTTCGCGAATAAAGCCGGCGATCAATTTGGAATATACTTCACGTACATCGACCACGTGATATGAAAAGCAATGCAGTGCCGTGCATCGAAACTATACATTTCCATTTTCGATACTCACGCTCCAAAACTTTGATTAGTTGTCTACGAATGGAAGGAATTTTCTGCAAGGCTCTTAATTAAACTGTTAGTTTAGAATTAATTTTTGTAGACTGAGTATTCAAGAAATTGATTTTCTTTAATTAATTAATGGTGGCAGTTATAATGTCCATAGGTAGCTAAATAACTAGTCTGTTATATAAACTTGAAGATGCATTAATATTATGATGTCGTTGTACTATTTATAAATAATAATTTTCTAGAGGTTTGGACTAGGATAGCTACCAATTCAAACTTCTGAATGCCATCAAATAAAAATATTGTCGGAATGAATTCCACGAAAACGTACTTCGTTGAATATTTCACTTTTATGGACTCGGGAAGGTTTAAAAAGAAAATTCTGCAAAGAAAAAAGAAAATGTTATTTGGTAAATCAGAATGTCTCTCATGTAGGTACCTACTATTTTTTAACTTATATGAAATAAATATTTTAATTTAATATGATAGTAAATAGGTAATTACTATATAACAGTCACTAGATTAACCTCAGACAACATGTGGCATTTGGTCAACAAATTGTGAGGACTATATTGTGCGGTGGTAGTGGATATCACAAATATCATTCCAATTATTTTTTACAGCCAAAACACTGACGACAGACCGCCATCGCGCGTCATGATTTGTATCTGTAACTAATACCAATCCGTTTTATTTTTCTTGAGTTGTGAATGTTTGAGGACAGCTTTGATCACAAGGTAAGTAACAACCAGTGGAACTAAAAAGACCACATAGAAGACTGGCATTAATTCAAATTAGGAACAACGCCAATCAGACCAATTTAGGTCTTTAGATGCAAGCTGAATTGCCCAAAATAAAATCGATTTTATTTTATTTATAAGTATTCTTTCTTTTCTTCTTTTTTTATTTATTTTCAGTCTTTTACCTATAAATCTAGCTCGCGCATGACTTATCGTAAGTTGTTCTCAAGTAAAGGCTATATGCAACCTTAGTCTCCAATATCCGGACTTTATCAAAGTTGGCTCTAGTCCTCGCCTCCCGGACAATATCCGACACTTGAGAATTAAACGAAAGCGTTCATTTATTCTGTCTGTAAGTGTATTTTCATCGATATTGTACAGGGAAACATTTTACAGTTCATTGGTGGATTAACCTGCTCAATATTTTTACCGAATTTGGTTTGAATATAATGTAACTGGCTGGTGAATATAGTGTTATTTATTGTTGGAATACATAGAGGATTACGAAAACATACTCGTAGTTTCAGGGAGAGGATTCACTCACCACTCACTGAAGTAATCAGTGTTACTTTTTTTTTGTAATTCTGAGCCTTATAAATCAATATCTATAAATTGTTTGTATTTAAAAATATTTTAGTATGATATTTTTTATAAGCATAATCCGTTAGTAAAATCTGGCACGATCCGTTTCACCAATGAAAATAACCTTTAGTAATAGATTCAGTTCTTTGTATAACCAACTAGATAGTGACTAACTGAATATTCCAGGGATCTTCATTCAGCATTCAAATTTCGTTACAACTCGGGTTAGTGGCATTTAAATGTTAAATAAGTACCTACTACGCTTCAAGCAGACAGAGTAAAATGCTATTTTACCGACATTTTTACGATTATGCTGGTATACCTGTGGCTTTTAAAATTTACCTAGATGCAGTATAACAATTTAATGCGACGAAACTTTTCAATATAGTCAAACGGATAATACCTACATGTTCCACCAAAAAATAAAGTTTGGTATGCTTTTTTGATCTTGTGGAAAATCGGGATCGAATGGATCCCCGAATCTCATGTAGTCGATGTTACATATAAAATATTTTCTTTTGTGATGGATTAAATCCGAGGCCGTATGGGTAAGTAAATGCCGGATGAAAAATTATGATGAGGTCCAAAACACGTTACGTAACTATACACTATAAAATAATATCAATGCAACGCGATAAAATCCGTAAAAAGTAGTTTCAATTCAATAGGAAATACGTTTATTTATTTTAATTTATTTTCATCTCTGTTTGTCCTGTTTACATGTTGTCTACTTAAGTAAACATTCTTATACATTTTAGTACGTACGTGCCAATTGACTGGTACGTAGTTGGATCATCTTACTCCACGTATCTACTAAAATACATACTACCTGTACAATGGAAACTTCGCCCTAAAGCAAGGACTGTCTGTGACTAAAACGTCGATATGATTTCTTTACTTTTCCCTGTCGCGAGTGATTCGATTTCTGGTCGTAACTCACTCAGTGCTTCCTTTATAAATGCAAATGTATTGGCGTCTCTATCTAAATATATTATACGAGGTATGTAACATAGTGTGGTAACATTTTAGAGTATGCAAACGTTTGTATCTAAAGATTTCAATTTTAAATAATGGGTTCATTGAGTGGTCCACGCCTTTTCTTAAGGTTTCCAAGTCAATATGGTAAAACATATCTAAATACCTATTCGTCCCATGGAGGCCAATTCTTTTTAGTCGCTACAAGTTTTGAATACCACGCCGCCTGACCTGGGCCCCAAGACTGCTATTAAGTCGTGTCAAAATTGTAAATAAATGGCTTCAGAATTGTTGATTTTTGACGTTTTTGTCTACTAAATCTGTCAGTTCTAATGTCATTTAGTGCAATTGAACGACCATTCTGATACAACTGAAATAGCAGACTTGGGCCCCTGGCGACGGACTATTCAAGAGGATCTTTTAAAAAAGGCATGGCCTTCGGAAGCAGCAATGTATTTATTCTTATTCAGATTTCAGTGTTGTTCGCCAATTCTTTTGTCAAACAAAATAAATAATTGTTTCTGATATCATGTCCTAACACTGGCAATATTTGCACATCCCTAAAATGTCCACAGTACTTTATTTTTGTATCTCTGCGATAAATAAACGTATAAATATACCTACTCTTCATCATAAGCGATTGTGCCCATTTAAAACGCGGACAACCCCAGCAATCACGAATAACAAATTATTCGCAATTATACCACGTCACATTGGAAATTATGCGCATAAATTTAAAATTCCCTGTACGAACGCGATACCATGTGTGGATACAGCGTGACTCATCCCACACAAACATTAATACCGCTCATTTATCAACGAGCTCCCTTTAATATCAGCAAGCAATTTTCCAAGAGGATTGTGACCTTTGCAATTCTCAGCGAAGTGCACAATTTGTTTTATCTATCGAGAAGCACTCTTATTGTTGTTGTTTTAAGGTTGATTGCTGGGTGTTAAGATGTCAGGGTGAGCTAGCGTTTCACGGCCACTGCACTGGCCTAGGCGGTCAGCGTGCTGATCAATATCCAACTAAACAGATGCTTTGGCTTATAAATTATACGCGGATTAACACAAGAGGTCGTTTGTCGCTCGATTACCTCCAGTTTATTTTCAGATTACAGAGCGTAGTATATGGCGGTGCGATCCTTATATATATTGATGTTAAAAGTTTTTATACCAAATAAACTTTTACAAGCAGTTATGAATCTCGTTGCACGGTTCCATAAGGTTGACTCTCTAATATCCGGCAAGAAACTTCATAGGCAAAATATTAGATAATGAAACATAAGACTCCAAAAAGTAGAGAATTTGCCTAACTTATGCACAACCCTAACTCAAGTTAAAGAATAAATGATAGCACCTAAACAAAGTACTAGCTTATTTTTTGGACTAGAATTTTTTAATAACCTACATGGATTTTGAATTTTAAACGTGGGAGTGTTTATACAAATAGAAGATACTGGGGACACTATTTTTAACTGTGGGAGAGAGATGGCCGTTAAATGAGAAAAGACTAAGCCAAACGAAGCCTGTTGCCTTTATTTAGGATAGTTATTTTTTTGTATAGGTCCCATGGGTGGACTAACTGTGGGATCCAACTTTGGGTGCACTAGTGTTAAGTACTAGTTAATTATATAATATTAATTATAGGTAATTATTACACCACTGTCTAACTCTTCGAGGAATACAGGCGTGATGGTATGCATGTATATTATATTAATGAAAAAGAAAGATATATAATCAAAAATTCCACAAAAAACACTTTTATTTCGCTACTCCTTTGATTTCTGTGTGCGCTCACAAGCATTTAATTGCGCGTGAGAATGATATCATCTCTATGCGAGACGTATGATAGTGACCTATTTTCTCCTATATGCATGGAAATCTTGTATTAATGATACACTCGTGTTGCGCGTGTTGACGCATTAATTATGGGGCTCCAAATGTATGACACAGTTCCCATAGCGCGAAAGTTTCTTCAATCACTACATGAGTGAAATATACCATACCATAATACTTATTCCCTGAAGCTTTACGTAGAGTTGTACCTACTTATAATAAAAACCATAGTTCGTCAATATGATTCAGTCTAAAGTAAAAAGAGGCCTATTGCCATTAACAAAGCGCACTTACTATACTATACTATACAATACTTTCTAATATAAACACACCTAATTTTGAGAACCGGGCGTGCTCAAAATTCGACCATAATATACTCCATACTTTCTACCTTCATGCATTCATATTATTAGGTTTGTGTCACTGTGTCAAACGTGTGTGTCAAACGCCTGGTAGTATGTGTTAAGTGTTTTTATTAATTTAATGTATTTTTTAAGCATTATTTTAAGTTAACTCAGACTGACCGTGTGGGTTAGTCTGAGTTAACGACTTATGTTGTTGTAGATACATAATTATGAGAATTAAGACTGGGCCATAAGTAAGAAGTTAATATATTTTTTAAATAATGCTTAAAAAATACATTAAATTAATAAAAAACGTTGGTTAAATAACGATGGCCAACATGTAGAGCCTCTTTCTTACTTATAATATTCGTCCACTCTTTTTCAATTGGGTACACAATATATTGAGTACGGTTTCTCATCTAATTTGCTGTGACCGTGGAGGTGGTAGTAATACTCTCGATATTATATTACGTAGATAATACATCTGACGGCCATAATGACGTAATAATTAGGTCGAAAACCACTAAGTTGATAACATACACCCCGCTGAAATTATAATCCACTTTGGCCCATCCCTATTCCGACTGAAGTACCTATCGATTTTGAAGTGAGCTTCTAAATTAACATGTAAATTACCGTGTGTATTTTATGTAATTCAAATCACCACCTATATTATTTACTAATACATTTAACACATTTAAAAATTGGTAAGGATTATTCAAGTTTTTTTATGACCTAATACGTATTGTCTGAGTAAAAACCGATTAATATATACGTTTCGTATTAATTTATTGTTTATTACAAAAGAATGTCCCCACTATATTTGCTTCAAATAACAACCAAAAAATTTAAAACAAATTAACAAATAGCACGTTCTGAGTTAAAAGTATTATAGAAAAAAATATAACACGGCAATTCGTTTTCATTACACGTAATCAAATATGTTCTCTGCAAAACTGTGTCCGGTATGGAGCCAAAAAATATTTCCGTAAAATATTTGTCCCGGGTGAGGTTATTTAGTGGACTGTCTTTTAATTAGCGTTGGTACAATTTGTTAGGGGCCAGACATACAAATGTAGCTAACTGTAGTAGAAATATTAATAATTTCTGTTTATTTTATCTCACTGAGGTAGCAAACACTCGCGAGGGAGTGTTTGCCACTCTGCTGTGTGAGTCCTCTGGTGTTGCCGTTGTGGGTGTCCATGGGCGGCGGTTATCACTTACCATCAGGTGATCCGTCTGCTCGTTTGCCCCCTTATCCCAGAAAAAGAAACTACCTGTACCTAATATTCGGAAAGCCATGTTTGGATTGATTTGAGAAAATCACTAAACTTAGATCACTATATCATCACTTAACTTTGAAGCTTTTCAAAGTTAAAGGTCCGGCGGAGCAATCAAGAATTCGCTTGCATCTATTTACAGGAACCTGGGTTAACGGTATCGGAACCTGAATAATAACAGACATTGAATAAATTGTGTTTGATTATGGTTGTTGTGTTTTGTTTTTTCTAAAACACTTATATGCAATATCGCTGTCAAAACAATATACACATAGAACACTGTGACAGGAAATTGCCACTATTTTATTTATTGTTTAGTTCAGTCGGCTAAAGAACTTTGTACTTGAACTAGTGAGCGAAACCTTGGGATATATTACAGGGCAGTAACAGTGGTAGCCTTGAATAAATTACATTAAAATTTCTAACACTCACCTTGGTATTCCCCGGTCACGGCTGAATATTGGTATTGGAAGACACTGCCACCTGACCTCCACAACCCAATTAATGGACAACGTCGATATCTTTAGGTTAACAAACTTTCAAGGTTCTGAGTGATGTGGTGTCAAGACTAGATTGACCGATGTGACGATTTACCTTTAGGCTCTTGAGGGTTTTATTCGGAAAAATACGCCCCGCTTCGCGAATACTACATACTATTGTTATTGTTTACTATTTCTCTCGGTATCGTGAAACATAAGTAATTGACTAAACGAAGACGGTTCAAAAGTATGGACAAAACCTGGTTTACAGACCCATGACCCATGATTAGTGATAAGATGAGAAAAATAGGTATCAGTGACATGTTTTTCTGCAAATAGTTACAAACTTTTTTGAACGTGGGAGAGCCCTGCTTCGGCACGAATGGGCCGGCTCGACCGGAGTGATACCACGGCCTCACAGAAAACCGGCGTGAAACAACGCTTGCGTTGTGTTTCGCTGAGTGAAGGAGGTTACCGGAGGCCCAAACCCTTTAAAAGGCGGGCAACGCACTTGCGACTCCTCTGGTGTTGCGGG
This sequence comes from Acronicta leporina, assembly GCA_947256265.1. NCBI lineage: Eukaryota > Metazoa > Arthropoda > Insecta > Lepidoptera > Noctuidae > Acronicta > Acronicta leporina. Next base: position 4,740,676 of record OX366516.1, read on the forward strand.
TGTCCATGGGCGGCGGTTATCGCTTACCATCAGGTGATCCGTTCGCTCGTTTGCCCCCCTATCTCATAAAAAAAAAACTACGATCACTATATTGAATTGGCACAGATATTTAAATGTGTTTTAAATATTTAGTCATCAATAAACCGATGGAAGAATGAATGAATGAATGAAAGATGGAATAATTAAAAAAAATAGGTACCTTGTCGGTCGATTAACCGCACGAAAACGCTGCATTAACAAACAGTAACGGATTAAAACCGAAAAGGTACTTCGCGATTGAAAAATGCAAATTGAGGCAACAATTTATTATGGCATTAAAATTAATCGCCATTGAAAACACTTCCCTTCGAGGTCTATAATACCAAATTTGAGGATTAAATGAATTTAAGTCATTAAGTAGAATACGAATTTGCGCGCGAAATTAACAACTGAAGGTAATAATCATAAATGTCATGGAGGGTAATTCACGTTTTATTTTATTTGGCGGAGGGTGTAAGGCGGTTTCCACTGGCAAGCTTCTTCGTAGTAAATTTTCTTTACAACTGCAATGAGAATCCTAAGAATGTTTCTTGGACATTAGACTTTAAAGCGACGATCTAGGCGCGACATTGAACTAAATTGGAAGACGCGTTGAAGACTTGAACGTACGAGGTTATCATAAAAAAAAACAACGGGTTGCACTCCGGGAGTGCCGGCAGAATTGAAAACTAGAACATTACATACCATCACGCCTGTATTCCCCGAAGGGTTAGGCAGAGGCGTACTAATGTACACCCACAGTTCGCCGGTATGTTTAGGTCCCATGTAATAGGGGGCGAGCCTATTGCCATTAACCGGGCACAAATTCCTAACTCCGAGCTGCTACTGGGAATTTCATGGAAAAACCCAATAACACTTTGCTCGACCTGGGAATCGAACCCAGGACCTCTAGCGTAGCAGTCGCGCTCAGGACCACTTAGCTAATGAGGCAGTTAGAACATTAACGCTGTGCATTTTTGATATTTTGAAGGGTTAGGGAATAATTTCGCAGACACCGCTTTAATTATCAGTATAAAAGTACTATCATTTATGCGGTCAAATATTCATTTATTGCGCTATCGTACCTACACAAACATGACAATTTATACTAGGTACATTAAAAATTTAACACTTCAGAACTATTACAACCGTCTTACGAATTTTCGATCAGGTCACGCCAGTTTAACATTTTTGACCCATCCCAAAAAGTGCACAACGCCGTTGAAGAAGTATTCACTTCAATAATTATCTATCCATAAACATATACACTCACGCCTTTTCCCCACAGCGGTCGGTAGAAACTATAGACCGCCACTTGCTACGATTCTTGCATACTTACACACCATCACGCCTGTATTCCCCGAAGGGTTAGGCAGAGGCGTACTAATGTACACCCACAGTTCGCCGGTATGTTTAGGTCCCATGTAATAGGGGGCGAGCCTATTGCCATTCACCGGGCACAAATTCCTAACTCCGAGCTGCTACTGGGAATTTCATAGAAAAACCCAATAACACTTTGCTCGACCTGGGAATCGAACCCAGGACCTCTAGCGTAGCAGTCCCGCTCAGGACCACTTGGCTAATGAGGCAGTTCTTGCATACTTCTTTTGCTATTATCTATTTTTTTTTCTGTAGGTATTAATTATATTGAAGCACCGCGAGAGTTCACACTCCTAGTCCACCAATTTAATGGACAAGCGAAGTCTTTCAATTAAATAACAAACTTTCTTATTTGGTCGATGCAAATTGAATTATCGGGAAAACGGCATAACTTTTCCCTGAATGGCGAAGTTAGTTCAATTGTTTTTTCGGGAAAAAAACTTGTTTTTTCCTGAACAGCCTGTTGATTCGAAGTGGAACAATATTATTATAACTTTGCAGACTCGTTATAAATACTTTCGACACTCTTTATGTAAGGTTCTGGTTATGTAGGTATTGGTTACTTTGTTTTCGTGATTCGTTCTTGTACTTAATTGGTTTCCCTGTTGGGTAAATACTTCGTGTTGCTTAAAATCTAGGGTGTATTTTTATTTAAGCCACTTGCAATTAATTTAAAGTGTTAGGTAAGGTTAGACATAAATTTACTTAGAAAAAAGTAAAAATTAAAATTTGTTATTTACGGGTAAGTAGACACCGCGACGATCTCAAATACACGATGACTGATGCATGCTTGCCGTCAGTTAGGACTGGTCTACTCAAAGCTGCTATGGTTCTTTCCCCAAAAGGTGTTTCTTCTCAGAGATCGTCAGTTAAGAAATGCCGAAGGCATCTAGCTTTAAAAAAAAACAAACCATTGACTTGTAAAAGTGTCTCTAATGATCTACTTACAAAAATAAATATCATTTCATTTCAATAGTTTTAGGGAACCTGGATGTTCACGAAATAGAATATTTTTTCTTAAACGAATCGAAAACATCTGTCCTAAATGTAGTTTAATATTTAAGCCCTTTGTTAATTAAAATAAAACAACCACTGTAAACAACACAGCAAATATTAGTATTTTTTTGTATCCCGGCATTGCGTCCGCGACCCGTAGGTAACCTACGTAGCGCAAATGACCTAATTAGGTAATATTTTGGTTTTTAACAAATTATCTTTAGTATATTAGGTCTGCAATCAAAGATTGAAATGAAGCCATCACCATTATGATCACTGAACCTACAAAGAAGCGGCAGTAGCCTAATGGCTATGGACTTGCAATCATGATGTGGTTGCCGATTCAAAACCCACCCATTGCACTACCGACGTAAACCCACTCGTAACACAAGTATTTTAGCTTAGCACGAGGGGTTAACAAGAATACTAGTAATGTGCGATCCACATTGCTAATAAGGTTTAAAAAAAAAATGTTACCAAAACATCTTAAATGATTTCCGTGATGGCTGTCCTTAAGTTGATCGTTCCAGCATGTTTTATAAAAGATATTAGATACAGTGACGGGGATATAAATGGGTAGTTACACACACACATCAATATAAAAACAACTCTTACGAAAATTGTTTACATTTACGTTTTAATTACTACATAAAAAATCAATAAGCAACTTCCATTAAATAATACATTTTGTGTTAATAACCAGTGTTTGTTTACAAAACCCATTATTCCACTTTTAACACACATTACGTAAACTTTAACATCGAAATACGAATTGTAGTGACCCGATCAAGTTATCATACCACCCATTGTGGTTGGCTACGACTGCTATTAAGCGAGTTATTTCATAAATAAATGACAAGCCTTTTAATATGTTAATGTTCTCATTTCGGAACAATGATGTCATAAACGATGCTGTTAAGGGAATGAGTTTTACCTGCGACATTATGTGTGAAGTTTTTAATTTATAGAACAAGAATTCCTTCAATACAATGACAGATATTCAAAACATAAATACCCGCAATAAAAATAGATTACACCTACCTCCGTCAAGAATGAAAATGCTAAATGAAAGCCCATATTATATGGGAGTAAAAATCTTCAATAGGCTGCCAAATATTATTAAAAAGGAAGAAAAGATAACATTATTTAATAAAAAATTGAGATTATATTTAACCCAAAAATGCTATTATTCCACTACAGAATATTTAGAAAGTAGGTAAATTGTATAAACGCATTCAAGAAGATTTTAATTTACCAAATTTAAATAATACTATTGTAATTGAACCTTGCCAATTTACAGGATTTTAAATATGTAATAAAATATTAATTAATGATTGATAATTGAATGTTTAATAATTGACATTATGTTCATGGTAAGCATAGCGACAATATTATTTGTATACCTATTAAAATTTATTATTTAAGTGTTTATAGTTAGCCCTCGAATGATAAGTTGCAATGCTTGGAAAAGGCACTAAGTCATAAGTACCTACCCTATAATAAATTTTACCTTATGTACACTTAGTTTGCAATAAATGATTTGATTTGATTTGATTATACGTACTTATAAAAAGGACAAGGGCAAGACATGATGGAGTCCGTGTTTTGATTACACAGTATTCAAATGTTAGTGCATAACTAATTTATTGTGTTCCGACTTAAAATTATTGTAATTCAGTCAGAAAAAGTAGGAACAAGACCAATAAGACTTACAAACAAAGACATTTAAAAGGGATGTGGTCCTGACGAATTTCACAAGTCCTATGGTCGGTATTATATTGCAAGTGTATGCAAGTACTTGCAGTTTTTAATCGGCACGATTCCGACATACACTGTTGCCTTCCCAGGTGTCCGACGATCCATGATAAGATTACGTAGGTACTATAAATACTTGTAATTCACTGTCGGGCCCGCGGACGAATGCTACAGCGCTCCCGTAGGCCCGGCACCAAAGTGGTGACGCGAAACGCCGAGGTTGGTTTTAGTCGGTAGATCGCTCTTTTCAGAGCGGAGTCCGACACACCCCACCGCTCTCCCCGGAGTGGTGGATAGTGCATAAAGCATTTCCAACCACGTCAACAAAAAAAAAAGGTACTATAAATAAGGTATACCGGGGATAATGGGAATATTTTCATACAAAAACTCTGATCCCGATTTGATTTGATTTCTTTCCTGGTCAGACTGACGTATGACACTAGACAGTTACCCAACTTACCCATGGGTAGTAGTAGTAGTAACTAGTATTAGGATTACGATTTTGTTCACGATGTTCCGCTTGTCAGTCATTAGGTATATTTAAATGTCTTCACTTATAAACAAATATTTCAGTTTATCGCCAGGTGCTATACAATAATGTTTTTGCTAGATTAGAGGCAAATAAATAAATATAATTTTCTCTGAGAAGATTTTCCTGAACAAAATCTGAGCATCATGGTTTCAGTTAAAGACCATAAATCATAACACAATTACTTTAACATAATTTACTTTTACATAATTTAACACCCATAGTAGATTTTTTACAATTCTAATAACATTAATCAAAAGCGGCCTTTTAATCCCAGCATATATGACCATATTGCACAATTATGTTTGCATAAATAACTGCCTCATTAGCCAAGTGGTCCTAAGCGCGACTGCTACGCTAGAGGTCCTGGGTTCGATTCCCAGGTCGAGCAAAGTGTTATTGGGTTTTTCTATGAAATTCCCAGTAGCAGCTCGGAGTTAGGAATTTGTGCCCGGTTAATTGCAATAGGCTCGCCCCCTATTACATGGGACCTAAACATACCGGCGAACTGTGGGTGTACATTAGTACGCCTCTGCCTAACCCTTCGGGGAATACAGGCGTGATGGTATGTTAGGTTAAATAAAAAAGGTCTTAACAACAACGTCACATGGTTTTTATTTCAATTAGTTGGAAACATCGGCAGCTAACGACAGGGAATGTGTTTAATCCGGACAAATTAAAGCATTTTATGTAATTACACGTAATCAAGCTTGTGTTTTGTTTACGTTAGTAAAAGTTCGGAATGTACACATTTTATTTAATTCATCTGACATCTGTGGGTACATGCTACAGTACTACTAAACTGCGTATCAAATATAGACCATATCGTGGTACCGAGACTCTTCTTAGACCCCGAGCCCTCTCGGTAATGCCGTGATACCGAATAATAATACTGTTTCTCGTAATAGGCAAGAAAATATTTGACTTGTTCGGTGGTAGGATCTCTTGGGGTCTGACTTGCTGGCGACCACCCTTACTGGGTCTGTCGTGAAGCACCTTTGTGTGTGTTTTGACTGTCTTGTGAAGAGCCACTTCCCCCTCGGTTGTTTCGGCTCTGGGAGTTTGCAGTCCATAGTGGCTCGTAAAGGTCGGAAAAGTGAATGAATGAATGAAAATGTGTATAAGACGGAGGCTACTACGTGTATATATAAACTACTAGCTTCTGCCAGTGGCTTCGCCCCCGTGGAATTTGGTCTGTCATCACATCCCACGGGAACGGGATAAAAAGTATCCTATGTCCGTCTCCTGGTTCTAAGCTACCTCTCTACCAATTTTCAGCCAAATCGGTTCAGCCGTTCTTAAGTTATAAATTGTGTAACTAACACGACTTTCTTTTATATATATAGATTAGCGTTGTATTCAAGCAGTAAGTAAGGTTTTTCTGCTGCTATGCTAAGCAGCAGAAAAACCTTATTAGATAAATCAAAATTAAATCCAAATCCGAATTTTACACCAAATCTTTCAAATTTTATTGAATTATTAAACCAATTCTTATTTATTCGCAAGCACGTTTCTGAAAATATTCCAAGTGAACTAATTTGAAAAATGAGGGGTACTAGATTAGAATTGTATGCCTACTCGCAGAGTCGTAGTTCGTGACTGAATATTATGATTGATACGAAGTAGGAGTTACCTAGAATTCTGAATGTAGTCTACAACGCCAAGTATCCCATCAATCAAGGGAGACATTTATGTTGAGTGGAAGCAATTTATTCTAGTGTAAAATATTTACCATAGATATTGACAAACATTTAGTTTTTCTTTCACAAATATGTATAAATGTATATTTTGGAATGTTTATCGTATCTTATGTAATGCAAAATATAATAATAAAAAGTAATAAATAAGAATTTAACTACATAATTCGTTGCTTTATCGTTCCTCATTAATCATAGGATAATTACTGTATGTTAGGATGGGCTCAGCAATTCTTAGTAATTTAAGAAAACAATAGAAGTTAGTTTTTAATATTGTAAATATAAAAATAATACTCTATACTGCAACAGTAAACTAATTTACCGATATGAATTTGGTCCTTTAAAAGGGACCGACCAGGCACAAATCCAAACTGAGCTTGTACAGAGAATTACTCAATAATACTGCTTGACCTGGGTATCGAATCAAAGAACTAGGGATGCTATTCCTGAAAAAAAAAATACCGGTATATTAAGTTTACAGAATAAAAATTCTATAGCGTCGGGGTCGTTCGGAGACAATTGTAATCGTTAGAGTCAATTGTAATATCCAAATTGTAAATGACCGCACAGTGAAAAAAGGCAGACTAAAAAAAAAATATTTAAAATTCTAGAAAAGTCGGGTAAGACAAAAGTTACATGTTTCGTCCCTTGGTGCTGCTTGCGAAGTGATAATTATAATCGTGCATTTTCCTTTAAAACATTCCAAGTACCTTAGACTGTTTCAAAGAAGCTTGTTAATTTTCATAGGTACTTACAGCTTTTCAAATTGGTAAACCCTTTCTGAATTTATTATTTCAGAACATTGTATTATGTCAGCATGTTTCAGCAAGTATATTTCACCCAGATAAAGCCACGTCGGGAGTCACGCGTGTCGACTTGCGTGAGTGAATACGCAACCCCTGACAAAGCTCTTTGAACTCGACCGTTTATCAATGTGAAAATGTTCGATTTCTTTATACTTTTTTAGTCACTAGTATCGGAGATAGGAGGGTCTAGTGTTCGCAAGCTCAGCTGCTCATCGCAAGGTTGTGTTATAATATTTTGATGGCTATTATAGCTATATAAAAATGAATCCCTATTTCCCTTGGTCACGGCATCACGCGTGAATGGCTGGACCAATTTCGCTAATTCGTTTTTCGTTGTGTTTGTTATTGTAAGGAGAAGGTTCTTATGAAAGAAAAAATAAGAAAGTTGTGCGGAACAATGACCATAGTAGCTGTTCAAACATTAATATAACCTTTTTTTCTTTTATAACCTTATGGCGTTTGACATAACTGCCAGTTATGTGACAGATGGCGCCAAAACATTCTTGGTTGGCGCAATTGACAGATTGCGCGCTGATATTATAAATACCTACTTGCCAATTCGAATTCAATATTCATAAAAAAAAACAGTAGCCCGATTCACCTAAATACAAACGATTGAAAAATCGTTGGCGTTCAGAAGTCGTTCGGTTATCGTTCTATCCAAGTTTGCTATTCACCTCTTCCTCGATCGCCGATCAATAGGACGACAGCTCAATAGGATCGAAGCTTAACGACTTGAACGACTTAATTGCCAGTTACATATTTATGTTTTCTACCAAGTTATCAAAACACTTTTTTTTACTGAAATTACTGTTATTTTATTTTATAATTAAAATAAGCAGTTTTATTGAATTATGCCATGAAATTCGCAGTAGCAGCACAAAGTTTGGATTTTTGCCATTACCCTTATTACATGGAACCATAACATACTGTGCACAGTATGTTGCACGGAATGTTGCAACATTCCGTGGGAAAACAAGACGTATGATGTGTGTTTATCTTTTATTTATTATTGTAATTGAAATAATTTGTTATAACACAATATCTAATCCTTTTCATTTAATATAATATATCACCACTACACTCAACACTCACGAAACACTTGTTTACGGTAAATAGAAAGAAAAATGAATAAAAATGTCGTGTTTGCAGCAACGGTTATCGTTCATGTCTCGCAGGAAATCAGTTGAATGTTCTTCCACAGTACTAGTTTCAACCGCTATCTTTATAGGCTAGGAGATGTAGGCACTTAAATAGAGTGTTGATACTACGGTCATAAATCTTCGGCGAAGGACCCGGCTCATTTACTATGTGACTTCTTAGACCAGTTGTTATAGATCTTCCTTTGTTAAACCTTATCAAAGTTTTTTTAAGAAGGGTTTTTTATAGAAAACTGGCTTATGGCCGGGATAACTGAGGCGTGGCTTCGATTTATATTTCAGCGATTAAGGATCTGACGGACGCTGAATTGCTCACGAAACACAATTTGATTAAATTGAGTAATTATTCGGATTTGGATATGGAGTTGCAACTTAGTTTCAACTCTACCATTTCGTCTACTCGTGAAATTCTTAATTAAATTTACCTACATTTTTGTCCATTGAATTATTTTGCACGAAACAGTATGATAGGAACCTAGATTAACGGTATCTGAATCCGAATAATAAAACAATTTGATTAAATTCTGTTTGAATTAAGGTTTATTTTGGTATTACTTTTGTATGGGTAATTCGGTGGTTTATTCTTGTCTCGTTTGTTATCATAACCATCATCAACCCATTAGGTATTGTCATAATTTTGTACTTTATTATTTTGACCAAAACTGCAATTCTAAACTCGCTACTGTGGTTTTTTCTTATACATAGAAAAAATAAAAAATTCAATCTTGTTTTTCTTCTAATAAAATAAATGGTACTTTGCTTGGTAAACGTTTTTCCAATTTCCACTTAATACTATTTACTTTTTAATTCATTAAAAACTTTAAAGTAAGTAAACATTCGAAATAGGTTTTATAACGTTTAATTTAAATTTATTGATGTCTTTGAAGGTTCAGTGCCCGAAAAAGGATTGGATTTACATTTAAATTTGGAATGATTTTAGTATCTTAGCAGAAACTTATAGCTCTATTTCAATTGCTGTTAGATTTGCATCAGAGACAGCTTCGAACTGCATGTCAAGGTGATTCCAGTGACTTCATGGCAATGACTGCCAGTGAATTTTATTTTATGTTCTTAGAATAGAAATTGTAGAAATATAATTATGTTTAATATATGGAGATTTATATGTTTAATGGAGAATTGCATTTTAGACAGAAAAGTTGAAAGGGAACGTTCGTCTTGGTTTGAGTATTTCACTAAAACAGTGGTGAATATAAATATGAATGTGCAGGGACAGAGGGGTTGAGGGAGACCAAAGAAAATATGGATGGATTGTGGTAAGGACAATATGATGAGAATGGGAGTGAATGATTAGGTGATGGAACTGAACGGAACTGACGGGGACGAATGTAAGAAAAGGACATGCTGCGCTGTTAGCAAATAAATTAGGACAAGGGGGCGAGACTATTGCCATTAGCCAGGCACGGATCCAAAGCTCTGAGCTGCTACTGAGAAATTCACAACAAACCCAATCACAATATGCTCGATCTGGCTATCGATCGCAAGAGTCTAAGGTAGCAGTCGTGTTTAGGATCACTAGGCTCATGAGGCGGTCAAATATGACAAATATGCTGGTGCGTAGTACTCGCAAACGGCGCGTATGAATGAGATCTTCTCATTTATACGCAATCTTCGTGTGAATGTGGCAGAAGCAAAAGAAGTATACAAGAATCGTAGCAAATGGCAATGTATAGTTTATGAATTTACACAAAAGGGTCAATTTTCCCTTCCATCTTATACAACGTTTAGCTTTTTCTACAAAGGATTGAGGGCATGTTATCGCATGACGTCAACTTTATTGTCATAACAGATAAACAAGGCGTCTTAATTCTTCGAGGTCGAATGTCGGTACATAAAATCTATACATACAATATAATGTTGTATATGAGGGGATGACAAATTGTTTAACTTTTGTAGAGCTAGAAAAGACTAAACTCAAAACCGCAGAACTAAATGTATCTACTGAAGAGACTGTAATTACTGAGGTTTTTTTCCGAAAAACTGTGGGTGACCTAAACTTTAAAACTTTTTTAATATTTATCATAAACGGATGTTAACAAAGTGTTATTTAGGCTCAGTTTTTTGATCTGTAGTCGAACTGTATAACCATTTGTTAGATTAAACATGGTTATCTCGTCAACTAATGGTTAAAGAGCTATCATGTTGTTCAATTTTATGTTGACCATAGTCAAACTTAGTTTGTTGGTTGGTTAACTATCCCCCATATTGTTAACTCTCCAACGTTGGGTGGTTAATTTTTGAAAGTAATAGTTAGATATTTGACCGTTGGTTAAGCTAACAATTGATCAAAAAACGCATTTTGCCGAAATTTAACCATTGGTCACTATTTTTAACTATTGGTTGAGTCAACTACGAATCAAAAAACTGGGCCGTAGTGCCACTTAAAGTTAGGGTTTGAGTAACTAATAATAATTCTATTCTATTTATAATTTGGGGACGCCGGCAGGCACCAGGCGGGCGATCAGTCCGCATATTGGGATTATTTCGCCCAGTTCCCCATAACTAACTAATAATAATAGTATTCATTTCTCTGACTATAGGTTGTAAGTTAGCTATTTCATAGTTCCGCATGGAGTTGTCTTTTGTTTTCCATTATTAGAATAGCGTACTGGTGTGAGTGGCAGAAACACATTATTTATTATCATCAGTGCTCGGTTTTAATTACGCCTTTTGTCTGTTTGCGAAAATCAATACTGTCCGTGTGGCCTTTGAAACTGAAAACGTAAAAGCGTTGGTTGAGTTTGTTTGAAACATGGGAGAAAAACTGTTATGCTGAACAATATTTTTTTAAGGAAGCCATATTACGAGAAGAGGAGGAGGGAGAAGTTGGGTTTCGACACTGTCTGAGGTCATCACATTGTTTTATTTAACTGACTTAAAAAAAGGGTGTTTCTTTAACGACCGCGTCCAGCTGTCGAACGTCGTGTTGCTATTTGACTTTTTTTAGTGCGGCTCGTGGGTGTTTTCCCATCTGAAGGACGGCCGCAATGTATATCGGACTAGTACCAACTAAAAAAGCTCTAACCCCTAGGTTATACAAAGGGGATTTGTGACAGTCACCACGACCATGATGTCGCCGTGATTCCGTAACAAACACGAGACTTCTCCTTTTACAAGCGCTCACTCTTGGCACTGTTCGCGAAATAACTTTTAATTAATTTAAATGACTTTTTAGTATTCAACCTATTTTTTGTTTTTATTTTAAAAACGTCGCCCCACAATAGTATTTTCTCTTTTATCGTAAGTGCATTTCCAAACAAAAATTTTCACATACACAAATATTTGTTCCATGTGGGGATCGAACCTACTACCTGTGGCGCAGAAGCCGATCATTCGACCGTTACGCCAAACAGATTCTTCAATAGAAAATGTTGATATTTAGTAAATAATATAATGAATGAATGTTTTATTTAGAAGTGTTATACTTCTAAGTAAATTGTTCGTCTTTCTTCACAGCCACAAGGCAGCAAGAAGCAGTAATGTCATTTGCAAACGACGCCAAGAAAATAGAGCTGTCATTTTGCGGTCTCTTACGCAATTGTTGTTTCTCGCCAAGAAAATAGTTTGGTGAGATTTTGAGTTGAAATTTTAATTTGATTTTAAAGTAGGTTTATTTATGAAATACTTTACTCACTTTTAATTGGAGTTTCAAATTAGGTTCGGGCGAATCGCTGCTGATCACAAAATATTTGAATTTTTTATTGCAGTGTTTCCACAGAATGTTTTCTAAGATGGTTGCTGAATAATGGTTGAATACATGAAGATTAATACAATGCGTAATAGTACTCTGACTTGAATTAAATAATTGACATACTATTGTCTATAATTTTGTGGAATTCTGTAAAAAATTCAAGGATGCGTGTACTATAATACACTTTGTGATTTTTTTTACAGGCCCAGTTTAACACAACCCAGCCTTATATTAACGCTAATTACACCGAAAGTTACAAATCTCATTAAAACTTTACTGTAATCTTTACGTAACGATGTTATAAATAAGAAACCTTAGAGTTTAAACTTTCTTGAAGATATTATGTAATTAACCACGAACTTTCTATATATTAGCTTAAAGTTCTGAACTTACCAACCGCGGTATGAGAACGCTTAAATACAAATTATGATAATTATAGACTAATTAGGGAAGATCCGTTATTTAATGTAAAGTGTTGGAAAATGTGGACCTTGTTATTTTGGATATGTTGTTCATTCATATGTACCTACATACTTACTACTTTAAATACCTATTGTCCTTTTAACTTTGTTATAATAGCGATGTACAATAGGTATATTGTTGGGGTAGGAATACTTTCCGTACAGAAGTTGCTACTAGAAGTTCGATATAATCCTTCGATTTTCTAGGCGACGGGTATCCATGAAAATATGATTCACACGGTTAAAAAAATATGGTTTTAAACCTGAACTGTGAAGATTGGAAGCACTCTGCCTAGCCTCACCTAGCCCTTTTGAGTTACAAGCGTGATGTAGAAGAATATGGTATAACCAAAAAGTTCAATAAGCTAAAGTCAAGAGTAATGTTTTTTAATTTGTGCAACAGTGCAGAATGCATTGCAGAATGTCTCTCATACATTACACTCACAAACAACAGAACAGTTAAAGTGGTACTGCATACACGTCGGAATTTCGGGCGAACATGTTCATTAAAACAAACAACTTTTGTTATGCGACTTTGCACTTAAACACTATATTGCGAGATATCGTTTTTGGTTGTTCTTGCTTTGTTAGTGGTAATAGTTTAGATACTCGATTATTTTTCAAAGCCTCAACAAAAAGTTAAATGTAAATAGAGTCGAATAACAAAAACTAATTTAAAATCGTTTTAAAATTATAGGAGATATATTATTTAAAGTTTTTTTTTTATGTTAAACAGAGAACGTACCTCCGGTATCCTCACTCACTCGGGAAAACATAACTTAGGCATGGTTTCATGTCCGTTTTCTGTGAGGCCGTAATATCCGGTCGAGCAAAATTTTCTCAAGCCATATTATAACATCAATACGATCCTATATCTTTAGTAATCCCAAGGCTTGAATCATAGCTAAATGGCATAGTTCCACCTAGAACCATTTTCCCTGAATATTTAGGTCCTTTCTATTTCCTACGAGAGTTGTATCGGAAATGAAACCATCGATATTTGCGCCAAACAGTTTGTTGTGTCGCTCAACTTTATTACCAACAAGGATTGGGTCTAGTGATAGCACAAATGGATTCTGTATTCATCTGTTATGTTCGTGCTAGTTTTTGTGTTATTTCGTAATATTATTTGTTAATATTCCACTCTTTTGTTGTTTTCTCTTAGATACTTTTCAGTTGTATGAATCGGAAAACTGATAGTAGATACTGATCATCAGCCTTTTAGATGCCTTTTAGTGTCTTAAAAATTTTGAAAAAAGAATAAGGTTTGCTGGTAACTCAATTTTGAGTTAAGCTCGCCTCTGTACATTGTTAGTTTTATAATTATTATATTAACTAGCTTTCGCCCGCGACTTCGTCCGCGTGGACTATTCCACGTAGTTAAAAGTAACTATTTACTTAGTATTAGCGTGATGATATATAGCCTATAGCGTTCCTCAATAAATGGGCTATCCGACACTGAAAGAATTTTTCAAATCGGACGAGTAGTTCCTGAGATTAGCGCGTTCAAGCAAACAAACAAACTCTTCAGCTTTATATATTAGTACTAGCTTCTGCCCGCGACTTCGTCCGCGTAGCGTAAAGATATATAACCTATAGCCTTCCTCAATAAATGGGCTATCTAACACTGAAAGAATTTTTCAAATTGGACCAGTAGTTCCTGAGATTAGCGCGTTCAAATAAACAAACAAACTCTTCAGCTTTATATATTAGTATAGATAGATTAGTATAGAGTACCTATATATATTTCTGTGAAGAATAAAGAATAAAATTTAAAAAAAGTTTTGTATGACGGCAAGTTTGGTGAAGTTCTATGCTACGTGTTGTGGGATCGATTCCCGTACGGAACAAATATTTACGATACAGGAGATATTCTTAGAGTGCGTGTGCGGGATTGATTTTTTTACAAAAAAAAATATTTTTATTGTTTCCGATTATTCTTTAATTATGTATTTCATTTTGTAATTGTGTCAGTGAAGGTATTTAAAAATCATTAGTAACTAATAAGTATGAAATAGTAAAAGTAAATAGTGTACGATTTTTTAAATCAAAATGCCATTTAAATCTACATTTTAAACTTCAGAAAACGGAAACTGTGTTCTCAATCACAACGTAAATTAACAGGAAATTCTAAAGACATATTCCAGTAGCTTGGCATATCCGTTTAAACTTTCCATTTCCATGTTATAGCGGCGGTTGCCAGTAATGGCTGAACCGTTTACATTATGACAAGTCAAATGGTTTGAGTTCAGTAAGCACGACCGGAGATGAATTGTACCCCAAATACGTAGACAATTATACTCGTACATTACAATTTTGTTCGGTAGAATCGTACAAACATAATATATAAACTCTCGATACCAGGAAAAACAACGTGTTATTTTAAAAGAAAAATAATTAATTAAGTACTTTATCATGAAATCTATATCTATACTAATATATAAAGCTGAAGAGTTTGTTTGTTTGCTTGAACGCGCTAATCGAAGGAACTACCGAACCGATTTAAAAAAAAAACAGATTTAGATAGCCCATTTATAGGAAGGCTATATATATATCATCAAGCTAAGACTAAGTAACTATTCCACGCGGAAGAAGTCGCGGGCGGAAGCTAGTAATATATAATATCACATGCTCGTGTGGCACTGACGATACACACACTTAAGAATTCGCTAGGGTAGTGTTTCTATATATGGTTTCGTACAATAAGGTTACTCTGGGGACTTTCTAGTTTTGTGGGCTGAAAAGATGTCGAAAGTGAGAAAAATAAAATGAATGAATTAGTATTTTCATGTACTGGTGACCTTAGCTTTAAAAGATTTTAAATAACAATCTTAAAACTTACGTTTTAAAAATAAAAAAGAACTAAATCAAGTCTTAAAAGTTTCCAGCCGAATCTCAAACAAGCACCTTTTAAAAAACTTTTAGAAACAAAATTATTTAAATTAAGAATCCAAGAAAAACAAGTACAACTTTTTCAAACGCATTTTTAAGGCACGTTTCGTGAAGAATTTAAAATAATTCGAATTTGGAAGCTACAAAGAGATGCGTGATAATGGATAAACGAAGCGTAAATAAATAACGGTATCTTTCTCTCTCTATTTCTTTCTCCATCTTCCTGAACAATACAATTTACAATAGGTGTTTATCGGATAAAGACGATACACGGTCAAATTGATAACGACGATGAAAGCGATGTTCAAGGAGTTTACACGGCGCCGGTCTATACAAAATAACATTTCTTCAACGTCAGTAAAATTAAAGTTCTACGAAATCGATTGTTTCTCTTTAACATACCATCACGCCTGTATCTCTAACCGGTTTGGCAGATTTTTGCTTATACACCCATTTTTAGTTTTTATGTAAATTAATAAAATGTTATTTTTTATATAAACCTAGTTACCGTAGCCTATGGTCGGTATACGATATTTTGGAAAAACCTCGGCAGGTAGCTCACAAAAAATCTAATATTTGTTTTATTTATTAACTACTTTTATTGTTTGGTATTGGTTTATCTGATTTTGAATACATTTATTAAAGCTTGGGGCATTTAAACCAATCAAAATCAGCTTCTGCTACGTCCTTTTGCATATGATTCTATGAATTACCTACTTATAAATTCATAAATAATTACAGGTATAATAAACCAAAGTGTACTGAATTAAAAGTTACTTTATACAGTTAATTAAATTGTTCACAAATCTGAATTGATTTTGAATATTATGATTTTAATTTGAACATTTTTTTGAGATATTTTTAATACAATACTTAAAATTTTTATTTAACCTAAAATTCTTATTATAAAAAATGTTTCACAGAAAACGGAGGACTATATTTTTTGTGAAGCGAGGACGAATCGTATCTAAAAGCTTTCGTAGAAATACGTTAGGGATCCTTTAGAGGACAATGCTGATCCCACAAGCCCTTACAGGCTTACTCTAATGATTTACACCGATATGAAGGTCGTTTTCAGTCTGCCTTAATTTATGACCAGTCCACTAAGCCTATAACCGGTTTGGTCGCACCTGAACGGTTTTGGAAGGCTCTTTACAAAGGCTTCTAATAGTTTACGGATTGCTCGTAAATCTATTGTCAGGTGTGGTTGAATTTGGAATTGTATTTGAGAAAAGCATACAATTTTCTGCAATAAAATATCAATTTCAATTCAACTGAGGGGTAATCTCCTACAGTAAAAGATAAAATATCATTGCGGCTTTGAATTTAACCACTGTCGCATTCGGTGTGTTATTTATAAACTTTAATAAATATATACTTACTTTATATTTTATTAAATACGAGAACGATCTTCGGTGGATTCAGATTATACCTGTGACCAGTAGATATTTATTGAGTGCTACGTCGTAGCTACCCAGCTACGACGTAGCACTCGACAATCGTTACGACTACGCCGTAGCAACATTTAAATTTACTAACATATTTAATATATCAGTGCATAAAGGAAAAATATTTTTTTTATTATATATTAATTTATTATATTATTTATTTATTTATAAATATTATATATTTATTTATTATATTATTTACATAGCAATATACACGGAATTAACATTGATTCTCATGTAAAGACCAAAGTTATTACCGAGTTCCGCGGTTTTGGAGTCAACAAGGGGCAAACGTATAGTTTACTTTATTTTGAATAATATTAGTATGGATGGATGGATATAAAATTGTGTTGAATGTAACAACAGAAAATCAATAACAATTTGTATTCCTCTGAAATAAGTAATTGAAAAACAATTGGTGTCGACTGAATCTCGAACGATGTCAGTGTGAGGTTGTTGACATTACCATATTCTGTATTATTTATTGCTTTCAATCTAATTTGACATCAAAATCTGTTTAAGTTTCTACCGTGACTAAAAAGTAATACTAACGCTTTAGACGACACGTTTGGCGTAGCGGCTGAGCGATCGGCTTCTGCGCCACGAGTTGTGGGTTCGATCCCAACACGGAGCAAATATTTGTATAAATTAAACACTATATTCCAGATTTTATTTTGTTTTGTCGAAATATGTACAGATATTTTTTAAGAGAGAAACGATTTAGCTGTAGATGTTCAAACAAAATTTATATTTTGTAGGATTTTGTTTGAATTAATTTAATTATCAGGCCGTTGACTGCTTTTGTTACATATTCGTTCAGCGAAATGAAAAAGAAAACGGAATTAGATGCCCGTGTTATCAAATGTAAATGATGTAATGGAATTAACTTTTTGGATTATGTCCTGGAAATAAATGCCATTATATGTATAATATATTACAATATGACATTACATCAGTAGACTCGATAAGAATCAATATGTAATCGTTATACAACAATTTACATACATAGTATTTTTTATCTATAAGACTACGTCATTATACGAAAATATAAGACTACGATACTATATAATTAGATATTTTATTTTATTTGTTTGGCTCACTAACAATCATTTACACTGAATAGTAGAATAGAACAGAATATCCTTTATTGTACACCAAAAACTAATATCAAGTATAACTATCTCTTTCAAGTAAGCACCGCATGCAGAGCAGCAGTCAGCATTTTATAATGCCTAATCCTGGAACTAATACTCGGGGTAGTTAGTAACTCACTGAACACTAATCAATTCGTATCAGCCCAATGACTGTCCCTCTGGGCATGGGTATCCCATCCCACACTAGTTTATTGGGTAGATTTTTTTTTATAAGGCCATGATTTTGAAATGTGTCTTCGTGCCTTGTAGACTCAATAACTTTACAATCAGCAAGGTGACTATGTAAAACGAGTGACCAGTAACCGGTTCCTAAATCGTCGCGCGATTGAGTTGCTGATTTAGTATTTCCTAAGCGAAGTCTGCTCGCTCTTGGTCATTGGTCAATATCACTAGGCAATGAGTTCGGCGGACCGAATTTGCAATACAAAAGCAATACCAAAATAAATCGTAATTCAAACACAATTTCATCGAATTGTGTTCTTATTCGGATTCCGATACCGTCAAGCTAGGTTCCTGATCTACCATTTCGGCCAAAATACTTCACTGGAAATAAATGTAAGCGAATGAATTTCTTGATAAATTTACCGAGTTTCTCGACTCCCGTTTTATTTCCAGTGAAGTAGTAGTAGACGAAATGATACGGTAGGAACCTAGATTAACGGTATTTCAATCCGAATAAATACAAAATTTGATAATTTGTAATATTGTTTGCATTACAAATAATATTCGTTTATTTACTTTTGGTTTATTTAATATTGGTTTATTGTGGACCCAAAGAAGAAGAATTTGTTTTAATTTTATAATTATTATCACTATGATTAGATTCCATAATAACATGGCTATAATTTAAAAGTCATTCTGTAGAAAGCTAAGGCTCATCAGTGATTAATATCATGATTATATGTTTTAATCATCCCATTCCTCCTATAATGACTACAATCAATCTCGCTTTCATTTACTAATGTGTGCCACGATAACACATGCGTAGACACGTACAATATGTATAGGTACGTTTGTGTGTGTTTACCCTTACGTCATCGATATGTTTTGGGTGATTTATTTTTGGTGCATTATTTAATACTACACATATATACATACCATCACGCCTCTATTCCCCGAAGGGTTAGGCAGAGGTGTACTAATGTACATCCACGGTTCACCGGTATGATTTAGGTCCCATGTAATAGGGGGCGAGCCTATTGCCATTAACCGGGTACAAATTCTATGTAGTATAATAATCTTATCTTACATATAATAAGAATGTAAGTAAGCCGTGTCTGTACATTGCTTATATTTACAAAAAAACTAATTTGGGGGACTCAGAATCAGTAACACAATCCATTTCTATTATTTTTGGAACTTTTGTCTGTCTGTTTGTCTGTCGGTTTGTCTGTCGGTTTGTCTGTCGGTTTGTCCGTATGTTTAACCACGCATCAAATGAAAACTACCGAAGAGATATGGAGGAAGTGGACAGGAATTCATAGCCTTTTTCTTGGATTAACATTTAGGCTATATTTTATTAAAATCGGTTCACTCTATCAAAAGTTATTAACATTTTAACGATTGAAAACGTAGAATTTGAACAATAACCGTTGAAGCAAATTTCCTTTTAAAGTATTTCCGTACTAGACTAGCACGGGTCAATCATTATAACAGAATCAAGAAATAAAATTAAAAAAATACACTCACAGGTACTAAATAAGATAAAACAAGAAAATAAAACAAAGAAATCAGAAACCATTATTGTGAACGGGAATTGATTATTAGTACAGTTATTCTGACTCTACTTCTACAGGGCATCACGGGATATACATAGGAGTTATCCAGCGAGCACCAGCCGGTGTAAAAACTAAATATTTGAGTAGGGTAAAGAAGTAAACAAAGAATGACAACTCTTTCTCTAGATGACTAACACGAAATCGTTATTACCTCAATGAAATTTGATTCCATAAAAGGTGTCATTTTGAGTTGACAATTTTGACAATTATTCTTTCTTTCTTAAAGTAACTGGTTTTATAACGTGAAACCTCCATAGTGTAGATTCTAAAGTTTCCATCTAATGAAATCATAAAATAATATACCACGTATGTGCCTATGTATAATATATAAAAAAATGGGTCTTTTAATAATAATAATAATTGCAACGTGCGTTAATCTTTACTGATGCCGAAACAGTTATTTGAGATATTTTTCTATGTAGGTATGTCTGTTTTTAATTGCGAACATTTAAAAAAAATTAAGTAATGTAAATTAAGTCAATGGCGCTAAGTGTATTAACAATATGGAAAACCAGAATCCTTTTTTCTATGAGATTTTTCGAGGTAGTTAGTTGAAACTTGGAGAGGACAACGTTTCTCAGGTCAGCTAGTATATAATAATAATCATAAATTCTAACTCTGGGCGACCTGGGAATCGAACCCAGGACCTCTAGCGTAGCAGTCGCGCTCAGGACCACTTGGCTAAAGAGGCAGTTATTTTATTTAATACAAATATTTAATACTATTAACTTGTATAAGTTAAAAGATATTTAATACTCCACTGTGTTCAATTATACATATAGGTTTTATAACTTTTGCTGTATGAGCATCATTTTATCTATATAGGATGTGCAAAATAGTCGTTGGTTTATTTACAAATTTTAAAATTCTTCTTCTTATTGAATCGACAGCAAATGAAAATAAATCATCGAAAACATTAAACTAGACTAGCCCAGTATTTCGCTAATTATTAGGTATTAATATTGACCTCTCCAATACATCTTCAGACTATAAGCATATAACTACACATGTGTACATAAAAGCATAGATATATACACATTTATATTTACTTTTTTTCTGTTCTAGGTATTATGTATTGTATAAATATGTATTTGGAAAATACGTTTTAGTTTCCGTTCCGTTCCGTTGTGATTCCTTCTAGGTTTAACCTACATACCATGATAAATAGTAATGTTATCTAGTCTAAGCTAAGTTTGATTGAAATTGCTTCAGTTGTTTTATTTTAGAAGCCAGTATCGGGGGATTTGAATATTTTTTCCATAAATCGTCTATTTCTGTAAAGTTATAAATAATGGTAAGTGGGTAAAAAGGTATTTTATATAAACACGGAAACTTCAGTTGCTCCGAAACATACATAAACCTGTACGAAATAGGTATGTTGTTTGTAAACTTTGTGAAATGTGGGGAGCGTCCAAAGTCGAAATTTGCTTGCACACAGGTGTGTTTCTCTAAAAGGTATTGACCATGTTTTACTGTGTTATATGATCTTTTTTTCTGTCTTCCATTTAAAAGTAAAAGTAACAGATAGGTATATTTCATAATTTACAAATAATGATTTTCCTCTCCAGTACTTACTTACTAGTTTAAATAGGTCTCTTTAGTGAAACCACGTTGTGTTTCGCCGAGTGAGTGCGGATACCGGAGTCCCAAATCCTTTTGAAGGCGGGCAACGCGCTTGCGATTCCTCTGGTGATGCGGGTGTCCATGGGTGGCGGTAATCACTTACCATCATGTGATCCGTCTGCTGGTTTACTGCGGTCAGTGTGTGGCTGGGTAACCATTCTTAACACATCGAGTCCCGAGAGTGCACGAAATAGTCAGAAGTCAAAAAAGTCACAAGCAGTCTGTCTTCTGAATATCAGTATTTCCCAAAAACTAGGTAGCGGTAGTCACTTCGTATAAAATACTGATACTCAGCAGCATCTGGTAGACTGGAAGCCGACCCCAACACAGTAGGGAACAGGTTCGGAGGATGATTCGTACTATTTTAATTGCAATTCACAGCACTGACTTTAAGCTAAGGTCACGAGTACGATTCCCTCACGGAATTGGGCTCGCTGGGTAAAACATAACATACCATCACGCCTCTATTCCCCGAAGGGATAGGCAGAGGCGTACTAATGTACACCCACAGTTCGCCGGTATGTTTAGGTCCCATGTAATAGGGGGCGAGCCTATTGCCATTAACCTTTCTTGACCTGGGAATCGAACCCAGGACCTTTAGCGTAGCAGTCGCGCTCAGGACCACTTGGCTAATGAGGCAGTTTTTTTCCGCTGGGTAAAAACCTGGAACAATAAGGTTCACGAAAAAATAAAATGTTGAAATATTGATTCGAACCTACATCAAACGGGATATTTATACCTATATCAACTCACAAATACCCATCATTTTTTCTATTAAAGTCATAAAAACTTCGAAATTTGAAAATACGTTCGTCGAAGGTCGTGCTCGTCTCCAATACTCATTTTTATAAAGTTATTGCCATAAATCAAAAAGTCATTCAACGGACTCCGATCCACGAGATAGGCACTTAAAGTTAGTTTAATGTAGTATTCAGTGCAAGTTTAGCTAAGTTGGTTCCGAGTTCCAAGTTCCGAGTTTCAGTGCGATAAGGGTGGCAAAGTAGGCGAACGGGACTTTGGTGTAGATACCATGCATATAGGCGTGTATGGTTCATAGTAGGATAACCATGTAACTAGCATTTGCTCGTGGCTTCGCTCCCATTGAGATTGAACGTATATCTTATCTCTACTATTATAAAATTGTAAAAAAATCGTGTCTGTATATTGAAGATAATTAGGCACCAGTCGGGGGCCGCGGACGAATTCTCTGTTTCCCATAACCCCCGACGCAAAGGTGCAGGAAGGAACATCGTGTGGTTTTTAGTCGGTAGGTCACCCACTCTGGGTGGAGTCCGACACGCCCCGCCGCCTCCCCGGGCGGCGGAAGTCCATGAGGATTTTCCACACGCACAAAAAAAAAAAGGTATATAAACGTCTCCGAACCCAAAAATGTGGTATTTTAAATTCTTGTCTGTTTGTTACGGGTTGGCGCATAAATTACTGAATAGATTTTAATTTTGTTATCACTGTTAGATGAGTATGAAGTATGTGCTCAAACTTAAAAACTGGTATACTCCTTATCTCAAATAATTAAACGGAACCTGTGATACAGCTGTATGGGTCTCTATACATTAGAGGGGTCACTCTCTAATGTATAGAGACCCATACAAAGAAAAGATCATCACTGTTGGTTTTTGAGCTTCAAGTGAGCGAAGCCGCGGGCAAAAGCTAGTGTACATATAAGATAAACAAACGCCTGACGATCTTTTAATCTTGTAATCAGGTGGTCTTTGTGGCAGCATTCTAACCACAGCGGAATACGCAGAGGAGTTTAAATTTAATTTAGTTTCTTTCTTTCTTTCTAGTTCAGCATAGATAGTTCTTGGACTTTACAGCTCACGGTAATAGCTATTGTGACTACATTGTAACTTACCCTTTAGTTTGTAGTAATTTAGAAGACGTTTTCATACTTGAAGTACTTTGGACGCGTTTAGCACAAGAATTTATTCATTACTGTTGAGGGTTTAATGGTCAAAGTTTGGTTTTATACGGGTAGTATCGAGGTGACTGAGTAATGTTAGTTTAGAAATGTTGTGTTATTGAAATAAAACTAAGTACTTCTTATGGATATTATCGTGTTGTCTTCTTCTTCTTCTCTACTATTATAAAATTGTAATAAAGCTGTGTCTGTACATTGAAGATATTTAAAAAAAAAACACGTGGGTTATGGTATATAAACGTCTCCGAATCCGAAAATGTGATTTTTAAAATTCTTGTCTGTTTGTTACGGGTTGGAGCAAAAACTACTGAATAGATTTTAATTTTATTATCACTGTTAGAAAGTATATGCGCCAACTTAAAAACTAGTGAACTTCTTATCTCAATTAATTAAACGAATCCTGAGATACAGCTTGACCTCCCTAATATATAGAGGCCCATACAAAGAAGAGACAATCAATGGTTTTTCCATTTTTACTCCTGATATAGCTTCACGTGAGTGAAGCCGCGGGCAGAAGCTAGTATTAGATATTATTAATCATGGATTTTGTTAATTTCGTATAATTTTTTCTTCGATGTTATTTTTTATGGAATACGGGGTCAAACGAGCAGACGGATCACTTGATGGTAAGAGATTACGGCCCGATTACCCATAGACACCCGCAATACCAGAAGAGTCATAAGTGCCTTTGTCTTGTCTGCCTTTTATAAGGGTTTGGGCCTCCGGTATCCTTACTCACTCGGCAAAACACAACGTAAGGAAATGAATTTAGGTTAATGGCATCAATTTTGGTATGAAACCGAATTTTCGTCACTAGGTAGGTATCATGTCACAAAAATTGTTAATCCTTTTTAATTAACGATAGGCGACATAAAATCAGTACTTAAGTACACGTATACGTTAAAAAAAATGTAAGTATAAAAATATTGTTGTGACTGATAAAAAGGTTTTTATATAAAGAACATTTTGGAAATTAATCGTGAATCTGGTGTTTTCTACTTAATTTTAAAGTCAAAATAATAATATTAGAAACTGAACTTTATCTTCATGTAAGTAGAATCTTTTTCAGATTAGGCACAGTATTATTTAAATTATGAAGTGTTACAATATTTTTTGGGATAAAAACCGCTTCATCCTCTGATGGTTTAAATACATTATCAAGTAAAGTTTTGATATGATTCGCTAGAGAAAGTTTTCAAAATATTTTGGTATTTTGTCAATGAGAACACATCTTATTAATTTATTTAGAGATTTATACGTCTACACATTACCCAATAAAACAACTTATATATTTTATTAATATAAATAAAATATAAAAGTATCAGTAAGTACTATGAATATTCCTACCATACAATCACTTAACAGTACTTAATAAAAAACCCATTTCAGGAGTTTTCTGCGAATGAAAATTTCTGGAGATCTCCAACTTTACACAATTTATCTCACTTTGTTGTCAATTGACGTTCCCTGACCTTAGCCATTATAAGGCAAAAAAAGTACAGCAGGTGACTTAAATTCTACAAAACTTTATAAAAGACATGAACTGGAAACGTCTAGTAAAAGGCATGAAACTAGAACCTTTTTACATAAAATATGCTAGAGACTGTAACTGGAACACAATCCTCCTAAGCTTAAAGCATTAAAAGGCTAAAATAATACGAGGTGTTATGTTAACCAAGACATTACGAGGGTATAACTATGACACTAGAAAATGATTGTATGTTTTCATCGCGTAAAATGAATGTGATATTACACAAAATTCACTTCAGGCTTAGATAAAATGAGATACGAAAATCAATTCATCCGAAAATCTTCAGCTTTCTAATTATGTATTAGAAAATTGCTAAGGGTTTACTGGGTTCACGTGGCCTTTCAATTGGACATAATGTAATAGTAATAACTAATAAATAAATAAAAAAACATTATAAAAAATATTTTTTAATTACTGGCTGTTGTCTGTAGGCACCGATATACATGTATATATTTTTATGAAAAAAAAATATTTGGGGTTTAAAAAAAAGCAATAGAAGCCAAAATCTCTCTAAATATTTAAAATTTTAGTTTAGCCGCCTATCTGTATGTTTTACGACGGGTATTACGCAAAAAGTACCACATGAAATTAGGTGCGGTTTGCACGGTTGTATTGCTGGAGGCCTAATTTGAAATCTGGTGCATGTTTCATCATGATACGTAAGTACATTAAGTAAAATAAATTTTGAACTGAAATCTTTTCTATATATTAATTTGTGGAAGATAAACTGCTCAATGAGGTGTTTTAGCTTCCCAGATTTACAATTTACCTTACATTTTTCGTCACCTGATGTTTTCCTAAACGTCAAAAGCTACACAGTGTCTTAAATTCTCTGAAAGGTTTCAAAGGCGTAAACGAGACACTAAGAACGATTCACAGTGAGAGGGTCTAATGAGGACCCCTTGGGCCACGGTGTCTGCGCCATTAGTCGCGCCGTTTCCTTTTGACGCTCCAGTAAATATTTGCCAAGATATCACAGGAAAGTCATTGTTTCTCAAATTTGACATTATTTTCTTACAATGACAATTTGGAGGCAAATATTTACTTACGTTTGATAAACTAGTTTTTATCCATCCTCATATTAGGTATGAATTTATAATACTATCCACGATGTGTAAAATTTTACTGCATTAACCTTCATATTTATTCTGGACGACAAGCAAGACTTTATCACACTTTAAAGTTTTTAATGTAGCTTTGCTGTAAAACGAATTAAATTAAAAACTCTTGGTAAAATCGGGTGGGTAACAAAACCGAACTGTTTGAAAACAAAATGGAATGGTAGGCTGTAGGACATTACAATGCAGATTTCAAAGTTAAAAAGGTTTCGTCCAAAAGGGACATTTGTTTCCAAAATGGCTGCCACACACATCAACTCTGTTCTGTTGATATTCTTTTATTAAAAATCTACAATTTTGAGCTTGGTTCTAAAGAAGTCACTTTATATAAATAATTAACATTTTCATCATTTTTATTTTATTCATTCTGTCTGCATACATCTCTCTGGATTTATAAAATTTAAGGTAAATACCCTGACTCCTGGATTTAGTAACAATAAATCCTTTTTGCTACGTTATATATAATTCTCAGATAGGTTTCGTGTGTCAACAGCTGGCTGTGAACTTTTGAAGGTCATTTTACTAGTGCAGAATTTCAGAGGACAGTGTGGTCAGTGTTTTTTTATCAAATTAACATAAAATATGACTGAAGTGCTTTTCATAAACATACCATCACGCCTGTATTCCCCGAAGGGTTAGGCAGAGGCGTACTAATGTACACCCACAGTTCGCCGGTATGTTTAGGTAGAGGTATGTGAAGTGCTTTTTCCTAGAATTATTGTTCTCCTTACCTCTGTGGCGCTTGTAGAACTTGTTGGCGACTTTTTTAGGAAAGGAAACCTCGATTTTTCATTCGATAGATCTAAAATCAACGAACTGTCCTGGAGTATTGTTATATTTGATACTTTTAAGCGGTGTATAGTTAACCACAGCAAATATAATACAGTGAAAGGTACATTAAAGCTAGATACATTATGAGATGGATATTTTTATTATAATGTGTACCGGTTTTAAGGGCAATAGACAGTGAAATCACTGCCAAAATGAGACTAAACTGAGGTGCCAAGATGACAACGCGCATGTGATACCACTGACTCGCATAGGCTGTGGCTTCCACCCATCATAAAACGGGTTGTAGGCTTGTTTGTCATTTTATTACATAAATATGAGTGGATATTATATTACCAATCTAAAAAAAAACAATCTAAATCTGCGTTTAACATTAATTATCGCAAAACCGGTTTAAAACACATGGGAGAGTCATGCTTCGGCACGAATGGGCCGGCTCGACCGGAGTGATACTACGGCCTCACAGAAAACCGGCGTGAAACAACGCTTGCGTTGTGTTTCGCCGAGTGAATGAGGTTACCGGAGGCCCAAACCCTTTTAAAAGGCGGGCAACGCACTTGTGACTCCTCTGGTGTTGCGGGTGTCCATGGGCGGCGGTTATCGCTTACTATCAGGTGATCCATCTGCTCGTTTGCTCCCTTATCCCATAAAAAAAAATGCAAATATTATCTTTTCAATCGGTTTTATAAAGCAAAAGTAAACACCACCATCTAAATTGGATTATAACTACGGATCAAACTATTCTGAATGCAGGAACCGCTACGCTTGTACTCATAGTTAATTAATATAAAATTTCATTAACTTCGCGACTGCGGTGCATTTCAGTTGAAATGCGACTCAAATCCCATTTTAAATGATGTGCTGTCGTATATAATCTCGACACGATGCACTAACGAACACATTTTCAGTTCATTCCTCGAATCCGACGTCATTAGGGAGAGGGCGTATCAGGGGATACGAGTTTCTGTTTCCCTGTACAGTTTAAGGCGTTAATATCACCTGTAATTACCCTATCGATGTTTAATTGTATTAATATATGCTTGAAACTTTTAGGTTATTAAGTTCATAGAATTGGCTATATTTTTGTAAGGTACATTATATACGTAATAATAAGTGGGTACTAGGTTTTATTAAGTTCTCTCTCACCTTTTAGTTCTTTTTGATTTTTAGGTTCGGGTAAGTAAATTTTAAGCAGGCTGTGTAAGATTAAGTTTTAATTAGTATTTTTTCTTGAAATGTTACAGAACTTACAAAAGGTTTTTGGTCTGTGTCAAGGTAAGTATTTAATTTTCAACGAGTTTCGCTGTATCATAACAAAGATTGATATAACATCGTCCAATACTTAATTAATATGTCGTCTGGTTCCAATATCTTATCTCCGAATGAATCATATTTTTAATCATATAGTATTATCATATTTTGTTTTATTTCGATATGGAACAAAATATTAATTAACTATAATAAATAACTGCTACGCTAAAGATCTTGGTATCGATTCCCAGGTCAAGCAGTCTTATTGGGCGTAAGTTCCAGTTAAATTTAAAATGTTTTTATTTCAAATAAGCTTTTACAAGCATTTTATGAAACGTTATGATTCTAGTTACACGGTTCCAAAAAGTTGATCCTGTGTTTCTACACAGGATCAACCTTTTGGAACCTTTTTGAGGAGGACCGTGGACACTCTTTTAAAATTTTGTTCTTAAATATTGTATTGTTGAGGGTTGTCAAAGTTTGACCGAAGTCGACAATATTAAATGAGGATTCACAATATTTGAGAACCCGATGTCATTTCTAGATAATAAATAAACTATGTGGTAAAAACGCATACCATCAAAGCGACAAATGAAACTAGGTGTCTACTTAGACATGCTGCAACGTACACACATTTACAGATTCTGTTGTGTTAAGTAGTGATATGACCATTTGACTGCCAAGTCAAAGGTCTCGAGTAATCCAGGGCGCGCACCTCTTGAATTTTCGAAATTATGTGCGTATTAATATCACGCGCTTAGACGGTGTAGGAAAACATCATGAGGAAACATGCATGTCTAAGAAATGTTCTCGACAAAGTATGAAGTCTGCCAATCCACATAAGGCTAGCGTGGTGGACTATAGACTAATCCCTCTCAATCTTAGAGTAGACCCGTGCCCTGCAGTGGGACATTATAATGCTTTGATTATGTCATGGCAATAGGCTCGTCTCCTATTACATTTGTGGTTGTACCTACATTAGTACCTACGCCTCTGCCTAACCCTTCAGGGAATACAGGCGTGATGATACTTCTACTTACTAGGAGGTTAATGAAACTGTGAAAGTTAATTGCTTATGCTTCTTCTGAATTCAATTTCTAAACATAATATTGCTTAAACACGCTTGTGAGTGAAGTCACGGGCCGAATATAGTATACTTATAAAGCCTGAAAGAGTTTTAGAATTTACACTTTCTTGATTAAGTACAGCAGCAATAACTTACAAAGTTCCTCGTGATAAACGAGTTTTTAAACGAAAAAGTCACAGATTGCTCAGGCTGAATTATTGATGACTTTCGTAAAGAACTGAATAATTCCCACAGATATTAACTCAGCTAGTGAAGTAACTTTTTTATTAAAAAAGTAATGCTTCTAAAATTAAAACGACAATAACAGTTTCAACATTCAATTTATTAGACGTTCATAATCAGAATTTCATTGTAACGTATTTTATTTTCATAATGTCTATTTTTACAACTTTAACTTATGGGCGGTATATATCACCCAATAAAATGTTCTTTTTCTATTTATTTACAAGCATTTAAATAAGCTTCAGCATCTATAAATATACATTTATGTTATGTTTATATACAAAAAACCTAACTTTATAGTATTTACAAATTATTTTAGATCAAATAAATTTGATCGAACAAAGACTTTACATTTACAAGTTTTCTTTCTGTTTTCAAAATGTTTATAAAACCACGATGGTATTGAAAAGTTAATGTTTGTTCATTCAGTTAACAAAAGAACATTCTGTAACTACTTTACTGATTTTATCTTTTATGTTTAGAAACAAGCTTTATTCAAGGGACTTAAGTTCCATTTTCATGTAATAAATTGTTCATTCAATCAAATGATTAAATAACATTTCTCAATTCATTTACTCTGTACATTAAATTGCGTTTGATTAGTAAATATACTTATAAAAAAATCAACTATCTTTTAATCTAGAAAAATACTTTTGTGTATTGAAAATGCGAGTGTAAATATAATACTAAACACAATTCTACAGAAACCATAAAACACATGATCAGTCTGACACTACTCGTATATTACTGATAAAATAATGGTTACACACACATACGGTTTTGACGGTAGATATGACACAACATTTTTATCAGTAGGTACTTTTAAAATGTTTTTGTGATTTCTAAAAGCAAATTGATTTTATATAGAAATATTAGGAGCTAAGTATATCTTCAATAACCCTAATAAGAATGGACATTTTAACTCAATACGATATTCTTTATTGTACTCTCGATAACATGGAAGATTGAACCGCTAAATGACACGTCTTTCAAACAAAAAGCTTCTTTATTATTTTGTCTCACAGTCTGGAAGTCTTATGAAATCATTTGACAAAATAAGGAAAAAAACCGGCCTAGTGCGAGTAGGACTCGCGCAGCGAGGGTTCCGTACTTAAAAATATTTTATTATAATAAGTAACTAAAAATTTGGGCTTTTCGTAAATTTTCCATTATCTGTGCTATAAGACGTTGCTTTGTACCAAATTTCAAGATTCTGAGTCCACGAGAAGTACCCTGTAGGTTTTGATTCCCTTGGGTCTTTACAGACACACAACAGACAACAGATAGACAACAAAGTGATCCTATGAGGATCCGTCCTTATTTTGACGTTCAATTTAGGTCGAAATTTGATGTCAATATCTTCACCTGTTTGGTTGAGGAAAATGTTATGTTAATATTACTATGTTTACCTACATAGTGCGGATTGATATAGTGATTTATGGCCTAATTCTTCTGGATAAAAAGTATCGTATGAAAGAAATAAGATTGAGAAAGGTATGTTAAGGTGGTTTGAGCATGTATAGTTCACACAAAATAACTTGACCCAAAAGTAACGGAGAGGTGGAAAGTTTGCGCAGTACATTTGCGAGCAAAATGTACTAAAAAACGACTACTGTTGTTGATTTTGGTTCAAGTTATTTTGCGCCAACTATATGAAGGATGGGTGAACGGAGATTGACAATTATAGAATAGTTGGAAGGTGCCGATCTCACCGAAAACCTCGAGTTCCCAAAAAAATCGGGTTAAGAGCACCGTAAACTGAACGTAGATGAAGCGAAAGTGGTATGCCAGGATCG
Organism: Acronicta leporina; assembly: GCA_947256265.1. Classification (NCBI taxonomy): domain Eukaryota; kingdom Metazoa; phylum Arthropoda; class Insecta; order Lepidoptera; family Noctuidae; genus Acronicta; species Acronicta leporina. The sequence goes on from OX366516.1 coordinate 4,771,815, forward strand.
TAGCAAGTGGAAACGTCTCTGCCTACCCCAATGGGAGATAGGCGTGAAAATATGGATGTGTTAATTCAGGTTATTTAATTACTGTGTGCCAAAAATCCAAATACGTTTAGTCGATTTTGCTTGATTGAGTGCCAATCATCCCAAAATATAAACTTTCACATTTATAATATCAATAGGTATTCATACGATAAACATTTGGAATGTAAAGTTTACTCTTTGCAATGTTATCATTACAATAATTGGTCTTTTGTATGCTGAAAGGCTACTACAAAATACAAGAATAAAAAAACTTTAAATGTTATTTCAGCCAAAGAATTCGCTCTGTTAATTTTTGTCTCTTTAAACTTGAAGCATGCAATGCAACCGTGTTCTCTTATTATTTTTATTATCGCAGAGCTGCAAATCTTCATTTGCATAATTACCTTTTTAAATAATAACAGTAACTGCTTGCAATGTACATTTTTGCAAAGCATTTTTCAACCGCGTTATATAATAAGGCCAGTGGTATAGTTACACTATTCTAGAGAAACGATAATGCGGGCAATTAATGTTGATGCAGATTTTTCCAATTATTTTATACCAATGCGATGCAATTCTTGCTATTTTCCAATATGGGTTACGTAAAATAATTAATTTACTTGTTAAAAATACCTGCAATATATTCTATAGCAGACAATTATAATAAACTAATCAAAAATGATATCTAAACAATGATTTAGTGTGCATATAAATTAATATAATATTTCCATACAGGTCTTTATTCCAAGAATTATGTACGTCAGGACCAAAACCTCACACAAAAACGATGTCCCGAAGCTTTCAGTCAAACCCTTCGGTCGCTATTATCATTCGACCCGATCTTCTAGGCGACATTAGTGATTTCTCCATTATCCTAAAATACTAGTGATCTGATATGTTCAGTGGTTTACATAATAATGGGAAATAGATCGAAGACATTTGTGCGCCTACAAAGACCAGATCGATGTCTATTGTCCCTAGTACATAGCTGATGATGATTGAGTCAGAAGCGATCGAGCATTGTAAGTCATTGTGCCCTGCCGAAACACTAAGGTATTGTTCGCTCGAATAGGGTTTGGTAGTTTACAAGACAACTTTAATATTTACAGTCTGAAAAACGACGCTTTTAGAGCACAAAAAGGTATCGCTGCCATCAAGCTGAAATATTTAGCATCCTTTTATGCTACGTTGGAAAGGCTACTGGAGCAAGTGGCATAGAGCTGTGAGTATAAGGATTTTGTTACAAAATAGGGATGGTGGTTAGAATAGTTTGTTTAGTTTAAATTAAGAAACAAAACTTTCCATAAAAGTTTTAGTCATTTCAACCAAAAACATCTTCATAATAAATATCTTTGGCATTCAACGTATTTTTAAAATAGAGTTGGTTTGACTGACGTGTCAAAAAGCTTTCATGATAACATAACCAAGTATATACATGTACATGCGATAGCAAGACGCGAAACGAGAAATGACGTCGTCAGAGTTCATGAAGACTTGCATCGGTGTCACTTTCCGCCCCTCCTAAGAGAAGCGTGGACTCGCAGGGCTGCGCGTGGCGAGGCTGTGGCTCCGAAGGTTGGAGGGGCGGCAGTAGTCACAGCTCAATGGGTGCAGCACCTTTCCATGTCACGCCAGCGCGTAGGAGATGGTACAGCCGCAGAACGCACCATATACATAGACACTGCAGAAGAAAATATTACTGTTAAGTTCTTAATTAGATATATCTTATCATATCTTAATTGAGTTACGAAATCCCCTTTTTTGTTGGAAAGCATAAGACCGTAATGGATAGCGTATAGTAAAGGAGATCGACATCAGATAAGTTATATTGAATGTCAAAGGAACCGTGTTTTTGCCGAATCACAACTAATGTTACTCGTAATGTGTTCTCGACGATATTTATTAGGCTATTCGACTGATTATTCAAAAAAATGAACAAAACAATTAAAATTGGTCTTAATATTTTTAGGAAATTATAAGTATTTTAATTTTATGTACCCCACTTATACCTACACCCGATATACCTACCTAAGGGTAAAAATTTTTTACTAGGAAATTCTCAGTAGCGGCTGAGTTTGAAATCGAAAATGAAAATAGTCTCGGTCCCTATTTCATGAGCCCTAAGAAAATACAATTCATGAGTGTATAATAAGAGTAGTATAATATACTGCTTCCAATATTTTTGAGAAATATAGGAGTTATAGTATAAACTTTCCTCATCCATTATCCTCCTCTCTCATCCTCTTATAGCAGTATTTTATACCAATTAACTGCCATCAGACCTCCGCAACCCAATTTCTAGGCAATAACGATATTCAAAGAATAGACTTCTTCGCTGGCTTTTTGGCTAACAACTATCATAGATGTTGGTATGACCAGGACCGAAGGCTTTATTTACATGAACCTATCGAGCCCCCTCCGTACTTACAGGACGTAAGTACGGAGGGGGCTCGATAGGTTAAGATTGGTCACACACTAACCGCAGCGAGCTCAGCTTAACTTTGCAGATCAGTTAGTCAGCTTAGTTATTACATAGCCAAGAGCCTCTGGTTATGGTACACCAATGTGATTTTAAAATACACTCAAATTTAATTCGTAGGAATTCATCACTAGATTTTATTGCCACTGAAACGGTCGAGGATTTTCAATTCTGAGTAGAAACGGAGCGTTAAGTACAACATGACCCATTTCTGTGCACTATCTAACTTCTCAATTACCAAAGTTATAAACTTAAATGGACCAATAGTACTCTGTAGAAGTGGTCATCTGATATTAAAGTAGATACTGGTATCTAGTTTGCCCCTTGTGGCCATTTTGTGTAGTAAATTGGTTTAGTAAATTTACACGTTCAGCCGCTTCAAGTATCTTCTAAGCTAGATCTGGGTACTGGATGCTGTATCTAACATAGTTGTTAATCAAAATGATAGGAAGTAATAAGTAAGTTGGTACTATATTTATATACTCTAACGGTTCTTTGCTGGATGTCACTATTCAATGTATCGAAATTGTGTTTCATTGTAATTCTTCTTCTTCATCATTTACCTATGCAAGAATAAATATTTATTAAAAAGAAATAAAATACGCGAATTATTAAGTTTTTAAACTTTCTAATAAAATATGGAACGTAGGATCTATCTCCAAAAGAGTCATTGTTGTTAAAAAACTCCAAACAAAGCGTGACCTCATTATAAATTGCACAGACGTTTCATTCAAAAAATGTCACAATATTTACTAAAATACCTTGACTGCAGCCGTAAAGCCAACGTCAGGTTAAAAGAACAAAAATAAGCCGAACATTCGAAAAGCGTGTTTTCCACCAAGAGAAGTTTTGTTCAAACACACAATGGTTCTCGTTGCGTTATTTTGGGCGTTGCGTTACGTTGCGCGTTGACTTATGATATGACGTATACATCACACAGAAGAATTGAAAAGACTTGGATAAAACCTAACCCGTATGTGGTACGGTTTACTGCGATGTTGTTTTTGAATATCTGTTTTTAGCAGAAGCATTTTTCCCGTGCCTTGTATGTACTTACATTTAGAAGTATCCGTGGTATTAGGAATGATATTTCGGCTTTGCATATTGAGTCGAATTGCTGAAACAAAAGAAAAAGTTTTGTTAGAAATTAAATTACTATTTTTCCTATAGACACTTACAATTCATTTGTTATGCTTAAATTTTCGCGACTTTTCCTGTGGATGAAAAGAAATATTTTCTTTTCAAAACCTTGTCTGGACAATAACGAACACAACAAATATAATAATTTGTGAAAATTGCAACTGTCTAGCTATCGCGATTCTTGAGATACAGTCTGGTGACAGGCAGATGGACGGACAGCGAAGTCTTAGTAATAGGTTCCCGCTTCTACCCTTTGGGTACGGAACCCTAAAAATGATTATCCAATTTGGTGCTGTCGTTCGGAAGTTATGGGTGTACATACATTTCGGTACAACTTTGATATTATCGTTTCACTTCGCGTGCTCTCTGAGTGGGGTCTCTATACGTTTAAAATGGTTACCCATCCAGATGCTGCCTACATCACGCGCAGTTAAACCTTGCAGATCAGACCTACGTGTTGCAGATGTAAGCTTCGCTGTAACTGTAACTCGTAAAATTCTTTTTTTTACCAGTGAACCAAGGTCAATGACTGCCGCTTTATTCCTCATTTGTTCACTTGTTGAATCTACGAGAACATTTTCGTACAACCGCTGAATATAAAACATTGTAATTACATCCCCTGAGGGATTAAGCATTGTTTACGTTTTTCATAAGAGTTTCAGGGTAAATAATGAGTTGCTCATCAGGGGTTATTACTTGTTGAATAAAACCTATTTTGTAAAATTAAATAACATAAATCTTCACAAATGTGCGCCATTTTCTGCAAGCTCGGCTGCTGTGCGTGAAGTTTTGGGTTTTAATCTCAGCTCGAGTAGTGTTATCGGGTTTTTCCGTTTGGTTATTCTTAATTACTTTTCTAAGTAAGTTCGACGACCTCTGTGGTTTAGTGGTTCGAGTACCGGACTGCTGACCATGAGGTCGTGGGTTCGATTCCCACAGGACACACATATTATGTGATGAATATAAGTGTTTGTGTTCGTCTGGGTGTTTCTTATGTATTATAAGTATGTATTTACAAAAAATTAAAAAGTATATAAGTATTATATCCATTGTCTAGTACCCATAGTACAAGTTCTGCTTATGTTGGGACCAGATGGAGCTATGTAGAAATGTCCCAGAATATTTATTAGAGTCCTAAAGGTTCGACTTGTACCCCTAAGAAACATAAAGATACATAAAGTTCATTTAATACAGTATACATTCTATTCAATGGTATTTTTTTAGATCTGATACAAACTCAGAGCTTGAACTGACTTGCCGTCAAAAAAACTTGGATTAATTAAACCGCAATATTAACAACTTTACGCTATTTCTCACAAACAGAAAAACAGCTTTGCTGCAATTACTCTACAACACAAATAACTTCAGTTTGCATTCAATGATGAATTATTGCACTAGTTAAGGTAACTAACAAAGGATGGTGCCAGGGGAAATTATAGTGTGTTATTTTAAACTACCGCCCGTCAGGTAGACTGCTAATGGAACCAAATATTATCTAACAAATGTGGATAGCTACAGTCGTAAATGTTTTGGTTCTATACATCTTATTCTCTTACATTCATATCAGCACGCCTGTATTCAATAAAACAATAGGCAGAAATGTACTGATGCACATTGTAAACCCAAAATTTGCCGGTATGTTTTGATTCCATGTAAAAAATCAAAATACCTAATGTTTATTGAATACAGGCGTGCTGATATGTATGTAAGAGAATAAGATGTATAGAACCAAAACATTTACGATTTAATTTATTGCTAGATACATAAAAAGCAGTACCTCGGTAAATAATATTTACCGAGGTACTGCTTTTCCTAACACACAAGACTTAGATCATCAAATTATCTACTTTCTTATATATCATATTATTACATAGTATATAGTGCACTTTTCTATTTATAATCCATTTCGATCATTCTGTTTATATCACTCCAGCAAAGAAATAACTATGTAAATAAGACAGACGCAGTAAACCGTTCAAACTACGATTGCTTGTCGAGTACACGTTTCTTTGCGGCTTTTTTGTATTGATTCTCGTATATTACTGGTAAGCTAAAACTTTCGAGACTTTTCTATTTCCTCTGGCGAAATAGGAAAGCTTTTTAGAACGGTTATAATGAGATTTTGAAAGTCAAAGGTTGATGGAAAAGTATTCGGCCTGATCAAGAATATTAAATTAAATATAAGAAGAGAATAGAAGATAATATTAAATTAAAATCAACTTGAAATAAAGCCATCTCCTGTGTTGCAGAGATAAATTTGAAAGAATACGTTTTTTAAAAATAGTCGAAATAGGTACCCATGGTAACTTTCAATGTGCATTAAATGAATAAATGAATTTTCTTGTCTTTTATTAAAGTAAACACATACTTTTAGATACTATTACATACTTTATCAGACTATTACTTACTTATCTAACGAACAAACCAACTATACTGTTCAATTCTTATTATAAGTTATTACTTTCGATTCGATTTTTATTATAAGTTATTAATACTGCACACACTTAATTAATTTGATAATTTATTACTTTATAAGACGAAAAATTTGAATACGTCATTGCGCGATACATTTAAAATACCTAGAATCTTCGAGGTTCATAAACATATTTGTTCCGTAATGGACACATACTAAATCCACCTATTCGTAACAGCATTTATTTGACACTAGGGATTCAATCTACTTGACAATTGGGAAGTGTTCGTAGTAATTTACTGAGACGAGGGTTGCAACAATTAGCCAGTGATGCGACAAGGTCCGTTCATGCTCGTGCGAGCAACGTGTTGCACTAACAAAGTCTTATAGATTGATCATTTACTATTCTTAGAATGCTTTGAACTTAAAAAAGGTACAGCTATGTTTTTTATGTAAATTTTCTTCTTTTGTGACTATTTTTTTATTTTATTATGGCACCACATTTTTTGTGTATTTGCCAGTGTCAAGTATTAGAGTAATCGATTATGTAATATTTCCCATCATGGGATTATATGGCACCACACTTTTTGTGTTCGCCAGTGTCAAGTATAATATAAAATTGACAATGTGCACTTTTCATTTTCCCGCCTAAACCCGACTATTAATTTTATTGTAGCCTTTGACTTTTTGTGTAATAGATAAAAAATCCGGAATTGCGAATACTGTATCAATGAAAATTAAAGACTGTACCTTTTTAGAAAAAGAAAACTGCCTGTGTTAAGTTTAAGCTATCTACAAAAATAACTATTAAAATTGGTTCACATCGTACTTTGTTATCGAACCAATTTTGATCATCCTCACCAGAACAAAGTCCGGTTAAAAAAAAGGTAGGTATCGCTTGAACGAAATTCAGATATTTCTTTATGGTTTCCAATTAATAAAATCATCCTTAACGTCAGATACAAGTCTCGTTCAAGAATCTTATAAAATTCTTGGTCTTGCTCCACTAATTCAAACGTCTGACGAATTTCAAACTCTCTGTCATGGTTGAAAATGTTGCTCGTTACTAAAATCGTAAATAATTATATTTTTTATTACTAACTAGCTTCTGCCCGCGGCTTCGCCCCCGTGGAATTCGGTCTGTCATCACATCCCACGGGAACGGGATAAAAAGTATCCTATGTCCGTTTCCTGGTTCTAAGCTACCTCTCCACCACCATCTACGATATGGGCCCTCGCGATTCCCTAAGAGAAGTGTTTAAGAACATCAATATACTTACGATGCCGTCACTCTACATCCTTGAAAACATAATGTATGTGCGCAAAAACCTGCAGAAGTTCAGTGTCAATAGTGACTTTCACAACCTTAATACTAGGAATAAACATAAAATAGTGGTACCTAAATTTAGACTAACTAAAACAAATAAATCATTTCTAGGAAATTGTGTGCTGTGTTTCTATAATAAACTCCCAAAATGTGTCACCGATCTCACTGGCAAGAAATTTAGAAGACACGTCAAATCTGTTCTTCTTAAGAAAGCCTATTACAAAACCAAGGACTATGTTAACGATAAGAATGTTTGGTCGTTAGATACGGATGCATTTGCGGCCTCCCTGGCAAAATGAAACTGTTGATTATTAGAGACTAATATAAGCTTATTAATTTTCATGTTGGTCAGTTAGTAGCTATAGTAGGAACCTTATAAGTAGATGGACATAGCTTTAACAGATTCCATATTATTTACATATCGAGATGTCTTCATATGGAAAGTATTGTTTACCACAACAGAAACTGTAAATGTGTGTACGTTGTGGCTTGTCTAAGTAGACACCTAGTTTTATTTGTCGCTTTGATGGTGTGCGTTTTTACCACATTGTTTTTTATTTAGAAATGACATCGGATTCTCAAATAACGTGAATCTTCGTTTAATATAGTCGACCTCGGTCAAACTTGGACATCCTTCAACGTCCTCACATCTTGTTATCGCAATATTGTACCAGTTAAGTTTGTAATTTATTTATTTTAAAAGAGTGTCCATGGAATTTCTAACCGGATTCTTCTCCATAGGATAGACCTTTTGGAACCGTGCAACTAGAATCACAACGTTTCATAAACGCTTGTAAAAGCTTATTTGAAATAAAAACATTTGAACTTGAACTTGAACCAATTTTCAGCCAAATCGGTTCAGCCGTTCTTGAGTTATAAATGGAGTAACTAACACGACTTTCTTTTATATATATAGATTATGCTATAAATAAATCCGTACATAATTCCTAGAAAATACTTACCTACTGATATCTTAACTATAATCTGGTTGCCAGGCTTCTGGAAATCGTTACCTATATGAAAACCTATGCCTCTCTCCGAAGGGTATCGTGATCATGAGCTCGATGCTATCCAATGCTGGACCAAGGCCTTTTCATGCAACTTCCATTCATTTCGGCTCTGGGCTGTCCCCTTCACGATGTCATCGTACCATCAAGCCTGGAGTCGACCAGCACTTCTTCAACCTGTCCTCGGTTAAACAAGGGTATCACTGGTTATGAATGACTCATCCATAGATTAACGGAAGCTTACAGATTACTCATGAAGACTCTTCAACTGTACCATAGATCAACTTATATCTCCGCAGTCCCGTTCGGAAACTAACTAGACTCACAACTATTTAAACTCGAAGATAGTGAACTAAGTTGGAGATCGGAACCATTATAGTCGTTAATTAACGGAAGATCCACGGCGCGTGCACTTTGAGACTAAGTAATCTGAAGGCTGGAACTAAAAACTGTTCTTAGCACTTTTGCTGCCAACTACGTGAAGTGAATGTCAAAGATTTTACTTAGATAATTGAGTTATCAGAAGGAACTGTGCCAACATTAGCGTTGAGACACTTGATCTTCTCTTTGATTTCGCGGGAAAGGTGACCTTCCTTTGGGGATAAGACTGTGAAGTTTGGTATTCTACCAAAACCATCCCGATGGTTACTATCAGCACATCGATTAGGTCCTGCGTTCTCCTACTTCCGGGATGGTCTTCGTCAGTTACTTCTTCCCAGTAGTAAATGACGAAACTGGGTTTCTTAGTGAATAGGGTCTTTCCTGAACTTCACTGTGTAGTTTTGTACGTGACAACTGTGCCGCTATCTTCTTGGGAGCACTCGCTAAGCAGAGAGAGTCCCCTTTCTGTGCTCAAAGATCAGCTGTCCCTAAATGAAACAAGCGGACTTTCGCAGAAGCGATACCTTCTTCTCCGAGCAGAATCGGTATCTCCCGATCTCGCTCACATTTATTCATCATGATCTCACAGTAGGAAGTGATTGGTAGAGGAAAAATCTATATTTCTTGCCAAGGTGAAAAGATCATCTAGCCTGCAGGATAATAGTGAAGCTGCGTAGTAAATTCTAACAGATTGACAACGGACTGACAGATTTTTGGGAAAATCTCACTTAATTAAAAATATTAAATCTTAACGATCTTGACGATCTCGTTAAGTATTACTAGGAGGTTTTTAAGTATAAGTGGAACCAAGTTACTTTGGCCAAGGTTACGAAAGAATTTTCTGTTTCGAAATTTAAAATCGCACGAGTGATACAAAATTGAATGCTATAGAATGAAAAATAACGGAACAATACGCCACGCGCTGGGAACACATACCTCAAAGTAAAACGTGACACCAGACTGGCGCACATCCAATAAGAGAAAGACAAAAGTACTGGAATAAAAATTACAAATACTGTTTCTAGTTCGAGGAAGGCCAAGACTTTGAACTTATATTCAGTCATAGCTAATAGGCTTGTCTTTTATAACCTGGGACGTAAAAAGGTCTTTACTGGAAAATTGGGTGTCATTTTAACTTTATTGATGTTGACAACTAATTTTTTTTTTTATTAATTGTATTAATTATTGCTTTAAAGTGGAATGATATAATGACATACCTATGGCATTTTTATATCTAGATAAATTTCCATATATGTGTAAAAATTTTCACCTTTTTCTTATTTTGTTTATTTTAAAGTAGGTTATGTGCTTTATAACCGCAGGTTCCATTAACGCTTTGCGAGGAGTGGCTTTACTGCCTGCACATCATAATAAAACACCGGTACAAATACATACGTGACGCCGCTGTGAAAACAAAGATTAAAAGGTAAAAGGTACCGAGGCTTGTTATCTGGTATCGTGTGACAATTGCTCGCTATGCTCTTTAGAGTAGGCTTAGTGTGTATAAATAATCCGCCGTAATAGAAAATGGATTTTGAAACTGCCGTTGAATTCGTAGCTCCCTCTCTCTCGTACAGAGCGGCACTGTATACTGTACTATAACATGTGCGCCAGCTGACATTAGCAATGAATAAATGATTAAGTACCCCAAACAATGATTTGAAATCTTGTATAACGCCTTAGTAACTTAACGGACAGAAATGTGTTTGCTGGGGAGTTTGTTGCGCCGCTTCTTCTTCCCAGCGAAAACACTAGGAAGCGGTGAAGGGCGGGCGTTTTGGGGGCTGTCTATAATGTAAAAATGACGTTCAAAAAGTACTACCTAGTAGTCTATATTGAATAAATGATTTTGACTTTGACTTTGATTGTGTGCGAGAGAGATGGGACTATATCATAATGTGTACACGTCGGTGACAGTCCAGCGGACCGAATGCCCCATATAAACGTAATCTATAGAGTTATACTAATAAATAAAGCTGAAGAGTTTGTTTGTTTACTTGACTAATCTCAGGAACTACTGGTTCGATTTGAAAAAATATTTCAGTGTTAGATAGCCCATTTATTGAGGAAGGCTATAGGCTATCATCACGCTAAGACCAAGTAACTATACAACGCGGACGAAGTCGCGGGCAGAATATTGAATACGACTCAAAAAAAAAATTGTAAACCCCACGACGTATATAAAATCGTAATTGAAACATAATTTAATTGCGTTATTATTTAGATTCCGATACCGTTAATTTAGGTTCCAGCTTTACCGTTTCGTCCAAAATACTTCACTGGAAATAAATGTAAGCGAATGCATTTCTTGTTAACTTTACCAAGTTTGGAACGATTTTCCGGTATTTTATTTCCAGTAAAGTAGTACTAGACAAAATGGTACGAGAGAATAATGGTAATTCAATCCGAATAATAACACTAAAATACTGTTTGGATTAGGATTTGTTTTGGTATTACGTTTTTGTGGGAAATTCAAGCTCCGCCAGACCTTTAATGGGGCTTGGGGTGTCTGAATTTCATCCCTAAGATCCTTTATTAATTGTTGTCGATGAGTATCAATTAGATTTTAGGCCGACGAGAAACCTATTTGTTAGGCTATGAAAATGTGTAAAATATTCAAAGGGTATTAATTTCCAATTAAATATTAAGTGAGGTCATCGAACAGAGGTCCCAAAACATACAATACTAGCTTAATTATGACGCATAGTATGTATCAGCTTCATTTATGACTGCAAGAGTCTATCTAATTAAAACAATATTTTAGTCTTAATTAAAGACCTGTTCCATATCAGCAAGTAACCTAATTCAAAATATACAAGCAAGTGAAATTATTTGAGAAAATATGTTACTTAAAACCTTTTCAAGTAGCAGGCTTGCTAAATTAAATTTGGTAAACATGTTTATAAGCTGGTGACTATACAATAACCTCATTGATAACCTAATTTTTTGAAATCTGTTAAAAATGGCTAGGGTGACGAGGTTTTGTAGAAAAAGTTTTTAACTATGGAAAATACATAACATTCCCTTTCTAGACACGGTATAGATACGACCATAAATACTGTGTAACTTGGCACTCTTGCCAGCAAATGTCGCGGACCTCATTTAGTGCGGCAACAAACAAAGGACAAATTATATGTATTTACTTAGGTGGATTGGACGGAGCTCACCGCTTGTGTTACTATGCGGCACGAGGAATTAATTAATTTAAATGGAAAGTTTATTTTCCCTTGCTTGAGTTAGTTGGACCTGCCACTAAGTAACTTCGAAGAGCAATCGATCTTAGAGCTTGTTAGGCTAAGCATCCTTACATTCCATAAATTCACCATAATGTAAGAAAAGAAAACTTAAGCATAGTTACCTTGTTAACATGATCTCTAAGAATATTGGAGTAAACCATGGCCATCGCTTCGAGCGCCATGAAGGTCATACAGCCAACGACCCACGGCACCAGAAACGCCACGTTTTCCTGTCAAAGAAACAGTCATTAATGGTAAGTATTTTAGGAGCATTTTAGCTTGTAGAAATCTGCTGCTGAGTTCATTTAGTGTGATACTACTGCATTGTCAGATATTGTGCAGCTAGGCAATAATATCATTACTGTGGTCCGGTTTGAAGAATAATAGTAAAGTATAATCATTCTCCTCCGAACTCAATACACGTAGCACATCTTGAATTGTTTCCTTTTTATCCACATAAATCTAGATTTGTTTAATCAAGTATTATAATAATCAAAATCAATATAGGATATATATTTATATATTATATGTATTTATTTATTATGTTTATATATAAGTATTATAATGTGTAGTTTAAGTACCTATTTATATAATTTTATCTAGCAGTACACCACCAGCTACCTTCCCCCACTTAATTTTTTTTCTTCTATTTAAAATCCACCCTAAGGTTGTCTGGAAGATATCGCTTTTAGCGATAAGACCGCCATTGTACCTATTCATACCAACATAATTTGTAAAAATGTAACAATATGGTGAACAATAAAGAATATTCTATCTATCTATCTATAACATAGTCGGCGAAAGAACAATGCTGCAGTCAAACTGTAAAATTAGTGTCAAGAGAAGCTTTTTTATTAAAACGCACTAATGCATACTAATAACATACCATCACGCCTGTATTCCCCGAAGGGTTAGGCAGAGGCGTACTAATGTACACCCACAGTTCGCCGGTATGTTTAGGTCCCATGTAATAGGAGGCGAGCCTATTGCCATTAACCGGGCACAAATTCCTAACTCCGAGCTGCTACTGGGAATTTCATAGAAAAACCCAATAACACTTTGTTCGACCTGGGAATCGAACCCAGGACCTCTAGCGTAGCAGTCGCGCTTAGGACCACTTGGCTAATGAGGCATACTAATATTATTAATTTATTGTGGGAGAGTCAAGTTTCGTCACGAATGGGCCAGCTCGACCAGAGTGATACCACGGTTTCACAGAAAACTGGCGTGAAACAACGCTTACGTTGTGGTTCGCCGAGTGAGGAAACCGGAGGCCCAAACCCTTTTGAGGCTGGCAAAGCATTTGTGGTGTTAGTCGACAACACCAGAGTGTTGCGGGGGGCCATAGGCGGCGGTGATCGCTTGCCATCGGGCGATCTATATCCACGTATTCCCGTATCCCATAAAAAAATGCGAATATAGGTAACTCTTTCAGTCTGTCTGTAATCTTTTCACGCTTAATCCGATGAACCGATTTAAATAAAATTTGCTATGGAGACAGTTTGAGATTCTCTGAAGGACATAGGCTAGTTTTTTATTCCGAAAAGTCCTTTGAGATGGTTGTTAAACCGCGAGAATTCTATTATAATTTCATGTTTTTAATCCCATATTTCAAAGTACGAACTAAAACAACCACTTCACTTTGTATTCATTATACAACTAAACCAAAATTTCACTTAAGAAAACAAAACGTAGAATTAATTGTTAATTTTCTTTGGTTTCGTTTGTTTATTTCTTCAAGATTGAAGATTACAAATGTTGTCATTGTCTTACAAAGCAATTTTAACAAAAGATGTTAGACGTCCATTATTTTTGAAATATTTACCATTTCTATGTGTATACAAGCGCAATTACTTCATTAGTTAAAGGGCATAATAAAGGTGAAATTGGATCTTTTGCTATCCATCGCTAAGTTCAAATAAATACAAAAATGAAAACAAACTAAAACCCAACTGAAAAAAAATCAACTGAAAAAGAAAACACATGTGATGTGACAGTTTATAGCCGTGGTCCAATGTCGCCGTGATTATACTTAAGTTTGCACCTTTAGCTTGTAATAGCGGCCAATTATACTGGTCAGTCTAAAACTTCCAAATACATTGTGTATTAGGTATTATAAATATAGACATGCATAAATTGTTAAAATCATAGTCCTTCCTTTTTCGCAGTCGGGTAAAAATAAATGTCATCACTCTCGGAAATTGGCAACACTGGTAACACCAGGGGAATCACTCGGGCTTGTCTCTTTGAAATGTAAGTTGATATGTCTCAAAGGTCCACGAATGTGATTACTGTTAAAACATATTAATGCTAGCATTCTTTGTCTTAGCAGCAGAATATTGGCAAAGTGGTAGTAAACTACTTATACGAAATTAGCACCAGGTTCCTACCAAAAGAGTCGTCATACCATCACGCCGGTATTCCCTGAAAGGTTAGGCAGAGGCCTACTAATGTACACCTACACGTCGCCGGTATGTATAGGTCCCATGTAATACGGGGCGAGCCTATTTCCATTAACCTGGCCCAAATATCAAAGTCCAAGTTGCTATGAAAAACTTAATAACACTTTACTCGATACGGGAATCGAACCCAGTGCTTCTAGAGGAGCAATCGCACTCAGAACCTAGGGTAACGAGCCATTTATATCTTTTACTTTCCCGAAAAACTATTTAATAAATAACACCGAAAATGTCCTATTTAATATTCGTCGCAAGTTTATTAAAATCGTTTACCCTCACAAAAGTGTTGCTAGGTTCAAAAATACATTCATCTTTCATTTTACGGGTACCTGCGTCTTGAAACTGGTATTTTAGGACCGCATAAAATAATATAAAAGGCTGTCGCGTAGGTCGAGGTAGAACGGTTTGATTATACCTACTTATTTACGTAGGATTCGATTTTTTTTTGTCCAAATAAATAGAAAGAGGTTTTATTTCAAATCTTGTTAGGTATAGTATAATATAAATAAATAATAATAATAATAAATAATAATAATAAATAATAGTGACACTAAATAATTATTAACTTAAACATAATAACTTTTCCTCTTTTTATAAATCCTGCTTCGATTTCTAAGTGTTTCCTTTGTGTTTATAGGCGGAAACTATAGGCTTAAGTTTGATATTTTGTAACCTATTATTAAGTTAAGTACAAGCTGTTTGTTTCCCTAACGTAAATAAATAAATAAATAAAAATTGTATTTTTTTTCGAATTCTTTCGGTGTCCAATTCGCATTCCATTAGAATATCAATGGATTGCGGCCTGTCCGCTTACGAAATTAGCTGGACGAAAAAAGATTAAAAAAAGATTCTGAGACGTAAAATGCGCTTCATATTATTGTAGTGTACGGTGACACTTGGGACAGGAGCCAGACGATAAGTGTGGTTCGTACCGATTTCTCATTTAAAAAATAAAATATAACTATTTTAAAAAGTGCCTCATTAGCCTTGTGGTCCTGAGTGCGACTGCTATGCTAGAGGTCTTGGGTTCGATTCCCAGGTCGAGCAAAGTGTTATTGGGTTTTCTATGAAATTCTCAGTAGCAGCTCGGAGTTTGGAATTTGTGCCCGGTTAATGGCAATAGGCTCGCCCCCTATTACATGGGACCTATACATACCGGTGAACTGTGGGTGTACATTAGTACGCCTCTACCTAACCCTTCGGGGAATACAGGCGTGATGGTATGTTATGTTTTAAAAAGTAGGTTATATAAATTGATACTCACTTTATAAATACCATAAAAGAGGAATATGCTGAGTACAATCATGAACATCTGTGTTCCTATTATTGCAAAATATGCTATCTGTACACCTGAAACAAACAAAAACGCAATTTAGTATAATGCTTCTAAAATCAATTTCTAGTGACTAATTAATTACAGACTTAATTAAACATTTCCTGTTGGTACACCGGGGGTCCTTGATGAATTAATAATGCGGAAGGAGTGATTTTTCAGATTTTTTTTTATTAAATAAATGCACCTACTTCATAGAGCCAAAACCTAAGTTCTTATACAAATTTTATAAAGAAAGAGAACACGGATTTTGTAAGTTTCTTGGTTTCTTTATAATTACAAATGTGGTTATCTTTAGTATACACCCTTTAGAAAAAATCTTTCACTATTTGAAAGGTACAATATCCTCGATGAATATAGGCTATATATTATGTATATATAATATGTGGGTTGCCTGAAGGTATGCGACAATTGCAGCCCATAGATGCCTGCAGGCATGTTGCTGTACGAGTGTTGCAACACTTGTAGTATCACTCGCGCGTTGTCTCTCTTCTTCTTCTCTTCATCTCTTCTCTCTTCATCTTGAGACTTCAGTAGCCCAAGCACAACCAACTATCGAATTCGTATTGTAAACGAATGAGTTTTTTTCTGCTACAAATTTCATACATACATACATATTTTCACATCTGTCTCCCATTGCGGTAGGCAGAGACTACACTTGCTACGATCCTGGCACACCGCTTTCGCTTCATCTACGTTCATTAACCTCCTTCTCATACAAATTATTCTCGATTTCGATACGAATACGTTTTCGAAAGTGTTCGTGCTTTGGGCTATAGTTGGCCTTATTCGCCTGGTAATTTCACTGGTTACGTTACATTGCCCAGCGGAAAAATATGCAGCAGTGAGGTGGTAGCAACCCAAAAGAGTATTATCTCCTCAAACTAACTCATCAATTTTAATTTTAAACAATAAACAAACCAACAATACACGTTAAGGATCTTATAAAAGAGAAAGGCTTTAAAAAAATATTTGTAAAGGTTATTGTAACAAACAAGTTAATTGGTTTTCGGCAAAAATCGAAAGCTAGTTTAATTTAATCTACCGGTGTTTTGACGGTGTCTTAGTCAATTTCAAGAGTAGGTTTTGTTGATTTTGTTGAATGGATTTTCTTTCCTTCCAGTCTATTTTTAGCTATTTGTTGTTGAAGTTAAAGTTGAAGTAATTTAAACTTAATTAATTTTGTTGACATCAATATTTCCTTGTTAGAAGTTCGAATGCCAAATTTATACAGAGATGATTTCTAGTCAGGTTCTTACTCAGTTAATTACAACATTTGTGTTATTTATAGGGAGGTTGAAACCAGCAATAGTAGTGAACTCATTGAACAGATCACAGCGATTAGAAATTATATTTTTATGAATTGTTTAGCGGTAAATCTAAACGGTAAAATTAGCATCTACTTCCGAGTGTGGAAGACACTGTTTTTTCCAACTGTCACTGAAGGAATAGACGTAAGGGCCAGAAGATACATATTCCGCGGACTGCTTAATGATTATGGTTACGATATAGCCAGTAATATTTTTTTATATTAAATAACGAATATACATTTTTTTTTAAATAATAGTGCCTCACACTAGGTATTTCTCCTGTATCGTGGTTTTACAAACACAAATTATCACATACACAAACGCCCAGACCCGAAACAACTACCTGTAAATCATAAAAATATTTGCTCCGTGTGGGGATCGAACCCACAACACGTGTCGGAGGAGCCGATCGCTCAGCAACGCCAAATGTGTCGTCAATTTTATATCGTCAATTAGGGATACATTTCCAAGAGGTATCGTAAAGGCAATCTACATTCACGCAAGGCTTAGGTATATCACTTTCCTTTTCGAAAATGAGACATGTCGTTAGACGACTCATACTATTACCATAACATTCATACTATTATCATACCATACTCATACGCCATACGTGATGCATTGATGATGGTTATTTGATGACTTTATTAGTGTTCAAGTAGACAATTTATATGTCACTACCTTTTGCCCGCGACTTTGTCCGCGTAAATATTTGAATTATCGCCTATTATTCCTTAAAATCCATGTAGTAGTTTTTGCGTGAAAGAGTAACAAACGTCTTTTGAATACTTCGAACTTTCACTTTTATGATATTATTAAGAAGTAGGATAGGATGGAATTTAAGTACATATAATGTGTCTCTAATAGGTTGACAGATTGTAATGGTGTACACCCATGATGATAAACGTTTAAATGCTACAGGCTACATTTTTATCATCTATTAAGAATGTTGCCATAGATTTTTTCGCGTTTTTAGAGGACTATTTTTTTTTTTATTATTATTATTTTTTTAGGTAAAAAGATGCTATGTCCTTCCCCAATATGCTTTCTATATACTAAATATCTATGTAACTTACCAAAATTTACCCAAATCTGTTTAGCGATTTAGGTATGATGTAGAAAGGTTACAGAAGAAAAGAGTGACTTTTGCATTTATAATGAATCCATATTATATTATAGTTCTGTAGTCTAAAGGATCCCCTTTTACCCTTAGGGACTTTAACCTGTGTAGGTAACTACACAGGTTAAAGTCCCTAAAGAAAGTTAAGTGTATAAATAAGGATGTAATTATACAATTTATACATCTGTAATGTAGAAAAGGTTCACGCCTAACAATAGCGACATCACTACGACTATACATGGATGGATGACGGTCCTAAACATGATGGATGTTGAGTTATATTTCGTCCCAAACAGCTGAAGGGGACAAACGAATTGACGCATGATCTGGCACTGAAGGGCGGCGATATGACCCTTTACGTCATTCCAAGATGAATTGACGAGTCATTCTAAAATATACATTAGGTATCTATTAAAATACCTTAGTGTATAAAATTTTGAGAAGCGACAAGGCATGGCATGGTTATTAAATTTGACGTGAGATTAAAAAAAAAACATTACGGCCTTATTTCAGCGAGTCGGAGTAGCCTACGACTGACTAGGAGACTATTTAGGAGATTTATACGAAGAATATCGAATAAATTAAAAAATGGAATGTAATTTGTATGAAACTAAGTTCGGAATTCATATGAAATCAAATGATAAGTAATTTAACGTGAATTTATTCGGAGTTGTTAAAGTGCGGGCTAAGTGAATGTACCTAACGATATTTCTTTATTCGTTTTTTATTATATTTTGTATCAACGGATGCTACACATCTCCAAAGATATACATTTTATTATTATAATCAATAAAGATTCAAATAATAAAATGTAACACTAATAAAGAACAACAGAAAGCAAAACTGATAAAAATTCAGTGCATGCTTGAGAAACGTATTGCTGGGTTGGTTTGCCAAAATATTGCGAATTTTCTACAAATTCCATTAATTTGCATAATCCGAGTTGTTTGCGCGCTATCAGCTGGCTCATGCATCGCTGACGCGGCGAGTGACTTGGAAGCCTTTCAAAATTTGAGTAGGTAGTGTATCATAAAGTAAAATAGAGTGAACAAAATACAAGGAGGATTTATTTGAAAAAATGTTTATTGTTACTCTATTATAATAAGGTGTACCTATGTTTTGATTTTTGAATATGTTGCATTGCATGCACCGGCTAAAAAGTTCTTGAACCGGGCTCAACAAGTCCAAAAATGTTATATAGTTTGTATAACGTGTAATAATGATTTGTATTTTTTATAATTATTAAAAGAGTTTCTAGATAAGCTGGATAAGTTGACCAACATTAATCATAGAACAGATTGCTTTAAGCCCAATACTTCTTTCGATCTTCGGATATGAGGGAAATTCCTGTCCTGTCCTGATTTTCTAAACTCCTCTATCATCAAAACGTGTCAAATAGATTCTAATAAACATTCAAGGAACAGGCACTTATAGGCTATTGAAAGAGCCCCTAGAGTTCAAAGCAATCGCCTCGGCTACAATCGTCACGTAATCGATTGAAGTGAACAAACAAATCTGACCAAAATCGATTACATCGATATCCCCGGGGTATTTGTCTGATACTAGTAGGATCCTCCATCGTGAATTGGAATCCAATTCTAGTTCTCTATAACTGAATAGGAATAATAGGGCCACGTCAAGTAAGGCATTGGAGATGCATTGCATTATCCTGATAAAAGCAGCGTTAACCTCCACTTTGTGCAAAGCTTCTGAGATACGGAAAAATAAATTGCATTACAAACTTTTAATTGGATGTATACAAGGTAATCAGCTATCGAATCGAATTGCGAGTAGGTATTTTAAATCTTACATATAATAAGAATGTAAGTGAGCCGTGTCTGTACATTGCTTATATTTACAAAAAAACTAATTTGTGGGACTCAGAATCAGTAACACAATCCATTTCTATTATTTTTGGAACTTTTGTCTGTCTGTCTGTCGGTTTGTCTGTATGTTTGACCGCGCATCAAATGATAACTACCGAAGAGATTTGGAGGAAGTGGACAGGAATTCATAGCCTTTTTCTTGGATTAACATTTAGGCTATATTTTATTAAAATCGGTTCACTCTATCAAAAGTTATTAACATTTTAACGATTGAAAACGTAGAATTTGAACAATAACCGTTGAAGCAAATTTCCTTTTTAAGTATTTCCGTACTAGACTAGCACAGGTCAAGCATTATAACAGAATCAAGAAATAAAATTTAAAAAATACACTCACAGGTACTAAATAAGATAAAAGAAGAAAATAAAACAAAGAAATCAGAAGCCATTATTGTGAACGGGAATTGATTATTAGTACAGTTATTCTGACTCTACTTCTACAGGGCATCACGGGACATACATAGGACTTATCCAGCGAGCACCAGCCGGTGTAAAAACTAAATATTTGAGTAGGGTAAAGAAGTAAACAAAGAATGACAACTCTTTCTCTAGATGACTAACACGAAATCGTTATTACCTCAATGAAATTTGATTCCTCAGGTGTCATTTTGAGTTGTCAATTTTGACAATTATTATTTTCTTCTATAAAGCATCCAGCTTTAAATAACTGATTTTATAACGTGAAACCTCCATAGTGTAGATTCTAAAGAGTTTCCATCTAATCAAATCATAAAATAATATACCACGTATGTGCCTATGTATAATAATTAAAAAAGTGGGTCTTTTAATAATAATAATAATTGCAACGTGCGTTAATCTTTTCTGATGCCGAAACAGTTATTTGAGATTTTTGTCTATGTAGGTAAGTATGTCGGTTTATATTTGCGAACATTTAAAAAAAAATAAGTAATGTAAATTAAGTCAATGGCGCTAAGCGTATTAACAATATGGAAAACCAGAATCCTTTTTTCTATGAGATTTTTCGAGGTAGTTAGTTGAAACTTGGAGAGGACAACGTTTCTCAGGTCAGCTAGTCTAGAATAAGATTTAATTATTAATTATGACTATAGAATAGGTACTGATGTTTGAGGAAATTGTAGAATTATTTTATAACGCGTTCTTGATAGTAGGTACTTGCTAGAACTCTATGTGCCATTTATTTGTGAACAGAATGGATACGTCAAACAAATACGTGAATTGGCATATAATCACTCGGAGAATGTGATCTTTTTAATTTTTTTACAGTTTTAGTACACTTTTATACACATAGCCTGAGAGCCCTTTATTTAATAATGTTTTCTTATAGCTTGATTTTTATCAATAAATCATTTTACTGTCTTGACAATTACGCGGGTTCCCAAAAGAATGTTATTCTCATTCGCCAATGTTTTCCAATTCATCTTGGCATCCAATCCTCTCCAATATTCGCAAAGGACTCAATCATCCGGATTGATACGTCACTTCATCTCGCCTTATATTTTTATTATTTTCTATTCACATTCCACCGATCGCCTGCCAATCACACGTCAATCACAACTTGTATTATTCTTCAAGTTTGTAAGCTATTTAGAAATATCTAGTCCTTTTTTCCGTCTTATTCTATCTTACTCTAAATCTATCAAGAGGCCCATCCATGCCCAGTACTGGTACAGTAGGTAAAAAAAAACTGAGAAAAAAAAATCCAAAAAGGTACAGTTTAATTGGAGTGTCTTGCAATATCAAAATCATATCTCGTGATTCAGTTGACACTTGAATCAGGCCATTCACTGTGAATATAACTTTATAGATAGGAATATCCCAATATCTCGTCAGTGATTATGTTACGTTGTTAAGGAACTCGTGCGAAAAATTTCATGTTTCTAGACGTTCTGGAGCTAGGGAGCTAGAGTTTCTAAGGCCATCCAACCTTGACGTTCCTGTCAGTCAGTGTAAATGTCTTACGATGTAGATTCTATATAATTATGTATTTATAGCCAACTGCCTCATTAGCCAAGTGGTCCTGAGCGCGACTGCTACGCTAGAGGTCCTGGGTTCGATTCCCAGGTCGAGCAAAGTGTTATTGGGTTTTTCTATGAAATTCCCAGTTCCCAGCTCGGAGTTTGGAATTTGTGCCCGGTAAATGGCAATAGGCTCGCCCCCTATTACATGGGACCTAAACATACCGGCGAACTATGGGTGTACATTAATACGCCTCTGCCTAACCCTTCGGGGAATACAGGCGTGATGGTATGTTATGTTATATATGTATTTTATAAAACCAATATTATATAGGTAATTTAGTTTAGATACTTTTGCATATTTCTATGTACCAATATATACACCACCAATTGCCCGTTTCTACTTCTTACATAATCTGTGTCCATCCAATGGTTGTCTGTAAGAAATTGCTATTAGCAATAAGACCGCCTATTGCACTAAGCATAAACATGTTTGTATCCATAGCTCTATGTAATTTTTTTTTTGATGTTCAATAAAGAGTATTCTATCTATTTATCTATTCTATAGAAAATATAACGTATCTTTTAGCATAAAACTCTGCGGCATAATATGGTTCCTTTTGCCAACAGGGTGTCTTTTTATAATTTCATTTTATAAGACTCGGCTAGGTGCTATGCGAACTTCGTTTAATTTTAATATCTTCTGGAAAGACTTTATGAAACTTTCATGTCGTAACTTTACGCTCATTTTTCCGTACGAAGTAAGTGGATTATGTGAAATATCTGGGGATACAAAAACGATGAGGACCAACAGTTAGCGATTCTAAACGCGGCTCTGACTTACATATTGTATTGCGATTTACTTTCTCAAAGGCTGTGCCATAACGTGTTAGCACGATTGTAAGACAAGGATCAAGTTATACAAGAACTTCTGTCGCACACTAAAGTCCTGATTAAGTAATAATAAGAGTAATAGGTACTAGACTGCTGACAGTCTAGTACCTATTACTATACTTGAGACGCTGCGATTCCTAGGAAGAATCCACGGTGCAAAATATCTTTAACATATTCAGATATGTTAAAGATATTTTGCACCGTGGATTCTTCCTAGGAATCGCAGCGTCTATCTTTTGCTGTAGACGGCCAAAAGGTTCAAATAGATTTTGTCTTTTTGATTAAATTATATGGACGGATTTTCTTTAGTAAGTATACTTGCTCTGAATACCTAGCCTACCTAGCTACCTACTATATGAATGTAAAAGGTTCGGATGATTACACAAATACATGAAACCAATATGCACCCAAAACGCGTTAACCCTACCGTTTCTGGAACAGCGTGGCAGGCATTTGACACGCGTCCTCCATTACAACAATTGTTCGCGTTCCTGCAAGGTACGCTTGATAATGAGAATTCTTTACCTTTCAGACACCGCAGGTGAAGTCGAGTCACTCTATTATTAGTATTCCATTATTGTTTACAAAATTTATTTGTTTTTGTATATTGGTGCAGTTTTTTACGTAGTATATGAATCTTACAATGGAACCAACCAATAAAAATAAAATAGTTTAAAAGTATAACAATTTAATAGATTATGAACCCAATAGTGAGTGGTTCTAGAGATCGACAGACACAAAAGACGCGACACTTGACAAGAAGAGAAGAAGGGTGACAACAGCCTAAAGACCAAAACTATAAGTACTAGATAAATAATAATAATAATATTCTGCAACATTTTACACAGCACCATCTAGCAGAGCTTGTACTTTGGGTACAAGACAATGGATATAATACTTGTATAATATATACTTATTTTTGTAAATACGTACTTATAATATATAGATGTAAGTGATTTTAAAAAGAAACAATAATTAATTCAGCTGCACTAGTGAAACATGAATACCTATATTATGTTGGTAATTTTTTTTTTAATGTTAATCATTAAAAAAAAATGTGTAATGTAAAATAGCTAGACATAAAAATGTGTCAACCATCAAAAAGATTATAATTATTGAAATATATATTTTCTAGTTAATATTAAAGTCACGTTTCTAAAAATGTTAAGGTTGCCATAAAATAGCATCGTCTACATTTTACGTTCACAACGAGCTTGCTGAGTGCACAATATAAAATTTTCTCACAGAAAATATCGTGTCAAAAATGTTGAAGACCAAAAAGGCTTTCGCCGTGGAGTTCTATAAGAACCGTGGTACGGCGTGCATGTTAGACAAAATTGCGTAAAAGTCAAATGTCCGCCATCGTGTTGGCCGTTTAAGAGACTATTGTAAGATAGTTTCACGTAAGTGTCTCCAAATTTAGTAGTGTTGTTTAGTGGGAAGTCTAGAATAATTTTAGCTTTTTATGGACACAATTTTAGGGTTATATCGTCCTATCTAGATTCTTTTTCTTGTGTTCAAATAACATAATTTATTTTCTTTATTGTGTTACGCATACGTACGTACGGCAGGATCTCCACCGCAGTTTCTTTTTGTCACGACTTATTGCCTCCGAATCACGGACATTTTCACTAATACAATTATTAACAATCTACGACGAGGGTAGTATTGCAAAAAATATTTTAGGCTAACCATGCATTCATAATTTGAAGCGGCTGTAGCCTGTAGCCTAGTGGCTAGGGCGTCGGACTTGCGATCTTGCCGGTTCGAACCCCACCCATTACACTACCGACGTGAACCCACTCGTAACACAAGCAATCTAGCTTAGCACGAGGGGTTAACAAGAATACTAGTAATGTGCAAACCGCATTGCTATTAAGCTTTTGAAAAAAAAAATGGAACTATTCATTTCTGCACTGTATTGAATTATATTGATCATCTAAAATAATATTACATTCAACAAGTAGTATCAATACAAATAGTGTAGTTTTATTTCAATAATACCTTCATTGATAACTTGACAGGCTTTTCAGCTGCTTTTCAGGCTTGTGTTTGTAAAAAAATCGTTTAGTAAAAAAGGTCTAATTAAAATTCAATCTCCAAAAGGGACTACGGCAATTATACATTGTTCACTAAACCAGCCAAAAAATTACGTGATTAGCTCGAATAATAGATATGAATATCTTTCATTTTTATGTACTGTAATACCTCTCTTAGTACTGGAAGCTTGGGCGGTAATGTAATACAAGATGAATAAGAAATTCTCACTGAAAAGGTTCCTTTGTATAATTCATTTGCGGGTACATAAGTACACGGCGTTGCATAAGTAGGGTCAAAGTCTTTTTGTACGAAACGGTTTCGTCTAACGGGATATTAAGGCTTGTGTTGGTCGCTTATAGTAAAGTATTTCATTATAGTGAGGTTCTTGGGCTTACGTGCGAAGGAATTTGAGTTCTGATGTGGGAGAAATTAGGTTGAAATTAGTTTGGGTTTAAAGACAAGCCAATGTCTAACTCATGTCTGCTGAAGATTTATAAAGCATTTAATCTATGGGGTATGTTCTTGCTCAACAAATGATGTCGATGTTGGAAGGGTGAATTGACAATTTCTGGAAAATGGGGCTAAGAATATAATACTTTTTTTACATATACTGGGAAGAAACGTGTAAAATATCTTAAAGTTAACAAATCGCCGCAGAAACAACTCACATGTGAAGTAAGAGTCGTAGCTACCGATGCAGATAACTAGATTCTTCCATCTAAAACCCTATTATATGGGTGTACAACATTATACATATATTTAACCCTATGAAGGTACAGGCGTAAATTAACAGGAACACATACAAACATACAAAGGTTTACCTATATATTTTTAAATAAAATTCAAAATGGCTTCTCGTAAAATCTTCAGCATGAATTAGAATGAACTAATAAAAGAGTCGCAATTATTTCTAGACTACGGCTCCTTCAAACTGTTGACGATGGAGTTGGTTCAACTACCAAAACAAACATATTCAGCTTAGAGAGATTATGCAAATTCTTAAACCTCAACTATGACCTTTATTATAAGACCGTAATAATTTATATACTTAGTTGGGTATTATACAGGCATATTTGAACTGTCGGTACGGTAAGAAACTCCATAGATGGAGTATCTATGGATTTTCTTACCGTTTCTTCTCCATAAATTCAGTCTCCATTCTTTAAATTCATAACATTGATATCTACGCCAAGTTACTAGGAATTTTTAAACACCCAATAGCAATTTTGGAATCGATTCTCGGTCGGTTCATGGCAAGCCTCTCTTTACATAGGACCACAAGACTATGGTCTATGGATGCCTACACTTCTGCCAACCCCATTGCAGCCGATGACATATACCTATATGTACTGGCTGTCACTGAAAACCAGCGTTGTGACTCAGCTCTAAAATTATGATACAATAAGCATAACTTGGCCTGACTCCGATTTTCAAGATACGATGAAAAATAAGAAAAAAGCTGTCCTTCCAAATGTCACCAGGATTGCTCAATTCTTTTGTCTAGGTATGATTGGCGCGTTCGCACGAGTCATAGCAATAAGCTGAACGATGGCCGTTTTGCGAGGAAGTGACACATTTACTTTGTAAATTAGTTTATACTCTTTGTTTAAATACAAAATGTCTTTTCTTTCTATATACTTAATTATGTAGGTAAGATATTATGTATCTCTCGAATAATATTGAGCACATTTTTATACCGATTGCCAAGACTTGCGATATTATAGAACTTATTGATTTTATTTGAAGCAAACACCACTAAAAACTTCAATAACTTAACTAAGCAAAAAGCAAACCACAATTTTGAACGTGAAATATAGCAGCAATTTCTGTTGTAACGAGAAATAGTTCAACTTTGTCTAGTGTCGAAATTTAGACCATGTGGTTTGGAGAAAATATCCCCTGAGAGGTAAGAGGAACGACTGGCAAGGTTGAGAATTTCTAAAATTTAAAGATATATGTATCAGATCTAGTACTTATTTTATATTCGATTCCTTTGAACCGTCGTAATCTATTTTTTCTTGTATTGAACGCGATAGAAAAAGAGTTTGATAGTTCAGTGATATGATCATTGAACTGACAAGCCTGCAAAAACATGATAAGCAAGATTTCTCGCAAACATGTATTAATTATAAATTTCGCATATGAGAGCCGTGCTTCGTCACGAATAGCCTCACAGAATACCGGCGTCACACAACGCTTACATTGTGTTTCGCCGACTGTGTGAGGATACCGGAGGCCCTAACCCTTCGCACTGTGCTGTTGCGGGTGTTCATGAGCGGCTGTAACTGTTTACTATCTGGCGATCTGTCTTTTCGTTTGCCCCCTATCCCATAAAAAAACACTCACATATATATAGTGAAGTACTTAAAACATATGTAAACTTATAATAAAACTACTTTGTATCGCGGTGTATTGATATGATTGAATTCCCGAAGTATAGGATCTTCTATAGCATCCTTGATCATGGGTAGACTGTCATAAATATCGTAAATAACTTAAATGTCGTTTCACGATGACATTGAGTGGCTCGCCAACATAAATCTAGTGGATATTACGTAACATGGAAACTCCTGTTATGGAAGGAAAATTCTATTTTTTCGTTTTGTATTTTGGTATCAAATTGTTGTATGGCACAACTGCCTCATTAACCTAGTGGTCTTTAGAGCGACTGCTACGCTAGATGTCCTAGGTTGATACACGCACACATTGCCGTTATATTTTATACATACTACACTTGGATAACCAGTCACAGATCCTAAATCAGAGCTGCTATAGAGAATTTCCCAACGAAATACCTACCAAAATATACCGGAATATTTTTTATTCAGTGCGCAAACTTTGACACTTTGATACTTAAACGACTTTTATTAAACACCAATTTGTTATTTTGATATGTCTTAATACAAAATATCGAAGTTATCGTTAACGAAAGATGTTTACTTTGAAACTGATTTTATGGTTACTCGCTAGCGCACGGCAAAGCGCGCGCGCCTTAGTACCTACATCAGCTGTACACCGGCGCGTGAGTCGGCTGGCACACGTGCATATTGTTGTTATTGCGAATAGATATTATGTGTCCATATTTTGCTGATTTCAAGCCGGATAAAAATTAAAAAAAAGTTTTGAACTAATAATGGGAATGTGTTCTATTACTGATACTGAACTACCAAAATTTTTTTGCGCACTGCTTAAAAAATATTCCTGTATTTTGACCTAGGAATTTAACCTATCCAACCCATGCACGTGTGCAATCGATTAGACTTTTACACTTTTAGAGGCCAAGTAACTTGCCTTTCAATAGTTCACAATGTGAAAGCAAATTTCGACATGGCAGGTAGGACTCGCAGTGGCTTAGAGCTCATAGCGTCTGGTGTAGGTACCTAACCAGAAGATGCAGCTTCGAATCCTGCCTGCGAGTCGAATTTTTCCTTCACTAAAATAGACTTTTAGAGTCATGTGGTATTTTTTCTATGTTAATTTATTGTACTCGAAGAAATTTGTGTGTTTCGCCGAACCGACTTATACTGTATTTTGTCTGTGCCTGGACCACGAAGGTTTCCCGTGATAAGATCTTGATAGGATCGCAATTAACGTTTGTGGACCCCGCTATTTAAAAATAAAAGCCAGGATACATAAGCACTGCTAAAATTTGTTTACCTCGCTGACCCACGTCACAGACGTGACGTCATTCTTGCTTATTAGCACTTCCTAATTCTAACATTTATATTTCAGGTTAGCTTGAAAATTCCATGTCTGCAAACCACCCAAACAAACAGTGAACAGAATCGACAAACAAGTTAGTGTTAGTTTTAGTAATAGCCAACCTAGGCAATAGCCTATGTTGGCTAAACCCTAACAAAATCTTGATTATATTGCGTGCCCTGCTCTCGATATATATTTAAACAAGCAGCTCTCATCATTCACTGGCAACTCTGCGCAATTTTAGAAGTAGCTAAAAATTTGCTTAATCTGTGCTCGGTGAACGCTTTCATTCTTTTCGTTTGCGCGGCAACTGATTCTGCGTTTCTCTGTGGTTATTTTAATTAAAGTGTATTTTAATATATTTTCAACCAAATCTATGCCTAAACGGCAACATAAAGAAGTTTTACAAAAGTTAGACGATAAATGAAATGTCGTCTTAAAATTATAAGCCGAATAAAGTGTCGTCATAAAGCGGAGTACCTAGCGTCGTTGGAACGGAGACAATAATTATTCTTCATGAAATAAAAGTGACAAGTTGTCTTGTGATTACACCGGTATGGCTACTGGCTCTCGTAGCAGTTTAAAGCCGCAAGAGTTTCCATAACCTTCGTAGGTACCGGTTGACGCGGGTGGTGTACGTGATACACTGACGTGCTCATTGGACTCGGGGCGTACACGAGATGTACACACGAGATCTCTTACTCTTATGTGGAGCCCGTGAGGCTCCAATAAGCAGTTTTATCAATCACATGTAAGTGCCTACAATGTTTTTTCATGGGTATGTTGATTTAAATAATAGGTAACTACCTATACCTACTTACTGCAGATTACAATAACATGTAAGTCTTGTGCTGATCACAATTCGAAGGAGTGCATATAATAATTAAAACGAGTAGGTACATATGGTTCTAGAAGAACACAAAACTCACTGGAGTTTTATGCTCTAGGAGACACAATGTCATGCTAGATAAACCTACATCTTGGTTTGTTTCAATTTTCACCTATAAATAGGGCACGGCCACCCTTGAGGGCCCCAATGCCCAATGATCTAAAGACACCACAAAATCTTGTGGAACAGATCCCGGTTAGACAATATCCACAGGTTTCTGTTTTGTTAAGCAACAATATTGTCAGTATAGACAAGGATATTGAGTTGAATAAATACATAATATGCAGTATAACAATAACAATGTAAATTCATCTCACTAAGGGTACATAAAAGATATACTTTGTGAATTTTGTGATGGATCCTGACTGACATTTTGCCCTAACAAAAATAATGAGAATTCTAGTTCTCCCTATATGTGATAATTAGTTTTTATATGTTGTGAAATAGTAAAAGACCACTGAAAGCATCTATAGAATGCCTGTGTGACAAGATGTTTTGAAAACCTGCCATTAAAAGCGACCAGTTCTTCAATAAGCTTACAACCAATTGTAAGTGAAACCCACAACTACCCATTACTATTGAAGGACATGAATCTTCAATACAGGCTGGAACACCAGCATTGTGCACAAGACCAACATTGTGTGCAAGAAATGGCCAACTTAGCCATAGTGGTAAGTCATGCCGGAAGGCTAACACATTTTTTACCTCACTGCAGGATAGCATGCAATGTTAAGTGTATTACTTAACCATGTTAAAGGATACTCAATTACCTTTGTAATCAAGTCTCATAAGACCTTGGTGCCATTACTGTCTTCAGGAAAATCAGATGAGCTATCTACTTTGGCCAACTTTAGTTTTCATTTCCCATTATGATACAACAAACTTTAGTATCAGAAAAATAACATCTCAGAAGAATGCTGTCAAATAGAGCTTTATTTCCATTTGGAAATGACATTACATACCAAAAAGTTATTGGAAAACCACATTTATTAGTAAATGTTTATTCAGAATATAGTATTGCCTATATTGTTATAATAAAGTAATTCCTACATTGGGTTGCTCAGATGCGTAATAATTTTACAAGATGGGGACATTACAAGACAATCAATACATTAATATGAATAGAATCTGGTTATTAATATAAAGTATTCCATATATTATATACATGGAGATGAGATGATATGATTATAGAAACTTTAGCTCTAGAAATGCTTAGAATTTATCAGTAAAAATTCCAGTTATCATTGTCTTGATAATTTCTTAGCTCCTGTATGATATCTACCGGAAATATGTCATTATAATAATATTTAGCAATATTTATTGCAGCTTGCCCAGCACCAAATTCTGGGCCACAGTGAATAGGTACATTATACACAAGATAAGATAAACTAAAATGTTGTAATAAAATTCCTGTTTATTATAGGAGTACCTATCATGTAAAATAGAAGTATTGCATAACTTATGTATTATGACATAGCATTTACTTGGTAAAGTCTATATCACCTAATCCAGTGCTGTTTGTGTCAACAAGCATCCAGTTTGACAAGTAGTTCAACCTTTCAACTATTATATTGGTCTAATTGAAATAAATCAATTTTGACCTAGACTTTGAAGCCCATGGATTTTGCAAAAAATGTGGACAAGCAACCGAAAATCATTTAACCAATCCAGGATAGGTTGTAACATTTGTATAGTGCATAGATTCCCTTATGTGCATACCATTGATTTTAGAAAAGATAAGAGGTGTAGGTAGTAACAATACCTACATCATATATAAGATATTTATATAGTTTTTTATTTTTTTTTGTGCATGTTAAGCAACATCATAAATCATCCTATTGTATAACAAGACATAGGTGTCATGATGTGTCATATACCCTAGTAAATTTTCTAATAAACATTTCATTTATTATACATAGACATTTCTATGTTCATTTAAATTGCCTTGGCCACATTCATATGGCAGTAGTGCAAAGATACACATGCTAGCACATTTTGGTCACAGGACATCATTAAAAATAAAGTTTATTTAGTACTTTTATTTTTAAACAAGAGAACTACATAATGAACCCAGAAATATGGTATTTGACCTGGAAAAGATTCTGGTTGTTGCTTGTTACACCTTACACCAATGTTTATATAGTAGTGATAATTACATTTATTCAGAAAATATTATACTGATAAAAATATTGAGTCTTTGAACAGTTTGTACTTATCAAAGTTCACATTTATAAGGAGAATTTAGATACAAATAGGTACATACCTAAATTGTTAGAACTACAATATTAGGTGCCTCTACTAGGATAAAGCTGGGCTAGACTCATAATAAATAAATGCATTGCCTTAGTCTTCTGGAAACATTTAAAGCCAATGAATATTGAAACTTTCACTTGGACTTGGATATATTATCTTTTCTTTGTTTTGTTATGGTGTCCTTCCAAACACCTTTTGATTAGAAGATTTAGAACAAACTGATAATCTCACCAAAAATAAAGGTTACAGTCTTCCTACAGAAACCTCATCCACCAACAATTCTCATTGCCAGAAATCCCAAACTTTTTCAAAGTATTCTATAGCCTATGTTAATCTGGAATAATGTAACATTCAAACCGTGAAAGAAATTTTGGAATAGGCCCAGTATTTTTTGAGCCAATTCGTTACAAACATATGTACATACAAATCTTTCCTCTTTATAATATTAACATAGATAAACACCCAGAGAAAGAAAGTAAGAGTATATGGCGAACCCATTCTCAGGGAGATCTCCTCTATCCATACCAGGTATTAAGTAGGTATTTTATGAAAAAATCATTGGATTTGCGGCTGCCTATAGACTGTCCGTCATAAGTCAGTTTCATCCTTGCTCTAAAATTGGGGGGGAATGTTCGTAAGGGAGTCTCTAGGGAATGTATAAGTCCAAACTAATATTGGTAAATATCAATATATATATGTAGGACTGTGCCAAACAAAGTTCTATATTCATATTTTACTGTAAATTACATTTTTAAATGATTATTTAAGAAATAGTGTTTTTGGCAAGGGGTTGTTCAGATATGGAATGAAGTTCCCTGTATTAAGCACAACAGATATGGAATGAAGGGTGTGCTGATATAATCATTACCACTTATCTATAATCTAGATGTGATGAATGGCCCATTCGCCCAGTGAAGAGAAAATTGTGTGATTAGAAAGTAGTGTAGAGTACAGCTCTGAAATTTTAATGTAATTCTTTTAAAAGTACCTATCTACCTTACTATAACTATGTTTTACATCGTCAAATAAAGTATTCTTCAAAGTTTTATTCGAGTCAGTATTATAGATACCAGAGCCATACTGGAACCTGGTAGGCGCCATGTCTTTACATTCAGGACTATGACAAAAGAAATTTCATAAGCTGTAATCACACAGACTGCTGGTCGGCCTTTTAACTTACGAATATTTATAACTATAAATAGTTATGATTGAAACTGACCGATTCACGATTCAGCGGATTTATATTGATTTGATATGATATTAATTCTGATATTTTAATAACATTTTGTTATTGTTTATCCTGTGCTTAATCCAGAATTATTACTTAGTACTTAATATCAGGCACTGATCTTGCTGATTCATGCCATATGTAGTCCTACTACGAAATTCATTATTCTCCAACAATTAAGAATGATCATTAACATTTATTTTCAAGTTCCAGGTACCTACCGTAAATACTATCTAAGGGAATCAGTTTCTTACATATTTAATAAAATGATTGATGAACCCTGACCCTCTGGAGGGTCACAGCAATTGTAGCTGGTCGGCTTTGTGTTAGCTAATTGGTCCTTAACAGATAGTCAAGAGACTGATATGTTTTAAAATAATGCAATGTGATTATAACAGATTTATTTTACAGGAATACATGCTATGCTTTCGGCTTATCTCAAATTTACCAATACTCTAAACATCTGCTTGTTTAAATATATATCGAGAGCAGGGCACGCAATATAATAAATGATCAAACGAACTTACCTGTTGTGAAGTTCGATCATTATTATATGAAGTGCCCTGCTCGAAGATATATGGTCCCTACCCATCCCACCCCGGGTAAAATTTGAGATAATTCGCGACTCTAAAAAGAATGAAAGCGTTCACCGAGCACAGATTAAGCAAATTTTTAGCTACTTCTAAAATTGCGCAGAGTTGCCAGTGAATGATGAGAGCTGCTTGTTTAAATATATATCTTCGAGCAGGGCACTTCATATAATAATGATCGAACTTCACAACAGGTAAGTTCGTTTGATCATTTATTATTTTGAGTAACGGTTTAGACGGTATCTCAAATTGATGACTATGTTCATATTTTTTATATACTGCAGTGTCATAAAACTACGTCATACGAACAGAGAGAATGGAATAGGAATGAAGATTGTATCGAAAACAAAACAGCCCTTACAGAAAATAAAAACCTAAAAACATATATTTTTTTTAATATGTGGGTGGTATATTCTGAATAAAAAAAACAGATATTATTAAGGTTTCTTGTCATTTACGATAATTACTACGACCTATATTATAAGTCTTCATATTATTCGTAACTTTAAAATAAATAAGGTATTACTATACCTACCTTAACCCTGTCGCTGTTCAGGCTATATGGGAAAGAGTGGCTTTTTTACTTAGAATTCCCTTTACGGTAATATAATATACAGGCAGCCACCTGACCTGGCTCCTACGTGTATTGCATTTTCTTGCATACTCCGACGATATTAAAAAAATATTAGAACAATCGTCTTTTAACAGGTATTGAGAAATTTGCTTCGTTGAAAATTTCATTTTATTAAAACAACACCTGTGTTTTCTAAAGGATTATATTAGGCGATGCAATTATATTTTTCTAAAAATTTTTCCTGAAGCATTGAGGTAGAAAATGCATCAGTGTAGAAGTCGATTACCACTATTGGGGAAAAATCGTCAGTCTTAAATGACAAGCGGGGGTTACCGAAATGCTGTTCGTTACACAAATCTTATTTATATTTCTTCATGTAATCTATATTCTTTATCTTGATGTTTACCCTGAATACTTAGTATTGGTTTAACTTTTTTTATATTGTAATGAGATGAAAATAAGCATAGAGTAATGGTAAGCCTATAGGCTTCAGTTATTGCAGTCCAATGGTCATATCACTAGGCTATCGCGGTTTCTATATTGACCATTGGACTGCCAAGTCAAAGGTCTCGAGTTCAAATCCAACCTCTGAATTTTCGAAGTTATGTGCGTATTACTGGTTAATTATCAGGCACTTAAACGGTCAAGGAAAACATCGTGAGGAAACCTGCAGATCTGAGAGATTTTTCAATGGCGTGTGAATTCTGCCAACCCGCATGAGGCTAGCACGGTGGACTACATGTATAGCCTAATCTCTCTCATTGTGAGAAGAAACCCGTGCCCAGCATTGGGACATATAATGGGTTGATTATGTATGTAATGTAAGCCTATAGAAGCCAGCCGCACCAATGCACAGTGGTATTAATGGCGTGTTGTCATCATGAAACATCAGTTGTTAAGTCTTTAGTGCCCAGTAATTTATAAATAGTAACTAGCTACATTCCCTTCAAACTGGAAAACAATAATGCTAAAACTCCAGACAAACTCAGCAGCAGAGATTTAGGTACCACCGCACAAAAAAAAAGTAAGCTTGCTGAATGTCTTTTAGTTTGCTAGTAAGTTATTCCTGTTGGGTATGATAAATTATTATAATTATTGATTTATAGTTTCATTGTTAGAAAAGTGACAACAGTAGGAAAACGTTATTGAACGTTCATGGGTAGTTAATTTTACCAATAAAACGAGTTAGTGTGTAAAAGGTTGTAAAGATGATCGATTAAGTGGTTTTGTTGGCGCTGAAAGGCGAATAGCGCTTCTTTAGCGTTTTGTCTGTGTAGGTAATAAAAATAGCCATTAATTTAATCGCATTTTTACTACTTTATTTTTATGCTGTGGCGTGTAGTTGTGTCTATTAAAAACTATTTTGGGTACCCACGGGTGCTATTTCTTTCTTGAGTTATAAATAATAAAATATTACGTATATGGTCTAGTGTTGCGGGTGTCCATGGGCGGCGGTTATCGCTTATCATCAGGTGATCCGTCTGCTCGTTTGCTCCCCTATCCCAGAAAAAAAGACATACTAAAATTATATTTCATATAATTGGTATATTTCGCAGTTCACAATTCTAATTCAGCACGCTTAATTAATATTGTAAATTAGTTAACACATTCGAGTGCTTCTCATTAACGTATATAAATAGAAAATTATTGTTGTGTTGATTCATACATACCATCACGCCTGTATTCCCCCAAGGGTTAGGGAGAGGCGTAATAATGTACACCCACAGTTCGCCGGTATGTTTAGGTCCCATGTAATAGGGGGCGAGCCTATTGCCATTAACCGGGCACAAATTCCTAACTCCGAGCTGCTAATGGGAATTTCATAGAAAAACCCAATAACACTTTGCTCGACCTGGGAATCGAAGCCAGGACCTCTAGCGTAGCAGTCGCGCTCAGGACCACTAGGCTAATGAGGCAGTTCATTGTGTTGATTCTGAAATACATTTATGATATTATACCACATTACCTATATTGTTTGCGGCCTTCGCATTCGATTACCGACTGAGTGCGGTTTCAGACCGAGTATAATTAAATCATAAACCTTTCTACAATATTAATTAAGCTACTTATTTATAATTAAAATAAAATGTATTATTTACTACTTCTTTCATTGGCCACAAAAAATATTCAGTGTTTGTTATATCGACGCCCCCGGGGAATAAAATGGTTATGCGCTATTACCACTTTTTTAATGTTTTTGCATTTTCGGCATCTATGGTGTCGATATACACCTACTGATTATTTTTAGATTTTTTGACAGAAAATTCATAAAGTTATAACAATTTTTATTTTTATTCTACGGAAATCATGCAACAATTTCTTCCCGTAAAAACATCGTAGTCGTTCATTATGGAACGAACGCATGTCGCAAGAAATCGGTAAGGCATTATACGATTTTATTCACGTAAATAAATTGATAACTCTTTTCAATAACATGCTTTACCTAAATTTAGTTTGGTAAATCTTGAACGGTAAACGTATATTACTGCTTTATTATTGACATAATTATCTATACTATTTCACGTAAACACCTATTACAATATTCTTTATGAATTTGAAAACATGTAGTAATGTGATACTATTTTTTTCTCCTTCTATTAATAGAGTATTTGGTTATTATTAGATCATCGTAATGTAGGGATATAGTTTTCATGATATTACAATTTCACGAGAATAAAATCGTTATGTGCCGTTACTTAGGATACACTTAAATATAAAATCAGTATTATACATCTTTCGTAATAAATTTAAAAGTATACATTATATATTTTTTTATTATAGCTACTTATTAAGCAAAAAGAATACTGAAAAAAATTATGTATTGTATGTTAATATAGGCCGGTTAGTTTATGAGCTAAAACAGAATAACAGTTTTTTGCTCGTCCTGTAAAATTTACTTTTGTCTATTACGATTTTATTCCCCGGGGGCGTCGATATGTTTATTGTTTTTATATTGTAGTGTTGTTTTCATGACCTATTTACTAAGATATTGCCTATAATATGTTTTTCATCTTCTTTCTGTTGTCCCAATTTCATTTTGGGTCGGCACAGCTTTTCTTCCATCCATCCCTCATCATTCACTCCCTTTCCCATCACATCGGCCTTAACTCAATCCATCCACCTTTTCTTTGGTCTCCCTCTACCCCTCTATACCTGTACATTCTTATTCACCACTCTTTTAGCCACATGCATTTCATCCCAAATAAGACGAACGATTCCTTTTAAAATTTTCGGTCACTGCCGCCACTTTATATATATATTTTTTTTTAAGTTGCCCCACACTAGGATTTCCTACTGTATCGTGGGTGCGTTTAAAAACACAAATTCTCACATACACAAACACCCAGACCCGGAACAACTACCATACAAATAGTTGCTCCGTGTGGGGATCGAACCCACACCACGTGTCGCAGAAGCCGATTGCTCAGCCGCTACACCAAACGTGTCGTCGAATTTTACTGAAAGAAAAAGTTTACCTCAGACAGAAATTGTTCTGTGTTTATTGGAAGAATAGGTTAGTTTGCAATAAAATTAGATGTTTTTGTATAAAAACATATAAATAACATTTTAAAATGAATAAGTATCTAATGATTAACTACTGAATCTCCTATTTCGATTTGTCTATTTTGTTGTTTGTGTAAATATGTAAAGAGTTTTATGCACCCGTCCAGGAAAAAATCATACGGTTAACGTTTTAAAAAAATATAATTAGAGTTGAAGAACCAACGCAGCATTTTATAAAGCTGGCTAGTACTATCTTTACAACGAGTTCCGCTTAGTTAACCTCAACGCCCACCGACGTCTTCAGGCGGCAGTGGGCCTCTTCATCTACCACCCTCAGCCGTTGGAAAATACAGAAAATTTTATATTTTTTATCAGAGCCACTTATGTTGTAATTTCTTATTATATTTTAGCAGTCATTTTCCTTGAAAAGAAAAGGAACTTTTCTCATAAAGAATACCGTAGTTTAACTTTAATTTATGGAACCAATCTGACTCATTGAAACTAACAGTGAATTAAGACCCACCTGCTTTTTTATTCAAAGAGTTACTGTCGTTTTCGTAATTTAAATACTTTTATAAAATACGTTCGTTAATTGTTATTAACGAACGTATTTTATAAAAGTAAAGTAAGTAGTAGTGAGGTCATAAAATTTTGAGGATTTCGGTCACTGGGACCACTATTAACTCGGACCATGGTCCCAGTTGTAGTATTCGCTTCATTTTAATATTTTTCTTCAGGCGATTGGGCCCACGATCATAAATGAATACAAAAATCTATTGCTCAAGCCAAACACAGTAAGTACAGCCAAACGAAAAAGTTTTTAAACTAATAATTAAAGGAAAAGCTATGATTCAAAAATGTCACTATCTCCTTAGGTAATAACGTCTCATAAACAAGTATAAAATTGAAATTTGGACCGCTCTCATTGGTATCTATGAGTACTGTTCAAGATCAAACTCACTAATAAACGTAACATCAAAAGCCAGCACTCCAGTCATAAAAATACTTGTCAAGAAAATCTGCGCCCAAAAAAATCAATGTCATATTCCGAACATAGCCATAGAGTCTGAAAATAGATTTATTATTTCATCCGTAACTTATTCGAAGTCGCGTCGAGAGCGAAATGTCGAAAAGGAAACTACACCGAACTTCCTTAGCCAGGTAGCGCAAAGAAATATGGCGCAATTTATCATCCGGTTAGCATACATTGCTCGTTCGAATCGCAATAAGCGGCAACAGTAACACTTGTATGTATAAATGTATAGGGAACCGAATTGTAGCATGAATAATACAGCAATATTTCTTCGTAATAACGACCTTGGGATCAATGTTTACATGGTTGGTTTTCGTACGGGGAAACTGAGGGTGCTTTTTCATACAGAAATATGCGACGTTTCTTTATGTTTACTCTGCCAACGAGAGCAAGTGGAAGGCTGGGAGTTTTTGAGGAGAGCCCATAGCTCTTGAACCTAAAGCATAATGGAGGATGTGGATGCCGACACTATTATGTCCGGAGATCCGGCAGACTATGAAGGAGATGGTGTGATACCCTGGATGTATTTCTAGACAATTGGAAGGAAGAATCAACGCAACGAGAAATGTTGAAAAAGTGGGGGGAGTCCTAACAGGCTAAGAATAACATATTTTTATAACAAACTTTCAAGAATTTTGTGCAAAATCCTTTTTTATGCGACTGTATCTTTGATCGTTCGGAAAGTTTAACTACGTAACCTTCGACATGCCCAGTTTACACGATAAGTTACCGTTTATGTAATAATTGAGACTAGTTCCAGGTAAATCAAATAATCGAATCTGTTGCGTTTTGTATAAATACAGGTATGAGTATTAAATGGATACCAATAAAATAAATCTCTACTATTATAAAATTGTAAAAAAGCTGTGTCTGTACATTGAAGATATTTAAAAAAAACACGTGGGTTATGGTATATAAACGTCTCCGAATCCGTGAAAAAATGTGATTTTTAAAATTCTTGTCTGTTTGTTACGGGTTGGAGCAAAAACTACTGAATAGATTTTAATTTTATTATCACTCTTAGAAAGTATATGCTCCAACTTTAAAACTGGTGAAATGCTTATGTGCTGTTTGTTACAGCTTGACCTCCCTGATGTATAGAGGCCCATACAAAAAAGAGGTCATCAATGTTGGTTTCCCATTTTTACTCCTGCTATAGCTTCACGTGAGCGAAGCCGCGGGCAGAAGCTAGTAAATAATAAAACAACACAATAAAGTAAAGTAAACAGCGTTAACTTATTAGATGTCAGTTTTAAGTACAATTCATTATAATAGCTAGATTAGGAAGAGGCAAACAAACAATTTGATAATACTGAATGGGTTGTTTTAATTGAGAAGCTCATCTGCGAGATAATAGAAGTAGGTACCCCGAGCTGTTAATACCGAAGGCGTTTTTATTGCCTTGGAGGATAACAAAAGAGAACGCATTATGATGAACTGCTACCGCCTGATATAAAGCTTGATACATACCATCACGCCTGTATTCCCCGAAGGGTTGGGCAGAGATGTACTAAGGTACACACACACAGTTCGCACACACATGTTTAGATCCCGTGTAGGTCCTGTGATCATGTGTAGATCCCAGTTAATGGCAATAGGGGCAACCCTATTGCCACTAACCGGGCACAAATTGCGAGCCGAAGAGCTCGAGCTCAAAATCGAACCCAGGACCTCTAACGTAGCAGTTGCACTTGGGACCACTACACTCACGAGGGAAAATACTCTATGAAATGATGACTTTAATCTTTTCGCAGCTTTGGGATGAGGCCATTCATTGGCCTAATACAGGTTGTCAGACTTCACATGCCATTGAAAAAATCTCTCTTGGGCTTCGTTACCCCTCTTTTTAATTGGAAACATAAGTACTTTCTTTTATTTCATCAATTGTACAAGTATTTCAAAATTGGAATGAAATAGCGTCCAATATTTTTCCGAACACAATCTCAGAAACGATAATGAATAATTCCGAACAATTAATATCTCCGATGAACGAGAGGCAATCGTTCATAATTGAGTCGCTCAGTAATTTCGCCTTCAATCATTCTTTTACGAACGAAATTGTTTCCTTTTGTGTTCGATGCTTCAGGTTTCCCGAATATCGCCAAAAGAAATCGTCGACACTTTCAACGTCATTTGAATATTCATGAATCGATACTTATTGATAAAGGTTCTACTGACGGCTATGAATTTGAAGCTTCTTTTTAGGCAAAGGTGGGGTTTATTGGGCTGTTAAATAACGAGATTGGGCTTTGAAACATAAGGCTATGTTATGCCTTTGTGAAGACGGACGATTTTTGGATACTGAACCGTAATGAATAATTTCCATATCAGTTTTTTTTTCATTTTATTGAAGATAAAATCGACCGCCGCAAGATTCGGAACCTGTGTGGTTTGGTTAGATACGCCAGAAGCTATGACCACTAAGCCACCCGCAGTGTCAAAATTTGCCTTCACATTCTGAATTTACGTCTTAAAGGTGACGTCAGAAATATCTATTGAAAAGCAAGTTACGTTGCTTCTCAAACGACATGACTTACTTTACAGTTAGTTGGATATCGTACGATGCCACCTTATCTACCTATTAACTAAGTATCTTTTTTTGCATTTTCCGTGCAAAAAATAACTTTATAATATGGGAAAAAAATAACAACACATAACATACCATCACGCCTGTATTCCCCGAAGGGTTAGGCAGAGGTGTATTAATGTACACCCACCGTTCACCGGTATGTTTAGGACCCATGTAATAGGGGGCGAGCCTATTGCCATTAACCGGGCACAAATTCTAACTCCGAGCTGCTACTGGGAATTTCATAGAAAATCCCAATGACACTGCTCGACCTGGGAACCGAACCCATGACCTCTAGCGTAGCAGTCGAAAAAAATATTAAAAAAAGATACCTAGTCAGAGTTTTTTTTATATGATTTGTTTTTACTTTACTGTGTGACCTTGACAGTCCAACGTAACACATAAAATTTCACATGACTATGACCTTGTCTGTGAAAAATTGCGATATTTATTTTACCTGAAAGTTTTTGTTGAACATTTACATACGAGTCTATACTTATTGGCTTCGTTATTCGTCGCCCAACACACTTATGACTTTATTGTAAATTTTCCAGTTCACTCACCTGAAAAATAAGGACAAGTACAAAAGGCAAGACAGGTATGTTTGCCAAGTTTTTTTATCTAGTAATCCGAAGATAAACTCCGACGTTTAAGATAGAATGTTTTTTACCGATGATAAGAACTTATTCAAGCGTGTATTTCTTTTTACAACGCTTGTCTGTGAGGAAAGTTGTTGTAGGTAAGTTAGAATAAAT
This sequence comes from Acronicta leporina, assembly GCA_947256265.1. Lineage (NCBI taxonomy): Eukaryota > Metazoa > Arthropoda > Insecta > Lepidoptera > Noctuidae > Acronicta > Acronicta leporina. The sequence continues at coordinate 4,813,888 of OX366516.1, forward strand.
GTAAGTACCTATATACCTAATACTGTTTTCGTAAAAAAAAATTGAACACATCGATTTTACTCATTACCCGTACTAATCAAACTGCGAAGTACCTAACTCTGTCTGTCTGTCTGTCTGTTTGCCTTTTCTAACGCCTAAACCACTGAATCAACTTTGATATAGAGATAGATTATACCGCGGAGAAGGATGCGATTGAAACCATGTGCAAAAGCTTTTGATTGTTATTTTTGACAAGTTCTTAATTTGTGTTATCTTTCATTGTAAGATTTTTGAGAAGTACAAACATAAATTTAGTCCAGAGGAATTGCTCATTGTGGCATTTTGAATCCATTTTCCTATTGGAATCGTCGTTACAATAAATTATCGCTACACGAATGACGATAGGATGGATTTGTACATAATACAATTAATTACAGTAAAGGCTCTATTATATGGTTTCATTGTTTAGGTAAGTACTCAAATAAATAGCAGTTTCTGGAGCGGATACAAAAAGATGTCTAGACTTATATTGTCTGTCGATATTCTAGTGGCCTTTATGTATACAATAGTCAGTCTATTATGCTGTTTCAACAACTAAGGAATACATACGAGCATTATTTAAGTATAATACTAATCAAATAGAAAACTATAATAATAGGGGTCAGTTAAAATGTGAAGAATAAATGTTTAAGAAGTTATGTAACGGTTTTATTAACTTTTTTTCTCGAGAGTACGATAGGCACAGTGGCTCAGCTATCGACGTCTTAGACAAGGTACGCAGGTGCGATTCCCCCCCGAATGTACTATATGTAGGTATTACTAATTATTTATTATGGGTTTGTTTGCGTATCCGAACATTATCTTTTAAAATGATATAGGAGAGAAGTCTAAGGAGCAAAGCTTAAAAATATATTTTTCTATTAGTGCAGCCTCACTGTCGATCATTAGACCATTAATGGAGTTTGGGTCATAAACTTTCAGTATTAGGAAATATATTTTTTTATTTAAATCTTTGTTTATACATAGAGGGTTTTACAAATGCCATCCTGATAAAGAAATTGAACGAAAATATATCAATGATATCACTACCTAATTAATTAGTTATACATCAATGGTTGTTTCTTTTAGCTCTAATGATACGAATGTGATGTCTCACTAATTACCACTTATCTATTTTTCTAATATCAAGAGAATATACACGATACATAAACATAATAGATTATTGTCTCCGTCGAGAGGCTCGTGGCCAACTAATAACCGACCTGATCAATTGATCTGGGGACTGAGTCTGTTATTTCAATGGTTTCAATAGCCGGAGTCATTGAAAGACGACTTCGACACAATTAATAGAGACTTGGGGCCCTGCAAGGTTACAGGTCGAATTATTTGTGCGATTACTACAAATTTTATCAAAATCTACTATTATCGCCTTTGTGCCTATGTTCCTAAGACTCAAAGTTAAGTAATATTGTTATTAGCCTAAGAATTAAGTTACTGATTTCTGACTACATGAATATTATTTGTATACATTGTGATAAAACCACTTTATTGCGGATTTTACCGCGTTGTAGTCATAGTATTTATTTAATTACCGACGTTTCAGATCCTTTACAGCATCCATGGTTATTCTAGCCGTGACCATGGATGCTGTAAAGATACGAAACGTCCGTAATAATTAGTTTTATTTAAAAGTATTTAGTTTCAAAAAACAAAGGTATCTTTACGATCGGGTTTTTTATTAATTTTATTGTGTGATTCATCTTTTTTTAAATTAACGAAAGAGATTATATTATTAATTGTGTTTTCGACCCTTTATTGAAGGTCCAATTCTGTGGGTTTTACTGGAACAATACATTCCCTTGTATAGCTGCCATTAATCATATTTGTTTGGTCAATAATTGAGCTCCGTTGATAGCTGAAGGGTAAAAGAACCTTATTGAGCTTTATGGAGTTTGTTTTTAATGTTTTGTGTTTATAATGCAAATATGAATTTCAAGCAAGCTTTGTTTATTACACAAATCATCATCACGCCTGTATTTTTTGAAGGGTTAGTCAGAGAGGTATAATATGGTGAGCCAAGCATTAATCTAGATTGGTGTCGTGTAGTCTCACCTAAAAATAATGTCTTAGCATTCGGGGAATACATATACAGTTTAAGTATTTTATTGTTCTTATTTACTTGTAAGACAAAATTGTTATAATAAACTCTTGATAAGAAGTTCTTGTACCAAATAAAACACTTAACTATTTACTTTTAAAGGGAACTAGTTGAGCGCAAGTAATTGACTCTCGTTGGCCAGTAATTGGGTATCTCACCCTGCAAAGATGTTCTTAGAAAGTATTTTGTTGCTTACAAAACTTTTGTCGAAGTTTTTTCACTTATCTAATAGGTTTTCTTTGATAGTTAGACCGTTGTTAGTTCAAAGAAAACAAGTTTTTGACGAGAATTTTTTGCCGTTCGTTCATTATTTTTAATAGGTTGCGTTTCTAGTTCAATTGACATTTTTTAATGAATGGCAATGCACTATTGAATATTTTTTATAGTCATTTGGGTATTAATGGTTATTATTTTTTAATGATTTTGTGCTTTTGAATAGGTACCTATAATTAAAAAAGAGATAACAAAGACTGCCTCATCTAGTTTAGTGTTGCCAAACTCTACTGCTACGCTAGAGGTCCTAGGGTTCGATGCCTAATTTGAGAAAAGTGTTAGTGCTCGGAGTTTGATCGAGTCCGTTTAATGGCAATAAACTCGCCCCCTATTTACGTGGGACGCAAACATATAGGCGAACTGTGAGAGTAGGTATTTTAGTACACCTCTGCTTAACCCTTTTGGGGAATACAGGTGTGATGGTATGTTTTATTATGTTTATGTTAAATAGTTATAACAGATTAAAGGCATCCCCAGGTCCTTCCAGATACTCTCTTCTTTCGCAATACTTATAATAATATGTATTATCTAAGCCGTCCCGCCACCTCTTTCTGGGCTGGCCTCACGGCGCCTACCATCAGGCACCCATTATGAGGAAACTTAGGTAGGTATGACTCGACCAATCCTATTTAGCCGAAGCCGCCATTTTGTTCACAACTTCTATACTTGTTCTTTTGACCCCCAGATTGCAGCGCTCCATTGCTCCTTGTCTAACTCCAGGGTAGAGCTTTTGTGTATCAGCGAGCGTCCAGGTATGACCACCGTAGGTGTCATGTATATTGGCGAATTAGTGCTTCTGAGCTTTAGCTTATGCTTACAGCTAGCTATATAATAGGTACTCACCATAATAAACGTCGTCAAGTTCCTTATACCTCTTGGCATTGACGCCGATCCTCCAACTGTACAAAAGCACCACTAGTATTGATATATTCTGAAACAATACAAAAACATCGAATGTAAATTGACCTGGCTCATTACTCACGACAGAACGGAGACCGTATATTATGCGTTTGGGGTGTTTGTTTGTTTGTGTATCCTAACGAATGTTGCCATCTATCTCCAGAACGGTTTGATTGATTGAGACGCGGTTTTCAGTAAATAGATCGCAATTTATCATTGATTGTTCGTAGATTGGTAGGTAGGTAGGTACTCATTTAACCTACATATTATATTCACTTTAGCTACAAGAATATCCGGCAAGGTCTGCATTTAGTTCTATAAGACACATCATCATCATCAGCCCATACTAGTCCTCGCTGGACGTAGGCCTCCCCCAATGTGCGCCATTTCACCCTGTCTTCGGCTTGTCGCATCCAGCTTCCGCCAGCAACCTTTCGCAAATCATCACTCCATCACGCCGCAGGGCGTCCTACGCTACGTTTGCCGAGTCGCGGTCTCCACTCAAGAACACGTCTACCCCAGCGGTGGTCGGTTCTTCTGATGGATGGAATTCGTACTGGATTATTCAAAATTTTTAATTGTCTTTTTTGGTACACGTTTTTTCCATGAATCGACCGGTGTGTTTGCGTAGACTAGCCCTGTAAATAAGTGGCAATCTTCTGAAGTTTGAATAGAAAAACAAAAACGAATAGAAACAACGTATGGAGATGACGTCATTTGTGAGTGCTCGATTTGTCGAAAGCTTATGTCATTCAGTCTATTCTATTCTATTCAATTAGCAGTCATACTACTTGTCTACAGGCACAGTAGGTACATAGTTCAAGGACGAAAGTTTCAAAATAAGTGAGTAAATAAACCCTCCTTTCGTCTCAAATGGATGGAGGTAATAAAACCAGTAGAGAGATAAGTACCTACCTTATTTTATCTCTCCATTTCAGGAATAGGCAGTAATAACGAGATTTAGTAGTGCGCTATCGTCGTGGATACAATAGAATAGTTTATGATCACAGATTAAATTAGAATAAGCCTGTTTCAATGGCAATGGAATCGTTCGAAAGTTCTTTGTTAGGTACTTTTAATTATCATAAACTTGGGTGATATTATTAAATACCTTTTCATATGGGTGTAGTGTTTGAATTTGATTCATTGATACAACGTTGGGTGCCGTGAATTTGACAAGTGACATTTCATTATCATAATAAATTGTTGCATTCAGTTTAGAATACTATACCATACCCCTGTATTTCCCGACGGATTACACAGAGGCGTACTAATGTACACAAATATCGCCGGTATGTTTCAGTCCCATGTAATAGGGGGCGAGCCTACGGCCGCAAATGCCCAAACTCAGAGCTGCTTTCCACCCAAAATTTCACAAAAATACGCAATAACACATTGCTCGTCCGGGGAATCGAACCCAGGACCTTCTAGCGTATTAATCGCACTTGGGATCACGAGTGTAATAGAAAATCAGAATCGTTTTTGGGATGAAAGTTCCAGAGGGGTTAACATGAGTCCCATGACATAGGTAATATGTAATATAAAATTATCTATGGTTTCGGATATAGAACAATAAAAATATTTCTGTAGCACGATAAGAGAGCATAAGTAATTTACCATACCTACTAAATTTTCTTTTGCACTAATTAATAAAAAATGAAAATACGTACACTTGCCTTGCGTACCTGCTGTATTTTTCCATTATAGCTGAACCTCTTATTATATACAAAGCCTTTAGATACAATGTAAGGATCATCAACATCTTTCCCAAGACCTCCTTCAGCTGTAAGTGTATCATTCAAAATTATTTATTAGGCCTAACCTATTCGGATACTGAATCCCTCATTACTGTTTTGATGTGAACACACACATTTACCTACAACACACATCACACGCACGCGCACACACACGCACACACACACACACACACACAGAGACACTTCATTTACAACCATACCGCGGGTGTGAATCCTGGAGTCCTGAAATACAGGGCTTCCCTAGTTTAGGCTCCAGTCCACCCCAAACAAGAAAAACAAGTTAGTTTGTAATAATAAAGTTTTCTTTGTGTTCTTAGTTTTGTGGTCGAAAATAAATATATTTTTATTATTATTTTTATTTTTATAATGTACAAACGGCTTGCCAAATTTTCGATCAATTAAAAAAATTCAAATCTCGATCAATTCACCGTGTAATCTTGGTTTCCACCTGAAGTCGAGATTCTATTTCATAGAGGTAAAAGTTTTATTCATGAATTTTCCGTGAAAATACTCGAAACAATTGGGTTCAGTTGAATGTTCTACACTTCAGTACACTGTCATGCAAACACTCCATGACTCTCGCGAGTCCATGTATGACAAAGTGTATGAATAAACCAAGCTAAAACAAATGGTTTAAAGGCCGGCAACGCATTTATGACTCCTCTGGTGTTGCGGGTATCCATGGGCCGCGGTGATCGCGGCGATCCGTCTGCTCGTTTGCCCCTATCCTATAAAGAAGTATGCCTGAACGTAGCAACTATCATTTTGTAGTTTCTGCTAATTCCAATGAGAAATAACCGTGAGTGAATATGTGTATGTCCATTAATTTTAACGTGCAACATTCCACGGGACGTCACTTCAATTAAAACGATAATACCATTTATAATTAACGTAACGTAAATATCGTTCAGAAAATCATTCAAAATGACGTTCACTTTATGATAACTTTATTCGGTGGTTGAAAACAGGCTTGATATTAAACTAGGTGATTCAGCGACAGATCTAAAAAATAATGTTTTAAATTATATAACTTTTTATTTGGGTAAACCGGAAGAATATCAGCGCGTTGTTAAGAATAACCATAATAACAAAATAACCCATAAAAAGCTGTGTCTGTACATTGAAGATATTAAAAAAAGAACAAGAAAAAAAACGTGCGAAAACTACTGAATATATTTTAATTTTGTAATCACCGTTATAAGGTATATACTCCAAATTAAAAACTGGTGAACTTCATATCTCAATTAATTAAACGGATCCAGAGATACAGCTTGACCTCTTTGATGTATAGAGACCCATACAAAGAAGATTTCATCACTGTTGGTTTTTGATTAAATTATTTGGGATCCATTTTAATCCTAATATAGCTTCGGGTGAGTAAAGCCGCGTGCAAAAGCTCAGTTCTCAGCTCAACATCTTCAATGTACAGACAGCTTTTTTACAATTTTATAATAGTAGAGACTAGCGACTCTCCCGCAGTTTCACCTGCGTTGCCCCGTTCCTAAGAGTCGTAGCGATATGTTAAATAGCTTAAAATCTTTCTCATGAATCTCTCCGACCATTATTGAAAACCGCATGAAAATCCGTTCAGATTTTTAAAGTTCTGTTTATCTCGAACAGACATGCAGACAGACGCGGCGGGGGACTTTGTTTTATAATATGGAAGATATTTCTCATAATTATAGTGGGAAGTCAACATACTTATTTTGAAAGTCGAAGTACACCAATAAAATCTATGTATGAATTCATAAAAGAAAGTCATATCACCACCGGCAGTCTAAATTCAGTTTTTTGTTTACAAAGTAGATATTATTTAAATATAATGGGTATAATTTATTAATTACACTAAAGTTCTCGCAACTATTGAGCTTGTTCGTGCAATTGACGTCACTTGCTCCGAAGTTTTAGATGACATCTGTTGGCTTCGTGTTATCGAAACTTTGCCAATGGCCACAAGTTGTATAAAGCCAAACTTACGGATCGGAACGTACGTACGTGTGGATCGGAAGACTCACAGTATAATAAGTAATTGCGAAAACCACTCACACACACACACACACACGCCCTCACTCGCAGACGCATACGCACACATATATGCGCGCTCACACACACACACACATACATACACACACACACACACAACACACACACACACACATACATACACATACACACACACAAACACACATTCACACGCGCGAACCTCACACTTTCTGACTACCTGCCCACTGCGCATACGACCACTTGAAAACTAACTTTCTTTTTCCTTTATTTTATTTTATTAAATGTAAATGTACGCATTGTAATACAGCGACACTGATATTGTAAATCTATAATATGTAAGATTATATAGGAAGAGCGAGGTTTTCCCATCACAAGTATCATTTGATTACTTTCTGGGAATACCCGGTAACATACCTACTTACGAAGATTTACTAAATAAATACTTTTTATTTATTTATTTATTATTGCCTGTTTTAAATTAGCAGTACTAGTTAGTTCGTTTGCCAACTTACCAATAAAAAAATATCTCTAACGTACAAAGTTATTGGAATAATTATTTTATTCTAATAACTTTCAAGCCATGATAGAGTTAAAAACGAAATGAAATAATTATTCACCATAGTAATGATTCAATCACAAGTCTGGACCGAGACAAATTGCTTTTCCAGCTTAAACTTACCCTAATAAGTTATACGCGTGAACTTCCAGAACAAAATTAATAACTTGAAATAAGTCTAGGTTGAAATTTCCGACCGAATTGCGACGAAAATTGTAGTGAGGTTTTAACTTATGGCGATATTTTGAGACGAAGTCGTTTCAATCAAAATTAAGTTAAAACTTACCCTGCAGTGTACTAACGTTATAGAAAAACTGAACTAATTACGTAACTCAGTATGTATTATCTAACGTAACTATTTATGTTTAACGTGGGAGAGCTTCGGCAGGAATGGGCCGGCTCGACCGGAGTGATACCACGGCTTCACAGAAAACTTGCTTGCATTGTGTTTCGCCAAGTGAGTGAGGTTACTGGAGGCCCAAACCCTTTTAAAAGGCGGGGAACGCACTTGTGACTCCTCTGGTGTTGCGGATGTCCATGGGCGGCGGTTATCACTTACCGTGATCCGTCTGCTCTATCCCATAAAACGTCTAAAACGAGCTTTGACTGCATATATAGTCAAAGAAAACGAGTGAAGTTTCGACATAATTTGGCAAGGTAGAATTTTTTTTTATCTCAAAAGTCCTTTGGCGATGCAAGTGAAACTCGACAGTAGTAACATTTTTTTTAATTGCTTTTGCTCTAAAAAATGTATCATCATCAGCTTATTACAATCCACTACTGGACATAGGCTTCCCCCAATGTGCGCCATTTCACCCTGTCCTCGGCAATGCGCGGCAAGATGGAGAGATAAATTGCGGAAGGTTGCTGGCAGAAGCTGGATGCGACAAGCGGAGGACAGAGTTAAATAATGTATAACCTTACATAATTATTGTATTATAATTAAGTTGACTACTATGAAGCTCAAATTTAATACAAAAATAGCAGAAAAATTACACGATCAAAAAACTCAGCATCGCTATTAGCTAGAGCATGGAGTTCAGACTATAGGCCAGGTTCACGTGGAGTCGAATTTAAATCCACATTTTTAGGTTATAAATAGACAACCTTGACATTACGCGTGAGTACCGTGCAGCGACGGCGAGGAGCATTTACTGGTGGCCTAATAAAATCCCTAGCATAAGAGGTCATTCCACAGAGGTAATACAACAGCTTTTAATAATAATAACATTTGGTTTAAATTCTAGACTTGATGTTATGTTCTAAACTTGAGTAGGGACAATATCTCAAAGTTTGGCATCGTTTATTTCCATTGAATTTTTATGTCATACCATTATCACTGTAATCTGCGAACCCGGTCCTCTAACACAGTCGACCACAAGACTAGTGTGGCAGTTCTGAGAGAGAATGTTTGTACCAATATTTAATATAGTTGGTGGCACATCACTGGGCCACACACAACTGATACAGTTTTGCATGAGAAGCGAGACACTAAGAGCTGCTCACATTGTAGGCATAGTTGTGCGGGAAACCGCAATTCCAACTGAGGATAACTGTAACCTCTCTTGTGGTTACCCGCTGCTTTGCGCGAACACTGTACCGTGTGAACTGAGCCTTAGATGTGCTTGAAGTCGGAAGATTTATTTGTCTTATTTATTGAATCTAATATTTTATCCATCGGATTTTATTAATTGACTCCAAGTATTTTACCAAACTATTTGTACCATTTCGTTGTCCCTTTCTGTTTTTCCAAGTGAACGTTTAAGTTCATTTCCATTATACAAATGTTGACGTTAGTAGATATTTGCTCAATAAGTTGAATTAAATGTGTATTTTATTGCTTTAATATTTCAAAAGAAAACAAAATATGTATGAGATATTTTCAGCAAAATAGGGAAAGAAGAAGGGATGAATATACTCGTAGTTTAATATTTATTCATAATACTTAAAGTAATTAAAGATATTTTAACGTATTTAATTAACGTTGGATAAACAGCTTTGTTTGCTGCCATACTAATAACAAACCGAGTCACATGTTTAGTTACATTCATAGGTAAATGTGTTTGGAAATACAAACAATAATTATCGTGACTCCACAGACAATATATGATATCTAGCCTTACATTTGGCACAGGCAATTAATATTCACAATTTCTGGCCCAATTCCAAATAATGCCTCAAACGCAATTCATATGTATGTAATTAATGTTACTCAAATACGTGTATAATTCATCTGCATTGCTATTTTAATTGATTTATTTAGAGCGATAACACCACTACAATTGACGTTCATGTCCAATGAATAGCGATCCAAATAGATGATATTGTTCTGCTGTATCTGCCGCATAACTGTGGGTTTTATGTTAGAGGCCGATATTGCTAATCGGAGGATTAACATACCATGGAAGATGGCGGAACAACGAGAAGTATAGCCAGAAGGCGTGCTGCTGACTAAATGAATAAAAAAACAATATTCTCGTTTGTGCAGCAAGAGAAATGCACCTTACGTACCTTATCAAAATTATGCTCAATATTTTTTTTTAAGCTTACTAGCAACGTGGGTCACACATTACTAGTATTCTTGATAACCCCTCGTGCTAAGCTAAAATGCTTGTGTTACGAGTGGGTCACGTCGGTAGTGCAATGGGTGGGGTTTGAACCGGCAACCACATGATCGCAAGTCCGATGCCCTAGCCATTAGGCTACCGCCGCTTCATATTATGCGGAACTTATACTCAATTAGATTAGATCATTAGCTTGCACTAGTATCTGAACCCAGAACCACTTACTCGGCACTTGTGCCCTTGTAAGCACTACGCTATTCAGGATTCCTTTGTACTATCGGACAAACAGGAGCACGAAAAAGCGACATCGATTCATGGTGGACACTCCAAAAGTCCTTACAAAACGCTTTAAGTCCAGTTTTATCATGCGTACCGCTGAAATGTGGAATGTGTTTCCCGAGTGGGTCTTCCCTAATAGATAATATATGATCTGGGTGTCTTTAAACCACGAGTGAATCGTGTTTTTCTAGGCAAGCGCGTTCCATCGTAGATTGCAGTGTCGCTTAACATCAGGCGAACTGGCAGTCCAGCTGAAGCCTCTCATGAATTAAAAATATGTGACAATTGAGACGATTAAACTCCGAAAAAAATTAAAATACCTTATTAGTCTAGTGTCCGTGAGTGAAACTACTACTAGAGCTTCTGGGATCAATTCCCAGGACGAGCAGTGGTATTGAGTTTTTCTATGAAATTCTCAGTAGCAGCTCGAAGTCCGGATTTGAGCCCGATTAATGGCAATAAGCTCCCTGTTACATGAGACCTCAACATACCGGCGAACTGTGTTGTTAAATTAGTATGTAGGTATGCTTCTGCGTAAATCTTCGGGGAATACACGCGTCGCCGTTTATGTATATTTATGCAAATCAGTATTAATCCATGATTAGGTACTGCAGTACAAATATTGTTTATCAAATTCAATTTACTGGTATTGTCAACAGCTCGTTATCTGTAACATAACGGTCAGTTAAGTCCAATAATATTTATGGATAATCTGCTGAACGTGTCATGAAAATGGCGATTACGCGCGTAATGTGTTTTCAGTTGGGATTAATTCTGTGTTTTAATTTACTTATGGGCGCGTATGGTGATGAATTGTTTTTGAAGAATATTACGGTAAAGGACGACTACTAACATGCTGAGTCTCAATGTTAATTAAAATCATAGAAATTAGAAACGACGACACGTTTGGTGTAGCGGCTGAGCGATCGGCTTATGCGAGACGCATTGTGGGTTCGATCTCCACAAGGAGCAAATATTTATATGATCTACAGGTAGTTGTTTCGGGTCTGGGCGTTTGGGTATGTGGGAATTTGCACTCAGGATACGGAAGAAAATTCTAGTGTGGGGCATGTTTAAAAAAAAAAACTAGCTGTCCCTTGCGGTGATACTCGCGTTTATTTCTCGACGTGAGAACCATATGGTCTGATGTCCGATTTATCATATTTTGAGGAGAGGCAAAAGAAAATCTGGTTAGAAATTTTGACTTAATTCACATTTATTGTTATTTTAGCTAAATCAAACAAGACTTATATTACAGTAAATTTCTGTGCCTTTTTTTTAAGTTTACAATTAACAAATTAATAGTAATAATTATACCTTTTTATTTAAAAAAACATGTTATCCGACCTTATGCTTGTAAAATTTAAGGTGTAGTCTAAAACTTTTATTTCTAATTGAAGATATAACTTTATGCTTGAATTTTTTGAATGTATACTATATGGTTTTTGGGTTCTATAATAACATATAGCATTATGGGTTGATTTAAAAACGTAATTTAAGTCAGTCTTATTTAAAGATATGTACCGAGCTACCTATGGCAGGATACAATAATGTTACTCCGAGAAGCTATTAGAATGACGTAGATGGGTCACGCAGATTCTAGATAAGTAGTAGAAGTATGTAGAATATTCGAAGAAAGTACTCGAACACGTGACTCACGTAATAACAATAGTTCAAGGCGGGGTTCTAAGGTTATTGCCCGTAAACAATAGACGAACAAGTAACAAGTAACTACTCGCACTTTGTAGACTTATCGCGATTGTTCGATTCTAGAATCTGTGGCTGATATAACCAGCTTTAAATTAGCCAGTAGCTTTAAATTAGTCCCTAAATAATTTAAACCAGATCCAGCCGTCCCTAGCTGTCCCCCAGCAACGCCCTAAGCCGAGTTCCAAGTCCCGTTAGGGGACGCACTTAGCTGCTGTTGCTTACTTTATAAGTTGCTCCTGGCTGGAGGCATTCGGTACGTCGCCACCAAGCTCGGTTACGCTGTTAAGACTCCCTGAATCTACAGCCTAAATCCATGTCCAAAAAAAAACTCGGCTAGTGCAGTTTAGTTTTGGACAAGGTGAAGTGAACATCAAAGTGAAGAGAAGTGATTACTAGTGTGACATTACCGTGCGATAAGTGATAGTATAGTGACTTTATCTGTGATTTCTGTTGTGTGTTTGGCATGATAATTAAATTGTTTGTGTTTCGGTCAAATTAGCGTTAATTTATTTATCCCGAACCCCAGCTCGTAACATTTGGTGTCAGAAGTACTGGGATAAATTATACCGGTTTTGCCGAAGGAAGACACGGATCGTATCTGTACCAGAAGTCAGCAGCAGTAGGAGATGGACCAAAGGTGGTTTGGAGATTCTCCGGCACTACCTGCGGGTCATTAGCAACCAACTATAGACCCAGTCTGTGGTCCATCCGGAACACCTACACAAATGTCCTGCTGATCTGGTATTGTCGTGCGACGGGTCGTTGAGCTCCCTGAATTATGGTTGAGCTACACGATGACTGATGCATGCTTGCCGTCAGTTAGGACTGGTCTACTCAAAGCTGCTATGGTTCTTTCCTCAAAAGGCCATTTCAGACATTGCCCTGCATTGTCCCACTCACATTATTTGCATTATTTTATATCTGGACTTTAAAAGAGACCATGATTCTCTGAGTTTGTTTCGGTGTTTATTCTCAGAGGTCGTCAGTTAGGAAATGCCGAAGCCTACATTGGCTTGTAAAAGTGTCTCTAAAGATCTACTTACAGAAATAAATATAATTTCATATCATTTCCTTTCATTTCATTTCATCTCCAGCACCAGCAGATGACCTGGCAGCCTTGACGACAATGTTGCGGGAGCAGCGGCAGCAGGATAAAGAGGAGCAGGCCAGACGCCAAAAGGAGCAGATGCTCCTCATAAAAGACCTTCATAGGACTCTTGGCAAACAGCTTGCTATTATGAAGGTGGAACAGCACGAGACCCGGATTTCTAAATCCGCGGAACAGATTGCTAACGTGACAAATGCATTAGGTGATTTAGAGGCACGAAACGTGCGTTTAGCAAGTCCGGGGATACTGCTCTCGTAACCTCTTCTCTACGTGGATTCAAAGTGCCACCAGTTGATGGGACCTCCTCATGGTCGGCTTATAAAATGCAATTTAAAGCCTTTAATGAGTCAAACGGATGAGACAAAGGTCAGGCTAAGACGGCACTCACCCTATGCCTCCGCGACCAGGCTTTGACATTACTGGAGGCCCTCGGCGAGAACATGACTTTACGATCAGCTAAGCGAAGCGTTGGATTCCAGATACGGTGACACCCATCTGGAATACGTGTTTCGTGGCCAGCTGAAAGACCGCGAGGTACATAGATCCTACAGCAGTTGCCCGCGGAAATTGAAAAACTGGTACGAAAACCCTATTAATCCACAACTGCACGTATCGGCGGAAATCTGGTACAGGCGTTCGTCGATGGAATTCGTGACCTAGAAGTCAGAGCTGCTGTGAGGCTTGGGCACCACAAGACATTAAAAGACAGTCAGACGAGACCATCGAGTTCACCGTTCGGGAGGTCATGTTACCGACATGCCGCCTCTGCGGGGAAAAGGGCCATTTCCTGGTGGGTTGCCCGAGGCGCAGTGAGGGAGGTGAGGGTCGAAGGAATGTTATAGTGAAGATCGTAAAGTCATGCCTAGATGCTATATCTGTGGCAATCGGGGTCACCTTCAATCTAGTTGCTTGAGAGGGCGAATATTGAAGACGGACCGACCTCATGAAGAAAAGAAGAGGATAGCAGCTCCAAGATGTTACATCTGCGTAGAAAAGGGTCACTTCCAGGTGAGTTGTTAAATTTCAAGGGAACGTGTGATCGTGCCTAGATGCTAGATCTGTGGTAAACGACGACACTTTCGAGCTAGTTGCTGGAGAAAGAAGGATGGAGAAAGGAGGATGATGGCTGCTCCAAGATGTCACATCTGTGGAGAAAGAAACCATCTCCGAATAAGTTGCCCAAAGCAACCGTGAAAATCCCGTGTACATTTTTCGGGTAGACCGTTGTCTGAAAACCGAAGGAAGAATGGAGATGACGCATATTCTGGATTCAGCCAAGAGGCTAACGAAGCGATACCAGTGAGGATGTTCAGAGCAGATCTGAATGTACATCATCAGTAAGGGAAGTTTAGAGCACGATAGACATTCGGGTCAACAAACTTCTGAGAAAATGAAGACAAATGCTTCGACGAGGAAATGATATAGTGTGGCTACATAACCCGATGCGGTAAAGGAAAGTCACCCAAGTTACTGGCAAAATGGGACGGCCCCTACCGAGTCCTGACGAAGATCAACGATGTCACTTACCAGATACAGGAAGGACCATGAGGTGATCCGAAGATCGTTCATGTGGATCGCGCGTCATTACGGATCTAATCATGCTCGGGACGAGGGAGGGGGCAGTGTTACTATTATTATTTCTCTGAGATGAGCCAATTTCCGCCGTGTATTAATTAACCGCAGATAAAACGCAAGAGAATAAATAGGTTTACGTTGAGACAAAATACCTACAGAAAACTATATTTTCCAGTTTATTAAGTTTAATAATTATCTTCACTTACCTTACGTTCTTCTTCCATTATTTTATCAAGTGAATGTTTATGATTATTACACCAATCATACTACAATCACAATTTAAATTACTAAATAAAACCGAAACCGGTTATCCAAACTTCTAAAGCAAATACCTAATGTAAACAAAATGAGCGGGGCCCGGGCGGCACGCACTCGGACTAGTTGTCAACGTTTATTGGTTCGAGGCATAATGCCACGACGACGGCCAATAATCACCGAAAAAGTCCGATGTCATTCACTTCGAAAACGTAATCGACATAAAATCTATAAGCATAACGTTGCTTTTTCACATACTTCCTTCAGAGTAGCGATGAAACAACACATTATACAGGCATAATGTATCATTAAAACATAATGCCTACTAATTGCAATAAAATTTACGAAGCAAATAGTTATATGTCATTCTAGTGCTGTTGTTTGGTTTATATCGAGAGGCATAAAGTTCTATGTGTGCATACATTTATTTTTCTACACAATAATTTTAGAAGAATAAAGTCGAATGCTGACAAACGTCCCAAGCTTGGAACAAAATATTTAGAAGCATAACAACTCAACTCAATATTCGCCTTTACGATGATACCAAATATAAAAGCATAAAATCTGATGTTATTATGAAACTTTATTACTCGATTTAATTCTGTGATTTTGCGACATACGACTTTATACCACTCCAAAAACTAAACATAGAAAAGTGATAGAAATATGATTGTAAGTTTGTTAGAAAGAGCTCGAAGAACTTAGTTTGCCTAGCTAAAAAAGTGATTTTGGTCCAATCTTAACATCAGACCATATGGGTCTGACGTCGAGATTTAGTTTTACCAATTCCGTAGGTACCTATACCCCAAATTCACAAAAATACTGCTCTCTGCACCCTATAATTATGAAATCAATAATCACTGATCAGTGAGTGATTGAGGTACTTACTAACCATTAATTCATCACCCGAAATTTCAAACTTAACTTAATATGAACACCGAAAGAAAAGAACGAATCGACTGTACCTATAGGCTGTACAGAAATTCAATTCAGGATCCATGGTACGGAAGCCGATGGCTCGACAACTGCGACGGTCGTTTTGACAATGTATGTGTTAATTATTTTAATGGTACCTACCTAATTACGTAAGACCTTATCATGTTTTTATTCATGTAGTTATGTCACCTAATTTTATTTATCAGCACAGCCCAGGGTCTAATTTAGTTTTTTTTTATTGGCGAGTTTGCCGATGACGTCAATTCAGCCACATACAAATGCCAAAATTGACGTTTAATGCCTTCATTAATGACTTCTACTTTTGACAGTTAGATATGTCAACGAAATCTGTCACATCTTACGTCATTTAGTGACATTGTTCTAATCTCATAAAATTCAAATTGGCATATCAAGAGAAAAACTTTTACTCTAGCAAGCAAAATGTACAGGAAATAAATTGGATGTACAAACGTGCAACGATGTCGGGAACATACTATTCTGAATATCGAGTGTCGAGTATTCAAGAAGTATTTATTTGGCTCTCGATACATCCGAGCCGCGTCGGTACTCACAGCTAAGGTGGCACGTCAGCACCTACTGCCGTGAAGATATTTCACATATTTTGCTATCTATTACGGAAGAAAACACCGTCAAGAATGTGAAGCGTATTCCAATACAGAAATTTTGCTTTGCTGATATCAAAAATGTTCTATTGTGTCTGTTTTATATTTACTTAAGTTTTGTATATTTTTTCGTGTATTTGACAATAAGCTGGTTAATTGATTTTAGTAATAAAGTTGGCTATATTTATATACTATAAATATATATGTTTATTTTTTATTTATAGTTTAATGTATTTTTTGTTTATTATATGTTTTTTTTGTTATTCTATAATGTGAGTTTTGGATTAATATCCAAAACTCACATTATGACTATCATGACTATCATTACAGGATAATTCCTGTAATGATATTTGTAATTGAGTTGAGAGTAAAATAAATAAATGTTGGAAAAACAAAAACAATATTAAAATCGGTTCAAAAATAAGGAAGTTATAAGCATGTTCATTGTATATTAGACAGAGAGCTCGTTGTGACATCCAATTGTTCATGCAACATACAAATTATGTATCGTTTTGGTAGAAAGAGACAGGGCATCCCCTATCAATCCCAACAAAACCTTAAGCGATTATATTTTAGAACTTGATATGTCGATTGAAATTATGTTTTCAGTGTACAGACCTATTGCATTGCAGATATTTTTTTACACTGACCTATTTATACTTTACCGACCTATTTACTAAGCACCTAATATTACCTAAGTCTTTAAGGTCTATTTTAAACCTATATTTTTACACGGAAAAATATTGCTTCGCATTAACACACATGCGATGCCTAATGTTGATTGTATGTTAATGTGCTTGACTGACTAATTAATCCGAACACGAAAGTTTCATACTAATTACAATATGGCTAAATTGCGCAGGTTTTTTCGTTTAAGAGAGTAGAATGGTAGTAATTTGTATGTAGGTCAACATGAATGTAAAGGGGCTTCGCGTGCATTTTTTATGGATACTGCTCATCAACCAAAATGAAAAAGAAATAAAATGTACAGTCGACGAAAGAGTTAGGTATGAAGGCAGCTAACGACATCTGTGTTTTGACACAAATTGTTTAACAATTTATTTCGCAACTTGTGTGACGCAAGACACAGATGTCTTTTACTGCGTGCGTAGGTAACTCTTTTGATAACTTCATCTACAGGATAAAAGATGTACAAAAACTACTACAAAAATACAAGTTCCTGATGTGTATGAACAGCATGGGTACCTTACCCAGGTGCCATTACTGAGGTAACGGATCAAGCTGAGAGGGATTGTGTGTCAAAGATTCAAAAGTATACCATTGAGCTTCTATTATATGCAAAAGTAGCTTTAAAATAAATAAACCAATTTGTACATTGAGAGCAAAATCTATAACCTAACTAGACCTACACTGCTTCTAGGTGCGAAACAATAATTGAAACTCTATTTGGGTTTTCCTTCAGACGACTAGAATTAATCGTTTTCAAGAAAACATAAAAAAGATATTGAAATATACGTCCATTCGCAATATAAAGAAGCTATTGAATCCAGAATTTACGTGAAAATAAATTTTAACGATGAGCAAGTTCAGCTAGCGAGCAATGGATTGCGAGTATTAATCAGGGATCACACACGATTTAACAGATGCCAATTAGGTACGAATCGAACTGAGTTTGAACAGAATTGGTAGTTAGTTGCAGATTTTCTCCACTGTAAAAAAAAAGAGTTTCCTAGGAATTCCGTCTATTTTGGTAAACTTTAATTAGCATGTTTTTCCAATTCCAGATTAACACTACGGCATAATGATTGTTCTCTGGTCTTTTAGTGTTTTTTTTTTTTATATCATTATATTTTGCATAGCATGTTTGGCGTAGTGGCTGAGAGTGAGAGTTTGATCCCCGCACGGAACAAATAGGTACTTGATGATAATCTATAGGTGTTTACAAACTACCCACGTAACAGGAGGAAATGCTACTGCGACGCAACCATTTACAAAAAAACTTGTTTGCAATAATAACGCTTTTTTTTATGGGATAGGGGGGCAAACGAGCAAACGGATCACCTGATGGTAAGTGATAACCGCCGCCCATGGACACTCGCAACACCATAGGAGTCACAAGTGCGCTGCCCGCCTTTAAAAGGGTTTGGGCCTCCGGTAACCTCAACTCACTGGCGAAACACAACGCAAGCGTTGTTTCACGCCGGTTTTCTGTGAGGCCGTGGTATACTCCGGTCGAGCCGGCCCATTCGTGCCAAAGCATGGCTCTCCCACGTAAAGTTAGCTTATTGTTAGTTAGTAAGCTTATTGTTATTCTCAAATTATACCTTCAATGAAAACATTTGCTGGCTGTAATTAATTCTGAAACTTGCTAACTCACACTACACAGCTGCCTATTAAGTTATTAGCATGTAAGTCTTACTTGTGATGATTTGTCTTGTCGTGAATTCTAATCTGGGCCGAGACACGATTAGAGCAACTAAACTGCGAACAATCTGGTGAGTTACGAGCTGCTTAAACTTGTCATAGTTCTTGTGTTTGATTGAAAATTATGTTAAAGTGCTCATCATAGGCTACCATACTGGTTTCTGATACTTACGCGAATATTAGATATTACAATGAAACGTTTTTTCTGATTTTAGCCAATTAAAATATCAATTGCAACTGCCTCATTAGCCAAGTCGTCCTGAGCGCGACTGCTACGCTAGAGGTCCTGGGTTCGATTCCCAGGTCGTGCAAAGTGTTATTGGGTTTTTCTATGAAGTTCCCAGTAGCAGTTCGGAGTTAGGAATTTGTGCCCGGTTAATGGCAATAGGCTCGCCCCCTATTACATGGTACCTAAAACATACCGGCGAAATGTGGGTGTACCTACATTAGTACGCCTCTGCCTAACCCTTCGGGGAATACAGGCGTGGTGGTATGTTTATGTAAAATATCAATACAACGCGATAAAATCGAAGCGAGTTAGTTACTCTATAAAATACTTCCAATGCGAAACAAAACACAATCGAATAAAACTAAAATAATGATATAATGTGTGTAGTGTTCGACAATCAATCTTCTAGCTACATACCGAAGTATAAAGTTAGAATGAGCTTACCTCATATTATTGCGAGTGATTTTTTCGGTAATCGATTGCTAAAGTTTTGTTTGGCTCTTGTACCTACAAACGAAACAGTAAGTTGATTTATTTTACTAGAAATTCGGTTATTCATTACACATTTTCAAACTGATATGTGTCTAAATAAATAAATGTATATGAACTAACCGTATTATCACTCGACTGCTAATATTATCATTAATCACCAATGCCTATTAGGGTATTATTATTAATTATTACATATATATGGGGATTTTTTCAATCTGATGGCTCCACCATAATTGTGTGGCAACTTGATATAAATAAAACTTACAAATCAAGATTTTATCGTATTGATTATGAAATCTCATCTCACACATCATTATGGCTGTAAATAGACATGTCCCTTATAAATAGCTGGCACGAATATGTGCCACCCGCTGGCCAAAGTAAAAGCAACAGGCTGATTACGATGTCACGTAACAAATGGGGATACTACTGAATACGTAACATGCATCAAGAATTTTGCTTCTTGAGTTGTAGATGAAGGGCTACAACTCAGTATGTCGATTAAGCTTCCTTTAATTATGTATTCATTCTATGAATAGTAAGTAGGTACGGATGATTTTGTTTCACGTGAAAGTAACTTAGACAATTTCATTCAGAGCTCTAAAAATAATTTATTGTAGGCCTAAAAAAATTGTTTTATCAAAACTAACTAACGAAAACTTTTGTAGATAACGTAGTTTTAAACTTTTTCAAAGTGTAGGTGTACTGCTCTTGTGAATATTAATATCGAAGGCGTTATTTACTTCTCTGCGTGATACATCGACTTTTTCATTTCATTTACTTACAAAAAATCTGCTAACTGCCTCAATAGCCAAGTGGTCCTGACCGCGACTGCTACGCTAGAGGTCCTGGGTTCGATTCCCAGGTCGAGCAAAGTGTTATTGGGTTTTTCTATGAAATTCCCAGTAGCAGCTCGGAGTTAGGAATTTGTGCCCGGTTAATGGCAATAGGCTCGCCCCCTATTGCATGGGACCTAAACATACCGGCGAACTGTGGGTGTACATTGGTACGCCTCTGCCTAACCCTTCGGGGAATACAGGCGTGATGGTATGTTATGTTACTTACAAAAAATACTTGTAATATATAGTGGTAAACAGTGTAAAAAATCCCTAAATATTAATAATTACCCTATGTCAAGTAACGGTAAAATACTTAGTATCTCAATGGATAGCATACATTGCTCTGTGGAATATAATATTAGGTTGCCTGCCTGTTACTATAAGTACACACAGCTAAATTGTTTAGTATATACACACTTACACAGACTATCATTATCATAGAATCCGCATTTGCATTGAGATTGTGGAAGTAAGGTTTTAGTTCTCTGTAAATAGGTTGTTTGGTTTTCATTGCTTGCGTAGTTGTTCTAAAACTATGTACTCTCTTTACATACATAGGTATGAAGTTCTCTGTTTATGACTACTCCTATGAGGGAAAGGCGTATGATGTATGTGTATCCATGTAGGTACATGGATTTGGGTGGTAGATATTCGATTTGTGTTATTGCGAGTTATAAAACGTAAAGCGCATGACCGAATGAATGTTAAGTTATCACTTAACATTCATTCAGTCATGCGCTTTTCCTATGCTCTTTTCCTTGCTTGTTTCCTATGCTCTTTTAAGGCGAATATACTCTGCACATTAGAAACACACCAATACCAAAGTCAGCTAATTAATGACACGTAAAATCTAAAAATATAGTTCTTTTAGTGAAGGCAGGAAGCGCTGCGGCCAGGTTGCGAACCTGTGTCTTCTGGTTAAATACACGAGACGCTATGACCACTAAGCCACCGCGAAACCAGAAGACACAGGTTAGAATACTTACTTCACTAATATAACTTTAAGATCTTAGCATGGAAAATGAAAGAAAATATATATAAAAATATATTTGACGGATGACACAGAATTCAATTATAAAAAAATCAAAACGAAGCTGAAGCACATCGATCAAGCGACACAAAATAGCTGACAAAGAACCCTGTATGCGTAAAAACGATTACGACAAAGCAGATAAACCGTCGGGTACACGGAAAGGGAGGAAATAGGCGGAAAAGCAAAGAAAATGTCAGGCGTTCCTTTTGTTTTGTACATAATTACCTCACCGGGGAAATGATCACGTGGGCAGATTGCATGTCACACAGAGATATTTTTATTCTATGTATATTATTATACTAAATATTTTTACATAACATACCACCACACCTCTATTCCCCGAAGAGTTTGGTAGAAGGTGTACCAATGTGCACCCACGGTTCACCGGTATATTTAGGTCCCATGTAATAGAAGTCGAGCCACGAGTAAGTAGTAAGCTCAAAATTTAGATTTGTGAACTGAAATCTGAACTTTTAGTTTTTCGTGGGAAAATCATAGAAAACCCGAATAATAATTTGACGCAGAAACTTTAGCATAATTAACCCACGCTGAGTACCACTAGACTAATAAGCATTGGTTGAAATAGGTAGTATTGATTTTCCTTAACTTCGAGGAACAGAAAGGAAATGTGGGGACTTCCTAATGATAATATGTCTGCTGAGACGAAAATTGTTCTGGGACATCACTTAGCGCATTAAAAATTCCAGACTCAATTCACTATATGAATATTAACACATTATTTTTGTGTAGGTACATAAATTATGTCCTGAAACTCGGCACAAATGTCGTCCCAGAAAAAAAATATAATGAAGTCTCCAGTTTTCGGTTCGTTTCCTTGAAGTTTAGTTAATTAGCACTACCTATTTCGACCACTGCATTTCCTTAAAAAAGAAAGTAAAATATCAAAGAATTGATTGTGGATGAACAACAGTACACTTCTTCCCAACCCTTCGGGGAATACAGGTGTACAGGGAATACATGGTATGGTAATATAAATCTAAAATCTATAAATCTAATCATGTTTCAGAGTATCTATTTTTCCCATGAGTATCGTGAAATCCGTTTGCCACAAGAGAATTCAAACGACGCAAAATGAAGAGGGTATTTTATCTCTTTCTATTAACACATGAGAGGGAGAATACAAAACACATTACACCTTTCATTTCTCTTCAATGTAGACTGTAAGACAATATTGTTAGCATCAGACGTTTATTGTACGATTTCTGAGTATTTTAAAAGGCTTTAAGATTACTGTTAGAGGCTGAGATAATAGAAGTAAAAAGTATAAATTATAATAGCTTATTGCTCTAAGGATTTGAATTTAAGACCAGAGGCTTCTTGGGGCTCTCGCTGAAATGAAAAATAATGGAATTTCTAATGAGTATTTAATTAGTTACTTTATGATTGACGGCTCATTGTAATGTTATTTAATAAAAGAATAATTAAATGAGGTTTTTAAGGGGATACGGTTATATATATTAATAGAGTTGGAGGGGCTCGTGGCTAAGTAATAATTAAGCTGATCAACTGATCTGCAAGGTTAAGCTGCTCTCGCCGCGGTCAGTGTGTGGATGGGTGACCATTCTTAACACATCGAGACCCTTCCATACCTCGGAGAGCACGTAGAGCCGTTAGTACCGGTTGTCATACGAACATCTTTGACAATTGTTAGTGGTACCTAGTCCAAATAAAATCTCTCTCCGATTATCGGTAGAAATTGGGTTATGGAGGTCTGAAATTCTGGCACTCGCTTCGTGTAAAATGCTGATATTTAGATGCATCTGGTTAGACTGGAAGCCGACCGAAACATAGTTGGTAAAAGGCTTGGAGGATGATGACGTAGGTATATATGTTTGAAGTTGTTGTGTGAAGTTTTTGACCCTGTCATACTACAGTTAAAAAAATATTTTTTTGTACTTGTTATTTTTTAGGCTTTACCTATTTAATTTGTAAAACAAACAAAACTAAATATTTCTTTAACTAAACTCGTAGTGATACATTAACTTTTGATGAAAGTAGTACCTATTTTTATTTAAGTAAGAAAAAATGCCTCATTAGGCAAAACTGGCTCATTAGCCAAGTGGTCCTGAGCACGACTGCTATGCTAAAGGTCCTTGGTTCGATTCCCAGGTCGAGCAAAGTGTTATTGAGTTTTTCTTTGAAATTAATGGTTGGTAAACGGTTAATGGCAATAAGCTCGCCCCCTATTACACGGGAACCTAAACATACCGGCGAACTGTGGGTGTACATTAGTACGCCTCTGTCTAACCCTTCGGGGAATACAGGCGTGATGGTATGTTATGTATGTAAGAAAAATATGATCTACACATACCGGTGAACTGTGTTTTTTTATTTGTACCTACACTTAGGTCTTCAAGGAATATAGTCGAGATGGTAACATAAAATAACATACCATCAGGCCTGTATTGCCTGAAGGGTAAGGCAGAGGCGTATTTATGTACATCCACAGTTCGCTGGTATGTTTAGGGCATATGTAATAGGAGAGCCTATTGCCATTAACCGGGCACAAATTCCAAACTCTGAGCTGCTACTGGGAATTTCATGAAAAACTAGGCTAACGAGGCAATTGAAATAGAGATGGTAACTTTTATTTATAAAAAATGTCAAAATTTTTATCACCTTTGACCTACTATTGTTAGTCTCCCTTTTTGTTTTCAAAAACTAATCAAACACAGTTTTAATCATAATGTCTCCGTCCACCTGTTTGGTTCCCGTGATTATTAATTAATAAAGCGTGTTGCCCTCTCTTGTATGGATTTCCCCTACAGCCCTTTATCGACTTTACTATCAATCGTTATCAGATATTTATTAATTATTGGAGCTTACTTTCGCGTTAACGTAATATTGAGGCAACGAGGGCTAAATCGAAAATCCTCTCGTTATTCTAGTTCGAATACATTTTGGAGATGAATATGGTAATGAATTTAAATTTATTATGCGGATAACTAATTATAATATTAATCATAATTAATTTCCTTGATCCTGTCTTTACTCCAAAATAAACGTAAACTAATTCTAAAATAGGACCATTTAACAAATGGCATTCAAATACAGTAATTAATCTTAGCTTCTTACATGAATAGCATAATAAACATAAAAAATTCAGGAAACACATTACAGGTACAATGCAAAATCAATTGTTCTCAGTCACAAATAAAAAACTTTCGAGGAATACATACAATGTAAAACAATGCCAATAAATAAAATCGATAAAAACGATAATTGATTTGTTTACATATTTCTGTTTTAGTGTACTTACCAAAGTATAGAGGGCACTAGCGTAGGCAGCGTGTTTAACGTGCAGAGTGCGACAGCATGACAACGAAGTGTCCTGCTCGTGAGCACTCCACGCTTTCATCTGCAGACAAACATTTATTTATTATTTACCTTAAATACAACATCTTTACAATAATAATTCCAAATTGATGTTTTACATACATAAAACTTTAGTAGACACAGTATACAAACACTATGTAGTACAGTACATACATTTTACATGTTTCCATTTTCAATAAACCTCTGTGTCACTCTTATATATTTCGGCAGGCTATTACAAATATATCAACATCCTCCATGAGGATATTGTTAAATAAATATAACATATTTCTATTTTATATATCTAATCATATGAGAAAAGTCACAGTATTTTTTATTAGAAATTTCTATTAGGCCACTCGTCTTAATTTTATTTTTTGGCATTTTTAATAAGCCCCGGAAAACATCATTTGGATTGTCAATCAAACAGGGAACATTAAGCCATCGACAAATGGGGAATGACAGACTGTCGATAAAATTCAATTCCATTTCCCCTCACCGCTATTACCTATTGAACAATATTACTGGGCATTGTAAAATAAAATTAGAGAATGTAAAATAGATAAGGAGAGCAACACATTTTACATTGTCCTACAATACTAGATTTTGTTTTTAATTGTGGATGCATCTATAAACTCAAATTCTCACGTATATAGATATCAGACCTTTAATCATCATTATCATCAAACCATTAACCCGTCTATCGCTATTCATTCATATTTTGTTGTTCATTAATATCTTTGATCAATGCAGATTTTAAATGTCTATAATCCATGCAGTTTTAAGGCTTAACGGGTTATCAGACTCCTGAAATTTCCATCCTGTTCGCATAAATTTACTTTTTTCAAATATTTTCCCCTTATTCACTGATTTTGCTCAAAGCGCGCCAAGGCTTTTCATGAGTTTCATAACAATGCGACTTTCAGCACTTTTTCATTCGCTGTTCAAGCCTTTGACGCTTTCATATGCAAAGTTTATGCTGTATACCATTGTTATAGTTATGTTTATATTAGGGCTAATGATGCCTAAAAAGCTGTAAATTTTACTTAAATGCTTTTTCATAGATTTGAGATTTTTTTCCTTTTCTTGACTATATTGGGGTCATCTTTCGATTTAATCAGGTGCGGCTGAATATCAAAACCTATTTTACTCGAAATTGCTGACTCCTCTATCAGACCTCCAGGCGCACATAACCTCGAAAAGACAGAGGTGCGATCCTTGGATTTGATTTCAAGACCTTTGACTTGGCAGTCCAATGGTCCTATCACTAGGCGTCAGGTTTTTTGGCTTCTGACCACCATTAACGATTGGTTTTATGTATTCTCCGAGGCTTGGAGGAGTTTTGCTCACCCAGTCTGTTATAGTTGTGACGAATCTCACGAATCCCGTGGCTGAAACTTTAGAGCAAGGGAAGGCAAATACGGAGTTTAGTCGGCAGAAGTCCCATATACCTTGTCTCCACACCAAGCCACATGATTATCCGACATCACATATGGAGGACATTTTTAAAGTACCTACCCCCATAGATCATTATTATGCATTAAGGATTATTACATTAAGTCAGCAATGCGCAATCCTAAGGAAAGTCGAGGAAAACGCTGGATTTTCAAAATAAAGGCAACAAATGTTTGCGGGATGGAAAGGGTGCGAATGAATATAGCTAGCATTCGTATGGTACATCCGATAAGCCTAAATGTTCAACCTATTTGCACAAATGACGTGTCGTTACATTCGTATGGTCCCGGAGAGTATCATAGTACGTGACGTCATACATCCAATATGGCGGCGGTAATTTTATTTCATTTCACAGCGAAATATTCCACATTGAGTCGAGTATCAAATGTCCCGCTTTCGCAAATTAATTTAGAGTACCTAAGCCATGTGTATAAACTATACTCTATCTATACTAATATATAAAGCTGAAGAGTTTGTTTGTTTGCTTGAACGCGCTAATCTCAGGAAGTACTGGTCTGATTTGAAAAATTCTTTCAGTGTTAGATAGCCCATTTATTCAGGAAGGCTATAGGCTATATATCATCACGCTACGCGGACGGAGTTGCGGGCAGAAGCTAGTATCAGATATTTTGATAAAATCATATGCTTTTTAATGTTCTCTTATATCGCGAGTGTATTTACAAACCGAGTTTTATGTACAAAAACGCCCTTAATCGGAACAAAAACTGTAGGTCATACAAATATTTAATCCGGGTGGGGTTCAATAAAGTTCTAGATAGACACATGTGCACAATATCTAAAAATGTTATTCTTATTATAACTATTCGCGTATAAATAAAGTGCATTCAAGTCTTATAGCTTTCCATCAGATTTTTAAAAGCATCAAGTTTTATCTCTGATTTGACAGACTATGGAGACCTGTATCAAAAATGTATTTCTTTAGAAAAGTTATCTTGTTACACAAAATAAAACTCAAAAGACTACAGCACGAGGGTTTATTGCTGTGAAGTTGTCCTATTATGCGATAACACAGATGAAACGTCTTTTATTTAAGTTTTCAAGATACCTTTGTTGAAATAAAGACGCAAAAATGTTTGGGCGCTCACGTTTAATTATATTTTTGTAGAAATGAATTCTTAGGAGTTGAAATAACAAAGAGTAAAGAGTTATTGAAATTTATAGCCGGTGGGATAAAACTACACAGTATTCCAATTCGTAGAATGTAGCACAATTAATAAGATGGTAAATTAAAAACATCCCAATATAAAAAAAAAACTGGTAAACCAAAATTATTTCAATCAACCGATTTAGAATTCAAATTCGACAGCCTATTTGCAATTTAACGATAAACTTCGTTTGTTGACGAATTTGTAAGCAATTAGTGTTTCGAATAAATTATTGTTGGGGCCTAGTCGTTTGTAATTAGTAAAGGAACGTAGTAAAATAGTTTAGAAATCACTCTTTACGATGTAAATGAGATAATTATTTGGATATATTTTCTTTGTATTAAAAACGCCGCCGGTTTATAAAACATACCAGATGTTATACCTACGGACAATATTGTAACTAATATGTATTTTGTCTGATTGTGGATACGGACCTACGATCAAACGCTACGCAGCTGCACTTGTTTTTATTTTATACAGACTGATTTCGGTACTTTAGAATAATGAAGAAAGCATTAGAATAATAATAAATATCAATAAAATTCTAGTTTGAATTCAATTAATATTTTATTAGGGACAGCGCAAACAGTCCCTCAAAATCGTAAATTTCAAAGCGAATAATTTATATTAATTTATTTTTAATAAAATGTGTACTAAGGCGAAGCTTTTAATATTTAATTTTCGCCTTATTATTCTGAGGACGTAAATTCATTGAATACCAGGCTTCATGTGTTACAATTGGTTACTTGACTGAATCTTTTTTATGATTTACCTACCATAAATAAAGCCCACCAATAAAAACAAATTGAAATCGATTCAAAAATAAGGAAGTTATAAGCATTTTACATTTTTGCTAGACACAGAACGTAACTAATTGATTAAACAAAACTAATTGATTTGTGACGTCACATCTCACTGATCCATAAAAATCCTATACTAACACTCATTTTGCGGAAAAACTTTATCATCTGATTTTTCATACTACCCTCTTACTAGACTATTTCTTGTGAACCCCCTTATTTGGAAACATTGGCTTTTACTATTTACTCGAAACTTTCGAAATACTACAAACTGATATTAAAATCATAAGCATACTTTAGGAAATGTTTATGATAAGTATTCCTACTGATTAGTTTACCTAATCTTACAAAATCGTGATTCAGTAAAAAAATTTTTTTAGTAAGACAGGATAATAAACAATAGTAATCAATTATAGGTAAATATTGTTGCGAAATGGATTAACGATTTTAAGAGTAGGATTTCAGAGAATAGGTTTATTAAATTAATAGTCGTTAATGCAAAAAAATATAGGCTATATACCTAAATATTGACTATTTAAAAATAAAAAAACCTTTTGTAGGTATAGGTAGGATATAGATGTATTTATTTCAGTATTTATATTAGTATTTAAAAACATTTGCCACACGTCGTGGTCCGACGACTATGTCAACCAGACAAAAGTAATTTATTTTCATTATAAGTATGATGAATTGGTTTTCATTAGCTTGTCTTTAATAAAATATTTTATGAGTGGGTTAATATAATATAGGGAGTGACATGTTAAAGCTTTCAAGAGATCGCTAATTTTATGACTGGAATTATCGCATTTCCTTATAATCTAGCCACAATATATTATTTCATTCGACACTACGCACTATGGGTTGATGGGTAAAAAATGTTAAACTCGCGCCAGGACACGTGACCTGATCGAAAATTCGTAAGACGGTTGTAATAGTTCTGAAATGTTAAATATTTTATGTGATATAAATTGTCATGTTTGTGTACGATAGCGCAATAAATGAATATAGTATTTTGCCACATAAATGATGGTACTTTTATACTGATAATTAAAGCAATTCGTGCGAAATTATTCCATAACCATTCCAAAATATCAAAAATGCACAACGTTAATCAATAATCAAGTTTTCACTTCACTCCCTACTCCCCGAGTGCAAGTGCAACCCGTTGTTTTTTTTTTATTTAAAGGAGTATCTATGGAGTTTCTTGCCGTAAGAACCGCTATTTCAAACCGCGCGCCTTGTTTTGACTATCCAAAAGTACCCGTAATATTGGTCTAATTGAAATAAAACATTTGACTTTGACTTCCTTTATGGCCAGTATTACCATTGCCAAATAATATTGCCCTGCAAATCAGAACACAATAACGTTAGCGCTTTTTTGCTTAGTGACAAAATATTTGGCAATGCGATAGAACCAATCTAGGCAAACTCTAGCAGCAGAGTCATACCATCTTATATAATGATCTAATAAGTACCTACCTAATATTTAATGACTTTGTTAATCAAACAAAATAAATAATTATAAGTGTAGGTATCATCCCGTTCTCAATCTTCAATTATAAAGTAATTATTCCTTTACAAAACTTTCATGATTGGAGACAGGATTTCTTTAAATATCCTTATATTTTTTTAATGTGATTTATAAACACCATATAGCCCAAACAATTTAAATTAATAACTTGTAAGTTTTTCATAATATTAATTTTTGATTGGTCGGATTAAAACTACAAAAACTTTACCTTTAATTGTGTGATAGAATCTTCACCAGTTGTCGATCACATAATATCATGATATAACAAAGTTTATAATCACATTTTATTTTGTTTACTTTCGTATAAAATGTTCGTTCGGGGACCGCGACGCGACGTGCTCGCAGGATCGACGACGCGGGCAGACTGTTGGCTCTTCACCGTAGCCGTAGGCCTGTAGCCGCCGCTACGAAACTGCTACGCCGCTACGATCGCAGAACATAAAGTTTCCTTTTTACTTTTTATAATATACATTTAGTTTTACGTGTCGCCTTGTTTGCGATTTATTTTTTCGACTTTTGTTTGTAAGTAATTTCCTTAGGTAATTTCTGTTCATTTTACGTAGTACTTTTCTTTATTAACTTGTTTATTCTATGTCATAATGTACGTCAAATCAATGAATGTAATTTGCGAAATAAATATGTTGTAATACTTTTAGTATATAATGGTCAATGATTAACGTTGTCAAATGGATCTTTATTCTGGTAATAGATATTATTTGTAATATATTTATTTATTGTGATAGTCTAAAACATCATTAGTAACAATCAAGAAATGCATACTAATAAATTTGCGTTTTCAAGGAAAAAAAATAAGCTTTCATAAAATCCATAACATGCAATGGCATCTGCATTTTGCATATTGAATACATCCCGAGGCAAGTGTACTGAAGTGCATGTACGTTAAATCGTACGAGGTTTATTAGAATTTTATCGGAAATCGACGCTTAGATGGGGTTACGTTACTAAAATATGAGGACCAAATTAAAGAAATTTATAATGTTACCACTGGCAAGGAAGTCGTAAAAATGGCGGATGTTTAGTAGCTTGTCCCGATAGCTTGTTAAGGTTAAATGGGGG
This sequence comes from Acronicta leporina, assembly GCA_947256265.1. Lineage (NCBI taxonomy): Eukaryota > Metazoa > Arthropoda > Insecta > Lepidoptera > Noctuidae > Acronicta > Acronicta leporina. The sequence continues at coordinate 4,844,908 of OX366516.1, forward strand.
ATATAGATCGGTTTGATCTAGGGTTAGCATATCAATAAATTTAATTTATTATTACTTTAGGAATATATGGTACGTACGTACTTTAGGTACGATGGACCGACAATTTAAAGAAGGTGGCTGGCAGCGGATGGATGCGAGCTGCCCAAGACCGGGATGGTTGGCGCTCTTTGGGGGAGGCCTACGTTCAGCAAAGGACGGCAATAGGCTGATGTGATATGATGATTACTTTAGGTATATATTTGGAATCATACTGTATAATGATTATGTACCTACACTTAAAAAAAAACGTTGCCCCGCACTAGGATTTTCTCCTGTATCGTGCGTGCACTTATACACACAAATTATCACATACGCAAACACCCAGACCCGGAATAACCAATTCAACCTATAAAGCATACAAATATTTGCTCCGTATGGGGATCGAACCCACAATACGTGTCGCAGAAGCCAATCACGCAGCCGCTACGCCAAACGTGTCGTCAAACGCGTTCCCTATTGTTACTTGCGTTGATTTTGTTTTTCCCAATCCCCTAAAGTTTGGAGTTCGTGCAAATGTTTCGAGTTCGTGATCTTTATAGTGTCTAAGATTTTGTCATTAGTCGAATTAATAATAATAAATAAATGTTACATGATTGTAGTTACATGTGCTATAACATGGTACTAGGTATTTCAGTTATTAAATATAATGGAATTCTTCTTTTCCCAAAAGTATATCTAACAAATTACTTAATGTGGACATACATGAAAAAGGACAAGTGCGTCGTGCTCGGGACTGCAGTTATGACAGATGTATGAATGTGGATGAAGCAGAAGTGGGTATCCAAGAATCGTTGTAAGTGACGTATTGTAGTTTTTGCCTATCTTTATGAGAAAAGGTCGTGACTGCTATTCAGTTACGTGTTTTATATGTATGGACATAACGAAATCTAGATTGGTATAGGTACTAAGAAGTGTTGTCATTATATTTGATTTCGTTCGATTAGCCACAAAGTACGGTAACTTGATTACATTTTAAATCCGCTGACATCCTTCGAAAGCCTACATTCACTTCGTGATGTGAATCTGTATTGGAGTAAAATTGGCTTTGCTATCTTCTGTGAAATATACTTAGTATTTTTTATTTGATATTTCTTGATGAGAAACTAAAAATACAGATAGAATAAAAAATAATTTTAGTAATATCGATATTGATGCCGAGACAAAATGGCATCAGGGCCGTATGCTTGTTGTTATTTTAATACTATAAAAAAATTAGACTATTAATTATATCTAAGAGATTAAATTCACATTTATAAATACGTACGGGTATACTTTTTCCCTATGTATGAATCAAATCTAGATTGCCATGACTGCCTCATGGCGATTGCCATTAACCGGGCGTAGATCCGAAACTCCGACCTTTTAATGAGGATATTATAAAAAATACCAATAACACTGCTCGACCTGGGAATCGAACCTAGAACCTGTGCCTAGTAAGTAGTCATGCTCAGGAACACTAGGTTAATGATATAAAATATGTTATATAATATATTTATATTATACTACCTCATTAACCTTCACTAGATTTCACTACTTTACACTCAGATAATTTCATGAAATAACACTTTGCTCCGACACACCGAATCTAGATTCTTACCCTTACAGTTTTTGGGTTTATAACCATTAATAAGAACATTGATTCAGTTACTTAAATAAATCATTATCTACAATATCAGAATCACACTCCACAGCAGTTGTCCTACAAATATCACCAGTGCTAAATACGGGCGGGCTAAAAGGTACTACTAAAAGCTTGCACTGTACAGGCTGATATATTATAATGTGTACGGACAGAACAACACGACGTCTTTCAAGCAAGTGAGCATCTAACATTTTACTCCAATTCCATAGCTCAGTAAACTGAAAGCAAGAGCTAAACAAAATAAATAGCTCCAAGCGAGCTCCAGATATTTTACTCGGCATATCACATTTTAATTTATCGTCCCAATAGGCATTTACAATCAACCGCATCCCTAGTTTTGCAGTTACAACCAAACCAAAACCGCCTCTATTATCAAGTCATAAGGGTCTAACTCCTTTGTACTTTTTATCAATCAGTAAGGCTTAATATGTTGTGTAAACACATTGAGCAAACATACGCTCTAGAGTAAAATACAATTACTTGAGACATGCAAAAGCCTCTCAGGTTTCACGAAAATTAACCCACACTCCTGTTGTAATATCATTTGCATATGGAAATAGGTAGGTTTGAATAGGTGTGTGCCGTTGCGTCATCGATTTAGTAAAATGTATGAATGGACCGGTTCGATCGAAGTGATACCACGGCCTCACAGAAAACCGGCGTAAAACACTGTCGTTGTTTTTCGCCGAGTAAGTTAGGGTACAGGAGACCCAAAGCATTAATTTTTTTCATTAACACATAAAAAGCGAGCAACATACTTGCGACTCCCTCTGGTCTTGTGGGTGTAATCGCTTACCATGAGGTGATCCGTCTGCGAGTTTGCCCTCCTATCCCATAAAAAAGGTAGAAAGGAATCTTGATATCTATCAAGTTTTAAGCCCCTTATAACAAAGACTAGTTTAAGGAAAACACATTTAAAAAAATACAGAAGCATATTTACTATCCTTTCATATTATAAAAATACCCTCCACTGTCTGCTCTGTCCGTCTGAACGTGATAAACTCAAAAACTACCAAACAGATTTTCATGCAGTTTTCACTAATGGACGGGGTGATTCATGAGGATGTTTATAAGCTATTTAACATATTTTTTGTTATTATTAAGAACAATGTTGACGAATGTGAAATCGACCTCAGTTTTAATATAAAAATTTAGCGTTGCAAACTATTTTCCGACAACCTCAGACAGCCAATTAGTTCGACCCAACTTTATATATGAGGCAAACAACACAGACATTCAAATAAAATCTAAACTAATATTATAAAGAGTTTGTTTGGATGAAAGCGCTAATCTCAGGAAATACTGGTTCTAATTGAAAAATATATTTTTATGTTACTTAGTCCATTTATTCAGGACTGTTACAGGCTTTAAAACAAACAACAACCTACGGCGGTAAAACAGTAACATTTCTCGTGTATGAAATCGAATGGAACAGCTATAATATCTCTAATATTATAAAATTGTAAAAAATCTGTGTCTGTACATTGAAGAAATTTAAAAAAAACAAATGGGTTAGGGTATATAAAAGTCTCCGAAACCATCTCTGTTGTTTTTTGAGCTTCAAGTGAGCGAAGCCGTGGGCAGAAGCTAGTGATAAATAAAACGACAGTTATATTTACGTGGTCCCGATATAACTTCTTCATTATTGCCAGTAACACAATGATGAACGTTTCAGATGTCAGGTTCAAGGTATCAAGTGCTTTGAACCTGACCTTTAGCTCAAAAGTTGTAAATTCCCTCGAGACAAATGCCGGATAACTTTTCACAGGTACCTGCTGTTCTGTTTTGTGAGGCAGAATAAAGTTTTTTAAAATTTTTTTAAATGCCTCATTAGGCTATTGGTAAATTGTAGAGGGTTTATGGAGCCTGGGTTAAATTCCCAGGTCGAGCAAACTGTTCATTATTGGATTTTTTATGAAATTCTCAGTAACTGCTGATGAGGTAGAATTTGTGCCCAATTAATAACATTTAAGGTCATGTTAAGGTACCAATAGGCGTCGAGCCTTTTGGTACCTTAACTGTTTGTATATATTAGTTCACATGTTCTTAAACTCTTCGGGGAATACAGGCGTGATGGTATGTCTTTTTTACAACATTAACTGGAGAATAGGTACAATTTTCCTTTGTATTATCGGTGCGTTTATAAACACAAACGTTCCCACTAAGTAATGGATGGAGGATGCGAATGTTTATGCATCCCGACCCGATACACCTGGAGACCATACAAATATTTTATTAATCGAACTCATGTCGGAACCCATGGTACAAAAGCGTATCGCAGAGTCAACACAGTGAAATTCGTTTAAAAACGCTTAGTTGGCGACAGACGCTATAACGAATAAATATTATAGGTTTCAGTTACTTATGGTTAAATTATTATTATTTTCTTGTTTTTCAATTTTTTATAAAAATGTATCTAATATGTAAGTTGATATTATTATTATTATCCATTTATTTCAGGCTACAAGGCCCATATAAAAAATATAATTATACAATAACTATAAAAGTTTACAAAATACAGAAAATAAAATACGTGCGTTGTACTGTGCTAGGTATCCGGCCTCGGAATCGCCGGTACACTACACCTTTCGGCCAATACTCCTCCTTCATGAAGGTCGACAGATGTTCAGTTGGTACTCTAACCACAAAGGACTTGAAGTTTACATTGCGTCTAGAGTCCAACTGCTCGACCCTGAAAGTAAAATTGCTCTTAACTGCAATGTACTCTACGACCTCATCGGCTTTCGTAGAGTAATGCAGCCTGGATACATAGAGCGGCGTCACTGGTACTGCAGGACGCAGCAGGTGTCTTGGTCCGGTCGGTGCGGTGCCGCACTTGTTCAGACAGGTAGGCTTTCTCTTCTTCTTCTTTTTCTCCACCTTGATGAAGCCATCCTGGTCACAATTAGCCAATTAGTCATGTTTGTGGCGTATTTTACCTATAATTTGAAAAAGATACCTACCACTTACGTCTGGAATTAATAACCTATCTCTCGATGGTTTTCCATGCGAGAGATCGAAATTTGAAATAAGAACTAAATAAGGTATCAATTCCAGTTGTTAGCCAATAACAAAAGCGATCCTTGACTTTTTATTAATTTTTAATTTATACAATATGTTAAGAAATTTGTCCCACCCGCGAAAGTATTGTTAGGGGTCAAGATCCGATTTTATTTATATAATCACTAGCTTCTGGCCGCGACTTCGTCCGCATAGCGTGATGATATATAGCTTATAGCCTTCCTCAATAAATGGGCTATCGAACAGTGAATTTTTCAAATCAGACAACTTGTACCTGACATTAGCGCGTTCAAGGAAACAAACAAACAAACTCTTCAGCTTTATACATAAGTATAGATGTGGGCGGTACAATAATGATCACACCTCGATGTTTTATAAATAAAGTTTATTGATCTGTTATTACAAAATTTTGTGTGTCGAGACAAAATGGCGGTGTTCTTCGTAGTACGTTGTGAAGTTAGTCGCGTTCCTGCGCCGTGAAGCCCGCAGCGAGCGATGTTGCTAGGGTGCGTTCGTAAATATAGAAATATGAACACAATAGATTGTAGACAATAGATTTCCAATTAACACGAAAAAAAATTTTTGTAGAGAGGTATTTGCGGTGGCGGCGAAACCGTCCCTGGGAGTCAAACGTTATAAGACTTGTGTAGTGATGTAACATTTAAAAAAAATTGATTTCGGCGTAGGGGTAAAATTGCAACAATTATGGCAATTTTTGCAGGACGATCTTGAATTTTAAACCTTATGAATATGTTTCCTTTCATGAATGTTTAACGTTGTTATTTTATTTGATGAGGCTATACCTATGCCACTTTTGTGTGCATACCAAAAATCATTAAGTATCGCTTATTTAAATCATTGCTTTGCAGATGGGACCTTTAAATCAAGTGATCACTATAAAAAAAAAACAAATAGCGTGGTTTTAGGCGTTAGGAGTCTGAATTAACGATCCGTATTCCCGACGGCAGCCACACTAAAACAAAGATGTATAAGATTTCTTTATTTACAACAGTCCTTGTTTTATTTTTCCTCGTATGTAAAAGCGAATGCTTAATGTCGTTATAACCTCTAAAGCCTTTTTATGATAAAACCTTTTTACCTCAAAATAAAATAAATTTCATTACTTTTATGTATGAGCGAAATACACGCTTAGGGCCTTATTTGGCTTACAAATTGTCTTATAGTACAGGAAGATTAACAAAACTAGATGTGGGCGATACAATAAGATCACACCTCGATGTATGATAAATAAATTTATTGTTCTGTAATACAATTGTGTCGAGACAAAATGGCGGTGTTCTTCGTAGTACGTTGTGAAGTTGGTAGCGTTCCTGCGCCGTGAAGCCCGCAGCGAGCGATGTTGCTAGGGTGCGTTCGTAAATATAGAAATATGAAGAAAGGCTGCGTTCAGGCGTAGACACTAGATATGCCCGATTATTAGCAATAGGTATTTATATGCCACTAGGGTGGCAAAAAAGCTTACGGCCCGCCTGATGGTTAGCAGTTGCCGTAGCCTATCGATGTCTGCAAGTTCAACAGAGATGTCGCTCGCGCGTTGCCCACCCAGTAAAAACCGTTTCACTCCTTTTTTGAGAACAGCAACCTCAACTCAACTGGTATTATAAACTGCTGCTATGCCAGCAAACTGTAAGTATAATACATCTCTGCTTAACCATTTCGGAGGAATACATGCGTGATGTTTTAAATAACGTTTTCCATCAAGGATATTGCTCTACTTAGTCACAATTCGAAGAAATCTCGATTCAAGATGGGTACTCTTTTGTCCGTAAAAATCGAATAAACAGCTTATGAAATATTTATAGTGTGCGGTGAACCTACGTCGGTTGTGTTTGAAAATTTTCGTCTCTCCGAGTTATTCGAGTTGGCATAGTGAAGACGAATTGTAAAGTTTACAAACATTTGAACTTCCTTCGTTTATCTTTTCGCTCAGAATTTGTGAACAAGATTTATAGACTCATTTGGAAGTTTGTTTGTAGGTAATCTTTTATTGTCAATTTATAAGACATTAAAAATGTAGTACCAATTTTTAAGCTACATTTTCGATTCAAAATTTCAACAGTTTTGTGTTATTGATTAAATTATTAAAACTAGGTTAGTTAACCTAGTTATTTTTAATAACAAAGTTACCATTACGCCTGTATTCATTAGGCAGGGGGATGTTCATAGTTCGGGTGCAGAGGAGCAGACGGATCGGCTGATGGTAAGCGATTACCGCCACCCATGGACATCCGCAACACCAGAGGAGTCACAGGTGCGTTGCCGGCCTTTAAAAAGGTGTTTGGGCTTCGGGTATCCTCACTCACTCGGCGAAACACAGCATACGCGTTGTTCCGAGCAAGTTTTTTGTAAGGCCTATCACTCCGGTCGAGCCGGCTCATTCGTGTCGAAGCATGACTCTCCCACGATAAAAATCGAACATGTAGGTTAGTAGGTAAGTACACCTCCTAAATAATATAGAACATATTATACACCTTACGGGTACCACACTGCCTAACCCTCCGAGGTATAGGCGCGAAGGTTTATTAAGATATCAAAATTTCAAACAAATCTAAGAAAAATGGACTCCAAAAGAGATTTTTAATTTAGTTATTAATATTTTTCATAGTCTGCCCACTTCTACCGAGATTGTTTTAATTAAGCAGAATTTAAATTGGTTGGTTTCTTTTAAATTAAGAAAGAACTTCTAAATAAGCAGAAATAATAGATAATTCTTAGGTATATAATAATATTCAACAACGAATTATCAAGTTTGAGATCCATCGCCAGAATTTTGTTGAAATGTTTGATAACTAGTCTGTAAATCTGATCCCACCAAAAACATAAACGTAAAAAAGGAGAGCCAAGTTCAATACAAAAATTATGCCTGGCTGTGGGCTTCGCCGCAAAAAGAATGGAGATCTAAATGAGTGCCAAGTTCTATGCAAAATCCAAATATGTATTTATAAGAACAAAATAACATTATGAACAAGTATTAAACTCTATTTCTTTGCTTTATTGGATATTTAAAACAATTGCTGTTATTTAAAAATGTGAAGATCTTAAAGTAGGTTAGAATTGACTTGGCCAGTTTCTGAGGTAGGTAATGAAAACTGCAGCATGAAATTTGGGCTTCTAGATGTCCTTATGGATATAATTAAACACACGTAGTTTTATGTGTTTACGTTACAGAGGTTTTGAGCAATAGAAGGGTCAAAAGTGGCACCAAGTGGTTCGCGTAATATTACACTCGGCGCTGGCTAGCCAGTTCCTTTGCATGCACTTGTGCACATGCAAATAGATTTATTTTTTCTCTCCCTTTTTTATATTACAGAAAACTCTCAAGGATCGCCTGCTATCATTGACGGCGGGGTCTTCCACACGTGCACCGACTAAAAACGCACTTGCCGTACCATGTTCTACGTTCAAGACTATTGGACCAATACCACATTAATCGCCCGGTAAGTCCAGCAATGTTTATTAATCGTGGTCGGCCGCATCTATCCGTCTCAAGGCTCTAGGTCTATGGAATAAAAGTAAATAGTTCATGCGGGCATGCGGCACACATAACCTTTCCAGAGGCCCATTTCAGTTTTGCGGCCTTTGAAGCTACATCAGTGATTTGGGTTTTGGAGAGCAATACAGTGGATTGGAGACTGTATTCTCCCCAATCTAACATAATGGAACTTAACAGTATAATTTTTGATAATGATTCAGAATTAGAAGCTCAGCGATTGCCAACATAATTAGGTACGACTAAACAATAAAACGAAAATTTGAATAAATTTTGAGAATTAAAGATTTTTAAAATATTTTAAAGAGAATCATAACATAAGATACCATCATGCCTGTACCTATTCCCCGAAGGGTTAGGCACAGGTGTAGGTACTAAGTAGACCCACGGTTCGCCGCTATGTTTAGGTCTCATGGACCTAATAGGGGGCGAGCCTATTGCCGTTAACCGGGCACAAATTCCAAACTCCGAGCTGGAGGGAATACGGAGAAAACTCCGGGGGAAATTCATAGAAAAACCCAATAACACTTTGCTCGACCTGGGAATCGAACCCTGGACCTCTAGCGTAGCAGTCGCGCTCAGGACCACTTGGCTAATGAGGCAGTTACTAACGAGGCAGTAAAAGAGAATCAAAATAAATGAAATAGCAATTTATTAAACTATTTAGGATCTCAAACGTGAGTGTTGAAAAAGATAAGGTAAACGTCCCACTGCAGTGAGATAAATACTTGTATACCTAGGTATATTCTTTAATCTCTGCTGCGCCAAGCCAGCATTCGACTGTCATCGTACGACTTTTGAGTTTCGGCTTTCGGCCTTTGCGATATCAATTAAAAAGCTGAAACACCCGTATAACTTCTTATCGTTCGCCGCCTGGCGTCTGTGAACAAAAGAAACGTTGTCTATCTGCTACACCCCAACACTATTACCGTTGAAACTCGATCGAGTTAATATGTACGTAACATATTTAAATAGTTACCAAAGGAGAAGGACTAACCATAGTATTTTTTTAATCATAGTGTAATAATAGTTGCAAATTGATTTGCAAAATAAATTTAAAAAAGATTTGTATAAATCAAATTATTTTTAAATTAATTTATTTTTAAGAACGTGTAGTAAGGGACTTTAGAAATCACAGCACAAAATGAAAGTCACTTAAAATTGAGAGCAATATAGCTTACGAGGAACGAGTCACGAATGCGCTAATTATTCCTATATCGGAAAAATTATACGTTTTATTGCATTACATACCATCAGGCCTGTATCTCTGAAGGACACATACAATCCGCCGCCTGGTGTGTTCAAGGTCCTATGTTATAGGGGGCGAGCGTATCGCCATTAACCGGGCACAAATCCAAAACCACTCTATTTTTTTTTGTACAAGTAGGTACCAAATATAGGTACTGTTGCTCTACCTAAGAATCGAACCCAGAGCATACTGACTAGCCGTGGCCGCGACTTTATGACAAATGGGGGAAAATAACGCCAAGAAAATAAAATCTATTAGGTTGGTTGTTTCATTTGTGTTCAGTTTCCTTCTTGCCTTTCTGGGATGAAATATGACCTGCTTGAGACGACGTGGAATTAGCCGAGTTCAAAACTTTGCGAGAAACTGAAATGGATGTGTTTAATGGATTTGTGGTATACTTAGTTCGGAAACTGAAATGATTGATTTTGGTGTTATTCAGGAATACTGTATTAATATAAAATATAGTGTGAATTATACACAAACTAGGTACAAGTCTAAGAAATCGGATGAATAAATTAAGATAATCTAAAGTTCTACACAGTACTCAATTTCTTATTTAACTGCCTACCTAAAACATCGCGGTATTCGATCAACATCAAAGAATTTGGATTATTTTTCAACAAAACATAAGTAACTTTCGGAAAACGCGTGGGAACCCTAAATTATATCTAATCCGTACCAACAAGCGCCTATGATTCTGAAAATATTTTATAGAAAGTTGAAAATAGCTTGAATGTATAAGATAAAATAAAAGAGTATGGTTGAAATTTTAATAATATTTTGTCAATTTTATCTAATTTTCTTAAACAAAGATTCTGAAAATGTTTTTAAGTATATTTTAATTGACTTCTTATTACGATGTTGTCTACTTGAAAGATATTTTTTTATTACAACATTAATCACTATGAATTTCTCCTGTATCGTGGGTGTGTTTACAAACACAAATTATCACACACACAAACACAACCGGAGTATTTCGTATTACCTGTATGTAATACAAAACTATTTGTTCCGTGCGGGGAATGAACCGAGCCCGATCACATAGCCACAACAAGTCGTGACGTCAAATTATAACTTTTGTTTATGGTTTTCCATGACGTGATAATGAGGTCGTTTTGCGATTGAGAGAGAGGATGCCGATCTACTAATTTCATAGTGCCATTTCTTTCCCACAATAACAGGTTACAGTACGGCCTCAGAACTGGCTTTAAATGCTACGATTTAATTGAAGTAAAAGGAAAATCATAGGGAAATACAAAACAGAATATAAAACCATTTACAAAAAAGAACATTACAATAATTGTAAGCACAAACTTCCTTTCCTTTAAATGTATTGCTCCTATAAATATATCAGAAATAAAGAGAGTATTCTTAAGCAATCCGCCTTTGTAAAAGCAAGCTAATTCTAAAGAAAATTCATTTTCATATTTGCGTGCAATTTATAACGAACAGCCCAGTTTTTCTCGGGCCTTTCCCGTTTCCTAACAAGTGGCATCTACCAGTAGTGGCCTTTTGAATAAGCATCATATTTTCACCCACAAAAGAGCTTTCGAGCTTTGAATCCGTGAAAATATGGCGCGAATTTATTCTTCGTATCCAAAGAAATAGTGTTTGTTCGTAGATATGAAATATTAAATAAATAAATATTCTGGGACATTTTTTTTACACAGCACCATCTAGTCCCAAACTAAGCAAAGCTTGTACTATGGGTACTAGACAATGGATATAATACTTATATACTTTTTTTTTTGTAAATACATACGTATAATACATAAGAAACACCCAGACGAACACAAACACTTATATTCATCACATACATTTTTGTGTTCTGTGGGAATCGAACCCACGACCTCATGGTCGGCAGTCTAGTACTCGAACCAATAAACCACAGAGGTCGTCGTCATTAGAGGTAGGTAAACATAGGAGATGGGAAGTAAGATTTTGTAATAATAACTTTTTTGAACCTTCTTGTTGTACGAATTCAAACTTTTAATCTAATACAATAGGTACAATATTCTATGTACATTAAGGACTTTGAACGCAAAATTTAGCTGAACAAAGTTAAAATATAAAAAAAAACTATTCTAAAAGCTATTTTGTTCCTTAAAAGTTTTCGCTTATACCAAGTTATAAAACAAAATCAAAATGTCGTAAACTAGCGCCGTCTAGCGGTGTTTAAAAACTAAAACAGTGGAACTCTAAAGTAAATAAAAGTTAAACTGTGCTTGTAGCACAAGCTCATTCTATCTAATTACCGGGAGTTCTAAAATTCCAAATCTACGAGTAGGAAAAATTTATGTATGAACACATACATTTTTTCTTTCCGCAGTTGAGATGGTTTTTTATTTTATTTAGATGGTTTCGAAAAAGACGATAAGTATAAGAATTCAATTTGCCTCATTAGTCTAGACATCCTAATCGACTAGGTACTACGTTTGAGTTCTTTGGTTTGATTCCTGGGTCGAGCAGTGTTATTGCTTTTTATGAACGTATCTAGCAGCTCGGAGGTTGGATATTTATGTGCATGGTGCAATAGGCAAACAATAGGCGAACTGTTGTACATCTGCCTTACCCTTCGGGAAATACAGGTGTTGTGTATTAACACAGCACCTGTATTTCCCGAAGCTATTTCAGGAATATGAATTATCATAATCCTGAAATAGCTAAATTAATTTGATGATTTTTGTTGATTTGATGGCCAATACATAACCCGAAGGTAAAATAACATTTTCCGTGTTAAGTCCATTGGATACAAAACGTTGATTTATTTTTAAAACGCAGTAAAATCCATAAAATATAGTTTCAACTTTATGTATCACTATAATAAAAGGTCACATCCACTAGGTTACACAATCTTAATTCTTTCATGCGTGCCTTGACATAATTATATCGTCGCTTTATCTCATGTTCTGCCATAGTTTCAGCACAAGATAAACGACAACAAAATTATTTCAAGACGCGCATGTTAGCCTAGCAGATCGCTCCTTTGAACGCAATGCTCAAAAGTACTAGTTTTATTCTGCATCTTTGTAGTTTTCCTCGTTCTCTGTCGTAGATTAGACTTTACGGCCCACTTAGAAGACAGATGTGGTTACAAGTTAGGTACTATTATCCACCGCAACTCGTTAAGGTTTTTTTTTCTTCAGCTAAAGATAGAGCAGAGGTATGTACGAAGGAAATAAATTAGAGATTAGGTTCCGAAGAAATTATACTGAACGGATAAAAGAAAAAGGATATCAATCATTTATATATATTTAGCTGAGGACCGCGGTTTCGCTTGCGTCGCAAAAGGATTTACTTACGTACTATTTTGGCTTCTAGGCGCTGTATCAAGATTTATTTTTAAATAAATTGACGTAAGCTGTTGATTCAGGAAATTTTTACAACGTAACCGAACTTGGTGTCGAGGAACCAAATGCCTGCAACCAACAGCAACTTATAAACTAAGCAACAGCAGCTAAGGGCGTCCCCTAACGGGACACGGACCTCGGGCGTTGCTGGGGGGACAGCTAGGGACGGCTAGATCTGGTTTAAATTGTTTAGGGACGGTTTTAAAGTTGCTTAAAGTTACGGAGGGTGAGGGCATCAAGATGGTACATGCACACATTTAAAGTTAGTGCGGTAGGCTTGGTGCAGTTGGTTTTGTTTGATGTGCGTACAAACATACAGACAGACAAACAAAAATAAAAGATTGTTATTTTGACTGTTTTTGCTCTTACAAGACACCTCATAATATTTTATTTCATTTATCGCCTATGTACCTACAGATACCGGTCATTTCCAATTATTTTAGCATGAAATAATTACTGTATGTTCATATAAATCTTTGCTGTTTGCACTCTGACATGGCAATCCTGTTTAATTTAATATTAATAGATAATACTTTCAAAAGTTTCATTATATTTGTGAATGTATGTTTATTGCCTCACACTAAGATATTCTTCCGTATCCTGGGTGCATTTACAAACGGTAATTCTCACATACACAACAGCTTTGACATATTTGAACTAGTTTGTTCTTTCCATTACGCAAAGATCAAACGCATTCAAGTTAAACAGAAAAACAAAAAGCATAAAGCCATTTAAAGAAGAAAAAAAAAACAAAGTGGTCTAAGGCAGCTTCTCAAATGAAGACATGAAATAAACTTAAAAAAGCCGTTTCTTTGGAGTTTTTCCATTCTTTATGATGTTTGGGCAATTATTTGTGCGTATAATTACAGTTTTTATTGTAAACAACAAAATTGCCAGGTAGAATTTCTTCAGTTTGTTGGGTTCCTATTGTTAAAACTTTTCTTTGTTTCTTGTTTACAAATGAAAATTGTGAGGTTTGAATGTTGTATGAAATATCATCTTCACGCTTCATTTAATGTTCACCTAATATATATCAAGGTCAGCGTTGTGGAAAGACGTGTCATGCATAAATTACTTGATAGACCTTGAGAATATTCAATTGTTTTGTGAATAAATAATATTATTTGTGAATTCTTCAAAAGGCAAGAAAGTAGATACACACAAAACTCGTAAGTGCATGTTGAAGGATCCTTTGTGATAAAGGCTAAACTACAGATTGTTATGATTAACAACAGGGTCAATTTTTAGGCTACTGTTTCCTAATAATTTCTTATCAGTAAAAGCTAATAACACTGACCTTGGACTGGAACTTGAGTCCGCTACCACGCTTGCTGCTACCAACGAACCAATGAAGTAATAAGTAATTAATTATTATGTGAGTAGATATATAAAACTTTCGTTAAACTGCCTTTTAAATTCATCAGTTCAATAAGACAATAGCGAATATTGCCCACAAATATACAGAGCAGTAGTCATTAGTGGCTATCATTGCCGAAGCGTCTATCTTTGCCAGAGCTTCTATCTTTGCCAGAGCCTGTTCCTTTGCCAGAGCATCCAACATTGCCAGAGCACCTATATTTGTCAGAACGTCTATCTTTGCCAGAGCACCTATATTTTCCCGAGCATCTTTCTTTGCCAGACGGCTTCTAGCTATGCCAGGGACTCAAAAGCTTACTAAACGGTTAAGCAAGCGTCTTAGATGAGATTCCTAGCTTAACGATCAAGTTTGAAACACAAAAGGTAAGATTTTTAAATAGAAGCTAAAAATGCGGGCTTTTTTACATTACATACACACATTGTCGACATAATAATGCGATAGGTATTAAAAAAACATGTTGGAATAAGCGCTGTTCTTAACACGATCAGATTAAGGTACATTTTACATGCAAATTGATTGTTTAATATAAAAATACTTTGACGAAAATAGGGGGCTTTGAAAATGTATGTTAAAAATTGTACTTGTTTTAAGTAGGTAAGTTTTCCATTTATTATATTCCATTCTGTTAATTACTTACTTATTATAATTAACTACTTATTAGAATAGATTCCCGTACGGAGCAACGCTCTCTGAGAACTACAAGTATGTAGTTGTTCCGGGTGTGAAGATTTCTCTTTTTATAAAACGAGCACCTACGATATAGAATAAATCTCAGTGAGAACAAGGTTTGAAAAAGGATAATAATATAATCTAAGGTTAAACCACAACTATGGTTAAAATAATTTGTCCTCGGAGATATTATCAGCCAGAAGAGATGCTAATTGCTTATTGCTTGTAATATTTTTTGTATAAGTCCAGAATCCTCAGAACTTTAATATTTATTTCTTTATTATACACAAAAGTATTACTTTTAATGAGACGCTAGCCATCTCAAGATTAGGCTTTATCAAGACATGCTGAACATTTTAAATTTAGAACGATACAACATTCATTTCAAAAAGCCTATACTTTATTTTCGCGATATATTGGAAAGCTTTGGTCCGCCATTCCATTTTATAAAGCAATTTATTTACAATGCGACGGCATAAATTTTGAAGAACTTGTAATTTCGTTACCTTTTCAATTAATAAAGATATTTACAATATTCATTAGCTTTCAACCTTGAATTTCCTTATTAATGTCATAATTGATTGAATTTGGTGCGCCCCATTAATTATAGATTAATGTCTTACATTTTAGGGAAAATACAATTTCATACTTTTACGGCCACTTGCACCAACTTTTTAAATGGGTTTAAATTGTATTTAAAGACAAAATTTGTATGAAAAATTTAGTTTAAATATGATTTAAACACATTTAAGAAGTTGGTGCAAGTGGCCCTTATTCATAGTCATGGAAGTATTTATAACTGTATTTGAATTATAGTTTTTTTCTTTTATGCGATAAGTTACATTATCATTCCTTACAGCCATAAAATCAGTTTCTGTCTCACATACTTGAAACAATATTTTGTCAAGAGGCTTACTTGTTTTATTTTTATTACAACGGCTGGGACTCGATAACATAATTTAAGACCTTTATCGAAAAGTGGATCGGTTTACCCAAGAAAAACCTCTCTTTCTGTAGTATAGAAAATATCTTTATCATACATATACAATCATATCCCGTTTACCGTTCCCAAGAGAAAATGAAACAAAGATATGGTTCACGCTCATTGATTTTAGAACACTTCAAGACAAAATTGTGTGGAAAATTCCCAAATATAAATTGATTGCAGGATTTTCCTTTTTTTTATTTTTATTCTTTTTTTTTATTAACCCCCGACGCAAAAACGACGGGGTGTTATAAGTTTGACGTGTCTGTGTGTGTGTGTGTGTGTGTCTGTCTGTGGCATCGTAGCTCCCGAATGGATGAACCGATTTTGATTTAGTTTTTTTTGTTTGAATGGTGAATAAGTCGGGAGTGTTCTTAGCTATGTTTGATGAAAATCGGTCCAAGATGGCTGCCGCCACAAGATGGCGGTTTACATATTTTTTCACGATTCCCACAATATTGGTATCAAATGAAAGGGCCTGACTAGTAGAATACTATACACTATGAAAAATTTCAAATCCAAGATGACCGCCTCCATGAAATGGTGAATTTATTAATTTTTTTCACTACTCCCTCAATAAAGGTATCAAATGAAAGGGCTTGACTAGTAGAATACGAAATGGTGAATGATGGCGGCTATTAAATGTTTTTTAAAACCCCCTCAATATGGGGATCAAATAAAAGGACTTGACTAGTAGAATACTATATAGTATGATAAATTTCAAATCCAAAATGGCCGCCATAACAAAATGGCGCGTTAAATGTTTTTACCTAAGATATCTAATAGCTATGAAATAATTGTACAAAAGTTGAATAACTAAACGAAGAAAATACCTAATTAAACACTAAATTACCTGGATCTTAAAACGCAAGGAGTCCCTACAAAAAGTGTGAAATAACAAATTAAATTAAAAATTTAAAAAAACCCCCGACACAAAAAAAACAACTTAGAAACCTAAAAGAAAAACTATGATGAAATAACCACAAATAGAACAAAAAAGGTATAAACCTGAATCCCTATAAAAAGAAAAAAATAATCTTGAAATTATAACCCTTCCTAAGTACGTATGAAGTTTTTTGATTAAATTTTGCCGCGTCGGGGGACCGCTCTCTAGCTCTCGCGTGTCTGCCCGCTCGGGTCGCCAAACTTGAGTATGTTACTCTCCGCCCACTTTACGCCCTCCCGCGCGTCGCGGCGATGTACGCGCCATCCACATCAATTCTGAATTCGCGCGATTCACGTTCGGGAAGCAAAAGGAAAGGAAAGGATTCACATAATTAGAGAGCGGTCCCCCGACGCGACAAAATTTAATCAAAAAACTTCATACGTACTTACGAAGGGTTATAATTTCAAGATTATTTTTTTCTTTTTATAGGGATTCAGGTTTATACCTTTTTTGTTCTATTTGTGGTTATTTCATCATAGTTTTTCTTTTAGGTTTTTAAGTTGTTTTTTTTGTGTCGGGGGTTTTTTTTAATTTTTAATTAAATTTTTTTTATTTCTATTCTGACTGCCTCATTAGCCAAGTGGTCCTGCGCGCGACTGCTACGCTAGAGGTCCTGGGTTCGATTCCCAGGTCGAGCAAAGTGTTATTGGGTTTTTCTATGAAATTCCCAGTAGCAGCTCGGAGTTAGGAATTTGTGCCCGGTAAATGGCAATAGGCTCGCCCCCTATTACATGGGACCTAGACATACCGGCGAACTGTGGGTGTACATTAGTACGCCTCTGCCTAACCCTTCGGGGAATACAGGCGTGATGGTATGTTATGTTATGTTATTTCTATTCTTTTAGTTTAGTTTGGATCGTATTGCTTACTATCGAAAAGAAAGTTTATATGATAGAATTCAATGTGGAAAATTATCAACGTCAGTGCTTGAGTGTGGCATTCAAATGTATAAATAATACGTCCATCGTTAGCATACTCACGTAGGTTTATATTTCAGAGTAAAGCCTCGAATAAAAATAAAATTCCTTTACTTAAAGATTGTATAATAAATTAAAATGCCACACTACATTAGCAGACATTTTAACTATCACTGTCATCACAACATCATATTGTGAAGAAAAGATACATTAATATGTATATCCCCACAGTTTTACAATAAACTAATTTGAGATGCTAAGTAAAAATAAATTAATTGTCAATAAAGTAGAATGTACAAAAAAATATAAACTGAACATTTTATATTTTTAAATTACCTAACCTTACGATATTTACAAGATCTATCGTGGAATTTCAACAGACAGATCAGCAATTATATAGGCAACTGCTGTCCAGAACGCAGCCCCTAGATCCAATTCTTCTGGACTTTCAACATTCAGAGTATCACCTTCAGTATGATGGAACCAAAAATATTTTTCATTATTATTATAAAGACTAGCTCCTGGCATACCATTACCAGTAAATATTGCAATATCGGATCCAGGACTATCTTCTTCCACTAGAGTAGACGCATTGATAGATTTAAACAGTTTCAAAACTTCTCCAACGATACAACGAGCTTTATCACTACCACCAACAGCCAATCCAAGAGGAGCGAAAGTTCCTTCATCAGATTCCATTATGAAATTTATATTGTGAAGTTCTTTTTTATGCGCTTTTTCATAAGCGTAGGCACCTACTAGGCCGAGTTCTTCTGCTGTCCAAAATATAGCTCTTATTGTTCTCTTCGGAGTCAAATTTAGTCTCTTCAAGATAACTGGAGCTGCCCAGCTGATGAACAAGCCACCACCATCATCCATAGCACCCTGACCCACGTCCCAACTATCGATATGGCCCGATACGATCACAAGTTTTTCTGGATCTTCAGATCCCTTCAAATCAATCATAGTATTTCTAGATACTTTAGTTTCCAACGATGAAAACATGCGAATATTTAAAACAATTTTATCACCTCTGTTGTAAATTCTTGATATTAAATCAGCATCTTCCAAAGTAATAGCTGCCGATGGAATTGGTATAACTCCATCACCGTATGTTTGAGAACCAGTATGTGGGGTATTAATTGAAAAAGGAGCAATGGATCGTACTAAGGATGCAACAGCTCCTTTGGCAGACGCTCTAGTAGCTCCTTGGGTCCTGTATGTCACTGTTTCACCATACTTCGTAAAAACAGGAACGTATAGAACAATTTTTCCCTTAACCTGTTCCTCAGGAGTATCATCCAAAACCGTGAAATTGGATATTACTATTACTTCAGCTGTTATACCATCTGGAGGTGTGCTGACACTGCGTCCAAGCCCCAAAACCGCAATGTCTTTCAGCCTCGGTTCAAGCATAGTTATTTTTTCCTCACCTCGTTCCCAACGCGGCACCTGTAATGTAATAAAATGGTAATATTGTCACCTGAGATGAGAATATAAAAATAAATATAGGAGCATTTTAAACGTGGGAGAGCCATGCTTCGGCACGAATGGGCCGGCTCGACCGGAGTGATACCACGGCCTCGCAGAAAACCGGCGTGAAACAACGCTTGCGTTGTGTTTCGCCGAGTGAGTTGAGGTTACCGGAGGCCCAAACCCTTTTAAAGGCGGGCAGCGCACTTGCGACTCCTCTGGAGTTGCGGGTGTCCATGGGCGGCGGTTATCACTTACCATCAGGTGATCCGTTTGCACGTTTGCCCCCCTATCCCATAAAAAAAAAGCAATTTAGGTGAATAATTGCGAGATTATAATTATTAGATGATTTAGTATTTGGTTTCATTCTTTTGTTTCTTCTTGACATCATATTCCGGTATATCATGTGATAAACCGGAATATGCTCTCTGTGTATATTAATAATTATGTAAATGTTATAAAGTTATTCAGTGAAGGAAAAATTCGACTCGCAGGCAGGATTCGAACCTGCGACTTCTGGCTAGGTACGCCAGACGCTAAGACCACTAAGCCACCGCGACTCATGGCAGGTGGGACTCGCGGTGGCTTAGTGGTCTTAGCGTCTGGCGTTAGGAATACATTATTTATTTACATTAGAAATATTTAATGTATGTTTACTTTACGTTTACTGTTTATTAGGTTAAATTTATGTTTACTGCAGAAACTTTAAATCTATACTAATATATAAAGCTGAAGAGTTTGTTTGTTTGCTTGAACGCGCTAATCTCAGGAACTACTGGTCTGATTTGAAAAATTCTTTCAGTGTTAGATACCCCATTTATTGAGGAAGGCTATAGGCTATATATCATCACGCTACGCGGACGAAGTCGCGGGCGGAAGTAGTACTTTAATATATAAATGTGAAGAGTTTGTTTGTTTGTTTGCTTGAACGCGCTAATCTCAGGAAGTACTGGTCCGATTTGAAAAATTCTTTCAGTGTTAGATAGCCCATTTATTGAAGAAAGCTATAGGCTATATATCATCACGCTAAAACTAAGTAACTATTCCACGCTGACGAAGGCGCGGGTGGAAGCTAGTCATGAATAAAATGATACCTAGTTAACTTACCTCAACTTCTTCTGTAACAATATCATTAAGACCTTCTTCACGAGTGATATCGATCATATAATCAATGGCTCGTTCAAGAACTTCTGTACCTGATGGTCGGGCTCCAAACTTGTCTACAAATTTCGCTAATCTGAAAATATTAAACAAAAACAAAGATTATTAATTGTGTATAAATAAATGTAAATTATTTAACGTTTGATATTTTAATCCAGTTCGACGCTTAAATAGCTAAATCACTCACTGATCATAAGTTTTCCCTTTAAAATCACCATCCAAAACATATTTTAGTATCTCATTTTTAACATTTTCGTAAGCCCATATCTCTTCAATCAATTCATCCCCCAAAATCTCTTGGCATGCATTTGAATTTTTGTTCACAGCCTTGCCTTCATTCAAAACGATAATAAAAAGGGTAACCAATACAATACGAACAAAATTCATTTTTATTCCAATGTCTTTGAGATATTGAGATGTTTCGATAAACCGTGAGCTCTTTTATAGTCTATCTTATCAAAATTCATGGTCACTGTCTAGAATATCTATCTATACTTATGTATATCTCATATTTAGAGGATGGTTAATACCTAAGTGACTTGAGTCTTTCGTCTGGATATTATGTTTTATATCTTATCAAATCGTATTTGAAATTTCATTTGCACGCATTCCACTTGATAATATAGTTTTGGATGATATTCTTAAGTATCCGTCAGATGTAATGATAGTGAAAATTGTGTCATTTCATATCATGGTTTTCGTAAACAAAAGCAATATTAGTTGCCGTATAATTTTGCGGCTCGTAAGAGCTTTGCGAAATAGCATTACTATATTATTTTGAATTCTATAATTGTATGTATTAATATAAATAGAATCAGATCACTATACCTTCACGGATCCAACAGTTGTATAAACCTCTTTTGTTGTGCTTCAAATTGGTGCACTAAATCTGCCTAAAATATCCTGTTCCGAAATCCGATGACAAAATAATACAAATTATGCACCATTTCGGCTTTTTAATAAAACCAATTTTGTTTCATGTAACAACAATAAATTACACTTGACGCCTATATCCATGTCAGGGTGAAGGAAAAGATTGCGAGATTTTTTTCACGATGCGGTGTGAATTCTGCTATCCCCCAAAGTGACTATACCTAGCCTAACTTTCTCTCATCTCTTGAAACCTCTGAATGGGGTACGAAGTATATAGAAGTATACGAAGTATATACATAATAATTTCAATAATATGCTTTAATAAGGCTTTTGTCTAGAAACTCATTAGTATGCTAATTATTATTTATGCAGATTCATTCATTTCTGTGCCCCTTAATTTGTATTTTCACAGTCGAGAGTGAGGTGAGGGTTGAATATGATATATGAATTTAATTGAACAATACCAAATAAGAAGCTCTGATAAAGCACATCTATTTTAAAGCCAAGATGCACAAAGGACCAATTTGACAGTAGAGCAAATTTAATTTCTGCAACAATACTCACTCATCATAGGTCTTCCCTTTGAACGCACCCGAGACTGTATAGTCTATTATGTTCTTAACAACAGAATCATAAAATGCAATTTCTTGTACTAAAGGACCAATATCACAAGAATTTAAATCAAACATTTTCTGTGGTGCACACTTTGTCTCGTAAACAAGGACCAAAAATACGCATACAAATTGCTGTAAAAACATTGTCCGAGAGTAAGGACGTCTGGTTGTAGTAACCGTCCACAAACAAATATTACACTGGTGTAAGTATACGTAACAAATGGATGACAGTCTAAACAATGTGGTCAAGTGTGAGAGTAACAATAGTAGCTATTTATATTATTACCATGACATTAAATACCTAGTAATGGTTGATTAGTAATGATATTTCACTATTATAGTGAAATATCATTACTAATCAACCATTACTCTTCAGCTTTATATATTAGTATAGATTACTATAATAGTAATCTATATACTAATATATAAAGCTGAAGAGTTTGTTTGTTTGTTTGCTTGAACGCGCTAATCTCAGGAACTACTGGTGCGATTTGAAAAATTATTTCAGTGTTAGATAGCCCATTTATTGGGGAAGGCTATAGGCTATATATCACCACGCTACGCGGACAAAGTCGCGGGCAGAAGCTAGTAGAACTATAAAATGCTTCGTATTTGGTATTTGATGACCTACAGTATTGTATCTTCATTGATCTAGTAAAAGAGTCAGTGGTAGCCGTTGGATGCAGGCCATGCACGTGGCATAAAACTGGTCCTTGTGGATATGTTATCGGAAGACTAATGTTCACTAGTGGCCGTCCTTTGTTTGATAATTAATATGATGATAGCCTGCAGTATAATTAATTACCAGCTAAATTACATTTTTATTTTCATCTGCCGGCTCCGTACCACTTATGACGAGACGGGTTGAGACTCCTTAGAGTATCATTGAATTCATTGAGCCATTGTCTGCCTTACAATGGATGCCACAGGAATAACCGGTAGGAGAGGGACTCATTCATTCAATATAACCCCTTATATACGGAACAATAGCTCTATTAAGAATGAAAAACCTTCTTATACCCGAAGACTAAACATGTAAACACATTGATAATATTATAAGTAAAGTCTTTTATACTTCACAATTACTAATTTAGCATTACATTTTTTTAAATTAGTATTTTATTATATACTAGCTTCTGCCCGCGACTTCGTCCGCGTTAGCGTGATGATATATAGCCTATATATATAGATATATAGCTTTCCTCAATAAATGGGTTATCTATCACTGAAATATTTTTTCAAATTCCTGAGATTAGCGCGTTCAAGCAAACAAACAAACAAACTCTTCAGCTTCATATATTAGTATAAATCCCATCAATCACCGGACACAATGAATACATAATATATATATACACAATACAGAGATAAAATGATTTTTAAACCTTTATACCACGTGTCCAATCAATTTGTTACAAGGTGGTTCATATTTTTTCCTAAAGATAAGAATAACTGACCAATTATCCTTATCTATGAATCTTTTTATATTAGACTTATGAAATTTTACTGAATTTGTTATAGGCCATTTTTGATGGGAACGACTGAGCCTATTGCCATTAACCACGCACCTTGCTAGACCCGAGAACCCAACACAGTACCTCACGCTCAGCATCCGTGAAATCGACCACTAGATCCAATAAGGTAAAATTAAAGAAAAACATTGCTTTTAATTCAGTTAAAAGCAAAAATTAATTATTACGATATCCTATTACCTAAATATTATTATATGGTCACTCTAACTTGGTTAAGACTTTAAAACATACAACGACCAATTCGCGACAACATTCCCGTCAATAATCAAATTTTATTCATAGAGCGAATTATTTAGAGCATTTCAAAATAGCTCTTAAAATCCTCCACTCACATCACAATAGCAATTTTTACGGCATTTGGAACATATTGTATGGAATAAGTATGAATAGTGCACATCCGCTATTCACCAATCAGAATCTATTCCAACCGAGCGCATTGTACTGGGGGCCAGCTAAGGTACATAAATTCACGAAATATCCACGCCTGTGAATGAAAACCAACTCTCTTTCGTGGGATTTGGACTAAAATAAAAAAAATGAAAAAAATATATATTCGTAAAGAACGCCAGGATACAGAAAGGATAATAATATAATAACTACCTACTTAATATTATGAACTAAGTTGTGGTACCTACCAAAACGAACCTTACAAATCTATTGCAGATTGCAGATTAAAAATACGTATTACGTGGCACATTACACCGCTAATCATCACAGTTAAGTTTGACCAATGATAATTAATAAGTTTTGGTCTAAAATTTTCTAAATAACAAAAATGAACACTATGGAGATAGAGTGGTCCTTTTCCAAGGACCACTCTATCTCTATACCAATACTAGTGGACCCGAAAAAAATCATTCAAATCGGCCCAGCCGTTTAGGAGGAGTTCACTGTCAACACACGTACAGAAGAATTATATATATAAAGAAGATAATACAACATTTTTTCAGCTATTTAGATGAAAACCCAACAACAAACTTTTAATTAAATATTTATGTTGTAATATTTACAACTTACAATATTAGTTTAAATTATGCCAAAAAAACAATTCCCGCTTGTATAAAGTAATAGTGGAGAGCAATGAGTATTGTAATTGACGCGATACAATACATTATGTAATTTAGCATAATAAGCGACAATTTGTGGTGTTGCGGGACATTACCTCAGGGACGACGGAACGGACGTTATTATATAAATGACTAGCTTCTGCCCGCATAGGCAACTGTTTATCCAGATTGGACCCAATTCTGATGTCCACGCAGACGAAATCACTGGCAGAAGCTAATATTGCATATTTTGGAAGTGAGGAACTATAAGAGATATCTAGATATTATGTAGTTGTGCCTATATCTTGACTCACAAACACTTGATTCTCAAGTAGTACAGCTCAGTACAGTTTGGTTATGCCTACACATAATTAGTAGTAATAAATCATGTCCGTAATCTCACACACACTCGTACATGCCAGCGACATGCCCTACATTGATTTACTCAATAATTAATACGAAGAACACACTTGTGCTAAATAGGTGTTACAATATGGTGTGTTATTAATACCTACTTACTTTTATCAGCTTCAGTTTTGCAGTCATTCGGAATCGTTTTGATTGGTAAATCTGTGAAATGATTTTTGCGGTGGTCAATAAGTGTGCCACAATAAAACTGTCAGTCTTTATTCATAATCTTATATATAAAATTCTCGTGTCACAGTGTTAGTTACCATACTCCTCCGAAACGGCTTGACCGATTTTCATGAAATTTTATATGCATATTTTTTTGCCTAAATGTTGTCCACTCCTAACATATGGGGTTCACGGGAGACTCGACGGGGAAAGTAAAGTTAGGGATTCTCCACCCGTGTGAAGCCGGGGCGGGCCGCTAGTGATAATATATAAAACGTCGTATTGTCTTCTTACAGCTATAATAATTATGTTCTGTCTTCTTTTCTTTGTCTTAGAATATTACGTACCTACCTATCAAAATAAGACGAAACAGCTTCAAGATTTTTTTTATTTCTAAGAAAAAGGGGCTGAATTTTTGGAGTTGTTATTTAAATAATGAACAATCTGCTAATAAGGGAACTATCAACGCCAAGGATGTCACTTCAAATTCAAAACGCAATACTATGACATACAAATTAATTGGGTTATAATTTTTGGCTTATTTGCGCGATAATTTCTTAAATAAAATAGACGGAAATGCATTGGAGTAATAGTTTACTTCATAGGAAGTACTAAATTCAACAACAAGAACTCGGCGTATACTTATTTATCCAGTAAAAAAGAGATTTGTAATAACTACTACTCTGACTAGAGCGATTAGGTTTTTCTATAAAAACCCATAATCGTGGGAAAGATTTAATAAATTCAGTAATATACATAAATACGACCCAAATACTCGGAAAACGATACTTCCTTAACACTTTAACTTCCACGCGTATTTAAGACGTCTACTAATTACTGAAACTTGATGAAATAAGCCTCATTACCCACAAACAAAGTTGTTATTCAAGAAAAATAATCCTTAAACATAATGTTTTGGTACATAACTTTTTATTACTCAATTCTGTATGGAAGCAGAAGGGATGAAAACAGGTTGTTTGGAAACTTTTAAGGAAGTTCTTTAAGGGAAGTTTCAACCTCAAGGGACTTCAAAAGATACGTTTGAGTTTATGAAATATTTGGACTGAAGTTTCAGTGATAAAGTAAGCATATTTTTCTCAAATAATAAGAGTTTTTTTTAATAAATTGAGTAACAATCCTTTACCAAGTTTATTTTGTAAAAATTGTAAAGATTTCATAATGCTCTCCATAGTCCTCGTTTTCACTAGTATTCCATAGGACTTTTCGATTCAAAAGGTGCCCCA
Organism: Acronicta leporina; assembly: GCA_947256265.1. Classification (NCBI taxonomy): domain Eukaryota; kingdom Metazoa; phylum Arthropoda; class Insecta; order Lepidoptera; family Noctuidae; genus Acronicta; species Acronicta leporina. Next base: position 4,871,131 of record OX366516.1, read on the forward strand.
ATAAGTGCGCCTTCGAGTGGGACGCGCAACAGGGTCTCAAAGCCCATTTGAAAGAGTCCAACGAACATTGGACAACAGCATCTCATGGTTGTGGCGAATGAAACAATTCTTACGGCCTTGACAATAAGGCGAAGCAAGGGTAGTACAGTTTTCAGTCGGTTAGATTCCATTAAACCATGTCATCTCTCCAGGTGGGAGACAATCCATGTGGATTTTCGTACGGTATTGCAAAAAACAGATGTTATCTATGTCTTTGCCAGAGTAAATAGACAGATTCACTTTTTTCTTTGTATAGTGCAAAAGATGTTGAAATTACATTAAATTAATTTGAAATTTCTTCGAGTTTAAATCTTTATTCTTTTTTACTGTTTGAACTTTTATATACCTACATTTATTATTCGTAAATAGTCTACCTAATTTACTTTCTGAAAAACGAATTGTAAGTAAAACCAAACTCAATGAATAACAATTAACCAGTGTTAAAGTTAATTAAATGAATACGGTGCGCAACGGAGCTCATTCGCTTATTAGAATTAGGCGCAACAATATTTCACAGCGGGAGTTTCCAGTACCTAATTGTTTTGGTAAATTTTCTAGCTTTTCTACAAAAAAATGTTGCTTTCTTTTGTATTTCAGGTAATATTTTGATAAGGCAATTCTCACGCAAGGTTTTACTTTTGAAATAAAATGCGTGAACATTTACAGTACCTAATTAAATTTTGGTTTGAGTAACGTCTGTTATGAAATTTCATATGAATAATTATTTACATTCCTACCTACGTAAATGTCTCATTGCTCAGTTTTATCACGCTGACAGAGGACACTAGAGCGACCAATTACTTAGGGGTAGCAAGTAGTAGATTACGATACGTCTATGTTCGCGTAATATCCCCATATAATAGCCAGAAATATCGAAAAAAATATCATTTCATACAAAAATGTGCGAAAGTTGACTACTCTAGTCAGATCAACCCTCAGAGAGTTTAACAGTGAATAAAAATTGTTTACCTACATATCACCATATTTATAGGACCTTAAATTTAATGGAGCTATGGCTTTCTTACCTGGAGAGTCAGAAAGAGCGCCAGAGCTACTGGTCTTTGAAGAAGGATGGAGTCGTGACCACAGTCTGTCACGGTCGTAGTGACTGTCGCGAATCCCATGATCGTTTTTATAAAGTAAGGCAAAGCAATGCTTTAATCAGTGACTTCCCCAAATAGCAATACGATCAATGAGGATTTTTACTCCACGAAAAAGGCTCTCAATGCACCTTAGGAATAAAGAAGCTATTCACAGCTCCTATATAAAGGTAAAAATAACTGAGTGTACCATCACGCCTGTATTCCCCGAAGGGTTAGGCAGAGACGTAGGTACTAATGTTCACCCACAGTTCGCCGGTATGTTTAGGTCCCATGTAATAGGGGGCGAGCCTATTGCCATTAACCGGGCACAAATTCCTAACTCCGAGCTGCTACTGGGAATTTCATAGAAAAACCAATAACACTTTGCTCGACCTGGGAATCGAACCCAGGACCCCTAGCGTAGCAGTCGTGCTCAGGGCCACTTGGCTAATGAGGCAGTCGGTAACTGAGTCTACTGCTACGTAAATCAACAAACCTTAATACGTTGTACACAGGCGCCTTCCATTTGGTTTAATGTACGAACGTGTGCCACTAGTTTAGCTACTTTAGCTAGCCAAATATTTGCACTCCCTCCATATATTCATGGAAGCGATTTGACACACCTGCCCTTAATGTACCGTCCTAGTTTGCACATTCGTTACGTCTAAGGACGTTTTGTATACGAAGAATACTGACGTCAATTGATTTAGGGTAGGGTGTAGAATGATTATTTTTCACAAGCTGTGTCCCGCGGTTTTTACCTGCTTTTCGGCTTCTCATTGCCGTATCGTGATGATAGCTCTTTATCATCACTATACGGCTACTCCAGAGTTTGATTACCCTATTCTTGAGATATACCTCAGGAATAGGGCAATAAAATGCCAAAATACTTTTTTATCTGACTCTTTTTTTTATTTAGATAATATAGCTAGATATTAGCTAGCAATATTAGCTTTAGATATTATCTTTATTTATATCATTCTTGAGTATGTGTGTTTGTCACCAGCTCCTTTTAAACAGCTGATTTAGATAAAAAATTGTGTGTATTCAATTGAACCCGGTGCAATCGGGTTCTAGGACTTTTTTTTATTTTAAGGCAGGAGAACGTCTTCTGTAAAACGTTTTTGTGGATTTTCTGATCCACTGACACACAGACGTAGGCGTATTTCGAATATGTATCGACTAAAAACCGTATTTTCCTATATGGTCTTCTACCCTTTAGTATGGTCGGGGCAAGATAAATTCTTAATAATGACCTCTTCTTGATGACAAGATTTAAATAATAAATAATAATAATAATAATAAATAAAAAGTTTATTGAAAATAGAATACTATAGCTACTTAGGAGAGGGAATAATTGGAATAATTTGATGCAGGTGATGTTGTTGATCCTTCATTATGAATGCTAACTGGAGAATAGGCGTTTCCCTTCTTCCAAGCTGAATTCTGTTTTAGCGGTCCAATCGGTGAATCCAAATCGCAATATTATTACGGACGTAAAACTATTCCTAGGACAAGTGACGTCAAAGCTATTAAAATTTCCATATTTTATTGCTAATTTCGTTTCAAGTTTCATTTCATGGGATCTATTGTGTAGGAGTGTTCCTAAAAAATATCATTATTCTAATCTAGATTAGTTTGCCCGAGTTATAAGCAAACTGATAGCTTTAATGCACTAATGCACTTCCTCCGTATTGTCTACGATGTGTAAATGTACTACTCTGATTGTTTGGAGCTGTCTCATTGTACTTGAAACCAGCATAAATCAACATTAATTAACAGAGTTACGGGAATGATGAACATTATAGATACCTACTTACTGTACATTTTGTTTATTTTTAAACGACTCTAAATAGGAGGATAATAATATATATCCTCATATCAATATATATTTTTTATAATTGTTTTATTCATAAGAAGGCTGTGTCCGTTTGCCTTTATAGATTTTTTTGGAAACGGGCAGCCGGGCCTCCTGATTATAAGCAGTGATCGCTGCCCATGGACACTTGTAACACCCAAGTCCTTACTGATGCGTAGCTGAGCCTTAAAAACTCCTACAGATTGCAGACTGCTACAGGTAGCTCTAGCAGTAGCAGCAATCGAAGGGGAAATGGCTCTCATGCGAAAAAGTTGAAATATTCACACCACTTCACACCAGCCAATCAGATTCCAAGAGGTCCCCAAGAAATAGCAGACAATTTTTACTTCTAAACGAGATAAATAATACAATATTTTTTAAGTTTTCAAAGTATTAATATGTGATTTTTAGAGACACCACTTAGTCCGAATTTCCGATGCAAACGTAATACCAAAATAAATCGCCAAACACCATTTAATCAAATTATTCGGATTCCGATACTATTAATCTAGATACCTGTTCTACCATTTTATCCAGAATACTTTACTGGAAATAAATGTTAGTGAACGCAGTTCTTGATAACTTTACCAAGTTTGGAACGATTTTCCGGTCGTTAATTCCAATGAAGTAGTAGTAGATGACATGGTATGGTGGGAACCTAGATTAAGGGTATCTCAACCCGAATAATAACACAATTTGATAAAATATTGTTTGGATTACGATTATTATATTTTTTTTTATGAGATAGGGGGGCAAACGAGCAAACGGATCACTTGATGGTAAGCGATAACCGCCGCCCATGGGCACCCGCAATACCAGAGGAGTCGCAAGTGCGTTGCCCGCCTTTTGAAAAGGGTTTGGGCCTCCGGTAACCTCCTTCACTCGGCGAAACACAACGCAAGCGTTGATTCACGCTGGTTTTCTGTGAGGCCGTGGTATCACTCCGGTCGAGCCGGCCAATTCGTGCCGAAGCATGGCTCTGCCACGTGAAAATTTTGGTATAACGTTTTGTGGACAATTAAAGCTCTGTCGGACAGCTACGAAAAATGCTCACGAAACCGTAAATATTATTTGAAAGACAAACTAGGTTTACTTTATGTGAGTTGGACCTTTATATAGAATAGACCGGAGAAACGCTCGGATAAAGAAGGTTTATCAAAGTTTATCAGGCGTATTCCATATTCTATTAAAGGTAAAGGCATAACTCTGAATAAACTGATACGATCAGCAATATTCTTCACGGGTCGTCACCATGATAGGATCTATTACCCTTCCAACAATAGTAGTCATATCTATTGTTATCATCTTTTGTACTAACGGTATCCTTAATTTAATAGCATAAATGGCCAACATTCACACCGTACACAACTATTTTTAATGACCTCTATATTGAATTTTTATATTTTGTTACGCTCGCGAATATCTTTTTTTTTTATTTAGCCTGTGTTGTCCCACATCTGAGCAAAGGCCTCCCCCCATTTCTTCCAGTTGTCTCGCTGCTGTGCTACTTCCTTCCAATTATTCAGAAAGACATCCAGGTCATCCCGCCATCTCCTCCGTGGTCTGCCGCGTCTCCGGTTAGCTGTTTCAGGGCTCCAGTTTTGTGCAATGAAAGCCCACAGTTCATCCGGCATGCGACAGACATGGCCTGCCCAGTCCCATTTAAGTTTTGCGGCTTTTCGAGCTACGTCGATAATTCGAGTTTTGGAGCGCAGTATAGAGTTCCGGACTCGATCAGTTAATTTGACGCCAAGTATACTGCGTTCCATGGCCCGTTGGCAAACCTTGAGTTTGGACTTCTGAATCTTAGTCAAGGACCAGGTCTGTGCAGAATATGTCAGAATAGGGAGAATACACATGTCCATTAGCCTGCTTTTTAGTTTCATGGGTAAATTATCTTTAAACAGCTCTTTCATGGACCAGTAGCTCCTCCATGCGTTTTCCGTGCGTCTTGCGATTTCTTTATCCTGCCTCGCCTGGAAGGAGACTACTTGGCCAAGGTAGATGTATTCTTCTGCCGGGTCCGCGGACGAATGCTACAGCGCTCCCGTAGGCCCGGCACCAAAGTGGTGTCGCGAAACGCCGAGGTTGGTTTTAGTCGGTAGATCGCTCTTTTCAGAGCGGAGTCCGACACACCCCACCGCTCTCCCCGGAGTGGTGGATAGTGCATAAAGCATTTCCAACCCCGTCAACAAAAAAAAAAAAAAAAGGTAGATGTATTCTTGGACATATTGCATTTTCTCCCCATCTATATGCATGCTTCTTCTTATCTTTTATTATTGTTGTTTTTTACTAATAGCGTTACAGACATCCGTTTGGTGTTCGCGCATCGTTTAAATCGTAAAAATGAATTTATTTTGTTTTAAAAGTTAATAATGACGTGTGAATAATCGTCGACCTTTAAGCCATTGGCATCTTGTAATAGAAGTAAAAATGTATACCTGTATTAGTAGTGGCTAGGATAGGTACATAGCTTGTAGGATCGATGGCTGTAAGGGAAAAGGCTCTCGAGTTGAGGTCACGTACTGTGAAAGGCGGTAAGGGTCAATCCCATACATTTTCATAGATTTATTTCAATAAGAGCGTGTTACCCTACGACGCCTGCGAAAATAAACGCGAGCGAGCGGTTCACTTTGTAACATTATGAGCTACTTTACTTAGTACGTGACGGTGTGCTAGACGGACACCATAATAGTATCAATGCTTTGACCCAAGAGGTTGACAGTAACGTTAAATTTATTATACCGTAAATTCGTTTGAATAGAACCTTAATAAACGAAGGATTATGTTTCATCTGAATTTTCAAATAATTAAATATTCATTGGCTGGTTTGTATGAAAATTGGGGACGGTTCAGTTACAGGGTTCAATTTAAAATGGAAAATTCGATACGTATAGGATCAAGTTAGTAATTCGTTGATTTAGAAGATTTGAAAATAAATAACCTGTGGGATCCATCGTTGGGTGTTTTGTATTGGTGTAAACCTGAGATTACTGAGTTTAACTAATATTTTGTTTTACTTTGCGAAAACCCCAATTATTTTACTAAAAGAAAACTATCTTTGAAAATAATTTCTGATTGAATATTTGTCTATTTTTGAAACATTTGATCCTACAAAAGAGCACGGTGTGCTATCTCTAATGACGCATAAAAATTGGATTATTAAAAAAAAATGTTCAGTTAAAAACATTATTGTTTATTACATGCAATGTATTTGTCATGTACGGGTAGGTATTATAAACGGTTGATACGTTTTAGAAGGGATAGTAGTTCATGTCTTGCTCATTTCCGTAGCTGATATGTTCCTAGTATGGTCATGATATGAGACGGTATAGTGGGCAGATTCCTTAAGGATTGCTATAAAAACTCTTTCTTCGCTCCATAATTTTATACCAAACTAGCTTCTGCCCGCGACTTCGTCCGCGTAGCGTGATGATAAATAGCCTATAGCCTTCCTCAATAAATGGGCTATCTAACACTGAAAGAATTTTTCAAATCGGACCAGTAGTTCCTGAGATTAGCACGTTCAAGCAAACAAACAAACAAACTCTTCAGCTTTATATATTAGTATTTTTCAAATCGGACCAGTAGTTCCTGAGATTAGCGCGTTCAAGCAAACAAACAAACAAACTCTTCAGCTTTATATATTAGTATAGATACGATTCCAACCTTTCTATACCACATCACGATTTTTACATAGCCGAAGACAGGTAGGTGATTGATGTAAATTTAATTTGTTACTAAATAAGGCTGATCAATCAATGTAATTAATGGATTATACAGGGGTTGCTTCAGCGTTAAACGCAATGTAAACTCGTCTGAAAGGGTGTATTATACTTACCTAATTAATTTCACCGTTTCAGTCGCTAATGGATACGCTTAATTCAAAGCTCTCCTAACAGGAAACTAAAAAGATATTGTTACCTATCCTGATTACAATTACCTAATTTGTTAAGAAATCCCTAAATTTGAAATTATGACGCGAATCCTTTTTTATTTATGCTAATCAATTTTGTGATTTTGATATAACATAACATACCATCACGCCTGTATTCCCCGAAGGGTTAGGCAGAGGCGTACTAATGTGCACCCACAGTTCGCCGGTATGTTTAGGTCCCATGTAATAGGGGGCGAGCCTATTGCCATTAACCGGGCACAAATTCCTAACTCCGAGCTGCTACTGGGAATTTCATAGAAAAACCCAATAACACTTTGCTCGACCTGGGAATCGAACCCAAGACCCCTAGCATGGCAGTCGCGCTCAGGACCACTTGGCTAATGAGGCAGTAGTGGTTTTGATATAACTTCTAATATTTAATTTTAAACAGTCCTTGTATAATTATTATCAAATTTTAGTATAATTACAAGAGAATTATTATTGTATTTATAAGTTTGAATTCCCATTTGTCTCTACCATTATTATACCTGGTACTTTCTAGAACAACCGGGTAAACTTCAGATTTCCATTCGACGACGCTCCAAATTCGAGCCGCACTTCCAAAAATAACAAGGCTTTCCCGCGCTTTTAGACAAGTTGTTAGTAAATAGTAAACGCTAAATCGCGCTCTTTTGTTTCTCGAGCAAATTCAATTCCGCCGGATGACGTCACAAACAAACTGTCAGGACAGAAATGGCGGGAATTATTTTGTTTGATGTGGCCCTTAGTTTGTAGACATGGGATGTTTCACTAAAAACTTTTACCTACCTATTAGCTATTGGTTCTAACCTATTTACTTTTACCATTTTATATGAAAATAAAAGCAAGCAAATTGTATCAATGAAGTGATTGGAGTAAGTAACCTATAACAATGAAAATGGAAAGAGAATGCATAGAGTCGATATTCACATTTTTATTACATACCTACCTACATTTACATGAAATAAAATTGGTTTGATTGGACTCTAGAAGGGAAAGAATTTGCCAGTGTAGTGGAATTGCATAAAGTCATGAAAAGGCGAGCAATTTTATTAGCATGTGTATTATTAGGTATACTTATTTTGATAATACTACTTGTACCTATACAGATTTTTGCGATTACTGGGAATTTCATACAAAATCCCAGTTACAGTTTGCTGGACCTGGGAACCTAACCTAAGATTAGCATAGCACTCGAGCTCAGGATCAGTATGCAAATGAGGCAGTCTTTTCTCAGGATACAATATAATTATGAATAGGTACAACTGCCTCATTAGCCCAGTGGTCCTGAGCGCGACTAAACTGTGATTGTACATTAGTACGCCTCTGCCTAACCCTTCTGCGAATACAGGCATGATGTTATGTTTATGTTATGTCATCCTGAGAAAGACAAATGACAGCCTATCCCTGCTACCTGTTGTCTCAAAAAAAGTACTATTACGTATGACGTACATACATACTTTTTTCTCTTTCCATTGTGAAAGCGATCAATCATCCGACCTCAATTCATGGAAGCAGCGCGCACGTGTCGCTCCCACCTTTATACAATCAATATGATAATGCACAGCGACAAGCAATCTTATATACCATCATGCCTGTATTCCCCGAAGGATTGGGCAGAGACCCACCCCAGACAGTTCGCTGGTATGTTTAGGGCCTAATAAGTCTGCTACTGAGAATTTCATAGAAAACCCAGTAACACTTTGCTTGACCTAGGAATCGAAGCTAGGGCCTCTAGTGTGGCAGTCGCACTGAAGACAGGCTAATAGGGAAGTTACACTATAGTTATGTGTGTTAATACTATTATATTAGGCTGGGCCGATTTTTAAGATCTTTAATTTATTGGATCTGTATCCACCTCGAATAGCAGAATAACTAATAAAACAACATTTCAAACGACATTTTTGCCGTGGGAAAGTCATGCTTCGGCACGAATGTGCCGGCTCGAGTTGAGTGATACCACGGCCTCACAGAAAACCGTCGTGAAACAACGCTTACGTTGTGTTTCGACGACTAAGTGAGGATTCCGGTCGCTCAAACCCTTTTAAAAAGTGGACAATGCACAGACTCCTCTGGTATACATGGGCGGCTGTAATCGATTACCCCGGCCATACGTCTAATCGTTTGCCCCCCTATCTCAAAAAAAAATCAGAACAATTAACGAGAAAAAGATATGAAGAAAATTGATATTTCGTACATTTTGTATATAGGCTGTGCCCAGAAATAAAACATGGACAAAAATGAATATGATGTTGCCTTTGCATGCTTCGGGTATTTCGCTAATGCCAGTAAATGCTGTGTTGTTGTGTGCATTATCCGAATTCCTCTTAAGCGGCTGGTGTTATTAAAAATAAAATGAAAAAAGACAGACAGAGTAACCATATTATAATATTATGGGTGGTGCATAGTATCACACGAGATTCGCTTTCGTGCATTCTTGCATCCTTAGCTACTTAGTTGCTTGGACGCTACTTACATGAAACCTCGTTAGTCACAGTTCGTTAGCTATTGAAAGGTTCTTCTAGACACACTCTTGGTATACACCGTAGTCCTACTAATATTATAAATGCGAAAGTTTGTGAGGAAGGATGGATGGATGGATGGATGTTTGTTACTCATTCACGCCAGAACGGCTGAACATATCTGGATAAAATTTGGCACAGAGATAGATTATAGTCTGGAATAACACACGGGCTACTTTTTATCTGAAGTCCACGCAGAAGCTAGTAGGTAATAAATAACCAATCTAACGTAAAATTAAGTCCATAGAACCACTTTCGTCCTTAAATATAATCCTCTCTGATGGAAAACCCCAGCTTATAGCGAAATTTATCTACGGATGAATCTGGTAAAATTCTGACAGTCTGCAGTTTTTAAATTTTCTGACGCTGGCCGGACGTTTTGACTCTCGCATACGTAGGACAGAGTTCAAGTAGCCTGTTTTATGTCTTACTAGCTTCTACCTGCGACTTCGTCTGCGTGGACTTCAGATAAAAAGTCCATGTGTTATTCCAGACTATAACCTATCTCAGTACCAATTTCATCCAGATCTGTGCAGCCGTTCTGGCGTGAAAGAGTAACAGACATCCATCCATCCATCCATCTATCCTCAGAAATTTTCACATTTATAATATTAGTAGGATAACGCTGGTAACTATTCAAGATTATTCGATTCAATCGTGCTGTTTGTTTACTTATACAAAACCAGTAAGAAATATGTTTTTTTTATTAACATTGTAACGCATTGGCTTCATTAATTTTAATGTGTATATTTGAAGTAAATTACATATTATCAATTATTTTTGTTGAAAGGTGGATTAAAAGTATTAATAATCCACAGGGATTAACATTTTCTTCTCTTTCCATTTTTAGCAATTTATTACTGCTTACATAATGGAATATCATAACAATAACAATCTACTTTCATTTGACCTATATTTGAGTACACAAATACATACATCATCTTGTGACATATTTCCACAGCGCTGCGAGGAACTTTTTTGCATAAGTAAATAAACGCTACGGAGTTAGTTTCCGTATTGTATTCCGTTCACTTACCGAAAAGCCTGAGTATGACATAATATTACTAAGGTACATTTATTTCTTCGCCTTCAATTTGTATTTAATCGTATTAACTAAAAAATTTAATACACTGTTTGTGATTAAGTTTCCATACTTACTGATTTTAAATAAAACATGGAATTTTGAAGTTTCTAATATTTTTCATGTAATTCTATTTTCATTTCAAAGTTAGTAAGTAAGTTTAACAGCTCAGTTTGTTTATATAAAACAAAATTACAGACCTCGTTTTCGTATTACTTATATATTATTTTTCATAAGATAAAATTATGAATAAACCAAACAACAAATGATTCTCATCTGTTTTTGAGCTACTTTCTAGCAGCTATTAAGATATAAAAGCTAGTTTAACTATTATTTTTGTCTATTTCAGTGACCTACTATGAATAAAAATTGTAAATATAAATTATATTGTTTTATCACAAAGTACCTAAAAATTGCGGGTGAATGACTTGTCCGACTAAAACAGGAAAAACTTTGAGGAAATAAAAGTAGGTATTCCGATTTCTTCACTGATAGCAAGTTATTCACGCCACAACGCCGCCTAAAACAAAAAGAATAAGTAGACCTACTTCACAAGAATTAAAATTTAGAACAGGGTGCTTTGAACGTGATCAAAATATTACTAGGGCTGTACAGTCGCGGGTCGTAAATTTAAGTTAATTACCACTGGGTAATTACCGTCGTCGGACGTATTCCGTCGCAAATTTTGTTCTGTTTTCTGTAGCTGCGGCTTCGTGGGTCTGCGCTGTCGTTTCCATGCAATTTAGCTTTGAAAGCTTATATATTTGATGTTATAAAATCGCAGATCAAATATATCAATTTTTTTGCTGCCCCTGCCTTGTGTAAAGTGTCTGTAGTGTATTATTTATTCATAAGTTTTATGTAGACTCTCAGCAAATTCATTTTAACAGTAACTAAGTAGCGATTATCTTTCTTTCTTTATATGACCATAAAACAACCTAATTGAGAATTTCCTTCTCTTACTTAATAAAATGTGTTTTCTCGGGCTTTTGTCCCGTATCGTGAGTGCTTTTACAATCGCAAATTCTCACATACACAATCGCCCAGACCTGGAACAATTATCCGTAGTCATACAAATATTTGCTCTGTGTGGGGATTGAACCTACATCACGTGGCGCAGAAGCCGACCACTCAACCACTAAGTCGTCAGAATGCTTTAATTCAGGATAATATTCCAACTTTTACCTATACAATTCTAAAAACTACAACGTTCTCATTAAAAAAACTCAGTGGAATATTCCAAGAAGTCCTAGTCATTTTATTACGCACCGGTGAAGCTTGCAATACAATAATATCTTCCATAAAAACCGGGATTATCTTTCCTGTAATTTTCTCTAACCGAGCCGCTGTCGAGAGCCACAATAAAACAGTCGTTAGACCAAGCATAAAGTCACGGGCAAGCGATGCAGAACGGAAAAGTTGAGCGGGGAACTTAATGTATTAGCTGCAGCGGTTGAGATAGCGGTGTATGTATTACAGATAATGTTATTTTAACTGCCTGTTTTTTTTATGCCAGTACCACACGTTGGGTGTATAAATAGAGTTAAAGGATTAGGTATAGAGCGGACATTAGAAACATATATTAAGTGCACAACAGTTTCGGAAGGCTTCGATGCATTCGATTTAATTGAATCTTTTGTTTTGGTCATCGACTTCGGAAACTATTGAACATAATTATAGACATGAGTGAGAAGCGTTTTCTTGTTAATGTGTTAGTTTATCAATGGTTGATTTCCTAGTAAATGATTTTTTCCCATACCTAAGGTAAGGCTCGTCGGTGCCGTACGTTATGTATGGGACAGATATAGGTAGAAAAAGATTCCATAATAAACTGAAACTAGGTGTAAGGTAATCCCAAAATATCTAAGTACACCAATAGTAATAATAAAATATGATTGGTGGTTAAATACTTTAGTTCTTATGTTTTAAAAAATAAGGGTGAAAATTTATAAATTGTCAAGATTCCTTATTTTAGTGTAAATTACACTTTTACTGTGTTTTGTATAAGTTTTGTATAATATGAATGTAATTGATCCACGTAACGGAATATTTAAGCCAATTTTTTAATTCAATTATTTGTTCGATAAACTTGTTCCGCCATTTTAAAAATGGAACCATTTGACATTCATTCGAGAGTAGGAACAATTTTCAAGACGGCGACATATTATTATTAGATTTATTCCGTAAGTTATAAAAATGTATCGAGATACAAAGTATTCAATCTGATAAATACTTGAAGAGTTTAGTTGATTTATATATAATGTACGTGGCTAACCAGAACGAAAAGAGCTATAGTTAAAGAACTCAGAAAAGTTAACTTTAACTGATTTCTGACGTCTTGTCTCATGGGAATACATCGAAAAAGCAGACTATCGGAGTGGCATAAGGATGCGACGCGCACTACCTATATGATACCTATAGTTAAGTGTGCTCTCATCAACTGCATCCACATGAATGATATTGTGTTAAAGTAGGGTTACCAGGACAAGACGCGTCAAAACCCCGGATTTTAGAGTCCAGAACCCGGACATGTCAACAGTGTTTTTAAACATAGTCACTGTAATAAAACACAGTTGAAAATGTCATAAAGTGACACACAGTGAGTGTGAAGTGTTCGTGTCGCGGGCGGCCCAAGACTTTAAATTATTAAACCCGGCCCAGAAATGCAGCCCCCCGAATGACCTCTGAACTAGGGCAAATCCGGGAAACCCGGATGGATGGCTACCCTATGTTAAAGAGATATTCATATGAAAAGCGATAAAAACAAATAATTTTGACGACACAATTACTTAAGATTGGCATCCTTTTTCTTAGCAGAATAACACGACACAATATCAAGATAATGATATCCGATACTATTGCCTTTCAAATATTTTCTGAGAGGGAATCTGACGGGAGCCGACAGCTGCCAGGAGAATGGACGCTCTCGAGGGATCTCTAGTTACCCATTAATGTTTCCTAAGCTCCTGTCCATATAAAGATAGGATAGACAGACGAGTGATTCAAATAAATGAAATAGTACAGGAGAAATATAAAGATAAAGGGCATGGTGTTGTATGAATTTGGACTTTTTTTATCTGGCTACTTAACAGATAGAACTAGAATTTGTATACTGCTATGAACATAATATCAACAATTGTTAAGTTATACTTAATAAAACCTTTATCTTACACAATTACCCTCATAAAAAAATAAATTATAGCTATAATTATTGTTTCCTCTTGTTTTGACACGTGATATTCTGTGACGGAGAAGAAGACAAAAATTATTATAGCTATAATCCTACTAATATTATAAATGCGAAAGTTTGTGAGGATGGATGGATGGATGTTTGTTACTCTTTCACGCCAGAACGGCTGAACGGATCTGGATGAAATTTGGCACAGAGATAGATTATAGTCTGGAATAACACATGGGCTACTTTTTATCTGAAGTCCACGCAGACGAAGTCGCGGGTAGAAGCTAGTAAGTTTATAAGGCGATTATATTTTTATGAATAAGGGGGTACAATTATTGTCCCTTATTTATCCCGTGTGGAAATCCCTATCCTACCGTAAACCTATCCTATCAAAAGAAAATAAAAATAGTAATAACATGACGGATACTATCGCGTTATATTCGTCGCGCATGGCCAAGGGCAGATTCTGCCCGTGACCATGGACGCTGTAAAGGATCCAACACGTAGGGATTTAATTTATCCTACTTCCTACTAATATTATAAATGCGAAAGTTTGTGAGGATGGATGGATGGATGGATGTTTGTTACTCTTTCAGGCCAGAACGGCTGAACGGATCTGGATGAAATTTGGCACAGAGATAGATTATAGTCTGGAATAACACATACTACTACTACTACACGGGCTACTTTTTATCTGAAGTACACGCAGACGAAGTCGCGGGCAGAAGTTAGTACTAATATAATGCGATAGAATCGATGAAGTGGTTTTATTTCAATATGTCTAATATTCGCGTAAGCTTCATAAATCAGTATAATTATAAAATTTGACTGGATTGCATTAAATGCATTAGTATTTTATAATGTACTGAGAATTTCATAGATATAACTCATGGCATTTGCTCGATCTGGAAATCGAACCCAGGACCTCTAACGCAGCAGTCGCGCTAAGGACCACAAGTCTAAGTAGGCTTATTTTTTTTCCTAAAAATAGTCTTTGGGAGGCCAGTTAAACACAATGCCACCGAAACTCATCAAAGACAATGAATAGCGTTACGATCCTTTATAAGAACCTTGAAACAAATGCTTTGAAAACGGATTAAAGGCGTATCCATCATATACGGTCCCTTTGTTACAATTGTCCTTGCTGATCTATGGGATAAAATAAAAAGGGAAAAGATGTTGTCAGCCTATTTCGCGGCTACTTTTATATATATTTGTGATAAAACTTTGAAGTTTTCAGCCACAGTTATAAATATGAAATACTCTTATGCCCGCGGCTTCGCTCACATGAAGCAATATTAAGAGTAAAAATGGAAATACCAATATTGATGATCTCTTCTTTGTATGGGTCTGTATACATCAGAGAGTCAAGCTGTATCTCAGGATCCGTACAATTAATTGAGATAAAAAGTCCACCAGTTTTTAAGTTGGAGCATATATATACTTTCTAATAGTGTTAACAACATTTAAATCTATTCAGTAGTTATATGTGCTAAATAAATTTTATTCTTTCTTTCTTTGTTTCAAACATACAAGAATTTTAAAAATCTCTATTTTGGGGTCCATCTTATTTTATATACTTAGGTACCATAACTCACTTGCTTTTTTTTGAAATCTGCACTGTTCAGACGCAGCTTTCTCAAATTTTATAATAGTAGAGATATTTTACTATAGGTACCTACCTACACTTCTTTTTCAGCAGCTCTACATGTTATCAAAAATGATAAAAATTTTCGGAGACTGAAATTTTTGTGTTTATTTTTTTATTTAAACTTGTGCCTATTTATGACGATAAAAGATCCTTATTAATTTAGAAAAGCGACACAAGTATTGACTTGCCAAATATATAGAATAGCATAGAAACTCTAGGAAATAAAATATTTAAATAAATATTATTCTTGTTGTAGCTTCTAAATGCAAAGACAATACCATCACCGCGAGAACTCATTTCCCCGTGACACGAAACGGGAAGTGTCAGCCAATATTTACCTTTATTTAGGTTATATGAAACTGCCACAAGAATGACGTAATCTACGCCAATGGCGACACTTAATATCCTGTTGGAGACAGTTTAGGCGTTAATGTTGCTTTCAATGCTAGATTCGTTGCCACGTTTTGCTAGAATTACAGAGAGCTTAAACAAGAGGCATTCTCTAAGCGAGTTCACAATTTACAAAACATTACTATATTTAAAGCGCCATCTGTGTCTTTGCAGGAAAGCGCAATTCGGATATCTTTCAGTTTAGTATATAATTAAATAAGCTATATTATATACCTTAATAATTAGCAACCTTTACAGATAAATAATTAAACTAAGGATACCTTGCGAACGATTGGATGGAAAAGAAAGATGTGAAAAATGCAGGATATTAAATTAGAGTCAGCGGAAATTTAGCTGAAATATTGATTTTAGTTGAACGTACATAACTTATCAAATTTTTATCGCAATTGGATGAATGGAATAAGATAGAGGACAAATAAATACTTTTTATTAATTTATAGAGATGATGATCTATTACTTCTAAAATATCTTCCAGGTAAGCTGGAGAAGTAAATAAGTTAGGAAAACTCAAGCTTACCTATATTTTATTCTGACCGACACACTGTAACCTGTTTCTGAAAAACGAGACCGTTGGGAGCTCGCCAAGCAGAATACTCGAGACATCTTATCCCAAAAGTTGGCCACGAAGTTATCGGGAACGACTAAGGAATAAGGAGTATTATAACCTTTTTTGGCAAAGCCTATTTAATGTCAATTAAAATCCTTTAGCTAAATATATTGGGGCCTACTTCCCGTCTACCAGATGCAGCTGGATGTCAGTATTTTAATTATAACTGACATGAGACAACCAAACGGGGTACTAGACTGGTGTTTGATTTAGTAAAAATAACAAGCTTAGCGGATAATGTCAATAAATAAAAATAGCATTTTGAAAAAAAAATACAGATCGGGTAAAAAAGTTCCAAGATTTTTTTCATTTTATGGCGTATTGGACAAACGAGCGGAGGGATCGCCTGAGTGTAAGCCAGTACCACCAATCATGGACAACCGTAACACCAGAGGAGTCGCAAGGGCGTTGCCGGCCTTTTAAAAGATTTTGGACCGCCGGTTTTTTGTAAGGATGGTATCACTCCGGTCGAGCCAGCCCATTCGTACCGAAGCATTGCTCTCCCGTAGATAGTAAAAGATAAATAAGCATTTTAAGTTTTTGGTGGAGATTAAGAGGGGATACTTTGTCCCTTTCTTTTCGGGGAATATAGTCGTGATGTTATGTATGTTTGAGTATGTCAATCTAACAATGTAGCTTCCAAGATCTTAACAAAAGACGTGTCATAAACTGCCTTATGTAAATCTTCTGGTCGTCTTCCAACCAACAATTGAATAACTTTCTCCGTAATCTCATACTTGGTTGATTGCCAACGTTTCTTCGAAGTTGCGGTCGAAAGTGCGATGGGTGGGCTCTTCAAAAAACTAGGATTTGAAGATTAGAAGCTGCATTAATAATGTGACCTCGAAATTCTGCTGCGTCAATACTGATAAAATTTATTGATTTATCGATCGATTTAAATTCAAATTTCTATTATAAAAAGGGGCCCAGTCTAGCCTAATAGTACATTTTAATTGAAAATTCACTACAATATATTGCGACTGTAAACTACTTATATTTGCCACGGTTGTTTCGAGGATCGGTGGCTAAGCTTGAAATACGAGATCCACATCACTATCAGTTCCCAACCGAAGGATTCAAATGCATTCAAACAAAACGAAACGAATTTGACTTTTTCCATTTCCTAAAAATCCGTTTAACGGCCCAAAAAAAAAAAAGACCAAATGCCATTCCACATTCAAACGCTTTACGATCTGTAGCAAATTCGCAACTCGCCCGCTTTGTGTAGCCAATCGAAACGAAAATGGGTAGGTACTACCTACCCATCAAACGCAAGTAAATCCAGTAGTTGAATGGGGTGTCTATTTTTATCAGCTTACATGGGAATTTAAAACTACTCTGCCATTTTTTAAATAACTTCATTAATAATCAATAATTTAACCTCTTCAATACCCAATTTTTAACAGTCCTGGGGCCTGGACCTGTCTTGAATCCATCATGCACAGAAGCAGTTCACACAATAGCGGAGCTCGGATCGCAAGCTCACTAAAATTCTCATGAAAACTATTATTACTTGACCAGCTATTTATACTCATTCTACACATAAACGACGTATTATTTATTATTAATTTTGCTAAATGTACCTTTTTTTAATATTTTTTGCTGACCTATCCCATAAAAAAATGGGATAGGGGAGCAAACGAGACGGATCACGACATCCGCAGCACCTGAGGAAACGAAGCACAACGCAAGCGTTGTTTCTGTTCCGTCGGCCGTGGTATCACTCTGATCGAGCCGGCCCATTTGTGCCGAAGCATGGCTCTCCTACGTTCAAAACCTACTACCTACATACTAATATTAAGGCGATACTATAAGTCTGTAAATCCAATATTAGTTCAAACTTCGGAAGCTTTGGAAACCGTATTATGAACATCACGAAGAACGTCAAAAACATGTTGATGTAAGATAAAACAAATCTTTAATAAGATTTTTACTTTAATAAGATCTTATTCATAAAACGTCTTATAAACCTCCTATAGCTATAATATGTTTTGTCGTGTATAAATAAGAAACATTTTATAGCTATAGGAAGTTTATATGACGTTTCATATTTTTATGACTAAGGGGTTATTTTTATAAATAGCATTAGTACAAAGTGTGCTGGGTCTATTGATAAACAACAGTACTTAGCCAGATCGCGGTTTGAGCTTAGATCAACAACCGAGTACTAGTGTACGCCCACAGTTTGCTGGTATTTTCAGGTCCCATGTCAGGTCCACGAGCCTATTCTATTGCCACCGGTCACAAATCCCAAACTCCAAGCTGGTACTGAGAATTTCATAGAAAAACTCACTAAATAATAAATAAATAAATAAATATTTCTTTATTCAAGTAACCAGGACTCATTGTGTTAGTAGACTTAAGAACTATATTAGTTTATTTTAAATTCAACATTATTTTATCCCATGGGAGACGGCACTACAATGATTAATATATGTACAATAACCAAACCACTAAGACCTTGTTGACCCGGAAATCGACCCTAGGACCTCTAGCGTATCAGTCGCGCTTGGGACTACTAAACTAATGAGGCAGTTATTGCTAAAAAAATATAAACAAAAAAGATATTTTTTTCTAATAAATTAATTAAAAATTTAAACATACTCATCTGTAACCCCTCAAAATACAATAGGTTTAATCTCATAAAAAGTTAATCTAGCTTCCAATCTAGGTATTTTCTTGTGAAACATTCTCACCGACTCAATTTAATCTGCCGCTGACTCTCGTAATACAGGTTTTTCAAAGAGCGACAGTAGTATCTGCATTTCTCACTGCATCTGAATGCTATCGGTATTCGATCATTTACTTTGATACAAGGATTTGAACGTATTACATTCTCTGGTGGATAGTTCTAAACAAACATGAAGTAAACGAGGATGGATTTTCCTACGAATATGATGCATGGGTAATGTTCCGGATGCAAATTTGCAACGAGAACATTCCCTCTAAAAATGTTTCTTGATGTATATGTAATCAACCCATTACATTGTCCTACTGCTGGACGTGGATCTAGTCTCAGAATGAGAGGGTTTTAGGCTACAGTCCAACAGCTGGTACGCTTAGCAGACTTCAAATGCCGTCACCAACTAATCAAACTCTAATACTAACGTACTGACAAGGAATTGGTCCTTTGGAATGAATACTTTTGATCCGGTTCCCGTTCATTCACCCAGTACAAATACGAAAAACACCTAATAACATACCGCTTGTTCATATAAAGGAAACTTCACAGATAATTGGGAAGAGTTTGTTGATCAAAGCTGCGGAAACATTTGGTCCTTCCACAATTTGCGCCGCAAAGGCCTCGAACTTAAGTGTTTAGCAAACATTTTGGATCCGCTACAAGGCGTAGCAAGCCCACACGTATTATGTGTCGACCACGGTGATATCACGTCTTGAGCTTATAACTTCAGTAAACTGCAAATTGGCCGGGCAGTTACATTAAGCGATGCTATAACACTTTCTAAGTAAATGTCTAAAAGGATTAATGATAGCTTAGGATGAGATTTTGTTTTAAGACGGCAAACAAGATAACAACGCTAGTGGCTAATCAATAACTACGCTGATCAACTAACATGCAAAGTTGTGGTGCGCCTGCTGTGGTCAGTTAGAGGATGGGTGACCTTTTCGCATACTATTAAATTTTATTAATAACTTTCTAAGTTGATTCATCAAACCTTTAAAAAATTGTATCATCATATGAGCCAGAAGATGTCCACTGCTGAACAAAGAACTCCCGTAAAACTTCCACAAGGACCAATTATATGTCTTCTGCATCCAACGACCCCCACCGACCTATTTACTTTTAGTTTAATCAAATGAATTTTCTTATCCATATATGTATTTGATTGACGTATGATATATTTGTTTTATATTCTAATTTTATTTGTGATACTTTAGGTATGCAAAATCTTAAACACTGACAAACTTCTATTACACAATGTCCCTTATTTGAGTTTTTATACGTTGATATTTATATGGTTTTTTATAGGGGGCAAACGAGCAGATGGATTGCCTGTTGGTAAGCGATCACCGCCGCCCATGGACACCCGCAACACCAGAGGACTCACAAGTGCGTTGTCGGCCTTTTAACTTTTAGTAGTACGCCCTTATCTTGAAGATTTGATACCGTTGATACTTAGGGAAAGTAGGTCCCTACACCTAAATACACAGTATGGTTATGTCCTTGAGTACATCGCTGTCTTTCTACTAGGGTTCGCCGTAATAAAACAGCACGGGGCATTTTAATATACACATTGATGAGAAACCGCGACGTACCTAAGTGTCAATAAAGACATCGTTCAACCTTGTATATTGCCAATATCCTGTACTTATATCCTAATAATATCCGTCCTAAATGATTTTCATATAGGTACATAGGTATCTCGCCTGTATTCCACGAAGAGTTAGGCAGACGTGTAATTATTTACACACACACTGAGCGCAAGTATTGCCATTTTACCATTAATCGGCCACTAATGAACTCCAAGTTGCTACTGGGAATTTTAGAGAAAATCCTAATAATCGAAACCAGAACTAGCGTAGGAATTGCGATTACGACCACTAGGCTAAAAAGACAGTCTCTGTTAGAAAATAACATTATAATTATGTTTTATGAATTCTCATAAATTACCTATTCAGATTACAACTATGATTTGAACTTTTATATTTCCTAAATTCCAATACATAATTCAAAACACAAACATTAAACTTTTTTAAATATAAAAATGAATGCAAATTCATGTACGTAGGTATACTCAAAATATACTTATATTCACACAAATTATAAAAAGCGTAGTTAAATATTTTTTTATCATTTTTACCATTTAATTAAAACGTTAAGGTTGAATATGAACTTAAGTTTTCCTGATTACATTTTATTCATAGGAATAAATCAGTGACGAAGGCATATTTTTACGCAAGCATTTAAAACAATAGAACCTTTTTGAGTAGCTTCCTGACTAAAGTGTAGTGACCTATAAAACATTGTACATGACAGGAGGACTCGGAGGGTCACGTTTAAAAAAGGAAGGTACTTTATGATGAGAATTTTATTGACAGTTAATATTACGCTTACGACCATTGCAGATAGGAAAATTATTTATTTAGCTGTTGCTGGCGTTGCTCGCTCTTACTCTCGTGCGATCGCAAATGAGGTTTTGAGAAAATAGTTTGTCCTTTTCCCAAGATCCATTCTATCTTTATACAAACATTCGTTACAACTGGTTCCAAGGCTTAGACATGACAACGTAACAAACAGACAGAGTTATTTTCGCACCTATTTGTAATATTAGCAAGGAAGTACTTAAGTATGATTTATTCACAATTTTGAGAGATGTCTAGCTAAATAAAATAATGATTTCCTCTTATTATATTAGGAAATAATTATTTAGCTTTTGCCCGCGGCTTCGCTCGCCTGAAGCTATAGTAGGATTAGATATGTATTCCAAAAAAAATTATAAGATCCAACATTGATGATCTCTTCTTTGTATGGACCTCTGATACATCAGAGAGGTCAAACTGTATCTCAGGATCCGTTTAATTAATTGAGATTGAGATTAAGATGTTCACCAGTTTTTAAGTTGGAGCAGCTCCAACCCGTAACAAACAGACAAGAATTTTAAAAATCACATTTTTGGATTCGCAGAAGTTTTTATACCCTATCCCACATGTTTTTTTTAAATATCATCAATGTACAGACACAGCTTTTTTACAATTTTATAATAGTAGAGAAGATAAAATTGCTGGCCTACAAAAAATCTCCACTAAATATTTTAGAAGGGCCAGTAAAATTATAATACTAACTAATGAATTCTTCCTTACACCTTAGAACCACTATCATCGAGTACTGTAGGTTCCAGAGGAACTTCATCCCATGTACAATCAGACTGTGGAATGAGCTACCTGCCGACGTTATCCCAAAAGACTTCAGCATAGCGTTCTTTAAAAACGGAGTGAAAAGGATTACACTACTGGTGTTGCAGACTTCATAGTCCACGGTAACTGCTTACCATCAGGCGGACCGTAATCAAGTTTGCCACCTCTCTGGTATAAAAACATGAGCGACAGTAAAGTCTATCTAATAACATATACCCGGAAAAAGAGTATAGGTACTTATCTTCTTTCAAAATGATACACAAACAATATACTGTTCTGCCTACATGCGAGAATTCATAGCAATCTCGCAAAAAATCTCATAAATATTCAGTTCTTTTAGATGAAAGCATAAAGACCTACAGCCGCGCCGGCTTGTTTTATTGTTCAGTACTTAGACTTCATCATTTGTATGCAAAAATTAAAATTCACTCACTGTTCTTTAGTATTTCCTAAGGTTAGGTTTTAATAAAACACGGTACGAGACTAACGAGATAAGTTTTTTGATATTTTGTTTTTTATAAAATAATTATTGTACTTTTCGGATAGGAAAAGCTTTAACAACTTGTCATTTTGTATATTTTTTTTTTAAAGCTTACTAGCAATGCGGGTCGCACATTACTAGTATTCTTGTTAACCCCTCGTGATAAGCTAGATTGCGTGTTAATTATTGTTAAAAAAATATGTTAATAAAAGCAACTACATGATGCTGTGGTTTGGATTGGGTTCACATTTTTTCAGGTCAAAATACATATCCGATATATATAATATGAAATCCGTACAAGTGCGGATCATATTCTCGCACGGCTCACAAACTTGCTACTTGCACTGATATCATTAGCAGGCATAAATTGCTGTATTTTTTGTCGACATTTATGCATTTTACCCCTCCAAGGGACCGTAGACCAAATATTTTTAAGGTGCTGAACTTTAAAAAGTCTAAAAATTATTATATCAGAATTTTAGGTACTAAAAAAGTAAAAATCAATAATAAAGTAAACATTAAGTTTTATTTCAAGCAGGTTCCTAGAATTTAATCAGTTTGCTCATTGGATTAAATTAAGAGTCCTGGCTTTGTCCAACCAATCAGAGCGCGCCACGTAGCTGCCACAAAGGACCCGACTGCCTGAGAAACCTGTCCTGCCGTGCATTACTCTGAAGTTATCCACAACCATGACTGTACCTGTAATATAATTAAAATTCTAAATTACAAAAGCATGATATAGGTAGCACACAACAATATTTATCTATACCTTGTGATATGACTATTGGACTGTAAAGAAACCTCATACCCGAGAGATTTTCTCGACGGCATGTGAACTGCTAACCCGCAGCACGCTAGGGTAGTGGACTATAGCCTAATTCCACTCATTCGGAGGGAAGACTCGTGGCCAGCGGTGAGACATAATGGGTTGAATTTCATGTTAAGTAAACTGCCTCATTAGCTAAGTGGTCCTGAGCGCGACTGCTACGCTAAAGGTCCTGGGTTCGATTCCCAGGTTGAGCAAAGTGTTATTGGGTTTTTCGGAGTTAGGAATTTGTGCCCGGTTAATGGCAATAGGCTCGCCCCCTATTACATGGGACCTAAACATACCGGCGAACTGTGGTGTACATTAGTACGCCTCTGCCTAACCCTTCGGGGAAAATAGGCGTGATGGTATGTTATGTTAAGTATATACCTGGTTTCAATTTAAACTTCCATTGGTTGCTTGGGTCTTGGTAGTACATCGCCAAGTTTCTCAAGGACCGGTAGTAAGATCTGCAATCTTGACTGCTGTCAAAAGCCATTGAAGCGCGGTCGTACGCGTTGAATCTGGAACCATGGAAAAGTAAATAAGATTTATTAGTAAACGAAATCTGACTTAAATACTTATTTAGTAGTGCATCCCACACTACTATATATAATAAATCTGATTTACTGGGATGAATGAAATGAAAGGAGATGTTACGGTGACCACAAAAAAATTTGGACAACGGTTGCTGCTTGTTGCTGATGATGATATTACAAACAATCAGTCAATATGGGTTTATAAAAAACAAGGGTAACAAGAAGGATGGCTTTGATTCATTTAAAAATATCAATCAAAGAAGCTTCTTTGCGCAATATAGAGTCATGTATAAAATACCTAAGGTTTTCTTTAGTTCTTGAATCAACAGCTCACAGTTAATTTATGTTTCGCAAATGATTCTCATAACCGTGCCCATTTTAGAACAGTAGCCTCTTAAACAAACCTTTTTGGGACAAGTTGCCTGAGGCGTAAGCAAAACGGTTCTATTGACATATAAAATATTGGAGTTTAACAATTAATGGTCCAAACCTGATTTGCACCAGCTCTTGCGTCTCAGTGTCAATTCTTACGACCGGTGCGGAGAACCTATAGTGATGACCATCTTCTATATACTCTGCTTCCACATTGAAACTAGTCAGGAACTTGAAATCTTCAGGAAAAGCTTTCTTCAACTCTTGCGCACCATAAAATCCGTCTACTAATATTGTTTCACCTCCAGATCCATTTGTATGCTCCAAACAGTGAAGGATTTGGAGACTAAAAAGAATAATAATATTACCGAAGCATCGGTAATCTAATGGCTAGGGCGTCGGACTTGCGATCATTTGGTTGCCGGTTCGAAACTCACCCATTGCACTACCGACGTGAACCCACTCGTAACACAAGCATTTAGCTTAGCACGAGGGGTTAACAAGAATACTAGTAATGTGCGTCCCAAAATTCTAGTAAGCTTTTTTAGTTAAAAAAATATAGCTCTAGACATTACTTACTCACTGGAAATAGGTTTTTTATGGGATAGGGGGGCAAACGAGCAGACGGTTTACCAGATGGTAAGGGATTACCACCGCCCATGGACACCCGCAAAACCAAGTCGCAAGTACGTTAACCACCTTTTAAAAGGGTTTGGTCCTCCGGTATCCTCAGTAACAAAAAAACCCGGCAAAACACAACGTACCTACGCGTTGTTTGCCGCAGCATGGCTCTCCCACGGTAACACTTCTAAAAAGGGGTAAAAATATTTAAATGATAATGGTTGTCCAAAATTTTCAAATATTTTCCCATTTTATGCTGATGCTAAGAAATTATTTAGTGGAATTAACACAGGATTGAGAAATATGAAATCAACGCGGGTACTTCTGAGAGGCACCGCTAGTATATAATAATCTCGCGCTAAAAACATTGAAACATTGGCATTTCGTGAAGCGTACCAATAAGGGTAAGGAAATTGTTCGTTCAACGGAAAAGATCTTTACAAATCAAGCGATGTGTGCAGGGTTCGACGAATTCCAAGTTTCTTTTGCGAGACATTCACGACAGAGAGACCGCCATTACTCCGGCTCGGAGTACCTACTGTTACAGTGACGGAAGCTGAATGCTTGAGTTGCCGTAAACGAATTGCTAAACAGAATTTGAAAGCGACCAACAAACGCAAGCCTTTCAAATGGATCTTGAAATAATAATGGCGAGAAGGATCCCGTTAAAAAGGACTATAAACAGGCTCTTGCAAAGATATTCATTTCAAAAGAGTTTCATTTCAATCTAAATTTTTAATGGTCTCCAAAACTTAACTGATATTAAATTTCTCCTTAACTATCTTTTTTGTTTTTTTTTGCATTTGCCATACTTAAATTATAAAGTTATTTTAGTGAAGGAAAAATTACAGAATTCGAACTTGCGTCTTCTGGATGAATACACCAGACGCTGTGACCACTAAGCCACCGCAAGTCCCACCCGCCAGGGCAAGCAATTCAGAATGTGAATGCAAATTTCGACATGTCGGGGGGGACTGGCTTAGTGGCCATAGCCTAACCAGAAGACGCAGGTTTGAATTTTTCTTTCGCTAAAGTAATTTTATAGCCAATGTAGTGGTAGTTGAAAAACTTGTAGTCGCCGTTTACGAGTAAATGTACCGGCAATAACGTATCACTCTCTATGAAGGAAAACATCCTGAGGAAACCTGCATAACTGAGATATTCGATGGATTCTGCCAATCCTGAAAAGGCTAACGTGGTGAACTATAGCCCCTAGGTATACTGTAACACCTCTCATTCTTCAAGAAAACCTGGGCTCAGCAGAGAGACAGTAAATGGTTTGATGATGATGATACCTAATTAATAATTAAAGTAATTAATCAGCGGCTGACATGCTTCATGCCAGATGCCATGGATGAGAGGAATGACTTCAAAATCATTTAGTTTTATTCGTTATGCTATTCTTACGTTCGTTGCAAAAGAATCATACAAAATTAATATACTTTATTCTTTCTTATGAGTCCAAAGATTAATGAAGAAAAAAAAATTTCCAATACAAACGTAATTCTAAAATAATTCGTAATTCAAACATAGTTTATTCAAAGTGTGTTATTATTCGGATTCCGATACCGTAAGTTAAAGTAAGTAGTAAGTAAGCTAGTTTCCTGCTCTACCATTTCATCCAAAATACTTCACTGGAAATAAATGTAAGAGAATGCGATTCCTGATAATTTTTCTAAATTTGAAACGATTTTCCGGTCGTTTATGTCTAGTAAAGTAGTAGTAAGTAGACAAATTAGTAGAGTAGGAACCTAGAATAACGGGATCTCAATCCGAATATTAGTACAATTTGATAAAATATTGTTTAGATTACGATTTATTTTGGTATTACGTTTTTATGGGCAATTCAAGCTCCACCGGGCCCTTAATATCAATTCATAACGTTTTCTTAGAGCACCAGTTTCTTTTGCAAATTGAAAAGGAATTGTATTTTACGCTTCGATTGATTGTCGTTGAATTCAGTTGGTTGGAAAACATCCGGGCACTTAGGGAAATTGATTCCCTTGTAATTGTTATAATACTTTATTCATGTTCTTTGTTATAAATCTTTTTTTTCGGCAATGATTTATAAGGAGTCGGTACAATCAATTACTAAAAATCGTTATGAAGTACGAGGACTAAGAGGAAAATTCACAAGAGGTTTTTTTTATTACTTGGTTTACATAAAAGTATGAAAGTTGCTACAGATCTTTGTTCGATAAATTATAACGATATTGAGGTAATTACAATTTGTAATAATTTATTTTCAAAGAAAACATCTAGTCAAAAATGTTGTTGTTGGTATTGTACGATTTTGTATCAAAGTTAAAGTATATTTCAAAAGGTAGCTGGTATTTTGATTGAAAATGAATTTTCGTATAAATTAGGTATTAGCCCTAATTAAGGAATTTGGATAACGCTCTAATTATTTTCTTTTTATTAAATACCTACTATAAGTGTAATTTTCAGAAAAGTTATTGTAAAAAGTAATATTACATATACAAAGTTATTGTATATAGTTAGTTAGTTATTGTATATTATACAAAGTTATTGTAAAAAGTAACATTTGAGATGCTAAAAAACATCCTCTGGAATCAAAATCAAATGAGTCTTATTTTCATAGCAATATTAAATAGGTATGCAATATGAAATGTCGAAACTACTCGTAGGTGCGCTATTCGCACGGAAAACGAGTAACTCCCATGTTTTAATAACAATTAGCGTTATTAGCATTAAATTTAAATTACGTTTCTTTGAACACAACTACAAAATTAAAGGAAGAGTCTTTCAAATCCGTGAGACATTCGGTTTCGGAAATTTTCACATCGGAGATATAAGATTACATAGGTACCTAATAAAATTTAGACAAATTAGGAATTGAGTTCTCCCTCCCTTTTGAACACTAAAAGATATGTTGCCTTTTTTCAACCTTCCATAAAATAATTCGTACGACCCGCCCGCGGTTTCACCCACGCTGCCCCGTTCCTAAGAGTCGTAGCGTTATGTTATATAGCTTAAAAACTTCCTCATGAATCACTCTATCTATTAAAAAAAACCGCATCAAAATCCGTTGCGTAGTTTAAAAGATCTAAGCATACATAGGGACAGACAGCGGGAAACGACTTTGTTTTATAATAAGTAGTGATATATATATATAAGTAATTCGTATAAAACAATTACCCAGCGGCTTCAGTGAAGTACGTATTGTCGTTGTGAGCAGCTAAAGGCAGGTTAGTGTACGCTGTATCTGCGTGGACTTCCTTCGTCGTGACCTGCCACATACCACCAAACATCGTGTGCTGGACCCCTCCGAGGGCCTTGCTGACTACCTCTGTAGCTTCCAGCGATACACTTACCTGAAAAAAAAACAAGATTTGAAAAAGTACAAGTAAGTTAACTAATCATATCTAAACAGCTCATCTTAGAAATTGGATTGATATCCTTTAGCATATAATACTATTTTAGTAATAAACATAACATACCATCACGCCTGTATTCCCCGAAGGGTTAGGCAGAGGCGTACTAATGTACACATGTCCCATAGGGGCGAGTCTATTGCCATTAACCGGGCACAAATTCCTAACTCCGAGCTGCTACTGGGAATTTCATAGAAAAACCCAATAACACTTTGCTCGACCTGGGAATCGAACCCAGGACCTCAAGCGTAGCAGTCACGCTCAGGACCACTAGGCTAATGAGGCAGTTTTAGTAATTAATATTGTTTTATTTTATTCTATAAGTATATTGTTATGCTTAAAAACTGTTTGGTTCTCTTTCTTTAATCTATAATTTTGCTAAAGTAATAATAGCGGACTGAGTGACATTTGTAATTATACTCAACGTTATAATTATTTATCAAATCAGCAACATTAAATTGAAACGATTCATTACCCCTTCTATCAACGCGACGCCATAGTCGAGAAGTGACTGGAACACTCGCCTTGCTCCGTCCACAGACTTAAGAAAGTCATCCACTTGTATTTTAGTTATTTTATTCTCTATTTTACCGCTCCACAGTATAGGTTTAAGTCTCCGGCTTTCCTTCCACGTTTTATAGTCAAATTTGCTTAAAAATTCGGTGCTGTACGTTGATTTGTGTTCGTCGCTCCCTGAATATAAATTTTTTTTCTATAAATACATAAATTATAAGGAAATAATTGATTAAGCAATTATTTCATCGTAAAAATGTGAACAAAGTATTCTAGATTTAATTATGTAGGCAAAAACGTACATTGTAATTTGAACTTATTACATAACATACAATCACGCCTGTATTCCCCGAAGGGTTAGGCAGAGGCGTACTAATGTACACCCACAGTTCGCCGGTATGTTTAGATCCCATGTAATAGGGGACGAGCCTATTGCCATTATCATCATCATCATCATCAGCCTATAATAGTCCACTGCTGGACGTAGGCCTCCCCCAATGTGCGCCATTTCACCCTGTCCTCGGCCTGTCGCATCCAGCTACTGCCGGCAGCCTTTCGCAAATCATCACTCCATCTTGCCGGAGGGCGTCCTACGCTACGTTTTCCGAGTCGCGGTCTCCACTGAAGAACACGTCTACCCCAGCGGTTGTCGGTTCTTCTACAGATATGGCCAGCCCACTGCCACTTCAGCTTGCTAATTCGGTGCGCTATGTCGACGACTTTGGTTCTCTGTCGGATAACCTCGTTGCGGATTTTATCCTTCAGAGAAACTCCGAGCATAGCACGCTCCATAGCACGCTGAGCGACTTTAAAATGGTGGACTAGCCGTACTGTGAGTGTCCACGTCTCAGCACCGTAGGTCATCACGGGTAGGACGCACTGGTTGAAACTTTCGTTTTCAAACTTTGCGGTATGGGTGATGAGAAGACTTGACGTAGTTTTCCAAATGCTGCCCAGCCCAGTTGGATCCTCCTCTTGGCCTCCTTCTCAAAGTTGTTTTTACCCATCTGCAAGATCTGCCCGAGGTAAGTATATTCTGAAACAACTTCAAGAAGATGACCATTCACAGCAATAGGTCTCAGATCAATGTGGTCATTTAACATGACTTTGGTTTTATCCAAATTCATGCTGAGACCTACGCCTTGCGAGGCTGATGCTAAGCTGTCCAGCATCTGTTTAAGCTCCTCTAGCGACTCTGCCATTAGGACTATGTCGTCTGCGAATCATAGGTGCGAGATGTAATCGCCGTTTATGTTTATGCCCTTACCTTTCCAGTCCAGCGTCTTAAACAAGTCTTCCAATGCGCTCGTGAACAGTTTCGGGGATATGACGTCCCCCTGTCTCACGCCTCTGCGCAATTGGATGGGTCTAGACTGTTGGTCCTGTACTTGGACATTCATAAAGGCCGATTCGTAGAGAGATCTCAGCACCTCGATGTAGCGATAGTCCACTTGGCACCGCTGTAAGGATTCCAAAACAGCCCAAGTTTCCACTGAGTCAAAGGCTTTCTCATAGTCCACAAATGCCAGGCACAGGGGCCGATTATACTCCTCGGACTTCTGTATAATCTGCCTCACTGTGTGAATGTGGTCTATGGTGCCATACCCCGTGCGAAACCCGGCTTGTTCCGGTGGCTGAAACTCGTCAAGTCTCCTAGCGAGACGATTCGTGATGACCTTAGAGAACAGCTTATAGACGTGGCTTAGAAGGGAAATGGGTCTGTAATTTTTAAGAAGAGTTTTGTCTCCCTTCTTAAAAAACAGAACCACCACACTCTCATGCCACGCCTTTGGAGTTCTCCCGCAGTGAATAATGGAATTGAATAGTTTTTGCAGCTCCCGGACAACAGGGGCTCCTCCTACCTTCAGGAGCTCTGAAGTAATTCCATCTTCACCGGGGGCTTTTCCATTTTTAAGCTGTCTTAAAGCCAACACGATCTCGTCGTGGCTGATATCCGGCAGTTCGTCGGTGTAGTGGCGTATCAGGGCGGCTCTTGAAACGCAGTTTTCCCGCTGTGGACGAGGAACATGGGCGGCATACAGTCGGCCATAAAAGTCTTCAATCTCGGTAAGAATCTCCGGCTTTGACAAAACGGTCCTGCCATCGTTTGTGGTGAGCTTCGTCAGGTGGCTCCTTCCAAGCTGCTGAGTGAATACTTTGGACCCTCGGTTTCGCTCTATCGCCTGTTCAATTTTTCGCGTATTATAGCTCCGAAGGTCACGACGTACCATCTTCGCGATTTGTCTGTTCAGGTCTGACCTGTCTGACGAAGTCAACCAGGAGGTTTCCCGCCTTTTTGTCATAAGCCGCAGAGTCTCGTCCGAGAGTTTAGACTGCTTGCCTTTATGCCGCGATTGGCAAAACCATTATATTATATTGCCATTAACCGGGCACAAATTCCAAACTCCGAACTACTGGGAATTTCATAGAAAACAATAACACTTTGCTCGACCTGGGAATCGAACCCATGACCTCTAGCGTAGCAGTCGCACTCAGGACCACAAGGCTAATGAGGCAGTTATAATAGTATTAGTATGAGTAGTTTTTATTTGAACTTATATATAACTTAAATATGTTTACATACATTCAATCTTAATTTGGTTATTGTTATTTTCCACGGTTAAAATAGTAGCATCAGGGATGTCTAAAATATGATGAGCTCTCTGAAATGTGTCGGCGCGATAGCAAGAGGAACACCTGAAACAATTTTCAGTGTAAATTGTAAAATCACTACCTGAATAAAGTATAATTTTAATTTTTTTACGTTTACATTTTACATACATATCATGACAAGTAGAAAAATGAATTTCTTGAGACTGAGAATTATCATGATTTATTATTATTTAAAAACTTACGGATACCTAAATTATTTAGTCATCGACTAGTACGGATTAAATTAGTCGATTATTTTTGTCATAATTTTAAAGTTATACGTGTCTTTAAATATTTTTTTAAAGATGATAATCTGTATTCATTTAAATATTCAAAAAAATACAGGCAGTTGGTTTAATTGTCACCTGCAATGGTCCCGGAGCCAACAGTCCTCAAACCTGATGGACTTTCCATCTCCGTAGTGAATCTCGAGGGCCCTCTCCACTGCAATCACTCTCTCGATAGCTGTGCAAGTAAAACTTGTTAATGAAATTGTTACTACTTTATGGCCACAAATATTTAGCTTGAACGAGCGAACTGGTTTTTCACCAGGCACAAATAAAAATAATTTTGTGATATTGGTTTCTAAAAACGGGTACAATTATTATTATTATATAATATAGCTTCTGCCCGCGCCTTCCTCAATAAATGGGCTATCTAACACTGAAAGATTTTTTCAAATCGGACCAGTAGTTCCTGAGATTAGCGAGATTAGCAAACAAACAAACTTCAGCTTTCTATATTAGTTTCTTTCTTCAGCTTTATATATTAGTATAGATAAGTAATATAATATAGATAACTTATGTTTTAGATATAAAAAAAACAAACTCCGAGTTGCTGAGAATTTCATTACAAAACTTACAACACCTAGGAGTCGAACGCAGTACTTAAGTATTGCAGTCGCGCACAGGACTACTAGGCTACTGAGGCAGTCTTTTTTTCAATCGGTAGGGAGTTTTCAATACCTACCTAGCTTTCACTAGGAAAACAATGCGCCAATGAATCTTCACAATACTAAGATAACCGATAGGGTATTGTTCTTGGGCAAGTATATTATAATATTGTAGGGCTTAATGGAGATCGGATTAATTTTCATTGTAATAATTGAACTCGATTCAATCGACAATCGAATACTGGAACCGGAATGATAGGTACTTTGTCGATATGATCAACTAAAGTAGGTATATTATACTTTCACGATTTATTCACAACTATCGCGGTTTCACTCGCAACATAAAAGATAATATAAAAAAATATGATTGCTAAATTTTATCGAAATCTCTTCTGCAGTTTCGGCGTGAAATGATAACAAACAGTTAATATCACATTTACAATATATTTTGTACATTAATATAATATAGTGATGATTAAAAATACGAAATAATAATATGTTACAGTAATAAATAATGGTATATATGCTTATAGAAGAACACAGGAGTCAAGTAGGAGAGACTTTAAACATATTAATAGTTTAAAGTCAGGTTATTATACACTTTATCTAAATTAATAAATAAATCATCCAAATTTAATTTGCTAATTCAATGTATTAAATGACTAAAAATAAATACCAAATTATAATAATTACATACCACCGAATATTAATTTGCCAAAATTAATGCATCGAGGTTAGAAACTAATAGTTCCATATCAAGTAGGGATGTTTTAATATAACAAAATAAATAAAAATATCGAAATACGTACTTTTGTTTGCCATTCTAGAACACAGCACACCGGTCAATGAAAAATAAACACTGATCACACGTATGCTAGGACCAAATATTTAAACTGTTCTCTATTTTAAATCTTATCGTAGAATGGTCAAAGTTGAATGACTACTATCGCTACGATTAATAATTATACTTAAGTCTAAATATTTATGTTAATATATGTAGGGAACTGGGATATAAGGATGTTTATAAACATACTAGCCTTTGCCCGCTTGCTAGTATTTTTATTAGCATAAGCATAAGCTATTAGGATTAGAAATGGATCCCAAAAATAATTTATAATAATAATATAACAGTGATGATCTCTTCTTTGTATGGGTCTCTAGGTATACAACAAACTATACAAATTTAAAGAGAGGTCAAGCTGTATCTCTGGATCCGTTCTATTAATTGAGATAAGAAGTTCAATAGTTTCTAAGTCAAAACATTTACTTTCTAACAGTGATAACAAAATTAAGATCTATTCAGTAGTTTTTGCGCCAACCCGCCGCGTAATAAACAGACAAACAGGTAAGGATAATCACATTTTAGGTTCGGAGAAGTTTATATACACTAGGTAACCCATTTTTATAAATACCTTCAATGCTCTGTGCATTACAATTTTTTACGCAGCTTTTTTACAATTTTATAATACTTAGTAGAGATTGTGCCCGTGGTCTGAGTTTGTTATTTTCACGTAAATATCCCGCTGGTGACATTGTGAGGCCGGTCGTTTTATTTCCTACGGAATCAATATGATTCGAACCACGTCATGCTCGTGAATGGGTGGGATCTGTCGCGGCTGGTTTTTTTTATGTGATAGGGAGGTAAACGATCATATGGGTCACCTGATGGTAAGCGATTACCGCCGCCCATGAACACCTGCAACACCAGAGGAGTCGTAAGTGCGTTGCTCGCCTTTTAAAAGGGTTTGGGCCTCCGGTATCCTGACTCACTCGGTGAAACACAACGTAAGTGTTGTTTCACGCTGGTTTTCTGTGAGCCCGTTGTATCACTCACTTCGTGCCGAAGCATGGCTCTCCCACGATGAAAAAGCTAGCAATCTTAGTTTTTATAATGAATAAATCTTACACATCAAACTACGTAATTCTCAACTATTTAAAACAGAGTCCTAAAGTTTAATATTGTAATCGTTATTTTAAAGGAGTATCTGTAATCTTTCCTGCCGGTTGTTCTCCATAAGAACTACTTTTTGGAGCATTGCAACTAATTAGTTTTGAGTACCTATTTTAGTAGTCTAATTAAAATAAATCATGTTCACTTTTACTTTATTGTAGCTTAAAATGATAAGTCAACAATTTTAATTATTCCCAAGTATTGTAACGCCCTAGGGTATCATAATATAACAATGTACTTATAATTACATAATTGAATTTGATTCATAATTTCGGCATACAATTTACAACAAACGATGCGATTCCCTGACAAATTTCGAATATGGAACGATTAAAGTAACAAAGAAATCTCAAAAGCGCGAGTACGAGTAGGGAGGATTATCCATCAGGCGACATAGTTTTATCGTCCCATTATTTCATCGGGAGTCATTGTTTCAGTAAAAGATAATTGAAGACAAAGTTATATCGTGGTTTGCATGTAAGCCAGACAGGGTTTTTTTTAAAGTACGGGTTATCCTCATTTATCCTAATTCCGATCTGCAACAAAATTTAATAGAAAAACCCAATACAACTTTGCTTGACCTAGTAGTTTTGCTTGGCGTAGTAGTCGTGGTTAGGACCCCTTTTTTATTCTTGGTTAACGTACGCTTAACCCCCATTGCGCCGGATGTTAAGTTACACTGCGATCTACGATGGAGCTCGCTTGCCTAGAGAAACCGATTCACGCATGATTTAAAGTTACCCAGATTATATTATCGGGGAAGACCCACTTGAGGAAGAAGCACTCCAGGAAGAGTAACTAATGGTAGCTCATCAGAATACTTCTAAAAAACAATTAATTCGATCATATCATACGAACTAAAAGGAACTTTATACGACTGAGCAAACATGCTACTCGCTCAAATCCTTTCCTCAACACCTCGGGCGTTCGGAACTTCAATCGCTATTACATTACGTAACTTAATTAGTTTCTATTCATCGTGCTTCTCCGGTGAGAGCTCTGTAAAGAGAATTTATTCACTACGTTCATTTGCGCTGTTTTGCAGCGTTCAAATTAATGAGTAGACGAACTTGACCTTTAGTCCCCATTGATAGGCAGGTACTTATTATGTAGTTAAGATAAAATAAATACCTGATAATTGCTGCTGCGCGCAGTTTTTGTCAAATAATAAGTCTAAAATAAATAATTGAGTTCACGAAGATAGTTATCGTGTTGTAATTTTAATAAAACTCAAAATTTTAACTTTTTGATATAACCTTCGACGAATATTATGGTAAAAGGGTTAAATAACATTTTTAAGCCCAACGACTAGATGACTATCTATACAAAATCATTTAACTATGTAGGTACAAGCAAATCCGTTGGAAAAATAAATAAATTAATAATATTGATAATCTTTATATCTATATCTATACTAATATATAAAGCTGAAGAGTTTGTTTGTTTGTTTGCTTGAACGCGCTAATCTCAGGAACACAAGGGTACACCCCTTGTGTCTGCATAAATACGGCGAGGCCTTGGATGTCCCGTATTCCACTTTACTTATAATATTTGATAATTTAAAATGTAGGATGTATTAGTTTAAAGTATTTATATACAATTTTATAACTGTTTTCATCAAAATTTTAAAGACTATTAATAGTAAGTACATTCCTTAATTATTTCGATGCATGCAAACCCTTAGATAGGTACATTAAAAAAAACTATCTTTATAAAAACAACATAGAATCAGTCCAGAATATAAGGGATTAAATGAAAATTATGAATAAACACAACAAAAGAACGGAGATAATCATTACTCGCAAGAATTAATTCTGTCTTTAGCTCCGCCGCGCAAAATTTGTAATGAAATGGCGGCCGCGATGCCCTACCATTTGAATTGTAAATGTTATTATTTCCAAACAAACTGGCCAAAATCTAAATATCCGAGCTCTCTGACTTTTCAGGGTCAATATCACGGGTTGAATAATTGCTGATCCCATAAGCTATCTCAACATATTGTTAAACAATGAATCCCGTTGGGGTGTTCCATTTATTCTTTGTGGAAAATATATTGTTTGTGTGTTAGGGAGGTTTGATTGCCTCGTTAGTCCAGTGGTCCCAAGTGCGACTTCTACGCTAGAGGTCCTGGGTTCGATTCCCAGGTCGAGCAAAGTGTTATTGGGTTTTTCTATGAAATTCTCAGTAGCAGCTTGGAGTTTGGAATTTGTGCCCGGCTAATGTCAATAGGCTCGCCCCTATTACATGGGACCTAAACATATCGGCGAACTGTGGGTGTACCTTAGTACACCTCGGCCTAACCCTTCGGGGAATACAGGCGTGATGGTATGTATGTATGTATCATGTATTTTAAAGAGTATTTATTTATAGCATATAATATTATTTTCTTTTCAAATTAAATACCGCTATCTCTTTCTTTCTACCTAAAAATGACTGCGATAACAGGCCTCAGTTCTTCTTAAAAGAGTCGACTAATACGCTTGAGATTTTCCCTGTAACTGACAGGTAAAAATAACCTCGCAAGGGTTAAAAGCGTTACCAATACATGATATTTGAACTCACTTAAAGAGGTGCACTCGGTTACCTCTCAATTTCCTTCGATAAACAACGTTTTATTGTGTTTGGCACTCGCAAATCAGTAGATACTCAATACTGAGTGTATTTCTTGTACTATATCTTATAGGTTCCCCACTTTGACTCTCGTTACGTTTGTGTTGTGAACATGTTTCTTAAGTACCTATGTATTTACAAAAAAAAAGTATATAAGTATTATATCCATTGTCTAGTACCCATACAAGCTCTGCTTAGTTTGGGACTAGATGGTGCGGTGTAAAAATGTCCAGAATATTTATAAAAAAAATAATGTTTAGAAATGAATTCAAGTATTTTAATATTCTTAAATATGGTTTCATTAATAACGTTTACGTTTACCTACATAATCGCTTGAGAATCTTAAATAAGTAGTAAGTACTCCTGTACTTAATCAACAATTCACCGGTATGTTTTAGGGCCAGAGTAACAGGGCGAGCCTATTGATATTAACTGGGTACAAATTGAAATTCTGAGCGATTCTGTTACTGAGAATTTCATTGAAAAACCCAGTAACTCTCCTTGCAATCTAACGCAAGCCAGCTTTGAGGTTTTAAGTTCTGCAAAAGTGGGTGAAAATTCTAGAAAAAATCTAACTTTGAGAACCTGGGCGTTAAAGCTCACCAATACGCATCCGCAATACCGCCTACATTATTTAAAGAAATAGGCAAAGTTTTCGGCTTAGAATTTATCCCGTCTTTTTTTCTATATATTTTTCACCGAGAAATAACGAAAAAAACTGTTACAATACTTGAAATAGGATAAGTTAGGTTGGTTGGCCATCTCCCAAAAGTCTCAGAACAAAAGTAAGTAGTTTCCTTCAAAATTAGTCTCCGGAGCATCTGCCATGTTTTAGTTACAACTTACTGACTTAAGATATCTTTTGTCTGTTTTCCCAGTCTACAAATATTTGGCAGACTTTTTATTAACTTGCAATGTTTGTATTTTTGATCATTTGGATCGAATCTTGCAAGCTAAATTAGAACCACTTCCTGCTGTCCTACGAAGTTGAATTTTTACATGTTGATTCAGTTTATAGGACAAAGAATTTTTAGAGGAAGGATGATGTTATTCATGGATGTAGAGGATGTTATTCACATCCAAGATTAGCTCCAGATAAAGGAACTCTTCACCGGTCATCATCATCATTGCATATGGCATTCATCCTGCGTCAAATTCCTATATCTAAATTTTTTTGCCAGCTTGCGATAACAGGTGTTTATCTGTGGACTTCCGACATTCCACCGGGAAAACAGCGAAGTGGGTATTCATTTACCGCATGTGAAAGAGTCTGATCGGGTGCTCCGCAGTCGCATTTTGGTGACTCTTAATCCCCATTTATGGAGGTGGTGGTTAGTTTTCCCGTGGTTGGAACGGAATTGGTTCAGTCGGGTCCAAGATTCCAGTGCCGTCCACAGGAGAAATAAAATTTTGTATACGCATTCAATTAAGATTCCGTATTCCGTACAAAAGTGGTGATTTTTGTAGTCTATACTTCTATACTAATGTTATAAATAGGAAAGATTTGTATATATGTGTACCTATACCTATGTATTGTAACAAATAAACTCAAAAATTATTGGGCCGATTTAAAAAAATCTTTCACTATTTGAATGCTACATTATTCCAGAGATGCTACCATAGGCTATACAATATTTTAAAAAGTTAGGGACTTCTCACCTGTGCGAAGCCAGGGCGGGCTGCTAGTATAACTATATATCTTTACGGGTTGTCGTGTGTACATTAATCAATCAACGTGAAAACTATTAATGCGAGCTCCACCTTAATAGTACCTTACGATCTCAACTATTTAATATCGTTAATTACAATAAACTAATCATTAATTCTCATAGTATACTGGAGAATTTGATCGGACTGGAACGACGCCAAAGAGCTTTCCAATTACTCGTAACACGAGTTGAGTGAGTGAAATGATGAAGAGAATGTTTTCTAAATGAACGAGTATATACTCAATCATTCGAGTAATATAATTAGCGCACCCAATATTAAGAGAGAAAAGTTTCTATTCTTTTCATTATTAATATTGTAATCAATTTGTTGATTAAAACTCATTCTATTTTGCTATTATAACAGCGATATAGTAGAAGTTTCTTTGCAATATTTTAGTACCTATTATTAATATTCACAATATGATTAGGTACGTCACACATAAACGTAGGACAGTCAACGACCTCTAGGTCGTTAACTGTACCTAATCATATTGTGAACCGTATATTAGACCATTCTTGATTAGAATCATGAATGGTCAAATAAGTTATCAATTAGGCGTCTAATACCTACATAAATACTGTTTATTTTTCTTGGGAATTTAGGTACCTACTTATTTTGACATCAATCAGAGATCATCGATCTCGATATTAGAGTCTCGTGGCTACGTGAAAACTAAAAGCTGAAGGTTAAGCTGCACTATCCGCGGTTAGAGAGATTGCGAGACATGCTCTCCGAGACTCCTCCGTGCCTCGGAGAGCACGTCAGCATATTGTCAGGCCACTAGTGCTAATCTTTGTGAGTCAAAAGGGGTGTCAAATAAAATTACCTCTCTAATGATTATATATTATATATAATATAGTTTATTTATTTAAAGGTACATACATTTATTTATTTATATATAAATGATTTTATTTTTACTTAGATAAGTGTAATAATATGGTACTCAGATAAGTACCTCATTTTAACTATATAATGTCATGCTTAGCTATCTATACCGTGCCTAAGGTACCTTTTAAATGTTTTTTTTTTCCAAACCATCATGCCGATCCCATAAAACGTTAAAAAGAAAAATATTCTGTTTACTCGACAACAAGGACATATTGTACCAAAACTATGTATTGGAAATATCTCGACAGAATTCCTCCTGAAATCCCTGGAATTTTGTATTATTGTACAACGTTCGAGATAATAGAATATTGTAGCAATGTTATTCCGTATTGTCGGTGATCGAAACGAAATGTAATGTTACACGTACACGCATATTTCGAATAAATAGCGGCACGTAGCATTATTGAACAAAAACATTGAGTTATTAGGTACCTATTTTGTTGTAAAATTGTGGGTGGTGAATATGAAAAAGAAAAAAAAAATCTCTAGGAAGATAAAGATTGTCTAAAATCGAACGATATTTTTTTATATATTGAGGTACGTTTTTATAAATTGAGGTATATGTAATTTTCCATTTTATATTAATGGTTTATGAAATAATAAGCTAAGTAATATTGTTGAATTGGGCAGTGCGGTGGGACTACGAGGTAGGTACCAATTCCAGCAGCACCACCCAAACTCTCTTTATTGAAGTAAGTAATTATTATTTACGACGCAGTTAAAAAAATGGTTACCATGCTCAAACTACCTTCGACGAATTTTGGGTGTAGGTATACCGTGGACTAATACCCAAGCCCAAAGTAATTATCTGTAAGCTGAATAAATTCGACGACACGTTTGGCGTATCGGCTGAGCGATCGGCTTGTGCGACACGTGTTGTGGGTTCGATCCCCACACAGAGCAAATATTTGTATGGTCTACAGGTAGTTGTTCCGGATCTGGGTGCTTGTGTATGTGAGAATTTGTGTTTGTAAACGCACCCACGATACAGTAGAAAATCCTAGTGTGAGGCAACGTTTTAATAAAAAAAAGCTAATGTTGGATAGAACCTGCGATCCGATGCGCAATAGCTAACGGCTCGAAGATTGCACAAAACGGGCCGCCAATCCTCAGAATTCCAGACCACAAGTTCGTCTAAAAATCTTGTAATCCTTCGAGCATTCTATTTTTTAATTCAGAAAACATCCAACCAGGCCTTGTCCGTAATTTCTAGAAAAAATCTAAACCATTAATGAACGTCCACGTCTACCCACTTTCCTCTGAAATCAGTAAGGAATGTTCCTTCATTAAGCCCGTCAGTCTTCCTGCGCGATGTTTTTCACAGATGAAGATAGATGGTGGCCCTTAAACAGGATCCAAGGCAAAAACATAAGAATAAATTAGCGGGATTTCTCTTCTTACTTCGTTATGCTTCCCGGCTTTGTTTGTGTACAAGAATATATTTTCTAAACTAACTCGATCTAAAGTGTTGTAAAACTTACCAACTATGAAAAAAGATTAATGAAATCGTTCTCACGTTATTGCGTAACCAAGGAAAATAGGGGTTCATTTATATACCTATAGGTTATTAAAAAAAATATTAAATCAAGATAACAATATTTGGGAATCAAACATGAACGGGATACATATGTCAAAGTTGACGCCATTTTAAGAAGTACACACATCAAAAAAGATTGCGATCACTTTGAAAAATCTAAATCATAAAAGATTTCGATTTTTCAAGTTATTGTTTCATAAAAAATGAAATTAGTTTTATTTTTTAATTTCAAACAGGGTATTTCTATTTAAAGAAAATGCACAACAAAGAATTTTGCTTGATAAAGTTCAATTTAAAAAATTATATCAGCTGAAGCAAGTGATCGCATTTTTTTGTTATATGTGTTACGTCACACATTTTTTCGTTTTGTAAATGACTTATCTGCGGCACATTTAGTTATATTTTGGCAGTAAAATGTATTATTTGACTGACAAAATATAACTAGGTATAAATATAACCCAGGATGGTTCGTGAGGTTATTAAAAAAAACTAGTTCCAATTGAGAAGATGTCTTATCACCTGCTAGGAACCGCATTGTAGATTCCATTAAATTAAAATCCATACAGTGAGCTCGTTCTGCATGAATCGAATCGCTTATTAAATAACTAACAAAACTATAGTACGTATATTAACATAACACGCGAAAATTCTTAAAAGTAGTTTTGTTCTCAAGTTTATTTCAAATAAAAATATCGAAAAATCATTAAAAATGTATGCACCAGCCATTATCACCAAGGATGACGAATAACCTACAAATTACTCGTCACTAATAACAGAACATAAGTTATGAACACCGTAATTACAGTGGACCGAACTGCGATATGACTGAAACATTTAAACCCATTAACTTTGTGGAAACCGACATGTGCTGATGTACTTATGTTAAAAATATTATTGCTCATGAATGTAAGATACATACATATTATATACTCTCACGCCCTTAGGGGTAGGCAGAAACTATAGACTGCCACTTGCTACAATTCTTACATATGTACTTCTTTTGCTTCTGCCTCATTGATACATCTTCTCATACCTACATACGCGTATTTTTCACGTGGGAGAGCCATGCTTCGGCACGATTGGGCTGGCTCGACCGGAGTGATACCACGGCCTCACAGAAAACCGGCGTGAAACAACGCTTGCGTTGTGTTTCGCCGAGTGAGTTGAGGTTACCGGAGGCCCAAACCCTTTTAAAGGCGGGCAACGCACTTGCGACTCCTCTGGTGTTGCGGGTGTCTATGGGCGGCGGTTATCGCTTACCATCAGGTGATCCGTTTGCTCGTTTGCCCCCCTATCCCATAAAAAAAAAATACGCGTTGGTTGCGAGTACTACGAACCAGACCTTTTTGAAGGACCTCGCCAACAAGTCCAGTCCTTCTAGGACGACCTCTTCCGACACACTCTGAACTTCGCTTTATAAATTCCTTTCGTTATTCGTCTTTTATTCATTCTCTCAATATTTATCTGAATGTAAATTAGAATAATTTATTAAAATTGTAAGTAATTTTATATTACTTACTTACTAGTGATCCCAGCACACGTCGTCCTGCCCTTAAACATAAAATAAAAAAAACTGCTGTCAAAAGATGATGCACATCGACTCGCATTCCGAAAGCAGTATACCACGCCATGTTCATTTTTGTCCGTGTTTTGCATCTGTGAAATCTGTCAATCCTTTCACGATACAAAATGTATGAGAAACGCAATATTCTTCATATTTTTTCCGTGAATTTTTTACCATCATTACGCCTGTATTCCCCGAAGGGTTAGGCAGAGGCGTACTAATGTATACCCACAGTTCGCTGGTATGTTTAGGTCCAGTAGCGGGGGCGAGCCTATCGCCATTATCCGAGCACAAATTCTAAACTCTGAGATGCTACTTGGAATTTTATAAAAAAAGCCCCATAACAGCTCAACCTGAGAATCGAACCCAGGACCTCTAGCGTATCAGTCGGCCTTGGGACCACTAGACTAACGCAGTTAATTTCTCCGATGTTTCTGCTATTCGGGATTAATCCAACAAATCAAAGATCATAAAATTCGGTCCAGCAGTTTTGAGTTATATTATGTTATGGTGTTATTAACCCGTCTTTATTTTATTATACATATACCTAGAAGATTAGAATATTTAGAATACCGCAGAAATGTCTTGTTTTTTGGGTTCAGTATCGCAAAAACCAATAAAATGTTTCAATAAAACTTTTTGAAAAAGGAATTATCATGATAAATAAAACACGCAACCGTACTTAC
This sequence comes from Acronicta leporina, assembly GCA_947256265.1. Taxonomy (NCBI): domain Eukaryota; kingdom Metazoa; phylum Arthropoda; class Insecta; order Lepidoptera; family Noctuidae; genus Acronicta; species Acronicta leporina. The sequence goes on from OX366516.1 coordinate 4,914,569, forward strand.
TGCGACAGTGTCTAGTAAAATATTTTTCGTCTTTTATTTTCCTTTTAAATTTGGAACATTTATAAAGAGAGCATTTTCAAGCGTCGCGATCATTCGTTGGAAGAATTTCGGCAGCAGGTGTCTATAACTCGACAACTTTATGAATTATCGACCTACTTAAGTGTTTTGAAACATTTTTTATTATCAATGAGCTACAGAATTGCTAAATTTAAAGTAAAAACGCCTTTATTGGTTGCGCGCAAAGTTTTTTATGTTAGATTAGATTAAATATTTTATGAAACTCCTCGCTTAATTTACACCATCTCACCTCTAAAATTATACTAAACATTTGATGTAAAATACAAATAAAAAAGTAACTTTAGACCAGACACTATTACGTACCCGACCTCGTTAACCCTCAAAAAACTAGGTTTCACTTAGGACGCCAAACAAACCAAACCCAACTAAAATTTTCCCTCGAAAATCTGGAACAGCAAACAGTGTAGTGTTACAAAAAGATCCTAAAAGCCTGAGCTACGAACCCACTCATCACTTTTGCCTAAAAACCTGCCAGCTGACCAATTTGTCAAGATGTCGCCTTATCTGCGATACGGGCAGACGAATAAAGCCGCAGGTAAAATTCTAGTGTTTTTGTGTTGATAAAATGTTAATCCGCTGAATAAATGTCTTTTCAAACGTTAGATAAGTTTCAGGCGATTAAATAAAATATAAATTTTGCTTAATGTTTTCTGTAGGCACAAATTCTTTTTCTGTCGCTACTTGAATCAGTTAATTTAGATCTTATAAAAATCAAAATATATTACGCACTTTATACTAAGTAGGGATATTTAGTAATAAGTGCGTAATTTATTCGACTTTGTGAACTTAGACGGCTTAGTCATAAACTTATCTACGCATTTATTTACGGTAATGTTAGGTACAATACCAAAATTATACAGATTTTATCCTCATGCAAATCTAGCATGAGTACAAAATGTGTAAAAAAGGAAAGGGGCGGATAATAAAAATAAAATATACAATTATTATTATTTTAACCCACATTATTATGGTCGTATGGTCCGATCTTAAGCGTAGGTCACCTTCATAACTTGAGGAAAAAAATATAATACAATTGAATTGCTGCTAAGGTTTTTCTTCCCTTTTTATAAGAATATCAGTATTCTTATTTCAGGTTATGTTTTTAAGCCTTTTTAACTATACTTGTCTTCTTTTAACACTTTTGGACACTGTCATTATGTCAAAGCCGCTACATTTATTTTAAAGAAAACCATTGATAGCTTTATAAGTATATCTTATCTAATCATCAATAGCTTTATCTCAAAATATTATAATTAAAAATAATTGAGTTTAATTTTTTTTTTTTTAAACTCGTACTGTGTAGAGTTCTCATATTTGTTCTTAGTATAAAATGATCGTGTAAAAGACATCGCTAAGATAACCAGGTTTGTGTTCTTGAATGAGTTCAAAATTACTACCTATCTTCTTTATAAGTAAGAAAACTAAATGCGGATAAAAAATAACGGATAGAAAATCGAAGTGTACTCTGCATAGAAATTCAGTAATCTCCGCTCGGATTTTAATTTATTATGAATAAATAATGCACGAGCAGCCAATCAGAAACTGAATAGTAATTAGCTTGAATAATTTATGCAATGCATGTCTTGTTTTGTACGGGTACCTAAGGCTATGTTTTCAGGAACAATGTTAACACAACGACATTAAAGAGCTCAAAATTATTATGTCCTTACATTTAATTGCATGCTATACCTACCTACGTAAAATGCTTTGCAGGAGTTTGGATAAAATTCATGAACCGTGTTATGGTTATGGTAAAAAAAACTATTTGATTAAAATTAGGTATGACTTGGTATAATGTCTTGGAAACTAAAATTCTGAAGACTGTAGATGGCTAGATCATGACTAAACTGACTCTTATATAACTAGCTATGCTACGCCACAATACTCTTCTATCGAATAATTATTATGTCTGTTTATCTGTAACGTTTCTAAGCCTAAACCGCTAAACAGATTTCATTGCAATTTGGCAAGGAGATAAATATAAACCTAAGGAAGGCATAGATTACTTATTGGCTCAGATTGTTTTGGGGTGAGTAGAACCCCGGGCAATTTGTTTGATTGTCTATGAAAGAATATTATTACCATGTATGTAGGTACTGTAGAGGCCGGGTTAGATATAATGGGGGGTTTTTGCGTTTAATTCAATAATGCACAATAAGAGCGAATACTGCGCGTTTATTAGGGTGGTTTTCAAAAAAATTGTTCGTTGCGTAATGGAATTCCACCCAGAAAGAAAAAAACAATATGGAAATTAAACAAGTTATAAGCTAACGAGTTATATCATGTTTTAAAAAATTATGAAATTAATATGATATGTTTCTAATTTAACGAAAAATACATATTTTAAGAAGGGATGGTTACTAAAAAGTTCCGTTACGCCACAAAGTTTAGATTAGTATTAAAACTCACTGGTAAATCAAATAAGATTATTTTTTATTATAATATATTTTAACAAGAACAGTCTTCAAAATCACAAACTTATAATTAGTAATATAAGTAACATCAACGTTTTTTCTACAAAAACTATTCCTCTACGTTACTTTATGGCACGTTTCATTGCACAGCCAAGCCTCTACTTTGGCACTTTTCTATAAAATATGATATAAAAAATTATGTTTCATAACACATTTAAATAATATTATTATAAATAATTTAATTCAGAGTAGTAATCTTATGAGAATATTTGTAAATTAAATCTAAATATCACCATGAAAGTAGGACAAGTGACGTTAATGGAACAAATCCTCACGTTTAGGAATTATAAGGCAGAGTTTACATTACTTACAATTAATCAACTTTAAAAGTAATCAAGTAAAGTCATTTAAAACACTATAAAATAAATAACATTTTGAGGAATTCTTAACACATAATTATGTAACGTAACATACGTATTCTTTTTCTTCTTCAGTTAATTCGTTTATCTTGTTAAAATGCTTCTTCAGTCTTTAAAGTTCCTTTTTTTTATTAATTTCGTGCTTTACTGGGTCTTGTTTTGTTTTCTCCCGGTATCTTTTCGACCGCTCCGCTGCCATCAACGCCATAATGTAATCTAAAAAAAATAGTCCAAAGCTCCATAATTTACGTTTTAATTATCGAAAATAGTGATTATTACAAAAATCTGTAACTATTCGATCGATTAAATTATTTTAATTAAACCTTTATGCCTTGCACAATTACTTTTCACTAAAAATAATCAATCAATCTCTCAACAATATAAAATTATTTTTTTTATTTCAAATTGTTTTGATTATAAAAACGATACATGTGTAAACCATGCTTTAAAATTCCACTACGTCAAATTTTGCGTTCCGCTAGTACAATACGTAGCGTATTGGACGTGACGTATGATGGCTTCACAAAAACAAACTCAAGAAATCAATAGTAAAATGTAATTTAACGGAATGTTCCACTTAATTCCGATTAAAGACACTTTTTTTCTAATTAGCTATAAAAAGTTATTAGTCAAATAAACATTACTTACTTAATAAAATCAAGTTCGTAGTGGAAAATGCGAACAGGACTTCGTGACGCCCGAGCGCTGACACTCAATAATAGACAAAATTGCTATTATTTAACAAATATAGTGGACATGTACGTTCTTAAATGCTGCCAACACTAAAAATATACTCTTAGTAACATTCAATTTTCTACTAAAAACCGATAAAACAGTGTAGCGTATATGGAATTTTCCATCAACGTAATTTTGAGGGACAAGATAAAACGTGTATTTTAAATAATTTTGTACTCTAGTATCCTATGAATTAAGTTTATTATTCAATTTAGATCATATAATCCTGCCAAATTACATAAAATTACTGAACAAAAAGTCGGATAACAGTGATATTTTACGTTCGGAACTTTACAAAACCAGCGTAGGACACGTCAAAAATGATCTTTTATCTTTCTAATAATGATTAATTTAATCAATATTACACAGATTTTCGTACTACTGAACATTTTAATAATAAATTTAGAATGTATTTTATCGTTTTCTGATTAAAACACTAAGTTTGAACTGCATTTGCCTGAAGGATAGAGATTTGAAGTCGAAGGACACGCAATTTTCGTATGAACATTTTTTTTGAAAAAGACCCATTACTCAAGCGAAAATTCTTATAGAATGACAATAATAAAATTCACTTCTAGACATTTGACAACTACTTACTTTTTTGTTCCAATGTACTACGTGCCTGGGCGCGCACAATAAAAACTCTATGATGCAAACTATTACATCAGCTACGCCCCTGCATTTGGGTAAAACAAGGCAATAAAACACAAAAAAAAAAGTTTTACCCAAATAAAAACAAAAAAGTAACTAACTACCTGCCTATGTCCTAACTCGAAACATTAACAGGCGAAAGGAATTCACTTACAACCATGCATGAGGCTCGCCCCTCAAAGCAGGATAGTCTATGGCATGTGTATGGTTAAGTTATCATTAAAAATTTACAAAGCTTTAGCATAATTAATAAATACTACACGCCATAAACTTTGACGCACCAAAACGCCTGAAAAAGATGCGCCACGGCCTCCTATCCAATGACGCTTCAAAATTAATTACATTGAAAGCTAAGCATCATGCCTGAAGGGTTAATGAGACTGAATATAAAAAGAATCAATATCACATGCAAAAACTTTAACTTCTTCTAACGCAATTGAGTCAGAGAGAGGGAAAGTTTAAGAAATCATATTAATCCTGTCATGAATTCATTCCGAACTATAATTAATTAATTTCCATGACTAATCTTAATACCCCTCTTTATTATAATTATATATTATAAAAATAAAAAAATATTTGCTGAATCATATGTATCCAACTCAGACACCCTTCGTAAGGACTATGTCCATTTCACGAAGTCGATACAGCATGTGCAGGGTCCCCCTCCTGCTAGATACAATAAATCCCTCCAAAATTTTTATATATTCGGAATGCCTTCAACCGAAAACGCAGTGGCATCTTTTCCTCTCTTGGCTCGTTCAGACAGCACATCAGACATGAAAGCAAACACAAATATTAGTATCATACTTTTCGTAAATAAACAATAATTATTAAACATATACTAGGTTTTAAGTCTAATTTTATTTAAACTTTCCTTTAAATATTTTAAATTATTAACCCAGCTTAGTATTTTATACGGTTCTTTAAAAATATTGGGAAACTTTTCCCTTCTACAATTATTCATAGGGACAGTTCTATAAATTCCAATTGTTCCGTTACAAATCAATTTTCTAAATATTTTTTTCCTAATAAAATCTCTTTGTATAAACCTATTTCTCAAATTATATAAAACTTTTCTGAACGGAACTTTACGAAAATATTTGTGTCTTCTGACACTGTCAGTCTTATGACTGTTACTGTTACTCTTGGTAACCATTTGACCAAATAAAAATAAGGGCTTGGTCACGCCAACCTTCTGTAATGCAATATTATCAGTTTTAATGTTAACTACAAAATATTCTTTTAAAACCGACTTTACCTCAGATAACTGAATTGAAGTTTCTTTCTTATTCGGCAGAGGTTCATCATCCTTCTCTGAAATAGTTGCTTTTAGCAAATCATCGTCAATCATCAAAACCTCTGGATTAACAGACTGTCCTATATCGTCGTAACCAATGGACTCTTCCCTACCTTCAGTTACAGCTATGTTCATATCAACATGGCCTACATTAACTGGTTCCTCAATGACATGGGAATCCAACAAATCATTGTTATTTACTTCATCTACATCTAAACCATATACATAATCAACATTATCATGATCATTTATAACATTGCTATCATTATCTATTTGGTTACAAAGATCATCATACACGATAGAGTGTGATACAATTAACGCGCCTTTCTGTAAGCAAGCCTTATCTAAAAATTTCACATTAAAACGACCCTTTAATACTAAACAGTTATTATAAAAATCAACTACAACATTATTTTTATAAAAGAAGTCTTGACCTAGCACCAACTCTTGGTTAATGTCTTTTATGATAACAAATCTATTAGTAAATAAACAAGAGTCAATCGTGAAATTAATAATGGTCTCACCCACAACATTCAAATAAGAACCCGAAATAGATTTTACAATACGTTTATCTGCAGGTTCACACGTGTAACGCAGATTCAGCTTCATCATCAGTCGCTCAGATATACATGAGATTGATGCACCTGTATCTAATAGTGCAACATAGGGTTTATTACCAATAAATAACTGAATAAATGGATTAGACTGACCAATATTCTTATTTTCTTTAGGTTGTTGATCAGCCTCTGACACAGCAAGCACACTGCGTGGGCTGCATCTTTGAACTTTTGGAGCTCGCGGCTCCCATTTTGAGCTAGAATTAAAATGTGTTTTATTATCTACGTTCACAAATTTATTTCGTTGTGATTGAAAATTATATTGAGGTCTATATTCTTCATAATGTCTTCTTCTAATCGATGACATTGTAGGCCTTTGCTCGTACTGAATAGTTGGGGATACATTATCTTCAAATAAATATTTTATTTGCATCATGGTGGCACGCAATTCTGCTTTAGACGAATATACTTGTGTGCCCAATCTTTGCTTATCCTCCAGTAATAAGCCTTTTAAAAATGTTCTTATAAAAATATTATCATCTAAAATGTCGGCTTTCGTAGCCAAATCCGCTAGATGATAAAAATATGTCATGGAGTCTTCTCCGACCTCTTGTTTAGTAGTATAGAATTTCTCTACGTAATTACTTCCGGAGGAGAATTCTGCCCTCAACTTATCACAAATAGTTTTATAGTCAATACCATCGTAATATGAAGATTTAAAAAAGATAAGCGCTGGTCCTTGCAAATATGCGCCTAATATTAATCCCAGGTCATTTTCTGGCCATTTATTAATAGCGGCGACCAATCTAAATTGTATCAAAAATTCATCTAGCGACACGTTATTGACACCAGAAAAGAAACACATCTCTTCCGCCATCTTGTTACATAAAAATCAAACTTAGCTGTTTAATTCCTTTTTCTCCTCGCGAAGCGACATCCGCAAATCGCAAGCTTTAGGGACAATATTTCCTTCACAATAGAGCAGGCACTTCCTCTCTGCTCCGTATCTCGATGTGTGCGGGGGAGAAACTTCCAGCACAACAATATGGTCTTCACTTTGACCACTGCAACATATAATTAAGCACTCATTAATATCTGCTTTACGACATTACCCGGCGCCTCCACCAACTTGTAGAGGCCGGGTTAGATATAATGGGGGGTTTTTGCGTTTAATTCAATAATGCACAATAAGAGCGAATACTGCGCGTTTATTACTCAAGCGAAAATTCTTATAGAATGACAATAATAAAATTCACTTCTAGACATTTGACAACTACTTACTTTTTTGTTCCAATGTACTACGTGCCTGGGCGCGCACAATAAAAACTCTATGATGCAAACTATTACAGTACTTATTAACCAATTCCATTATTTCCATTTTAGTACACCTTAAGCCGAACCAAACTCCTTTTACATACATAAAGCCCTTTGATGAGATAAAAGCGTTAAAAGTGACATCATTGTATCGTAAAAAGAAAATGGTGGCTAAGTGATTTTTATTCCTGCCAGTAATGGCGTCTGACACACGGGATAGGCTTTTAACTCATAAACATGTGAAACGCGGCATACACATTGTTGTTTGAGCGGTTTTCCTTCAGACCAAGTGAATTATTTAAAAACGAAATCTCTTTTATCGTTTACTATATTTCTTAAAGATTTATTTGTTCATTGTCATGCTAGGTAACGTTGTCGACATTTGATGGAGATGGGCAATGACGTTATAAAGTTAATGGGAGTTATTTTTTTTTTTATTAACGATCCATCTGGTGGTAAGTAGCCATCATCGCCCATAGACACCTGCAACACCAGAGGAGTTGCTGATGCGATACTTGCCTGGAGACTGCCAGAGCTGCAGCAAACGAGGGGGAATTGGCTCTTACGCGCAAATTTCGAAACATACCTAGGTGGGCAGACTCTGACGTAAGGGTGGTCGCCAGTTAATCAGACCCCAAGAGGTCCTAACACCGAGCAGGTCAGTAGCCCAGGCACGAACAACTCGCGAAAACATATTCGTATCGAAATCGAAAATAATATGTATGAGAAGGAGGATAATGAACGTAGATGAAGCGAAAGTAGTGTGCCAGGATCGTAGAAATCTATAGTCTCTGCCATTGGGGGGTAATGGGAGATAGGCGAGGAAATAAGTAAGTATGTATGAATGATATTGGTAGCAGAAAAAAACTCGATTTACGATACGAATTCGATAGTTCTTCTGCTGCAGATATGTTCTCGCCTGTTTCCAGATGCCTATCGGAGTGGCAGCAAGGAATAGTTTTCTAACCCGCCCCACACGGGATGATTGGATATAGTAGATTGTATCATATGGGAGCAAAGTAATATTTTTACGGCGACGGCGCTTTTTTGAATCCAGAGCGAAGTGAGTGATTCTAGAGTAGAATCCAGAGCGTAATGAGGGATTCTTTAGTAGAATCCTGAACGTAGCGAGGAATTCAAAGTACGTCGGCCGAGCCAAATTATATTTTGCGCCCGAGTGATACACTCTACTATTCATCACCATTAGAAATCACTATGAGAAAATAAAAGGCCCCTCATCAACCGACGGCGCGATCTTAGGCCATCGCTATCGTCTTTATTCAAACAATATTTGCGTTCGATCTCTTTGGCGCTGAACACTAAGATGTTCCAAATTTAAAAAGTGCGCGGCAAAGTAAATTGCGGCGCACTTATAGAGGATTAAAATCTCATTACTGCCCGCTAAAAGTTTCTTATAGAAAACACCACCTTTGGGTGCACTTAAAGGCGAACCAAGTCGTCCTTTTCAAATAGATGGGATGAAATAGTAGATCGTATTATAAGGGAGCAAAGTAATATTTTACGGCGAGGGCGCTTTTTTGAATCCAGAGCAAAGTGAGGGATTCTAGAGTAGAATCCCGGGCGAAGCCAGGGATTCCAAATTTCCAAAAAGATTCCAAAAAGATGTTCCAAATTTAAAAAGTGCGCGGAATAGTAAATTGCGGCTCACTTAAAAAGAGGATTAAAAGCTCATTACTGCCCGCTCAAAAAGTGCGCGGCAAAGTAAATTGCGGCGCACTTATACAGGATTAAAATCTCATTACTGCCCGCTAAAAGTTTCTTCTAGAAAACACCACCTTTGGGTGCACTTAAAAGGCGAACCAAGTCGTCCTTTTCGAATAGATGGGATGAAAATTTAGTTTTCTATGCAGAATTTTTATTACTTATCTACTTCTATTTTCGATCTTTGTAATATTATTTATAAGAATGATGTTGCATATATTTTACTACGAGTAAAAAATAACAGATTGTAGAAAACACATTTATTATATTTTGTACTTAAAGTACTTAAAATATTTACAAACGAAATCTATAATATCCATGATCAATTGAAACTATACATACAGCGAACTATTTAATTATAATTATTATGTCAGCATATATTGTTTTTCATAAATAATTAGAATATCTACATAATATCCACTGAAAACCCTGTTTCATACAATTAACATTGGCAACTTTAAGTAACTTCTCAATACTCAAAATACTTCAGTTAAAATTATTTACATGACTCATAAAATATTTATTTAATTATAATAATTATCTATTTAATTTATATTATTGCGCTAGTAGACAGGTAACTGTGTAATTATTTAGAAGTTATTATATAATTGTTTATTTACTTACCCCCTAAATTTTAACGGTAACAAATTTCATTAGTAAACAGTAATATTTTAAGAGGCATAAGTTGGGGAAAGATATTTATAACATAATATTATAAAGTAGTATAGAAATCTTATTTTTATTACATGTCTATACTGTTATAGTTTTGTTCGTAGCCTTTAAACATTATGGCGTCATTATTGACAAAACGCAATCCTGAATGATGCAGATATTATACAGGAAATTTAAAGACGCATTGCAGAACTAGGTACTGTAGAGATTGCCATAAAAAGGTGATCACGCATTTTCCTTAAAAAACCCTCAGTACTCCACAGTACCTACTGAAGATTTTGAATCACATAAAAGACAATGACCCTCCAGAGGGTCGAGTTATTATTTTTTTATCTATTGTGATTACTAATAGATATGGATCCTTTATAGGTTAAACACCATTAATTTAGCTAATTTCACTTGAATGTCGTTAAAAACTATCAAAGGATTTTAAATCAGTGCAGGTAATGTTAGCATTAAGTTAATATACCTACCCAATGTAACTAAGGATTGAATAAATTCATTAAATTGTAATGGCAAACGATTTGCACAATGTGCGATATCTTGAAATTTTCTAAATTTATTCCTCTACTTCATTGGTAATAAATACTGTTCCCTTAATGATCTATTTCTGAATATAAAAGATAGTTTACATGATAGAGGTATCACTGAGCAAAAAGTTAATAATAATTTGGAATGTTTCGCTTAGTTTTACAACATGTGCTCTTGTAGGAACTTCTCCATCGCGTGGTACAGATGTGGCCTCACACCGACCAGACCGTGGTCTTCATCTGTGTAGCTCTGGAAACAAGAAACAATGTTCAAATAAAAGATATAAAAATAATTTATTTGCGTTTAAGTTTCACCTGCCTCGTTAACCTGGGCGCGAATGCTACGCTAGAGAACCTGGATTCGATTTCCATGGCGAAGTGTTAAATGGGTTTTTTATTAAAAACTTAGTGGCCCTGAGCGCGACTGCTACGGAGATCCTGGGCTCGATTTCCAGGGCGAGCAAAGTGTCATTGCGTAATTTCTCAGTAAAAGACCGGGTTTTAGGAGTGGCGCCCGGTTAAAGGCCATAGGCTCGCCCCCGTATTACATAGGATCTAAATAAATTGTGCGGTTGACCCGAATTAAAGATAACAATATTTCTTTAGCAAGACCTCTCGCCTACCAATACCTGCAGTATATCAAGCCAAGAGAGCGTCCCGAGGGCGCGATCTGCTGTTCCAGCGAATATTCTAGAGTCCATTAGTTATATAAACGAGCGGATATTTCTTCGCACATTACTTTCGGCATTTGAGAGGGCTGACTTCAGATTGTCTTCAAGGTTAATACGTGTATTCTATTAATGTTTTAAGGGGTAAACGATTTAAGGCTTATAATTATTAAGCTACATTATGGTTAAACGATTTGTCAAACCATACTTACGTCCTATTTAATTATAAGTATATTTGCATCAGGACACCGTGAACTCTGGTCTTAAATTCGAACCGAGGCAATAGTTTTCGGAATCATGTTCGGTTTAATAACAAATTTATCACTTGCTTAAACGGTGAAGGAGAACATCGTGAGGAAACCAGCATTCTTCAGAGATTTTCTCCACGGCGTGAGAGGTCTACTAAACCGCAGTAGGCTAGCTTGGTGGACAATAGTCGAACCCATCTCAGTCTGAGAAGAGATTCACTCCCAGTAATGGTATAGTAAATGAAGATAGTCGTGAACTTACCATTTGCGTGAAGTAGACATCACTCCTCTGCAGTAGTCGTGACAGCAACATGGCGTGTTGGTAATGCACGTTGTCATCAGCTGTGCCGTGGATCATGAAGTAGCTCTTATCACGAAGTGAGTCCACCTAAGAAATTTAATTGAAAATTAAAGTCAAGTCTCAATCAATGTAGCACATCAAGCCTTTTAACATAATTGCTTACCTACAGAATATATTATTATAGCAATACGGTGGTACCACCCTAGATGGACTCGACAGCGGTGTTTTACCACCTCGTTCATTGTTTTAAGCAAATCCGATTTTTCAGCGAAAATTAATTTCAAGCCAAGTGGTCCTGAGCGCGACTGCTACGCTAGAGGTCCTGGGTTCGATTCCCAGATCGAGCAGTGTTATTGGGTTTTTCTATGAAATTCCCAGTAGCAGTTCCGAGTTAGGAATTTGTGCCCGGTTAATGGCAATAGACTCGCCCCTTATTACATGGGACCTAAACATACCGGCGAACTGTTGGTGTACATTATAGTAGTATATAGTACGCCTCTGCCTAACCCTTCGGGGAATACAGACGTGATAGTATGTTATTAATATTAATATTGAAGAAAGACCGTATTTTTTTGTATACCATTGTGACAAACAAGCATACGACCCGCCTGATGGTAAGCGGTTATCATAGTCTATGGACGTTTGGAACACCAGTGGTATCTTCACTAATCTTTTCACACCCTTTTTGAGAGGGTGCAGAGGGATAGTTGGGCTGGCAGTATAGGAGACAATAAGTGATGCTTGAACACCACCGGATGCCACTGCCGGCAACCTTGCTCACCGTTAGGAACACAAAATAGCACGGAGCTATGTTATTTGGCAGTGATTTTCTGCAAGGTGGAGGCTGAGGAAGTACCCAGCCAGCCCAATTGGGAGTGGAATTATTCAATTCCACTATGCCTCTCCGTATATTTCTTCCGTTATATTGCAGCTATTAATTAAATCTGAAATACTTACCACTTGGTCAGTTAGAAGCGATGACACCGTGTAACCCTCTACATTGGTGGTTGGCAAGTCCAAGTAACGTTCCGTGTAGATTGTGTCTGCAAACAAACATTTCAAGTAAGGACAATACTGACAATCTTTAATTAATTAAATCTTAATAATTAATTATCTTTGAGAATATTATACACTTATTACTGCTCCTTATGATATCATCTATCATTATATGGACCAATAGACGCCTAATCTACTGCTGAACAAAGGCCTTTCCCATTGAAGTCCACGAGACCGGTCATATGTTCCGGTTATTTGCTGCCTACATCCGACGACTCCCAACAACCTTTACCGGGTCATCCATCATCACATTGGAGGTCATCCCACACTACGGTTTCTGGTGTATGGTCTTTTTGTGTTTATGTGTATGTATGTATTTGATAGAGAAGCTCGCTCTAAACCTGCTCATACTGCGGTCAAACTATTGATGGAAGCCATTCTAAACAAATCAAGATCTCTCCGTATCTCGCAGAACATGTAAAGCAGTCTATTTTGGTTGTCAACCTATGACAATCATTAGAGTTAGTCAGAACCCTGGAGTCTTTCTTTAGGACTTTGGTTTAGCCCAGAGAATGGGTTGCAGGGTTCTGATGGCAGTCGCTTTGTATATAATACTGTTATTGAGCCGCATCTGTTCACACTGGCAGCGGATCCTGTCCTACAATGTTGGAAATAGGCTTGAAGCATATTGACTGCTCTTTAAGATATATCTTACCATAGAACCTCCAGTCAACAACAGGAGCGATGGCAACCCCACACTTGAAGACCGAGCCTCCTTCAGCTAAAGCTTTGGTTGCAGCATAGCCTCCATAAGACCAGCCCCAAATACAAGTGCGCTGGGAGTCGACCCAAGATAAGTTGTCCTGTAAGTACCTAGAGGAAAAGAACGAAGAGTTAAAAAGGATTGAGCTAGGGAGAAATGAATATAGATTGAAAAAAGGTTTGAGTTTTTATCAACAAAACCTGTTAAGGGTTAGCATTAATTATAACTAGTCATGGAAGTTTAGTCCAAATTACTTTGATATACCATTGCATATTTTAAAACTTGCACGTTTTACAACGCCAAAAACGCTATTTCGTAAACAAGGTTCGTACTTGAGAAATTCTAAAAGTCCTGCGATGTGCGAAACGTGGTTTCCTTAACTTCCATATAAAAAAAGCTTGCTTTGGATTTAATATTATTTCTTACTTAGTAACAGTGATCTGATCTTCCACCTCAAGAGTTCCCAGTCTCCTGTTCACAGCGAACATGTTAGAAACTCCTCTGAGTCCAGAGCCTCGCCCATCAATGATGGCGACAGCGATACCCCAACGACTGACAAGGGAGCTGCTCCAATCGAGGGACCATTGCTTAGTTACCTGCGCTGTGTCGGGTCCACCGTACCTGTAATTTTGAATACTGTTTAATAAATTCATGTATAAATTTTACTGATTTATATTTTACGGAGCGATCGCATATACGTTTAGCCTTGACGCTAGCGCCACCTGGTTCCTCAGTATTAGGGCTAGCACTTTCTCTTTAGGGCTGTTAAAAAAATTAACTATCTATCCTGCTAGCCTTATTGTGTTGGCTTCCAGTCTAGCCAGATACGACTGAATATCTGTATTTTACACGGCGCGACTGCTTTCAGATCTCCGCAACCCAATTTCTGGGAAATGCCGATTTTCGAAAGATACAAAATGGTCGTAAGACTTTTTGAGATTCTGACTGAACCACTAACGACGGCTATATGTGTTCTAAGAAAACCGAGAACAACTGTTTAACCTGGTCTCCGACTTACAGAGGGGTCTCGACGTGTTGAGAATAATCACCCATCCAGAGACTGACCGTGGCAGGCGCAGTTTATTCACAGATCGATTTATCAGCGTAGTTATTACTTAGTCATGAGCTTATCATAGAATTTGCTCGTAAACAATTATTGAAGAGTATATATATAGAATATACAGAATATTGAAGAGAAGACAAACTTACACGTAAACCAAGAGTGGTATATCAGTGCGGTTGGCGTAGTCTGCCGGCACCTGTATATTAACGTCTGCGGAAGGTAGGCCCACAGCCACCGGCACTGATAGCCGGACGCTGACCGGCAGCGCGCGGTTGCTAGTGATGGCCGACAGCTCCGCGCTGTCGTCCCAAACGCGGACTTGGTTGCCATTCTGAATATGGAAACCAAAACCTCTTTTGCAAAACTTGACCAAAAAGTTTTTCAAAATATCAGTATTTGTTATTATTATATGACTACGCTCAGTTTCCGATCATCTTAGGTGGAAAGTGAATAACGTTTAGTATTTTGACCTTTTGTCGTTGGTCACTAGGTGCATCTTTGGGACAATTTTTATCAATGAAGTAGAAATTGGTGCATATGGATAAACAATAAAATCTTCAAATGATATTCTGTCAATCTGCAAGTCTCACGGCCAACCAAAGAGGCAAATAGCATAACAACTAATAATTCTAAGTCTGTAAAGAATTAAAAAAGCTCAAGTTCAAGGGCGCTATATACTACAGTTCGACATTAACTTCACTAAACCATAGCGCAATTAAGAATTACATTAACAAGCTCAAAAATAATTAGCTGAGATTAATTTGACTTGGAAGGATAGATCTCTTTCATTGGATATCTTCATAGAGCACTTACCGTGTTATAAATAAAGATTTGCGGCACTCCAGGGCCGGCGCAGTTAATGGTGATTCTTTCACCCGAAGAGCTGATGGTGGCTTCGTTATAGAGGCACTCAGTGCCGTCCTCGCGGCGGATGGAGCATGTGAAGCAGGAGACGACGCCATTAGCGTTCACAGAGTAGATGTGTTGCTCAGCTGAGTCTTCTACACTGGTGGCTTTGTACCAGCTGAAAGAAATATTTTTAAATTGAAAAGTAGTTCTAGTGGATTTGAGTGGAGCTCTTTTTGAAATGCAGCTCTTAAGTCTTTTTCTATGTAGGGCCCACCTGCAATTGACAATTGTTTTGCAGATATACTGGATATAAAAAAATGCGGATCTTAAATTAAGTTAATATTTATAATCTCAAAAATAAGTGTCATCATGTCACCGTGTTTTTTCCAAGAATAGTTTCTAATAATTAGAAACTATTACTGAGGGAAGAGTATTTTGTATAAGTAGAATCTTTGTAAGTACTGAGTAATACCTACATAAAAATATTGGCACAGGACTTCGTAAAAAGTCTAGTATTTATTCTATTCGCGTAACACTTCTGTATACAAACTTATACTAACATGACGTCATCGTTAGTCCATGAGAGGATCTCGAGCACGGTTTGAGCAGAATTCACAACATTCTGGCTTAACCACGAGGCAGTACCGGTGCCCTGTGTTGCTTGAACAATTTGCTTGTATCGGACTCCATCTACCGCCTGAAAGTCATAAAGTACTACATTATTGAGTGCAGCTTAACCCCGCTCACTGTAAGAGTATCTGTGCCCAATAGTGGCACAGTAACGTAACATACATACTTTTACACCTTTATTTCCCGAAGGGGTTGGAAGATATGTACCAATGTACACCCACAGTTTGCCAGTATGTTAAGGTCCGATGTAATAGGGGGTGAAACTATGGCCATTAACCGGGCACAAATTCCAAACTCTGAGCTGCTACTGGGAACTTCATAGAAAAACCCAATATCACTTTGCGCGATCTGGGAATTGAACTCAGGACCTCTAGCGTAGTAGTTGCGCTCAGGATCACTAGGCTAATGAGGCTGTTGATGATTTATACTACATGGACTAATATTTTTGAAAGAAAGTTTGCTCTTACCCATGTCATTTAACCATATAACATTTGCATAGTACTCTTATACGTTAAGTATCTATATAATCATTATCTGAATACAAATAATATATTATTATTTATTATTATACTAATATAATATTTGAATGTGTCCCCGCACTATAATATTTAGAAAATGGAATAGAAAGTTAGTTTAGCGCCATCTGTTAGCCAGATCGTGCACTGACACATAATAACCAAAACATTTTAATACATTGGAGATGCACTCAGATGGCGCTGGTAGGAGGTGCCTTTATCGGACTCAATCGAGGTTTTGTTTTATTTAGTTGCTTACCTGAGGCAAAATGGTGATAAAGGAAGTGCCTTCTGCGTTGAAGAAAAGTGGAATGTTGTCGATCCAACCATCATTCTCCGTGTAAGAGTAGATCTGTAAAATTTTAATAAATGATGATTCGAGTTTAGAGACTTAAAATTGTCTAGTGATTCGAACCAGGATCCTCCGGTTACGTAGATATACCAGACGCTTAGCCAGAACTCCAAAAGCATTTCATTTTTCCTTTGTTTTCATTTCAAAGCTATGATTTACCCTAAACATCAACGAGGCACCTCATTTTTGTATTTTTAAGGCTATTTTGCCGGTAATATACTGTTTCTTGCCTACCAGCGAGCATGTAGCTTGTCCAGAGGTACACAGTTGCACTATGAAGGTAGTTTGCACGCGGTTGGTCCACATAAGTGCAATGGACTCGTTCGTCACGAATTTCACAACCTTCAGGATGGGTCTGAAATCAGAAAAAACGAAATTAATTAGATTTTTTATTCGGGTAGGCTTGTAAATAGCATATAAACAGTGACATGGAAATTGGCACAGGAGTTCTTTACATAACAGGTGTACATTAAAATGGAATTTTAGTTTTAATTTTATGCTTAAGTGGCAATAATAAACAGTCGTCTAGGTATGAGCAGATATGAAGGATGGACATGTGATGCATTAGTACGCATCCCATCCATCGTTTATATCTGCTCAGAAATGAAGATCTCGAGCAGGGAACAGTTTTGAGCATGAATGTGAATGGAAGTAAGGGAAGGGGGAGACCAAAGAAAATAGGCCTGGACTGTGTGATAGGTATATTATAAGGCTACAAAGGACGTGAATCTTGAAATAACGGCTGATAGAGATATATGGAAGAAAATACTTACATACCTACTTCGCTGACCCCGAAAAAATTGGTAAGGGCAGGAAGATTATGATGAGATAAGAGAGATATTTTTGACTTCGCAACGGTTTAGTGCTTGAGTTTTTGAAGTGTATAATGAATGTACATAATACGTAGTTGTTACTTACTGATCTAGGTCACTGGGTGCTTGGTAGACTGTATTTACGTTAGTGTTCAAGTCAAGCAGGGTTACGGAAACCGTCGGGTTGGCGGTGCCGGGCTGAAACGAGACAATAAATTTGATTAATTACTTACTTTAATAAGACGAATATTAAACATTGAAATAATACTTTGTACGGATTTTATCGCGTTCAATTATTATTAACACTAGCTTCTACCCGCAACTTCGTATAAGTGAACTTCAGATTCGGGTCCAACCCAGATAAAAAGTACACTATGTGTTATTCCAGACTATAATCTATCTCTGTATCAAATTTTATCCTATTCCGCTTAGCTGTTTTGGCGTGAAAGAGGAACAAACATCGATACATCCTCACAAACTTTCACTTTCACGTTTTACTTGGATGTAGGATCGATTAATATTTAATTCTTAATAATTGCCTATTTTTATATTCGATATTTAAGTAATTATAATATTTATTAAGATTATTGTAATAATTCTAATCAGAATAAGACAGTAGAACCTACTAGAAGCTAGGTAGGTACAATAAATTAACAATTATGCTGGCAAGGTAAGTTATTTTAGGTGATATCTCGATTCAAGTTTCACTAACAATAATATATCTAAGTAGTACAGTTTTGTGATGAATGATTTAGGGAAGGTGTTTTCTAATATACCTTCCATATTATATTAATCATCAGCTCTCAAAGTATAATGGGATAGGTACATCATGCCATCATGCGGGTAATTTTTGCTTAGAGACATGGAGATTGTGCTGTTTTGTTCGAACGTTTTCCATTAGAGAGAACAGAATCAATAACTAATTCCGCTCAGCTATCAATCGTCACGTTCTGAACAATAGACATAGTATTGAATCGTGTCTTTATTTATTGCATTATTGAGATCACCGGGCCTTTGGTGAAATAATTGAAAACATTCGTAAATAAAGGTTTGAATGAGATTGATCACTTTGAATTCCACATCGAACATAAACGAAACTTGAGCGGACTATTGTTACAAGTTAATTGGAATATTCGGTAAGTTATAAACTAGATTCAAACCTTGACGTTTAATTTCACTAACGATACAATTTGTCAAAACTGAACCAAAACAGGAATTAAATGATGATTAAATTTTATCTATAGAATTTTTATCGGCTCTCTCTATCTTCTCATATGAGCAAATATTAGGAACCATTCAACCAGTTTTTAGAATGTCAAAAGATTGTCAAACTCATAACTAACTCGTATAGTTATTGTGAACCAATCGAATGCAAATCTATTTAACACATAAATTCTAGAAAATATAATATAGGTTTAATGTTGATCTTTTCTCAAAATGAGACGTATAGCTGTAGGTACTGCGGTACTGACAGTAATTACTGTAAACATTTTAAAAATAACAATTGAAGTAAATCTCTTGTTTACTTTTAAAGCAACATTATTCTTAAACTATGTAATGCAGTGTTTGATCTATTCATTTAATTTAAAAAAAATAGTTCTAAGTAGCAAGCAATTTATAATACAATTCTATCTAAATTCTAAACTAAATGTTATCTTTAGTAGGAGGCCTCAATCTGTATTGTTCGCCCAAGAGTGGGCACTGTGCCAAACCAGTCGCGTGGCCTTTCAGTCAGATGGCGCACTTAAATGGTGGCATTTATTCGGATTTTTTACCTTACAACACAAGCAAGATTCCAAAGACTATTTATTTATGAAAAACCTACACGGATATCGTGAAAATAGCAGCCGTTCCAAATATTTTTTGAGTCGATTGAACATAAATAGGAACAACTGTTGTTATCCGTTTATCATTTCTTAGGTTTCTGTCAAAAAATAAAATAATGTCTGTTGTTGTCCATATGGCAGTACATTTCTAAGTATATCCAAAAGCCATGGAAAAAATTTGTTATGATAAAAACCAAAAGCTTGTCGGTTTACTTTTCCAATAACTTTTGTATGATTGCTTCTGTCAATCAATCTTTTTCAAATCCCTTCCTTTCAAACCTGCTCTCTCGGAAATCAAATATTAAAATACAATCAAATTTCCTCCTTGAGCGGGTGACGCAATTAACCGAAGGAATTGAGTTTCCCGAGATTGTATGCAGTTGAACTACTTGCAACACTTGATTACAACTTGAGCCATTTGTTACAAGTTTCCTATTATTTTAAGTAGATGTAGTTTGGGAAACTTGGATGGGAAATGTTATCTGAAGCATTAATGAATCTTTGGCTTGTTTAGTTTATTTTGTCACTAAGATTGAGAGTGGAGATCTTCGTGGAATCGTGGAATCGTACACAAAGGTTTTTGAAGAGTTCCTGAGCGTGTACCAACCGACTAATCTGGAGGTGACAAAATTCTCTCACACGCATTCATTACAGTTGGTATAAAAAGTGTATTAATAAACACGTTCAATTAACATTGTAGCTAAAATTGTATTGTTCCTGAAAAAATTATCAAATCATATACATAATATAATACATTCACGTGTTTCGTATAAATGTCACTATTTAGTATTCATAACTGTAACATCAGTAGTTTGATAGAGGTACCTCTACGTAAGTATCATATCAAATTAATAATCAGCTTAGCACGTGTGTGTACTAAAGCAATTAAAAACGGTACTGTCGCTCTTTGAACGTAATCAATCTAGGCTAAGCTGATTATTCATGTACTACAAATTATTATTTTTTAATATTTATTATCTAAACACAAATTTACTACCAATATCGTACTTCTAATACTAATATTGTCTCTAATAAGATCTGTTTGTCATGCTCAAAAATTAGCTAGGTATATAAACAATCCAAGGTCAGTTTTGGTATGATCAAATGACTTGACTATTTGGCGATATGTCGGTAGAAATCGAATTGAAAAGAGCCTTCGGTAATCCCTAGCTAAAATGATATCTTACCTTGGGGTATCGGATCTCGTGATGTTGTGTGTACTGGTAGTTGAGCGAGCCTGGCACTCCGTAGTGAGGGACCCTCATCACTCTCACTCCGGAGTCGTCGAAGGTCACATACGCAATCTTAGTGTTGTCGCCAGAGAACCAGATCGCGTTGTGCGAGCCGAACACTTCCTCTGTGGAAATATACGACTTATAAAATGGCTAACTTTGGCTAATGCATTTTTCATGCTAATTTTATAAAGTTATTTCGTGAAAGAAAAAGTTGAGAGGCAAAGTAACTTGCCTTTCAATAGATGTTACTGACGTCACCTTTATGACGTAAGTTCAGAATGTGAAGGCAAATTTCGACATGTCAGGTGGCACTCGCGGTGTCTTATAGGTCATAGCGTCTGGCGTACCTAGCCAGGAGACGCAGGTTCGAATCCTGCCTGCAAGTCGAATTTTTCCTTCAGGAAATAACTTTATAAAATGGCTGTTTTAGAGATACATTTCTATTTGAAAATGTCTCTATTAGGATCGACGAGTGCTGCTACAATATTTTTTCTGAGATAATTCTATTGTAGCTTACACGTGTCAACACAAAGTACCTACTGAATAGAGAAGACGATAAATTTAAGTGTAACATACCTTTTAGTAAATATATCATTCCAATATACGTACTCGAAATTTAGTAGCTAATATCAGGAATGCATGCTATGCAATGCAATGCAGTATTAAAAAATGAAAATAATAGAATTCAATATTTAGAATAAATTATATGTGAACAAAAAAATCAGTAGAATTTCAAACTTCCAATTAAAAAAATACAACGCATGCAAAACCCGCGTCCCATGAGCCATAAAATAACTTTATCCTTGAATACTGTTTTAGATATTGTACACCATATAAATAAATGAAAAATAAAAGTTAAACAATTTCCAAATATATACCAACCTTCATAGACCCAATCTGGGATACCATGATAGATGATATTCAGTTGTCCTGTGGTCGTGATCTGACGGGGGGCACTGGTCAGGTTCTCTTGGTAGAAAATATTGTTCAGATAGACGAAGGCCAGGGAAGTTCCCGATGGACCCCACACGAAATTCTGGAGGAATGCCTCGTCGGATGCAATACCCGGGGGAAGAATGTCGACCGAGTTGCCAGTTACGATATTCACGGCTGCGTAGCGAGCCAGGAAACTGTACCGGTATACCTGAAAGGAGTGGATAAGCCATAAAATATTGTGCTGTTTCTGCTTGTTCTTTGAACACTAGATGTTGCCAGTCTATGCTGCGGTCGCCTGATAGAAGCTCTCAATCTACATTATTATTTCTCCACTTTCAAGTGGAGTGAAGTCTTAGATATTTAACTACTATACTACTACGCTACTACTAACGTATTTTTGAGTAAACACAACTTTTATAAAGAGCTCTTCTAAAAAATATTTAAGAAAATAAATTATAGGTATGTTGTTTATTTACTGAAAAAAATAATGAAAGTAATCAATGGGACTTCGTGTCTACGTAAACATGTGGAACAAAGGGTATTAGATTTCGTTTTATCCATTATTTCTAAGTGTCCGGTAAAATGTACAAAAGGGCCACTTGCACAGACTTCTTAAATATGTTTAAATTGTATTGAAATACTTTACAATAAAAACATTTATTTAAACACAATTTAAAAATATTTAAGAAATAGGTGCAAGTGGTTCTAAGTGTCGCATTAATAAAATTATGTTCTTATTTATTGTCTGTCCTAAATAACTGATTTGTAATTAAAATAGGTAAATAGGAAAGCATTTTAGAAAAGCTCTCACGTTATAACAAAGTTGAGTATCCCAGAAATTCAATTGCACATTTAGGTCAATTTGTAAAACTGGGTCAATGCAGTGTCTGGAGCTGCTAAAACTTTAGCTAGTGTTCTTTACTCCAGTTTAGATGTTAGAACATGTTATCTACTTAGTTTTATACTTTGTTCTCCAAGTGACGCGAGTGCCTGGTGCACTGAAATTGCATAAAGTTAAATAACCTGAGAACTAAGTATTTTGAAACATAAAGTAAAATATACCAGTACGCATTAGATATTTTTTCGATACGTAAACTATGTTTAGGATTTCGAGCTTTGACTTGAAAAAAGACGGCATAAATAGCGCAATGTCTGAACGAACGGTTTTTGTAGGTACTAGCGATTGCGGGTCCTATTCGCACAAGGAATATTTTTATGGAATTCATGTCATAATTTTGGGATATATAGGACATAATCCTTGTCTGGATTTATTTATTTATAATCTTAGAAATAACCATAAATATTTTTCATTATTTATTTTCAATCGCTTAAGTCAGGTCTCAGTTCAGGATTTTCTATCTTATACTTATTTATATTCCTTGTGCGAATAGGACCCGCACATTGCCAAAAAACGGCTTCGCTATCGTCTCCTAGGGAGACTTCCTTTATGCTACTTTCTTCTTCTTCCTTACCGTCATAGTCTTTGCCCAGCAATGAGACAAAAGAGGCTACATAAAAAGTTCAATCCATAGTTTTAATGCTGTTTCTATTTATTACTTCATTTTTTTTTATGGGATAGGTGAGCAAACGAGCAGACGGATCACCTGATGGTCAGCGATAACCGCCGCCCATAGACACTCGTAACACCAGAGGAGTCACAAGTGCGTTGCCCGCCCTTTAAAAGGGTTTGGGCCTCCGGTAACCTCATTCACTCGGCGAAACACAACGCAAGCGTTGTTTCACGCCGGTTTTCTGTGAGGCCGTGGTATTACTCCGGTCGAGCCGGCCCATTCGTGCCGAAGCATGGCTCTCCCACGTCAAAAATAATTATGTTAGAAACGTACCTACAAACTAATGTCAACATTTAGACAAAGTTCTTAGGAAGTTCTAATCAGTACGCATTATAATTGTTTTTAAATAAGAATTTTATTGTTTATAACTTGATATCGTGTAATTTAAGAGTACTTAAAGTACATTATCTGATAAATGCTGATTTTTGCTCTTGGGAGCTAAGTGTTGTCTTGTAAACGAAATACAATTTGTTAAGTCCCGTTCGTTATAGCTTTTATTATATTACTCAGGGTACTCAGTTCATGTTTTAAAGAATAAGGTCTTTACACAATAAAACCATTTACTAAAATCAACAGTCGGTTTAAGTTTGTAAAGAAAGAATGAAAATGTATTCTGACAAAACTGTCAAAAAAAGGAATTTATTAGAGACTTAAAACAGTAACATGGAGAGTGTAACAGTAGGTTTCTTATTTTAACTTAGTAAACACATAACCTACATCATAGCCCACGATTTATGTACAAGAATATAGAACAAAAGGGGAGTAGAAATCAGACTATGAGCATCATTTTTGTTTTTAAATCTTACTATCAATGCCGGTCGCACATTACTAGTATTCTTGTTAACCCCTCGTGCTACGCTAGAATGCTTGTGTTACGAGTGCGTTCACGTCGGTAGTGCAATGGGTGGGGTTCGAACCGGCAACCACATGATCGCAGGTCCGACGCCCTTGCCATTAGGCTACCGACACTTCAAGTATTAATCTGTAATGCTTTAGTAATTTTATATATTTAGTATATTATTTAGTTCCTTTTTATATTTCCCATACAAACTTAGCATTTCACTCGATGAACTTTGAGGATCAGAATTCCCATTTTATTTTTATTGTTGACTTGAATACGTGTGGCACTAGCTTCAATATACCTGCTTGTATTTTCCTGAAGGAATAAGCAGAGGCGTACTAATGTAACCCAGAGTTTGTCGGTATGTTTAGGTACCACAAATTCTAATACTGAAAATTTCATAGATTTAAGTAACACTTTGCTTGACCTGGGAATCAAACCCAGGACTCCGAGCGTACCTTTGTCTTTTAGAAAGCACAGAGACTGAGATTGAGCAATTGAAACGACGGGGTGTTAGCAAATTAGCAATGAAATAATCCGTAAATTTTAAACTTAATGACTTACAATGTAAGTACATAGGTACATTTCTTCCCAATGATGGAGAAATTATTAATTTTATTTCTTCCGCGAACAATTTCATGTCAATGTATGGTCTTAGATATGTTCATTAGAATTTTAATTTTGGATTACTCACATAGATCCCATTTATTTTTTGTATGATACTGTAAAGTGAACTAGGTCAAA
Organism: Acronicta leporina; assembly: GCA_947256265.1. Classification (NCBI taxonomy): domain Eukaryota; kingdom Metazoa; phylum Arthropoda; class Insecta; order Lepidoptera; family Noctuidae; genus Acronicta; species Acronicta leporina. The sequence continues at coordinate 4,939,308 of OX366516.1, forward strand.
ATTCAAAAATAATAAATCACATAAAGTTCCAATATTCGCGTCGAAAGTGAAAGGTGGCGCCACCAATCTATTTACTGAACGTGCTTATGTTTAAAACCAGGTATTACGGTATTTCTGACGACATTGCTTTTAATGTTTGCGTTTTTATATAAATGTTTGCACAACATGAAAAGCAATTTATAATGTGTAACAAGTAGCTTTAGCCGCATTCGGTAATAAATCCTATAAATGTCTAAAAACCGACAACATATTTATAAATTATCAAGTGTATTTAGTGATTTCATACATACATACATACCATCACGCCTGTATTCCCGAAAGGTTAGGCAGAGGCGTACTAATGGACACCCACAGTTCGCTTGTAAGTTTAGGTCCCATGTAATAGGAGACGAGCCTATTGCCACTAATCGGTCACAAATTCCTAACTCCGAGTTGCTACTGGCAATTTCACAGAAAAACCCAATAACACTTTACTCGACCTGGAAATCGAACCCAGGACCTCTAGCGTAGTAGTCGTGCTCAGGACCACTTGGCTAATGAGGCAGTTTAGTGATTAATCTGAACTAATTTGTCTGCCTCAATAGCCAAGTGGTCCTGACCGCGACTGCTACGCTAGAGGTCCTGGGTTCGATTCCCAGGTCGAGCAAAGTGTTATTGGGTTTTTCTATGAAATTCCCAGTAGCAGCTCGGAGTTAGGAATTTGTGCCCGGTTAATGGCAATAGGCTCGCCCCCTATTACATGGGACCTAAACATACCGGCGAACTGTGGGTGTACATTAGTACGCCTCTGCCTAACCCTTCAGGGAATACAGGCGTGATGGTATGTTATGTTAATTTGTTAAAAAAAGAAGTAGATGCTTACTGGTGCAACATTGTATGCCAAGATAACTTCACTACCGTCTGGAGACAACTGCATCACCCTCGATGACAGCTGTAAGATCTGTAAGAACATCGTACATGTTATAAGGTCTTATCTAGACATAAACCGATATTGTAATTGACGCGTTTGAGGCTTTGCGCTTCTTTAGTTATATAGAAACTTCATTCTTTTTGTCGTAATAAAAACAGCTGACAGATATATTGAGTCATGCAAATATCTATAAAAACCATTACACGATTTTCATGACTTGCGCAAAGCGAACATGTCGTAAGGCAAGTGCCTTTAAAATTTAATTTATGTGACCGAGTTTCAGTATTCTGCGCTTAGCATGAATTCAGTGCACCTTTAGATTGCAGGTGCCTGATCAGGCTATTGAGGCAAGGTTTTCTCGGTATCTCTTGTTGCATAGATAAATAGGTTTCTTGCGACTCAACCCTAATGCAATGGATGTGGCCTCATATACCTACTAAACTTGAATACGTACGCTTGTATTTTATAGAAAAATATATAAAATATTATATATCTATGTAACTTTCATTCAAAATCAATTGCCACATGTATGAAAGATCATCACAGCTCCACTGATTTCAGCTAAGTCTGTAGAGTTTTCTGTTGTATTGATGATAATATTTATTGATGTTTTATTCGTATTTGTCGAGGCAAGATTTTCACCGATTTTCTTTTAAAAAACCCACCGGGAAAATCGTCCGTTTATAATGAATTACTTTCCTATTTATTTCAAAACGAACAAAAGGTTGGCAAAATTGATCGTATTTCAAACACAATTTAATCAAAGTGTGTTATTATTCGGAGTGTGATACCGTTAATCTAGGTTCTGCTGCTCTACAATTTCTTCAAAAAACTACTCTACTGCAAATAAATACGTACTTATAAGCAAATTCAATTCTTGATAACTTTACCAAGTGTGGAACAATTTCCCAGTGAGTAGTAGTGGACGAAATGTTACGGTGGGAACCTACCTACCTCAATCCGAATAATTACACAATTTAATAAAATATTGTTTGTATCACGATTTATATTGGTATTAAGTTTTTGTGGGCGTTTTAACCCCCACCGGACCTTTAAGTTAAGCTGGCTAGTTCTACTTTAGGTACTTTACCGAAATCCGTGTTCCATAGTCAGTGTCATTTAATTTAAAAAAATAGCTCAATGTTTTCTAATAGAAACCATTAATATTGATTTCTGAAGCTTACGCGAATATCATAATTTATTTCAATACCATTAATTGCAGTTTAAAATAGGTACCTAATTTACTCGCTAATTGAAACTCACTAATTCTTACAAAATAACTAGGTATAAAACAAGCTTAATTAAATTAAAACTAAACAGAGATAGCCATTACAAAGTCCATATATTTTTAACCGACTTCAAAAAAGTTTGAAATCTTTACCGACTATGGTCTGATTTCAACAGTTTCGGAAGTCGGTGGCCAAAACAAAACACACACAATCGTTTTGAAGACAACGACGGTCTTCTATATTACCTGTGAAGAATTGAGAATGAGTGGAGTGGTGCTATCAGTGTCTACATCATAGAGGGCCAGGTCACCATTACTGTTGCGGTACAGCACCTCGCTTCCTGCAATTAAACGATAACATAAGCATACCTAGCAGTGATGGCCTAGTGATATGACCATTGACTGACAAATGTTCAAAGAGTTCAAATCCAAGGCACGCACCTCGTATTAATAGTTAATTATCACGTGCTTAAACGGTGAAGGAAAACATCGTGAGGAAACCTGCACGCCTGAGAGTTTTTTTCGATGGCGTGTGTAAACTGTGAAGTCTGCCAAAACGCATTAGGCTAGCGTGGTGGACTATAGCCTAATCCCTCCCGTTGTGAGAGGAGACCCGTGCCCAGCAGTGGAACATTATAATGGATTATGTTATGTTATAAGCATACCATCACGCCAGTATTCCCCAAAGGGTTTGGCAGAGGTGTGTACTCATGTACACCCTCAATTCTCCGGTATGTTCAGGTCCCATGTAATAGGCGAACCTATTGCCATTAACCGGGCACAAGTTAAAACTCCGAGCTGCTAACAAGAATTTGATAGAAAAACTTAATAACAGTTCGCTCGACCTGGGTATCAAACCTCTAGCGTAGCAATCGTGCCAAAGAGACTACAGTGTAATGACGCAGTTACGGCTATAAACGATATAAATGAAGATAGGTATACGTAGGTAATTAATTTTACTTCAAATTCCTGATGTTGGCGAATTGCGATTCGCAATAAAATCGGGGCAACTCACGTTATGTGTAGGTATAAGGTACGTGTTGGCCAATGAACCGGATTGCATTGGAATTTAGGTGAAAACTATGTGTACTAGCTTGGGTTTTAGAATAAACAACATGATATATCATCACACCTATATTTTGAGATGTTAAAGTCAATATCAAAGTGAAAATGTTTTATTTCAATTAGACCATTAAAGAAGGTACTTTTGAAAAGGTTACACGGTTCCAAAAAGTGGGTCATAAGGAGAAGAGCCGGCAAGAAACTCCATAGATACTCTTTTTAAAATAAAAAATCACAATTACAATATCAAGCTTTACAACTTTGTTTTAAATAGTTGCTCAGAATTATGCAGTTTGATATGTAGGTTTTTTCATAACATTACAAAAAAAAAGCGATTTCCCATCAGGTAAGAGCTGATCATGAGAGCTGATGGATTATACAGAGCCCACGCTCTCATACCTTATTGATATATTTTAGGCCCGAATATTGGGCTAGTCCGTTGAACACAGATCCATCTCGGTAATATTTTAGGTCCTAGGTATAATTATTATACCTAGGGCGACTCTGTAAAGCACAAATCCTATCTCCGTGCTACTAAAGTTTCATTGTGAAAAACACGTAGTCTGTTTGACATAGGCGAAGCTACTGCACGTGAAGTTCTAGGTTGGATTCTCAGATCGGGAAGTGTTAGTAGGGTTTTGATTAAGAAATTCTTAGTTATAGGTCGGAATTTGGACTTATACTAATGGTAAATTGCAATAAGCTCACCCCTGTTACATGAAACTTGAAAACATATCGACGAAATGAGGGTGTATACCTAGGTCTACCTGACCCTTTAAGGGTGTAGGCGTGATGGTATGTATATGTCTGTATAATTAATAATTAAGCTTCAGTGTGTGTTGGTATTTAAAAAAATATTATTACAAAGTTGGGTACTTCAATAAGGCACCTAATTCCTCGTCCACAATTTCTTTTTATTTTACTATTCCTGGTACAGTTCACTTCAGAACTCTCATGAATTCCCATATTGAAACACTGAGCATGAATACAGGCCACTTTTAAAAAGGAAAATAGGCCATCTCATTCACTGAGGCCGACGGGAATATCCAAAACGCGCTTACACTTCTTAAACAAAAACATCTGAGCCTGTTTCGTTTCCTATAAATAATGTATGTCTGTCATGTCTGTATGTAATCTCATTTTCTTAGTGAGCAAAAGTATTATATTATATAAATATTAGTCAATGGAGAACAGGTTATTAGCCATTCACGCCTTCTTTTCATATTGTATAGCAATGTTTAATTGAATCATTTACCTAGCCTTTTTGCAGCTGCGTTCAACGAAGTTTCTAATCTAACCAGGAGTGGCTGAGTATCAGTATTTTACACGAAGCGACTGTCATCAAACCTACACAACCCTATTTCTGGGCGATGCCGATATTCTAAGGATTGACAAGCTTGCAAAGCATTTTGACTGGGTTTGCCTTTTATGTTCCTATCGATGCCAATTCATTAGGTACCTAATTAAACACCATAGGTAAGGGTCCCGATGTCTGAGAACAACTTTTTGTTCAGCGAAGTAAATTTATAAATGCTAGCTTTCTCAAAATACAATCAATCAGTTGCCAAATTTTATCGAAATCTGTTTATCAATTAAAGCGTGAAAAGGTAAGACACTTTTCAATAGTTGGCACAAACGTCATCTTTGACACGTACATTCAGAATGTGAAGGCAATTTTCGGCCTACCGGGTGAGTTTCGCGGTGGCTTAGTGGTCATAGCGTCTGGGTGTATCTAACCAGAAGACGCAGATTTGAATCCTACTCGCAGTCGAATTTTTTCTTCACTAAAAACAATGCAAGAAATTCAAAAAGAAATTAATAACTACTAGTACTTTATTTCTTTCAATAAACAATAGCGATAATCTGTGAAGTAGTAAATACATATATTTTATTTACTTTTTATTAATCACGTTGGAGTCTATACCTATCTAGTAATATCTAAAGTGTTAATGTTAGAGGATAACTGCAAGCGGTGTACTCATAATCACACAGCAACTGCCAATCAACTTAATCTGGTTTACGGGCGTGGTGGTTATTGCATTAGCAAGTGATACACTTTAGTGCAGCGCTACCAACTGAAGTTACAAAATGTGTGTGTTAAAGTTTAGATCATACTTTGGTTTGGGTTTGTATTATTTTTATCAGACTTAAAAAAACAGGAGGTTCTCGGTTCAACCGTTTTTTTTTTTTATATTTTTGTAACGCGAATATTCACCCATTTAATAATAGATTTAGAAAAATCTTTTTTGTGTGAAAACATATACTCCCGAGGTGGTCCCATTCAAATGTGGTGAAGAACTGATGACAAAATTTAGAAAAAAATCACAATGTTATAGTAGGTACCTCGTACAAAGCCTCGTACTGACCGAATAAATGACACTGACAACGTCATGGACGTTGTCATGTACGAGGTACATCGAACTCTACTCGTGAGTCAAAATGTTGAGATTCTCGCCACAGGGTTCGTTTGGTTATCTCGTGTGTCTAGAATTGCTAAATATTTTTGGTGTTATTGGTGATTTTGGTGTCACTTGTGTTGTGTTTCTGTGAACGTCTTGTGTCGTTTAACTCACCGACTTCCAGGTTTGATTTGTTTATTTGTATCCCCCTACAGATATGGAGAAACATAAGCCCCCTGATCCTCCCGACCCGCCTGATATTGCAGCCCCTTCTACACCTGTATTTTCCACTCCCCCCTTATTTCCTACCCAATCCCTAACTAACCCTAACCCTCTGTCCCAATTTGCCGAAGTAGTATGTAGTATGGCCGTAGATCCATCGCTTACTTCTAGTGGTCGTAAGCGCCCGGGTCCATCCGAGTCGCTACCAACTCCTCCTTCTAAACAACCCAAGAGTCAAGTTGCACGCGACAAATATACATCAACTGACAGGGCACCCTATGTCGTACATGTATCCAAGGTTGATCCCCAGCCCAATTCCGGAACTACTCTTCACCCCGTTACATTTGGCCTTTTCCTACATAAAAACAACATTAGTAACATAAAACTTGGTGGCGTTAAAAAAGTTGGTAGAAACCGAGTCTCTGTAGAGTTCTCTTCACCACAGGATGCTAATGCTTTCCTTTCTAACCCTCTTCTCCCCAAATTTAAATTCACTGCATCAATCCCAACCTTTAATGTAACTCGTATGGGTGTAGTATCCGGGGTTCCTGCCGATATGACTGAAGAAGAAGCGATAGCCTGTCTAACAGTACCTCCAAATTGCGGCAAAATTCTGAAAGTCAGACGCATCAACCGCAAGGTTTCTAGAGAGGGAGAGGCTTTTTGGAAACCCACAGAGACCTGTGTCCTCACCTTCGACGGACAAATCCTTCCCACAAGAGTTTTTTGTTGCTACACTTGCCTACTTGTGTCACAATATGTTTACCCAACCATCCAATGCCGGAAATGCTGCAGATTTGGACATGTGGAGACTGTTTGTAGGTCCCAACCACGCTGCGTTAAATGTGGCCGAGATCACCCCGGTAATGGTTGTGACGTGTCGGAACAACAAGCATTCTGCGTGTTGTGCTCTGGGAATCACTTTGCGAATAGCAAGGGGTGTCCGGAGTTCAACAGGCAGAAACATATAAAGACAGTGATGGCTGAGAAGGTTATCTCATATGCTGAAGCTAGCCAGTCAGTTCCCGCATCTATACGCAGCTATGCTGATACAGCCAAAGCTTCCCAACCTTCTCAGGGAAACCGAAAAACTGTATTTTTACCACCTAAAGGTCATGCTCCCCTCTCCCCTTCATTTGATAAAGTTGCTCACCGTTTGATTGTTGATACTCCACAATCTACACAACCCAATGGTTGTGCCCTCAATAATCCTCACACTGCACCATCCTCTTTATCGCCAACTATTGATCTCTTACTACAACTCTTGACTTCTCTCTTATCTAATCCTTCCTCTCCCTCTATAATTCCCCCCTCTCAAACACCGTCCAACGCTGCCGACCAACTAATTACTCTACTCTCAAATTATAAAAATGGCTCCACGACAAGTCTTCCTACAGTGGAACGTGAGGAGCGTGTTTCATAAGAAACACGACCTGATATACCTTCTTAACAAACATAAACCTCTTGCTTGCTCTATTGCAGAGACATGGTTAACCCCAAGTCTCAGTTTCCGTATTGTTCACTACAATATCCATAGATGTGACAGGCCTGATGGCTATGGAGGCTCCGCCCTCTTGACTAATAACAGGGTCCCCCTCTCCCCTATTAGTATGCCCCCCCTTATGGACGATATTAATATAGTTGCTGCCAGAATTGAAGGCATAACCGTCTTTTCCATTTATATTGCTCACCCAAATCTTAACTTCCTTCCTATTGTTAAAAGAGCTTTAGAAAGTGTAAATGGCCCTGTTCTAGTAATGGGCGACTTTAACTGTCACCACTTTAGATGGGGCTCAGAACGATGCGACTCTTTTGGGTCTGGTTTGGTCGAGATCATCGATGATCTTAATCTGTGTGTCCTCAACAATGGCTGTTCGACTCGCAGAACACTCCCAGGACACCAGAAGAGCTGTGTGGATCTCACATTTTGTTCTCTGGATATTGCTGCATCTGCCCATTGGCATTGCACAGACTTATCCCATGGCAGCGATCATTACCCTATTATCATCTCATTTTCAGGAAAAACCTATTTAGAAAAAGCTTCTCCCCCTCTCCTAAAATTCAATTTAACCAATCCAGACTGGCCCCAATTTTCATTAACATTAGAGAATAAAATTAAAGACCTTCCTAGTTTAACCTTTCAACCTCATAATTCAGGTGTTTCTGATCGCTGGCATGTGAATAACGTCATTGATAGCTTTGTTAAGGCAGTTAACCAGACTGCCGAGTCATGCTTCCCTACCAAAAATACTGCTCGAGGGAAAATCCCATCCCCACCTTGGTGGGATCAGGAATGCACTGGGGCCATTAGGGAAAGAAAGGAGGCTGAACAGACATACAATTTAGATATGTCCACCCACAATTTAATAACATACAAACATACGTTGGCTAAATCTAAAAGATTACTTCGCAGCAAAAAGCGTAAGGGGTGGGCCAATTTCTGCTCAACTCTTTCTCCTTCAACTCCATCTTCAGTCGTGTGGAAAAATATAAATAGATTTAGATCTGGGTGTTCTCCTTCAAATTCATCTGCCATGACTCGGAAGACAGCAGAGCTCTTTTTAGATAAGATAGCCCCCCCTTATGTTCCCTCTTTGGTTGAGTCTGAACCTTCTCTGACCCATGCTGCTGCTACTTTGGAGGATCCTTTTGATGCCCCATTTAGCATGGATGAACTAGACTTGGTCCTTAAGACCGTTAGGGATTCGGCTCCTGGCATAGATGGTATTCCGTACTCTTTTATTGTTCATGCCGATAAAATTGCCAGAAAATATTTTCTTAATATTCTAAATTATTGTTATAATAATGGTTGGGTTCCTGATCAGTGGAAGACTCAAATTATCATCCCCATTCTGAAACCTGGCAAACATGCAGATGATTCGAATAGCTTTAGGCCAGTTGCACTATCATCGGTTCTTGCCAAGTTACTGGAACATTTAATAAAAAACCGTCTGGAGTGGATCGTAGAATCGAGGAATTTATTACCGAGTTCTCAATTTGGCTTTAGGAAGGGACTCAGTACAATGGACAGCGTCGGGGTTCTTTTAACAGACATTCGGATTTCCTTCTCCAAAAATTATTCTATTGTTTCTTCCTTCCTGGACATTTCCTCTGCATATGATAATGTCCTTCTTCCCATTCTCAGGCAGAAAATGCTTCAGCTGAGACTTCCGGGTAAGATGGTACAATGCATATGTGCACTGCTCACATGTCGCTCATTGATTCTTAGGGTTCGGGGAGAGGAATTTGAGCCCAGGAAAGCATGGAGAGGCCTTCCTCAAGGTTCAGTTTTAAGTCCTATACTATACAACCTGTATACTGCAGACATTGGTTCCTGCCTTAACAGTAACTGTCATTTGTTGCAATACGCCGACGATCTGGCTTTGTATGTTGAGGATGAATCTGTCCATGATGCTGCCGTCTCACTTAACCTTTCCCTGAACTCTTTGAACCAGTGGCTTGCAGCCCAGGGTCTGAGTCTCTCCCCGCCCAAGAGCTCGGTGGTAATATTTTCTCGGAAAAAATCTTTACCCAATATTGAAGTCTCAATAGAGGGCCAAAACATTCCAGTTGTTCAGAGCGCCAAATTTTTAGGCGTCTTCCTTGACTCAAAGCTGTCCGGTACTTTCCACTTAAACCACTTAGTCAAAAAATGTGAAAGGGTCGTCCCAATCCTAAAGGTTCTTTCAGGCGTTTGGTGGGGGGCTCACCCCTTCACCATGCGACTAGTCTACAATGCCCTAGTCCGGAGCATAATGGACTATGGCTCATTCCTGTTGCCCCCGTGCAACAAGGGAGCCTTGTCCAGTCTTGACAGGATTCAGGCGATGTGCCTTCGAATAATTTCTGGTTGCATGAGGTCTTCCCCCATTAATGCGATGCAGGTCGAGTGTGCAGAGCCCCCTTTGGAATTAAGGAGAGAATATTTGGCTTCTCGTTTTCTCTTTAGAGTTATTCCCAAATCCTCACATCCTTTGATGCAAAAACTTGTTGACCTTGATGCCTTATGCAGAGTCTCAAAATATTGGCTTCACAAAGATACTCCCCTCATCCTTAAGACTTACCGTAGCTCACAAAATTTAGAAGGTTCAGTGATAAAATTCTCTAGTCTCCCCATTTACAGTTTTGATTTTCATATTGTTTTCTTTAAGCCCAACATTTTTTTTAACACTGGGATCTCCAAAAACTCTTTTTCAGCAAACTCGACATTCGACGCATTGGTGGGGGAACATTGGAATGGGTATGATAGATTTTTACTGACGCTTCAAAATTATCTAATAATAGTTATACTGGTGCCGCTGTATACTATCAGAATTCTAGGATTGTTTTAAAGTTTAAATGCCCCAAAGAATGCTCCGTATTCACGGGTGAGTGTATTGCAGTACTGGAGGCTTGTTTATTTATAGAGTCTCACAGCATTGAGAAAGCTGTGATATTTTCTGACTCCTTAAGTTGCCTCAAAGCTTTAGAACAAAACCCATACAAGAGCAAACTACATAGTTCCCTGATTCTTGAAATTAAAAAATCTCTGCATTCCTGTGATAGGGCTGGCAAATCAATTCAATTGGTCTGGATCCCAAGCCATTGTGGCATCACAGGCAATGAATGTGTAGATCTCATAGCTAAAGAAGCCGCAAATTCACAAACTTCTGACCTAAAACATTTTGTACATCATGGTTATGATCTTCTGAACATTCCCAAGAGTTCATTGCTATCCTCCTGGCAGAAGCAGTGGGACGATTCGTCTGTAAAAAAAGGCAGATATTATCATGCTATCCAACCAAATATTACAGCAAAGCCTTGGTTTGACCATTTTAAAAAAGTTTCCAAACCCGTAATATCCGTTTTATGCAGGCTTCGTGTAGGTCATTGTTGCTCCCCTGTCTTCCTGCACAAAATTAGGATAAGGGACTCCTCTCTTTGTGAATGTGGACTGGACGAGGGCAATCTGGAGCATATCTTCTTCAGTTGCCCCAATAATAACCCATGTTTAGACTTGTACAACCATTTAACTAATTTAAAAATCCCTCTTCCTATCAATTTTCCTTCTCTCCTAACTTATTCGTCGCAGAAACTTTATAGAGCTCTGATATCTTTTATTCGTCGCAATGAAATTAGACTCTGAACCTGTTTCGGGTTGTGATATTATAATCTTTATGTTTCTAACCAATATTTTATATGCTTACTCTGAAATGCTTCTCTATCCATGTATTATATTATGTATATTTTGTTTGTTCCAGTGTATTAACAACGCCAGCAAACTCACATTAAGTTTTATGAGTTTTTTTTTTATTATTTTTGTTTTGTAAAACACACGATTTTCCATCGTACTTTTGACATTGGCAGAATTGTCGCAACCGGCACATTGCCATTTAACAAAAATTGAATTGAATTGAGTCAAAATGTTAAAAGTTATTTAGTTCTTTATGGATAAAAACATAAAAGTGTGAAAGTAACACATAGAAATGAACATAATTATAACATGGACATAATTATTTAGAAGACAAAGTCTGCGCTGCGTTGAGATTTATATAGGTCGTCATATTAAACTTATAAACAATAACAAAAAGAAACAAATTCATCACCGCTAACTCAAAAAACTACGAGTTATCTACGACAAATTATAGAGACGCCGACCGCCGCACCGCTTCACTTTTAACAAAGAAAACTTTGTTCGACTCCAAGTCGTGTCGTTTTTGTTACATATCCTACTTGAGACAACTTTTTTTACTCTACGACATAAATACTAAATAAGTTCAATCCCACGAGGGATTTTGTACATTTTTTGTAAGGATTCCTGTAAAATTCTTAATTATAAAACTGTCAATCTTTAAATAAATTTTGTTTTTAAATCAATACATTTTTCGTGCTTGCTCCTTAATATACGCTGTTTTTTTTAAATATTTGTTAATCAACGAATAGTGAGTACATAATGTAAAAATTTTATGGGAATTGCCGTGATGATCTGGGTTTCCACTGCAAAAACACATCTAGTCTACCTATATTATAAAGAGATAGGTAGGTAATTCTTATTTGTTGTTTTCAATTGCCGATAATAATGATTTGATTCCGAAAATTCCTTCACTCCTACATTCCTACATTATTTAGACATGAAGTGATCAATTCTAAGATCTGACCACGACATATGATATAGGTATATTGTTTCGTTTTTTCGGTGCCATAAAAGTTTTTAAAATACCTATATGTTTCTTCAATACATTTCTATAGATTATTCTGTTCCTTTCGAAACTTGATTAGAATAATGTAAAATTCATGAATAATTCTTATTAATATTCACATCTAAAATATTTTTAAATATTTATAGGTTCCTAATTATTTGTAATTAAAGAACTCTGATATTTATTTTTCGGTTATGTTACGCAGAAACTACAAAAGGTTATGTTTAGTTAATTATCATTTTACATTACGTACAAACGTTATGTAACCAAGCATAACCATTATTTAAGTAGGTAAATGTTTAATATTATCCTACTTTTTTATTGCCAAATTTACTTAACAATAGTATCTCTTCTTCCAAATTTGATTTCATGGAACCTCGTAATATTTTTTTTTATTCAAGACATGGGTAAGTTGTATCACAAGGTGAACTTGTCGTTTACTCTTATGTAATACAACACAAAACTGCACGCAATCTTTACGCAGTCCGGTCATTGTGCAGAATTACTAAAATATTTAAATCCAACCGGTTTCGAGACCGTTAAATTGATTCGATGTTCGCAAGGAAAGTGAGGGTGATTATTTTGTGTTTGAAAAACACTTTCACACGTATGATTATAAGTTCCTAGGTATCTATTAATTATCTTTTACTAGTCTATAATTCTTTTTTTAAATAATAGTAGATAAAACTGCCTCATTAGCCAAGTGGTCCTGAGCGCGACTGCTACGCTAGAGGTCCTGGGTTCGATTCCCAGGTCGAGCAAAAGTGTTATTGGGTTTTTCTAAGAAATTCCCAGTAGCAGCTCGGAGTTAGGAATTTGTGCCCGGTTAATGGCAATAGGCTCGCCCCCTATTACATGGGACCTAAACATACCGGCGAACTGTGGGTGTACATTAGTACGCCTCTGCCTAACTCTTCGGGGAATACAGGCGTGATGGTATGTTATGTTATGATGGTATGTTAGTAGATAAAACTATTTCTTAGTAGCAGCTTGGAGTTGCACAAGTATCCGGTTAATGGCAATAGGGTGGCTATTTGCCTATGTGGGACCTAAACATAACGGCGAACTGTGGGTAGTAGTACCTACTTCAAGGAAGAATATAATTATGTTTAAAACTATTTGCACAATAAGGAATGCCTATTTTTACCTTAAGTATAGCCCGTACATATCTACAATTAGTGATCGATATAATTATGTATTTAGCAGACGGATAATTATAGAGGATAACATTATTTTATCGCACACACTTATAAGAGTTAAACATAATTATGTAAATTTGTACATACGATAGACTAGTACCATTTTGCTTTAACCCTTCCTTTGCCTGGGAAAATTCAACAATATATGAATGTTATGCTAGGACATTACCCTGGAGCCTCACAAAGATGTATTCATTTTGTCGAGCATAACTTTAGCGCAAAGTTTCTCAATTATTATACTCGTATCATGTCGTTGCCATTGGACTGAAATATATTTAAGTAATAATATATTTGGAACTGCTAAACATATCATGTAATCACTAACTCAATTTACGTTACGTTACTGTTTTACGTATTTTCTTTTGCTATGTTTAGTGGCGGGATGTAACGTCATTTATTAGCATACATTAAATTTGTAACTATAACTTTTTTTATTTAGCACTTGATCAGAAGATGAGATGTCTCGTTTCAAACAATAGCAACGCGAAACCTTGCTTCAAATTTGAAGCAAGGTTTCGCGTAAGACTTGCCCAATCTTAACACATAAATGATTCTACATTATCCATTTTTTTAACTTTAACACACACTTTCAATTTATAGAATAAATAACAGTGAAACTCCAATGTAAGTCCAAATAATAATTGTAAAAATCATAAACTACTAAGTTATTAGCGAAAGTAAAATACCTGTCGCCCATGTGGCGTTAAAGGAAGGTGGCGAAAAGATCCCTTCGACGATTTCTTCCAAATCTATTGGAGTAGGCGGCGTTTCCGTAATCGGTGGTTGTGTCGATGTCACGGTCTCAGTAGTCGCCGGCGAACTTGTGGTAGTCGTAGATGTAGGAATTACACTAGTGGGCCCTTCAGTCGTAGATATAATAGGCGATGCCTCGCCCCCTTCGTTGCCTGACAGCAGGACAACTAGGGTGATAACCGCACCCACTGCCACCAACATGGCGACGAATCCGATTAGGTAACTTAATTTCTTCTTGCTTTTGGTGGTGACAAGAACCTGAAAAATACTTTTGGTTAATAGGCTTGTATAGATAGTTTTATTTATTTGAGCCTATTATGGTTGTGACGAATGTCACGGCTATAGGATTCATGGCCGAGACAAGAGAAGGTAAGTGTGATTAGGTAGACGATGTAAGAGGATTTTCCGATTTGGTAATTTATTAAAGTAATATCGAAGGTAGATAGTAGTGTAGCATTATTATATTAAACTATTTCTATCTTATTAAGTGAAATGACCGATGTAGCGCTGGGTTTTTGCTGAACCATTTTGGGCAAAAATAAAGCCCCAATATTTTCCATATGCCCAATAAACCCATTTCTAGTCGATAGCATGTAAAATCATTTAGTTTTTAATCAGTCAATGAAACGTAAAATACTTAAAAGTAGTGGAGAATGTAGTCTGCGTGCAAGTAATTTGTTTAAATGAGTAATGTTTTCCTGTAATTAGTTCAGCATTGATGCCAAGACTACGCTACGCTACTACTACGCACGAAAATGTCAGCATTTACCAATTTCACTTTCAGGCAAGGATTTTATTGAATTAATTTACAGCTCAGTGTTTTAAATTCATGTAAGTATTGTTAGATTGATACGGATTTTTATTAAATCACGTAGTACCTAATGCATTTAAGTATTTTTGTATTTGCTATAAATATATTTTATAAATGGCATTAAGAATATTATTGGAAACAATGATAAATGTGATGTACTTTTCTACATCAAAAATATGATTCTAATTATTAAAGAAATGTATGTAAAGTTTTTGATTATTGACATACCTGAACCTGAAGATATAATATAATTATGGGTGTTAATTAACACAATTTCCGTTTAATATTATTATTCTCCTCAAAAAAAACTACATTAGTCTCTGAATTACTGGGTCAGCCATTATCAATATTAATCCAAAAAAAATACTATTGTAGCCACTGTTTATTATCGATGTCAGCTACTTTAAATACTACCCAGCATGATTGATATTTTATAGCATCTACACAACGGCTACAATTCGGTTTTGGCATAATATATAAATAGTGTGGTCATAGATCTAACCTAACACTACCGATATTTAAATTTCTTTAATTCCGATTTATTACGTATGTTAATTAAAATGTTGGTGAGTTATAAAATCCTTGCTAACTTAGTATATTACAAGACAAGTAAAAAATAATTGTTGTGTTGAACCTTACTTGACGCTTTCTTTGAAATATTTAGTTGGCGTTATTTAAAAGATGTTTAAGTTTATGAAGTCTTTTATTTTTCCGTTGCTCACATAAAAAGTAGAGGTTGGGTTCTGAAGTAAAAATAATTATGTACGTATGCAGTAAGCAAGCGAAGGCAAACCAGAGGCGCCGACGCAGTGAGCTCTAGAATCTGATATAACATTATCAGTATCAACTCAAGAAATACTAACAAATTTATCTGTTCGAGTACCTGCGGTCCTTTATGTTGCGAAATGCCACCTACGTCATCACATTTAATAACTCAAGTCTCACTCCCTAATTATAAAATATTTCTACTCTTGTTGTTCTTTATCCCATCCTTTTTACGACAACGCTAAAATAAAGGGTTATTCAATAGAGATTTGAAATTTCAGACAGTGGCAGGCAAAAAATATTTTCATTAGTTATAAAACTTTAAATAGCATTAACCACTTGACATAAAAGTTAAATGAAGTTCTTACACATATCCGTTGTTTGAAACGGAAAAAATATCTTTAGCAAATAATTTGTTTCAATCGTAAAGTAATAAACTAGATGTGCAAATGTTTTTACAAACTGTGCAAATAGTATACCTATAAATAGGTTGTAACATGTCACTGCAATCCCTGAAAAGGTGTTATTGTACCCTTATGGAACCTAATTTAACCTCAACTGAAACTCATCAAGCTAGCTCTTAACTTTGTACCCGCGGGAGTATAATTACTCAATTGATATCATGAACGCTATAATTAATACCTCTTCAGGAATGGCGTATACCTGCATGTAGCTAATATTAGATGAGGTAGAGCATATTTTATTATTCAATTTAGTATTGAAGTCTGAATAGGCCAGGCTTCGGTTTAACGAGGATTTCCTTAACAAGTAATACCATGTAAAGACATAAGTTCGTCATACTATATTCCATTTCCTGTTACGAGATTATTTAAAAACAAACCCATGAATAATAAATAAATCAAATACACACATCAGGTACTTTTCCCTCACAACACTTCACTGCAATCCAAAATCACTGAAGGTTTATAAATACACTCAATATATCACTCAAACCCATACTTATTAAAAAAATAAATACTAAAACAATGTAATTAAATGGTTGTTTATTAAATCGCGGCCATTCCGCTCACTGAACAAAAGTGGAATGGACTCAACCGCGAATGTGGACCTTGATTAGGTTTTTTACAAGTTACTACTCCACTGAGGTTATCGAAGGCTATCCACTATGTTTGTTGAACATTTAGCATCAATTACGTATAGGTTACGCTTTGTACTTGTATGTAAATAATTAATTATCTGCAATTAATTATTATGTTCATTCAACTGTCCTTTGTAGGGAAAGTAATGTGTGCATTGTTTACTCGTTATGATTACATAATAAATTTTATTTTTTACTGTCGCTTGTGATAATAATGTTTATGAAGATTTTTTCTTTGTAAAAACAAGAGTAGACAACATACTTAATTATTGACAAACATACTAAAATAGTTTATGGGTTTTTAACTACGGTTTTTTTAAATATATTTATGGATTTAATTATTGACATCTTATAAAATTGAATACAGTTTTAATCTGATTTTTTTTCGATAAGCTGTTATCGGTAGTTTTTCATGTAATTTAAGTACATAGTATAGCGGACAAAAGCTGTTTAATTGATTAGGGAATTTATTATGAGTATATACATGAAAAATACTCCTCGCATAAGAGCTAATATCGCGCCAAATTTTAACAGCTGATAGCTTCGTAAATAACTTTGAATTACTTTGAATGAAACTAGACATAACATTTTATGCTTTAAAAAATACCTCATGGGTAACTTGAAAATGGTTACTTTTTTGGTAGAAAATATACAAACCGATAGAAGTGCATCGGCATTTTAATAGTTTTGGTGCAACTTGAAGAACGCATTAAGAGGGGAATTATTTTGTTGAATTCTCCATGCTTGCTTAGCAATTATTATTTTAATTTTTTGGTGTTGCCTAACGTTGACTACTGAATATAATGTTTGTCCTCATAATTATTGTTATTCAACTGATTGTATATCCTATGTCTTTTTTATAGTTTAAGCTTTGCTATTGCAAAAAATTAATTAATATGATATACAAATTATTCATTTTGTTATTTTTGGTAAATGATGAACAGAAGCGGACCTAATACGCTACCTTGTGGGACGCGATATTTAAGTATTAGCATTTTATATGCTTTAAGATAAGTTTATTTTTGAAATTTTTGTCTATTGTTTCTGAGATACTTGTCAGATTCAAGTGTATGGTGTTAATTAGTGATTGAGTTCTGAAGATTATTTTCTGCAATTGTATGTATTTTATTACCTTTACTCGCAACTACTATACATTTCTTAGGTACTCACTTTTCTTTTCGAATGTTCATTTTCACTTTTTGGGTTAGGTTAGGTTAGGTTTCGATCATTTTTGTTTCATTTTTTTGTAGGGTTGTTGATGAAATTATTGTTATGTTTGTTATTCTTTAGTACCTAAGTATTTTTTTATTCCACTGTTTAGTGAGTGTTGTTTTGTGATATAAGTAGCACAACTTCTTCCGCATTAATTAAATTAAGGGTTAACTTTTTTAACTGCTTTTTGACTTTAGTTTTTAATATCGGTATCAGGTCATACCAGAGAGATTGCTACTGGTAGCAGTATTATTAATTGTATGATTTAGTGACTCAGTATCGAATTTACTTACATTAATTGTGCAGGTTTGATTTCGTACGAGTACGAATTTATCGGAATATACTATTATAATCTAAAGTAATTTCGGAATTACACGACGATTATTCTTTATCCTCGATTTGATTGTGACGATCACAATAAATTAACGTCGTTTATGGATACGAACTCGAGAGAAGAGGGATAGTTGTCCCGATACAAACCGATACTTTCATAAGTACAGTATTTAAAACAGTTGCTAATGTAGACGAAATTATAGGATAGGTAAAAGGTGGATAGGTGTACCGCTTTACTAAAATTTTAGTTTTACCATTGTGGTTGTATATTTTCTATTTTAAGAGCATTATTAGCATCTTTGGTTTTTAACACTTTGTGAACACCATTGTAGCACTAATTGAATTTTAATTTTATGTCATGAGTCTAGATTACAATTCGATACACATTATTAGGCTTCAATAACACTTGTATAGGTACATAGAGTTTTTGTAATTTTATATAGTATTTCCAATAACTTTAACTGCACTGTAGGTTTTGTGGCTGTACAACACCATCACAAATTAAATAAATGATTTTATCCACCAGTGGGAAATAGTATAAATCTATTTTTAAGTTACATCATTGTCTGTATCCGGTTGCGATAAGTTAGTATAGCTGAGTTGTTCATTCATTTTGTATCTATCAGCTACTATAATAGAACACGTTAATTAGTATATCAAATCATAATAATAATAAAGAAACTCTAAAGTCATTAAAAAAGTATACCTAAATAGATATTTTTAACAAATAAGGAAAATCCTTAAGGATGACTAAAATTACCTGTAATATACACATTACTCATCTTATGGATAATATGGAAGTAAAAGAAACGGTTAATTAACTTCAATCATCTTTAAGTAATAATTAGAAATCAATAAAATATATTTTCTGAATAGGAAGATCATAACATAATCAAGTTAATATCCTAATTAAAATAATAGGAACTTAGTTAGTGTTATCTTTTACAGTTACTCCTCCAGTAATACATAAAAAATATAATACCACAGATATTGAAAAACATAATAGCTTTTAACAATGGTTAATCAAACAAATGGTTATAGAGTTTGACTATGGATCAAAAAACTGGCCATAAGTCCCTTTAAGAAATATGTTAAAGAAGTCATTCTCACCTGGTCACTGGTTCCCATCTCCATAGTGGAGTTGCTGTTGTCCTGGGCCATGATGTTTGGAATAAAACTGTGAACAATTAACGTAATTATGAGAAACCTGTTTCACACAAAAATAGTGGGTACAGTATCCCAGAAATAACAGCGGCTGTCTGAAGTAAGCCATTGGCAATAGCTGCAATAGTCAAATAACTAAATAAATGTTCCTATGCAATAATATCGCATCAGAAATGTGATACATGCGTATCGCATTCACATCATTTTAAAGTTCATCTATAGATGAACTCAAAAAAATTAGGCCCAGAAATCTATACGTTCTACTATATATATAAACTAACTTCTGCCCGCGGCTTCGCCCCCGTGGATTTCGGTCTGTCATCACATCACACGGGTACGGGATAAAAAGTCCTATGTCCGTCTCCTGGTTCTAAGCTACCTCTCCACCAATTTTCAGCCAAATCGGTTCAGCCGTTCTTGAGTTATAAATGGTGGAACTAACACGACTTTCTTTTATATATATAGATGACTCCCTATTTCCCTTGGTCACGGCATCACGCGTGATCGGCTAGATTTAGCTATTTTTTGTTATTGTAAGGAGAAGAAAAAACTAACAGACAGTTGCAAGAACCATTAGAAAAGTTAAGAAAATGTTTTTCAATTTTTTTATATTAATGCGCAAAATGGCTGCGACACGAGAAGTTATTTATTCTTATTCGAATTTAATATTTATATTTAAGACAGGACGACGTCTGTCGCGTCAGCTAGTAGTATATATTCATGAAACGTCGATGATAATTTGTATACCTAGTAAATAAAGCGTCGTGGAGTAGACTAGTAGATTGGCGGCTGATTAATTAAATTGGATTTAAGGGATTAAGAGGGGCAGTACATAGAATGTGGGTCAACGGATACTTTTCGTCAGCGAATAGTTTTGGGTTTAATTGAAATAGATTATAACAACTGTGCACTGCTTTGGCAGGGAATAACAAGGTGTTATTTATAACATCTTGTTATTTTCTCAAAAATTTGATTGGAGTACCTACACCCACAGGTCACACCATTTATAGATTTTTAAATTGCTTGAAATACGAGATAGAAGACTGAGATCTCAAAATAACATGATGTGAGTGTTACCACAAGTATTGCAGACATCTTTTTTATGTGATAGGCGAGCAATCGAGCAGACAGATCGCCTGATGGTAAGCGAATACCGCCGCCCATGGACACCCGCCACATCAGAGGAGTCGCAAGTGCATTGCCCGCCTTTTAAAAGGGTTTGAACCCTCGTCTACACTGCGGTTGCCGCTTACCATCAGGGGGCCTGTATGCTGATTTATCATCTGTTAAAATTAAATATAAACTGGACCCAATTGATAACCCACATTTGGCTCAACGTACGAATCGTACCGTACACGTAACACAATACTAGAACTAGACTATGTAGTGGGTTACATTTGCAATGGCCCAAGGTATTTCCTACAATTGTCATAAGGAAATGTAATTTATATTACACACAAGCGCCTAGATATGTATTCAAGCTGAATATCTAAGCGGTCTATACGGAAGATGCAAGTATAGAATAATGAAATCTAAAGAGCAGAACAGAGTACTGCCTTAGTCTATTGGTCCCAAGAGTGACTACTGGACTACAGATCCTGGTTCGATTCTCAGGCCATGTAATGCATTTTTTCTATGAATTTCTCAGCACTAGCTCGGAGTTTAATTTCGTGCGCGGTTAATGGCAATAGGCTTGCCCCCTTTTACATGGGCCCTAAGCATACCGGCAAATTCTGGGAATACCTCTAACTAACCCATACAGGCGTGATGATATATTAAATTAACAGAGCTACTGATAAAATGACGATATATCATATATTTTTAATTTTCATGATGAGTAGGTTATTATGAGGTTAATTTAGTAGGTATTTAGCCTTAACAAAAATTACCATGAAGATAATTAAAAAGAATTACTAGTAATGTAATTATTTTAATTTACAAAGAGTCTTAGTCTTGAGACAATCAATACAGAAAAAATATAGTCTTTTTGTATCCACAGTTGTTTCTTAAGTTTTCGATCCAATGTAATAGGGGGGCAGGTATATGCTTATTAACGGCGCAATTCCAAACTCCGAACTGCTAATGAGGCTTTCTCAATGTTAGCGACCCCCGGTTCTCACGCTTAACATCCAAAAGAAAAATGAAGCAGATCCAAAAAGATAGGTATTTAGTAAAAATGCGGTCAGTTATGTATTTCATTGGATATATCTGATAAAACAGACTAGTTATCTTAATCTGCATAATAATTATTGTTTGTCTTATCAGTCAGTGCGAGTGCTAAAGATATGAATAATATATTGCTATAAAATAATTAATTCATAAATAATATGTAGATTTACATGTTGCCTAAGAATTTGTTGGAGAAGTTCCTCTTGAAGAATGTACGAAGACTTATTTTAAAAGAGTGTCCATGGAGTTTCTTGTCGGATTCTTCTCCATAGGATCATCTTTTTGAAACAAATAAAATTGTCTTCTGCTTTGCATTCAAAGACGTAGGCAGTTATTTACATTTGTAGTTCCAACGGGATAAGGATCCCTTTGGAACATTTTATATACCACTTTTTCTTCGACCATCTTCATAAATCTTGATACACATACACACGATGCAAATAATTCTTAAAAAATAATAGAATATAACCCTTTACAGTCTTTATAAAATAAGCATAGTAGATATAGTATGGAGATTTTGTTAAAAATATCAGCTTATTTGTACACAAGAATATCGAGAAGCAAGTGGCACATTTTCAGATCCTGTACTAATCTTTTCCACGTGTAACCATGAATTGTTATATGTCATTGACCCATCTCGGTACTGGACGACCCACGTCCCCTATTATCTTCATCATCAGCATTGTATAGGAATACTTCCACTACTACTACGAATCTTCGTGATTTATCCGTAAGAAGAAAAATAATTATCTAGTATACATAGCATTATGCAGTTCTTCTGCAATTAAAGACTTATGATTTGTTAACAACAACAACAATCAACCCATTGTATGTATGACTACACTCGTGGGTCTCCTCTCAAAATGAGAAGGATTAGGCTATAGTCCGCCACGCTAGCCTAATGCGGGTTGGCAGACTTCACATGGCGCCGTCGGGAAAATCTCTCAGACGTGCAGGTTCCTCACAATGTTTTCCTTCGCCGTTTAAGCGCGTGATAATTAATTATTAATACACACATAACTTCAAAGAGTCAGAGGTTCGCACCTTGGAGAACTCGAGACCTTTGACTTGGCAGTCCAATGGTAATATCACTAGGCTATCACTGCATTTTGAAATGGATTGTTAAGATTGTCCACAATTGTGCATTTTTTTGAATAACGGAATGTCTATATATTCAATAAAACTTTAACTGCTTATACGAGTATATACTAGAAGTCCTGGGTCTACTCCCAGGTCGAGAAAAGTATTATTGGATTTTTCTTTGAATTTCTCAATTTGGTATTTGTGCCCGGTTAATAGTAATAGGCTCGCCCCTTATTATATTACACATACATTAGGCGAACTGTTTTGTATTGACTATACATTGGTACATCGCTACCTACCCCTTCGGGAAATACAGATACATATAAAAAAATACAAATGCATACATACGTAGTCCCTAATATTAAAACATAGATGACTATTGAGTGACAATAATAGCTATTATTTTTGTAAGGTAGTTGCCCATGGTTTGATAATTTGTATATGTGGGTAAGTGTTTATAGAAATAAAGTCAGTCAGCTGTCCGTCTCTGTGTTTGATTGACTTTACATTGGCGACGAGGAGTTTTTTTTAACCAATTTCGAACCTAAATTGCTTGTTATTTTAGTTAACCATGCCGATCGGTCGTCTTGAACCGTTTGATATTAGTTCTAAACAGTGGCAAACATATATTCGTCGAGTAAAACAGTATATGAGCCAATATTAGTATTTTACAAGGTGGTTACAAGTAAAATTCCTATACTCGTACAACCAATATTATGATCCCCAACAATTTCACACAATTTTACAGCTTTCCCAATACTTTCTCCAAATCTTGAAACACAATTTTCTCTCCCCTAAAATTGGAAATTGCGTTCTCGCATCAGCGACTGGTGAGATATGATATTTATGAGCGATCCGCACCTCCCGACGTGAAATTGGTTTGGAAAGCCATCTCAAGTTTAAAAAGTAACTTTGTGATCTTGCATTGGGATTTGTCTTTGAAGTGGTTCCGTGTCTCTAAAGATTAATAGCTAAGACGTTTAATGGTTGATAAACTTTATAATTTCTTTGCCGTCTCATAAGCCTCGTGATACTAGATCTTATTTCCAGGTTGAGCAGTAGCATTGAGTTTTTCTTTTGGATAATTTTTAATACCAGCTCAGACTTCTAACTTGTAACATCAGCTTCATAGAATCTAAGATATATCGACAAATTGTAAATGTAATATAGTAAAACTCTGCCTATCTCCATGGTGCTTAGAGTCGTGATGGTGTATTATGTATTGTGAACTTAATGATCTCTGTACTGAATCCTTGCCCCTGGCACTTTGACGTACCGACATTTGCTCAATTTACACACGAGAAGTAAAAAAAAATACAGCAAACAATTGTACCTACTTGTGTGATAAAAAATTTATTATCTGTGTTATCAGCATGAAATCCTTCACTAAATTTCCAACATTTCTGAACACTCCTTACGGATCCACATAATTAATAAAATTATGTTAAACATCCTACAACGACCTACATTTCTCGATACCTACTAAATATTAAATTAATTCACTTACCACGTTGCAGATAAACAAATCTAGAATTAATTACGGACCGGCCTTAGGCCGACTCCCCGCCGCACTGAATATTTTGTTGGACGAAATGAGATTATGATTATCTATCAATTCATAAAGATAATAGTAGCATTAATTCCTAATCAACACAGATAGAGAAATATTAATAGGCAGATAACAATTTTATAGCAAGATTTTAAAGACACAAAAAAATAACTAGAAAACTAAATAATTGAGATAAAAATTCCCGCCTTTCGATATTTAAATTAATTTATTTTTTATCATTATACTAATTTACAAAACCAATAGAAACTCTTTGATAGTAGTACCTTTTTTTATTCTGTTTTCAAAGAAAACTGTGATGAATGCGCTATTATTTTCATCTGAAAACAATTTCAAATCTTTAACAATAATTCTCTGATGATTTTTTTTCGGCTTATGACAAACAATCTTACGGACCGCCTGGTGGTAAGTGGCAATCGCATAGAGACGCAACACCAGTATTATCACTAGCGAGTTATCATCTTGAGACCATAGGTCACATACCCAATAATTTCAGTGGCTACGTTTCTAAGCGGAACACAATGTTAACAGAAAATTAATTTTTGAAGTCAATGGTACTATGGCAGACGATGTCCTCTAGCACCTTGACTGACTAGCTTACTGCTAGGTCTAGAAACTTTCCTCACATGGCATAGACAGAGTAGGTATGAGACTTTTCCCCGAAGATTGTGTAAAAATAACAACGCTAAACGCTAACAACGTGTTAAATATCAACCAATTTCGAAAAGTTAATTTTGCAATATCGTAATTCCACCACATTTATATTCTGTTCTATTACTTCACTCATCATCATACATGTGTACAGTATTGTTTTAGAAATTTAGATAGTTAAGTACCTACGTTAAATATATAAAAAATGTTATTAAAAAAACCATGATTGTATTTCCAAATTCAAATTCTTTCCGAAATCTCTCTGCCACAATATCATAAACCCTCCAGCCAGTATTTTATTGAAATTCAAATTGAGAATTTCGATCTCCCCAGTAATATTTATTGAATATTCCTTTGACTATTAGTCAAAGGAATATTCAGATTCCCATCTCGAACATCGAGTGTTGCTAGCTATTTTACTGGTTCCGATTTTCCAGAAAATCGATTTCAACTCATTTTAACCCTCAATTTTCCAATAAACCAACATTCTATACCATTTGGCTCGACATAATTGGCCTGTCATTTGCTCTTCACTCACGAACGCTTTCATCACGATTCGTTCGAGCTGACTAGAATTAATAATTTAATGTGCTCATATAACGTAACACGAAGACATACACTTTCTATTACACCTATTACGTTTCGTATAAGAACGTTGTTTTAATTCAGAAGCAGTTGTCATTGTTTTGGTTTGCAAGTCTTTGTAAACAAACACATTTTGTTCAATGGCTTACGAGATTTTACATTTTCAAATGGAATTGAATGATATTACAGACACCCTTCAGTTTTTATTACCTCTTCTAATTTTAAGCGACTTCATAAAAGGAAGAGGTTCATTGTTCGTCGGTATGTATTTTTTATGTAGGTAAATACCGATACTTCCGTCAATAGTGGACCGAAGTCTTTCTTTTTTAGAAAGTGTACACTCCCGAGGTATTCCCATTTAAATTTGGTCAAGATCTAATCCCTAAATTTAAAACATAATGACAACACGTTCCGATCGAATAAATGATGATATTATTATCGTCGTGGTACCTACGTCAAATTCTACTCGGCACTCAAAATGTTGAAATAAAATCACTTATAACATATTAGTAAAACCACCATAAAAAACAACGGGTTGCACTCCGGGAGTGCCGGCAGAAGTGAAAACTTGAACATTGTGCATTTTTGATATTTTGGAATGGTTGGGGAATAATACATACATACCATCACGCCTGTATTCCCCAAAGGGTTAGGCAGAGGTGTACTAAGGTACACCCGCAGTTCGCCGGTATGTTTAGGTCCCATGTAATAGGGGGCGATCCTATTGCCATTAACCGGGCACAAATTCCAAACTCCGAGCTGCTACTGAGAATTTCATAGAAAAACCCAATAACGCTTTGCTCGACCTGGGACCTTTTATTTATTTATTATTTACTAGCTGACCTGAGAGACGTTGTCCTCTCCAAGTTTCAACTAACTACCTCGAAAAATCTCTGTTTGGAGATGAATAAAGTTCTTCTTCGATAGTAATGATGCGTATAATAAACGTTTTCAAGATAATTAACAAAATATTTAGTTAAGCGTATTGTCGTCGTGTCTATGTCGAGCGAGTTAAGCGAGAATGCCATAGTGGCGCCACGCCGCGGTGAAGTTGGGAGTTACTCCAACCGTCTCTGGGTCGTCCGTGGCGCTGAGTTCGATGACGTATGAAGATGATGCGTAGACATGCCCCCCGCCTTGGAGCAACAGCCTCCAACGAAGAAACAGGTTGCGTATGAGTGAAGTGTGTCAGTGTTCGTCTTCTTTTAGGAGTGGACATAATTTCGGGTATGACCTTTTTATGACACCGTGAGCTGTTTTGATGTCAGCTACACGTGCAAGTCCATCCTTGCCGACTGAAGTGCGTATAACTCTGCCGAGACGCCATTTTAATGGAGGTAGATTATCGTCTTTTATGAGTACCAAGGTGTTGGGTGCTATGGTGTCTTTGTTGGCCTGCCATTTTGTCCTTGTCTGTAGCTCCGAAATATATTCTTGCGACCAGCGCCTCCAGAAGTTCTGTCGCATTTGTTCGACGCGCTCGTAGCGGACCAGGCGAGATGTGTTCGCAGTTGTGAGGTCTTCGTAGGCAGGTGCGACGAGCGGCCGACCAATCAGGAAGTGGCCTGGTGTTAGAGGGAGTAGGTCGTTTGGGTCTGAGGACATAGGATACATGGGTCTGGAGTTAAGGACAGCCTCAATCTGTGTTAATAACGTGGAATACTCTTCGTAGGTGAGGTTCACGTTCCCTACTCGACGGAGATGATATTTAAATGATTTAACGCCTGCCTCCCACAAACCACCAAAGTGCGGTGAATAGGGAGGAATAAAATTAAACTTAATATTTTCACCTGTAGTAAAATTTAAAATATCGTTTTCTGAAGTGTTTAAAAATTGGGAAAATTCCTTTAATGCGCCTACAAATGTTTTCCCGTTATCAGAAAATATTTGTGCGGGTTTCCCGCGACGAGAAATAAACCTTTTCAAAGCCAGTAGATATGCCTCAGAACTTAAGCTCGTGACTAATTCTAAATGTATCGCGCGAGTAGTGAAACATACGAACAGGCACACATAACATTTTTCAAGCTTTGAACCCCTTCCTTTTCGACTCAATATGAACATAGGTCCAGCATAATCCACACCGCAACGTATAAAAGGGTACCCTGGCTCTAGTCTTTCAACAGGCAAATTACCCATTTTTACAGATAATGTCTTCCCTCTCTGACGAGCACATAATATGCACTTATGTACTGTTTGCTTAGCTAAGTCACGACCCCTAAGTGGCCACCAACTGTCTCTCATAGTAGCCAAAAGTAGCTGTGGGCCAGCGTGGAGCAGACGCTCATGCTCAAATTTAAATAAAAGCTTAGTAAATGTATGCTTGGAACATAACAATATGGGGTGTTTTTTGTTGTACGAAAGATTTTCAGAATTTACTAGTCTGCCTCCTACTCTTATGATACGTTCAGAGTCTAAAAATATATCAAGACTAGAAACGTTCCTCGACGATTTGAAAGGTAAGTTTTTCAATAATGCGTTATAAATGTCGGGAAATGACGTTTGTTGTGCCATACGAACTAAAACTAAAGTTGATTTATTTAATTCATCAGACGTGAGCGTGGCATAGTTACGTTCTGATTTAATTTTAATGCGCGTATTATTGATAAATCGCAACATATAAGCAGCTGCACGTCTCATGCGATTAAAATTAGAAAAACGTTCAAAGATAAAAATATTACTGGAATTTGATTGAGTAAATAAGGAATTCATATTAGATTTTAGTTCAGGTAAATCATTAAAATTTGTTAGTTCATTGTTAGGAATTGAATTAAAATTAGTTTTAATCTCGGTTAAGAAAGCTGGCCCGTGCCACCAAATATCTGAACGTTGAAGCGCGTCGAGCGCGAGCCCGCGTGATAAAAGGTCAGCCGGGTTCTCTTTACCACTAACATGTAACCAAGGTAACTCACCAGTTAACTCATTAATTTGTACAACTCGGTTCTGAACAAACTGTTTTAATAGATTAGGTGACATTTTTATCCAATTTATGACTATAGTTGAATCAGACCAAAAATATATGTGATCAAAAGTTAATCTCCAGGAATCAATAATTTTCTTATATAGCTTAGCACCAACTAGAGCTCCGCACAGCTCAAGTCGTGGTATTGTCACTGGTTTTATTGGAGCGACTTTACTTTTCGCACAGAGTAATCTAATTGTCACCGGTGAGTTATCATCGTACGTACTTATATATGCGCACGCACCATATGCATCTTGCGACGCATCCGTGAATATATGTAAATCTGTATATTTTGTATAGTGTCCCCTAACATGGCGAGGTATTTGTATATTCTGTAAATATTGAAACGTATTAACAAAGTTTTGCCACGATAATAAAATATCCTTAGGTACTGGATCGTCCCAACTCAACTTACACAGCCATAATTTCTGTAAAAGTATTTTAGCGATTATAATTGAAGGCGCCAATAACCCTAAAGGATCATATACCTGAGAGACAATAGATAAGATAACGCGCTTAGTAACATGACTCACGTTTTGATCAATCTTTGTAGTAAAGTGCAATAAATCTAAAGAATGTAACCAACCAAGACCGAGAGTCTTCGTTAAGCAATTTTCGCCCAAAGATAATTCTTTTGTTTGATCTGTTGAAGAAGCTTCTGAGTTGAACATCCATTTACGCAAATGAAAGCATCCAGATTTTAAAACATCAGAAACCTTAGTACAAATATCTAATAAACATTGTTTATCATCATGACCGGTTATCAAATCATCTACAAACAGA
This sequence comes from Acronicta leporina, assembly GCA_947256265.1. NCBI lineage: Eukaryota > Metazoa > Arthropoda > Insecta > Lepidoptera > Noctuidae > Acronicta > Acronicta leporina. The sequence continues at coordinate 4,968,441 of OX366516.1, forward strand.
TCTTTGTCAATCACCTCTTTTATGACGTCATCCTTGCATTCAGAAGCTAACTGTTTAATACATCGAATACTTAGATAAGGAGCCGAAGCGGTACCATATGTTACAGTGTTAAGCTGATATACACCGAGATCATCTGATTTATTTTCACGCCAAAGAATTAATTGCAGATTTCTTTGATTAGGCTGAATATTAATTTGCCGATACATTTTTTCGACATCAGCACTCGCAACATATCGAAATTGCCGAAAACGTAGTAAAATCGAAAGAACATCATTATGTAAACTAGGGCCAACAAACTGAATGTCGTTAAGCGACTTGCCTGATGTTGATTTGGCACTGCCATCGAAAACTACCCTAAGTTTAGTTGTGCTGCTATGTTCTCTTAAAACACCGTGATGGGGTAAAAAATAATTTGGCGATGTATATTGATTTATGCGACTCATGTGCCCCAAACTTAAATATTCCTTCATAAAATCGCAATACATTTTTTTATATTCAGGTGTACATCTATCTAATTTACGTTCAAGTGCATTGAAACGGTTTAATGCGAGTGTGTACGAATCACCAAGTGTGTCACTAGGCTCAGCTAATGGAATGCGCACAAAAAACCGACCGGCACTATCGCGATACGTACTTTGTATAAACAGGTTTTCGCATAAGGTGTCCTCTTTTGTGTTATTATTTTGCGGAGTGATTTCTTCTAATTCCCAGAATTTTCTAAGTTGAATGTCTAATGTTTGTGAGTAATTGCATTGCACTCGATTGCTGCGTGATATTTTATTATTTAACAAAGAACCAGATATTACCCACCCTAACTTTGTATTTTGTAAGTATGGACCACAACTTAATCGAATTAATCCGTCGTTTAACAGTTCCCAAAATTTATCGGCTCCGATTAATAGTTCTATTTCCGAAGGTGAACAAAAGTTGGGGTCTGCTAACTGGACATTGTCAGGGATATCTATATGTGAATTTGTGCCTAAATATGGTAGTTGAGCTGTGATTTGAGATAAAACTAAACATTTAAAGCGTGTACTATATTCTGTAGTCTTAGATTTCAAATAAATTTCGCACGATTGCGTAGAATGGGTCACCGAGTTACCCACTCCGGAGACTTGAACAGTGGACTGTAATAAATTAAGTTTTAACCTTTTGCATAATGATTCAGCAATAAAGCAATGCTGACTACCATTATCTAATAAAGCGCGGGTAGTATGAAAGTTATTACTTGTATCTGCAACCTCCACTAAAGCCGTGGACAATAGTACAGTCCCTAATAATGAATGAGTAGTACTCTTTTGCCCAATTTTATGCGTGTGTGCTGTGTGAGATGCAGATTGTATTGTGGTAGTGTCTGTACTAGCACTAGCTATATCTTGTGATAATGGCAAGTTAAGCGCAACAGCTGACGATGTGGACGTACTCCCACTGTCACTGTTATCACTGTGAATTAGACTGTTGTGTTTCTTATTACATGACCTACATGAACCGAACCAACACTCCGTTGCCGTGTGGCCTGCCCGTAAGCAATTACGACAAAGCTTGTTGTCGTCTATTAATTTTATTTTATCTTTAATAGATAAATTCAAAAATGAATCACACGAATAAAGCGGATGATTAGCGTGACACATAAGGCAATTACGGGAACGTTTAGAATTATGCGAATTATTCGGTTTATTTTGCGTCGATATGAAGCTATGTGATTTATTAGGTTGATACGATGTCCTTTTTATGTTGTTGTCAGACAAACTAGTAGCCTTACTATGTGTTAAATTAATAGTTTCTAGTACGTCGGCCCTATCCTTGAGGAATGTAATCAAGTCATTAAGTGATAAACGTAAATTCGACTGATTTTGACTGTTAATAATTGTACTTTTGTGAGTTTCCCATTCCCGTTCTGTAGATGGATCTAATTTTGATGTCATTAAATAAATAATTAAGGTGTCCCAAGACTCGGTCGGCTCACCGAGGTTATTGAGCGCACGTATATTTTTTAAAATATTATCTATTAATTTACGAATCTGAACGGGTGATTCTTTATTTAGCGACGCAATAGAAAACAAAGCTCTGACGTGGTTTTGCACAAGTAATCGATTGTTGTTAAATCTGTTTTCCAATAAATCCCAAGCTATAATGTAATTCTCAGATGAAAATTCTAATGACTTAATTACCATTAAAGCACTGCCAGTGAGAGAAGAGCGTAAGTAATGGAATTTTTGTATATTATCAATTTCCTTAGAATTGTGGATGAGAGATAAATAGGTATCACGGTACTCCAACCAATGGTCATATGAGCCGTCAAAGGAAGGTAATGAAATTGTTGGCAATTTTACTTTACAAGAAACTTTAGATGAATTTTTAATTTGATCTTTATCTGCGTTTAAGATACATTTAGCTTTAGCCACATATGCATAATACTGGTTTTCAAAGGTTTCTCTCTCAATTAATTCTTTATCTAATTGTTGACTATCAGATTGTTTTAAGTCTATTTCATCCTGAATTTCTGAAAACTGCTGTAGTAAGGAATCAGCTTTTTGTAAACGTGTTTGTAATTCTGTTTTAATCATTTCACTAACAGACAATTTTTCTATAGAATCTACATATTTCACAAATAATGTAAATTTACCCCTAACTATACCCCTTTTCTTATTTAAATCTCTAATAATGTCTTCATCACTACAATCAAGCGCTAGAGTATGCTTATTTTTAGACATTTTGGGGTTTGTGGAAGGCAACGGAAATAATTTCTAGAACAAATTACGATATTTTATGGTGAGGGTAAGCGACACTGATATAGCGTTGTACGTAAAAAATTAACACTTGCGCCCGGAATAAAACACAATATTAACACAAATTAAGTACTAAACACGGGTAACTTGGAAGGATAAAGAAGGATGATTGGTCTGACCGTTTTAAGCTGATCCTGTTGATGGCTGCGATGCTGGTCTCGAGCGTCCGATTTATGCTGGTTGCGACGATTCCTTGTAATGCATCCGGCTCGAAGGACCAAATTATGTTTGGAGATGAATAAAGTTCTTCTTCGATAGTAATGATGCGTATAATAAACGTTTTCAAGATAATTAACAAAATATTTAGTTAAGCGTATTGTCGTCGTGTCTATGTCGAGCGAGTTAAGCGAGAATGCCATAGTGGCGCCACGCCGCGGTGAAGTTGGGAGTTACTCCAACCGTCTCTGGGTCGTCCGTGGCGCTGAGTTCGATGACGTATGAAGATGATGCGTAGACAATCTCATAAAAAAAAGGATTCTGGTTTTCCATATTTTTAATACACTTAGCGCCATTGACTTAATTTACATTACTTAATTTAAAAAAAAAATGTTCAAATATAAACAGACATAAGTACCTACATAGATAAAAATCTCAAATAACTGTTTCGGCATCAGTAAAGATTAACGCACGTTGCCATTATTATACTATTTATTTCATTAAAATCATATCATTTACATTTTTAAATATTTTTATAAAAAACAAGAAAAAGAAAACATTTAAAAATATAAAAATAGTTGTCCACCGGCATGGGTAGCAGGGTCCAAGCTACCGGTGGTTAGGGCCCCAGAGACAGGAACCTCCTCACAATACGCGCCGTACCATTATTATTATTATTAAATGACTCATTTTTTTTATTTATTATACTTAGGTACATATGGTATATTATTTTATGATTTGATTAGATGGAAACTCGTTAGAATCTACACTATGGAGGTTTCACATTATAAAATCAGTTACTATAAAGCTGGATGCTATAAAGAAGAAAAGAATAATTGACAAAATTGTCAACTCAAAATGACACCTGTTATGGAATCATATTTCATTGAGGTATTAACGATGTCGTGTTAGTCTTTTAGAGAATAAATTGTCATTATTTGTTTACTTCTTTACCCTACTCAAATATTTAGTTTTTACACCAGCTGATGCTCGCTGGATAAGTCCTATGTATGTCCCGTGATGCCTTGTATAAGTAGAGTTAGAATAACTGTACTAATAATCAATTCCCGTTCATAATAATGGTTTCTGATTTCTTTGTTTTATTTTCTTGTTTTATCTTATTTAGTACCTGTGAGTGTATTTTTTTAATTTTGTTTCTTGATTCTGTTATAATGTTTGACCCGTGCTAGTCTAGTACGGAAATACTTAAAAAGGAAATGTGCTTCAACGGTTATTGTTCAAATTTTACGTTTTCAATAGTTAAAATGTTAATAACTTTTGATAGAGTGAACCGATTTTAATGAAATATAGCCTAAATGTTAATCCAAGAAACAGGCTATGAATTCCTGTCCACTTCCTCCAAATCTCTTCAGTAGTTATCATTTGATGCGCGGTCAAACATACAGACAAACCGACAGACAAACCGACAGACAAACAGACACAAAAGTTCCAAAAATAATAGAAATGGATTGTGTTACTGATTCTGAGTCCCCCAAATTAGATTTTTTGTAAATATAAGCAATGTACAGACACGGCTCACTTACATTCTTATTATATGTAAGATTACACAAACATGAAAATTTATATAACATAAAAAATTTAACACTTCACAGAACTATTACAACCGTCTTACGAATTTTCGATCAGGTCACGTGTCCTGACGCGAGTTTAACATTTTTTAGCCATCCCAAAAAGCTCAACGCCGCTAAAGAAATTTTCACTTCAAAAATGTGCGAAACAGTTTCGGAAATCAGTAGCGAAACACCGACTTCCGAAACCATTTTGTACATAACGTATATTTTTATGTTTTTGAAGCCGGTTTTACTTTTGTTAAATGTTATTTTATTAATGTATGTACTTGCAAACTTTTTTTATGTTTCGGTGTGTTAGGTTATTTATATAAGACGTCATAAATTACTATTACACCGATAAATTGGACAACTAATTTTTTTTTATAAACATGTAGTACATAGTGAAGTATATAAATTGGATTATTTATAACCATGATACATAAAAGTGATTACCCGATTCCCCCGTATCCATTCTTTCAAATATTAAATATTGTAATTATATCCTTGAGTGATATTAGGTATTGTGACAGTTATTAGAATTCATAATTGATGTAGAATTCTTATTAAAATGTTATTAATAATATTATTTAATTAAATTTAAATAAATGCAATAAATATATCATTTAATTGGAATAACATTGCGTAACCAACAAAAAAATTAATTACTTTTGATTTTCCCTAAGAGCAATTATCACTATATTTTTAACTTTTTTGGCCATAAATTTTCTTAGAAAACGTTATCTAATAAAATAAAATAGAAAGTTTATTAACAATTACTTTAAAAGTTTATATATTTTTTTTAATAATAGTATATATATATATTTTTTTTTAATTAATAGAACAACACTCTGTATGTATAAGCATGATGAAACCACATGTAAGGTAAGATCATAAATGCTCTGATTCTAAAAACCACACACCCTGACATAGATGTATTGAGGACAAACAAGGACGGTGATCACTTCTTGCATATATTGATAAGCTAATATACTAAACAACAAGCGAAGCAGATTGTTGCTTCTTCGGTTGTAGACTATGCACCACATAGCATAAATACTGTATTACGACGACTAGGCTTGCTTTGTCTCACAAAAGTCTCAAACATCCTCTTAGAAGGGATTTTCAAACATTTCCAATATTTTATGTCGTGTCTATAAAGACATTTATTCATAATTTGTATAATACTAATAATAGTTTATACCTTTTTGTACACCAAAAAGATAGAAACGACTTTGTAATATTATAGACATGTTTTTATTCAAGTATCATTTTTTTATAGATTGGAATTGTATGAGCTTGAACGACTTCCCGTTATCTCAATCAAACATTCTGTTATTTAATAAACATAAGTTTTTAATTTCGGCGGTGATAGGTTTAAAACATTAACTGTAATAACTTACCTCTAAAATGTTGGAGTCCATGATTGAAAATAATTTTATATGATTTTCACCAAAACTTTACACTATTATCCTTTGTCTAACGACTATATTTCTGTATTATTTCTTTGTTGATTGCAGGTATTGATGTATTAAGTACATCTGTACTGAAAATATGTCCAACTATACTTTTTAAATGTATAGCCTTGTATTGTTCTTCAAACTGATATGATCACCCTGAGAACTGTACTCACAATGACTTTATCTCATCATCATAACTTTATAATCTTCTTTACAAGTGTTGCTTATCTCATACATAATCGCACAGAATCTTTGTTGTTTGACTAACATTTGTTGTATCTATGCATTTTATTAAATGTACACAAATATGTATATATTATGTACATATTATTATATTTGCACTGTATATATAAATGCGACAGCAACGCTGACCTAGAAATTAAACCCCAGACTATTTATTAGTCTTGGAATTGATTACCAAAAATACAACGGAAGTGATGTCGGTAGCTTATTGGGTAATGCATCCGGGGTAATTATCTAGAAAGACGTCGTGTAGTCTTAAATCTTTTATCTTTAGATATAGATACTGTAACTGATATGAAAACTGTACCTTATACCTCAATATACAGCATACGTTAATTCCAAATACAATAACAAAATACCTACAAAGTTAATTAATGTGAAATTTACGTTTGAATTTGAACAATTCTATAAATATATATTAGAAGCGGCGGTAGCCTAATGGCTAGGGCGTCGGACTTGCGATCATGTGGTTGCCGGTTCGAACCCCACCCATTGCACTACCGACGTGAACCCACTCGTAACACAAGCAATCTAGCTTAGCACGAGGGGTTAACAAGAATACTAGTAAGTAATGTGCGACCCGCATTGCTAGTAAGTTTAAAAAAAAAACCCGTCATTCTAACTTTTTATAACCTAATTCGTATACCTCAATGATATAAATTGATGTCTATTGGTAGATTGGTGTTTTATTAGTAAATTTACTACTGTCCTGAGTGTGGAGACGTGTACCTTAGTTTACTAGACGAAGAAGTCACGACCTGCATTTATCGGCTAAGCTTTTACTATCTAGTAAGAATTACTTGCAATACCAAAATAAACGAAACAGCATCCATTTATATGTCTGTTTGAACGTCTGTATTTTTATACATCTAAGTAACATTATTTTATTTCATTGACAAACATTTTTTTTTTCTTAAAAAGCTTACTAGCAATGCGGGTCGCACATTACTAGTATTCTTGTTAACCCCTCGTGCTAAGCTAGATTGCTTGTTTTACGAGTGGGTTCACGTCGGTAGTGCAATGGGTGGGGTTCGAACCGGCAACCACATGATCGCAAGTCCGACGCCCTAGCCATTAGGCTACCGCCGCTTCTCCGAAGGGTTAAGGAGAAGTATATTTATTTCCACCAACAGTTCGCCGGTATGTTTCATTTTATCAGCTAAAAGACGTCCACTGCTGAACAAAGCCCTTTCCTATAGACTTCCTCTAGTGTTTCAGAAGTTCACAGCCTACGGTAAGCAGTTATGCTTAACATCAGGCAGGCTGTAATTATGATTGCCAACTTTTTGGTATAAAACAAAATTGGTGCCAACTTAAGTATAATTACAACGGCCTGCGATCACGCACCACTCCTTTTTCAAAATCGGGTAAAAAATATTATCTTCAGCGCGAATTTGTCAACTGCTGAAGTAGTATCCTCAGCATATGCAAACGTATTATGTATGCGATATTGCCCGTTTCTGTGCGAATCTTATCCACGTAAGACCAGTGAATAAAATGAGAAACATGAACAATGAAAAAAAAAATTACAAGGTGTAAAATCAGTCTTCATTTTCTTCTCATCTTCGCAGGAACCTTGTCCTCGATTCATTGCCATTGACCTGAGACGGAGAAATCTAATTGTGTCGTTCTTATTCGATTGAGTACTACGATGCGATCTTTTGTTGAGATATTCGATTAGATAGTGAACCTTAACTCGATACGATTGTGGACGACTATTGCAATTACCTGTTCAATGGGGTCTTAACAAAATTCTGAGAAATGCACGAACTCTGCCAACCCACATTAGGCTGATTACTCGCAAGCTGAGAAACAGCTCTCTAACATTAGTGATAAATAACAGTAAAATAGGCATTAAATTTATTATTTAAAACATATACTGTATAGGTATAAAAAGATATAAGATAAGATTTAATGGTTTGTTCCATATTTGCCCCACATTCCTAAAAATTCCTTTTTTGCCCAACGTTAAATTTTATTCCTGTTTTGCCTCACTTCAAAGTACCAAACAAAGTATGGTTAGCAAACAAAACTGTATTAAAATATTATTATGAAAAATAATACAGTAAAGTACAGTACAGTGGTTAGTTACCCTTATATCGAAGCCAATGTTTTTGCCAATGAGGGCTTGATTTCCACCTAAGACAAATATTTATATAGTGCGACTATTCTTTGTGTCTGGGTGAAATTTGTCTTTAATAAGCAGGAATTGAGAAATGTAAAAATATCTTTATCAATTGTCTAATTGCCATAGCATTCTACCTAGTTTGTGACCAGACAGCCGCCTGTGATTAATCCATAATTATTACATTTAACCAAGTAGTTAAGCTGTATACTGTCTCTTCTCACTTTCTTTCAGAGTCAAAGGGGTAAAGCTATAGTCCACCACGCTAGCCTACTGTGAATAAGTAAACTTCACGTGCCATTGAAAAATTCTCTCAGGGATGCAGGTTCATAATTTTCCTTTACCATTTAAACGAATGATAATTTATTACGAATACGAACATGATTCCGAAAAAAGTCAGAGCTGCGTATCTTTAAACTCAAGACCTTTGAGTTGCTTGGCAGTATAACGGTTATATCATTATCACTGCTACCTAAGTATAAAAAGCTGTTAGTAAATCTCCCACAAAGGTCTATATACCTCTAGCAATAGATTGTTGTGAAGGAAAACTTATAACATTATGCGTTCACACGAACCTTATTACCAAATCTTTACACTTGGTGTTTACGACAGCCACTACGTTGGTCCTTACAAGACCCAATCTATCATTCGGTAGGCTACGGGAAGTGAAATCATTGGTAGATGACTAAGATCGCTGGTGATTGCTTCAATGACAAGAGCTCATCACTAATTTTAATATCAGACGAAGCGACTTCCATCAGACCTTCGCAACCCAACTCGATGTGTTAAGAAAGATCACCTATCGACAGTCTAAGCGTGGCGTGGGCTGCTTAACCTCTCAGTGGATCAACTTAGTTATTAGCCACGAGCTTCTTGGCACCAATAAAAGAAAGAACGACTGCATCGAATTTTTTGCTAACTTAATTCCCAACGGCTACAAAGTCAAAGTCTAATGTTTTATTTCAATTAGACCAGTAATACAGGTACTTTTGAATTGTCAAAAACTAGGTGCGCGGTTCCAAATAGTGGGTCAACAAAATTATGTTAGCATGAAAATATGATTAAGTCAAACTGGTTATAGTTTATACTTAATCAACTTTACTCGTAATCAAGTTTCCACAAACACCTCCGTCCTCGTAACTGAATTGGGTCAGTTCCCACTAGATATAATGAGTTAATGCGGTGAACGCGTCTCATAAGAATTGCATGCTCTATGGATACCTGCTCTATGTTATATATTTTCTCTCTGGATTACAATAATGTTATGCAGTATGAAGTTTAATTGCTAAAATAATCATAATATTAGAAATCGACAAGTTATTTCAAAATCCTTCAAAAAGGTCAGGTGTGTAGTACTCGCAACCGGGCGCGTATGTATGAGAAGATGTATAAATGTGGCAGAAGCAAAAGAAGTATGCAAGAATCGTAGCAAGTGGCGGTCTATAGTTTCTCCCTACCCCTGTGGGAGAAAGGCGTGAATGTATGTATTTATGTACGTATGTATGTCAATCTCAATTTCATGTTATTAAACAACGTACTTAAGTCTTTTTTTTTTCAGCTGACATATCTTTTTTTATTTGTTTTGAAATCCGAGCCCACTCCTTTGCCTATTAAAAAAATAACCATGTGAAATTAACATAATTATTGTTTATAAAGATAAATAGATAAGCTGCCTCATTACACTTTTTTGCGGGGTGAGGAAATGCGTAATAAGCATGCCACCTGGCTTCGGAAATACGGAAAGGTTATGTCTCCAGCCAGGTGGCCAGCATACCGACGAAAACTAACACCAATACCACCTTCCGCATAGTGGTGGGTTCACGGGAATCGCTCTCACATGATCCGCGATCCAACCGCGGTCGTCTAACGTTAGACCCTTTTGAGCATCTAATTTCATACAGTAGTGTCTTCGTGATGCGTAGCGATTATAATTGACCACAATCGGCGGCTATAATAATAGCCTCAAGCAAATAATAAAAAATAAAATAAACATTCTGCGTGACTGACTGCCTCGCTCGGAGTTTGGAAATTGTGCCCGGTTAATGGCAATAGGCTCGCCCCCTATTACATGGGACCTAAACATACCGGCGAACTGTGGGTGTACCTTAGTACACCTCTGCCTAACTCTTTGGGGAATACAGGCGTGATGGTATGTATGTATGTATTCTGCGTGATGCGTGCACAAACATACAGACAGACAAATTTTTTTTTTCGTACTTAGAATTTTGTATTCTTATTTTCATAATATTTTTTGTTACATATCTCCTGTGTGATGTGTGACAGACGTCGGCCGGTTACAATTTTATTAGTATGATGTATATTCGAGTTCGTCACGTTCTCGGTAACATATTCGTCTCCTTGGTGACCCCGGGGACCTGTCCGTATGAATGTTACATACTCACTAGCTTCGTGAAAGTGGCTCGGCGAGAAACAGATGAATAGCAAAACCTTCCTTGGGACACCGGTAGCGAAGTTGGTTAGATTTTCCTGTGGCTTACTTGATGAATAAGAAATCTGTATTGCATTTCATTTAATTTATTATTTTTACCAACATTTGTTAGAAATCATTTGGCTATTTGAGTCGAGGAAAAATTCGACTTATGGTTATGGCGTCAGGTGCATCTAACTAGACGACGCGGGTTAGAATCCTGCACGCTTGCGAATTTTTCCTTCACTAAAATTGTATAACTCTTCTAGTTGGATATAGGTACTTACGTATCTAATAAACCTCATGTGGCGCAAGTAAAACCACGACAAACAAGTAGTGGTCTCTAAGGGAAATAGAGCGTGAAGGAAAAATATATTGTCATTTCCTGTCGTATAGGAGACAACTGGAAGGAATAAAACAAGCCTAAACAATAACTAACTGATGGACATGAATTAAGACACGCACTTTAAGCTTTGTTCTCACTGGGCAAATGTAAATGTCAGTTGAGTTGTCTTTGGGTTGAAAAGAAAAACGTTATGTAAATGGGCATGACCAAACTATGTTCTCTATTCAGTATCATTATCATTTAAAAAATATGTTCATACAGTAGGTATATCAAAGTTTTAATCGTTTTAGCAACAAACAATAGATTAATCATGAATAGTCTTACTCTAGCCAATTTAAATTACTTAAATTTCGATACTAAAGGGCAGAGGTCGCTCTATTCGTTGAGATGAAAACGATGACAGATATGTAATTACATAAATATCATAGATAATAATATGATCAATATATTAAACAACATGCATCAATGTTAGGTAAAAATGTTGGTAGGTACAATTATTTAGCTGACTGCCACGTACTTTTTTTTATGGGATAGGGGGGCAAACGAGCAAACAGATCACCTGATGGTAAGCGATAACCGCCGCTCATGGACACCCGCAACACCAGAAGAGTCGCAAGTGCGCTGCCCGCCTTTAAAACGGTTTGGGCCTCCAGTAACCTCAACTTACTCGGCGAAACACAACGCAAGCGTTGTTTCACGCCGATTTTCTGTGAGGCCGTGGTATCACTCCGGTCGAGCCGGCCCATTCGTGCCGAAGCATGGCTCTCCCACATGATAAAAACATTCCAAATCTTTGCCGGAGGCGGAGTTGGCAATTATTTTATTAAGTTGTCTCGTGTATATACAGCCTTATTTACCCCTCGACGTCGCCTCGACAAAGTAATATTAATTTCGAGGAAAAGGAGATTAATGTCATTGCAATCTTACTCTCGCGTCAACAAATAAAGCAAATTGTTCGGTTCATTTAATCTATTTTGCATGAGTAAAATTCTGAGTAAGAAAGAGGGTTCAAGGAGGAGGGATCAAGATAATACACACCATTTAGAAGCATATCATTTAATTAATATAAATAAAATATCACCATCACGCTTGCATTTCTCGAGGAGTTAGGTTAGATCAGAGTTTGGTTTGGTTTGGTGAATTAGTCTTAATTGCCATTGTCCCTCTAATAACTAATGTATACGCACATCGCAGAGTTCGTCGATCGTATCGTATGTTAGGATCCCATATAATAGGGGACGAGCCTACTGCCATTAACCGGGCACAAATCCAGACTCCGAGTGGATATTGAGAATTTTATAAAAAACCCAATCTTGGATTGATCCTAGGGTCTCAGCGTAACAGTCGCGCTCGGGGTCACAAGACTAATGGGGCATTCTGAGTAACAAACATACAGAATCATACAACCGGATTGAGAACTTCCTCCTTTTTTGAAGTTGGCTAAAAGAAATACCGTCGGCTGAGTGGTCGGAGCTTAGCAATTATCTTTTACAATAGGTATACGTAATACGCATTTTTCATGCTAAGATTATAAAGTTATTTTAGTGAAGGAAAAATTCGACTTGCAGGCAGGATTCGAACCTGCGTTTTCTGGCAAGGGACGCCAGACCCTCTGACCTCTAAGCCACCGCTTTCACATTCTGAACTTACGTCTTAAGAGGGAACTCTAGTCGCGAGGAATTTGAAAAATAGGTATTTGAAGAAACTATTGCCGTCGTCGTTACTCCAACCTCCACCCGTAAAGTGGGAAAGGGACAATTGCAGCTCAGGCTGATTTTACCTACAAAAATCTTGACTAAACATCGTTTCGTATTCCGCTGTTTTCTCGATCAAAACTGGACCGATCCAAAAAAAATTTAAGTATATCAAAATTTAGAAGAAAAGTATATCTATGCTTCTATTTTTTTACTTTTTGTTAAAAACTTACCAAATTTATCTGATAGTCGTCTGAACATGGTAGTAAAAACGGGCCTTTTTTTCGAGTTCTTGGATTGTTATAATTCTTTTAGTAATTATCTTTTTGAAAAAAGGAATTAATAGGGCCATGTAATAGCACGCCCTAGATTTTTTGGGAAAAATCATTGCTCTAGAGCCATAATCCACGAAGAAAACAGCGGAATACGTTTGTATGGAGAAAGGCCCACTAGAGTACCCTCTTAAATGTGACGTCAGTAACATCTATTTTATGGCAAGTTACTTTGCCTTTCAATATATTCCATGTCCAGTCTTCCAATAGAATAATATAATATATACTATGTCGTATCAGAAGTTTCAAACACCAGTATCCACCGGACTCTTATTAATAAGGAAAACGAACACGATAATGCACTCTAACTGTATCGATAAAGGAAGCTTATCCATGGAAACCATTCTGGGTTTTATTTATTTAGCTACATTATCACAGTAAGGTCGACATTCGTCCGAATGTTACTGAATTATCAACACCGGATATTGTTCGTCCCAAATGGAACCCGGGATCTAAGGGATAATCCAGGGACCGAGGGCAATTACAGCATTGTTAATTATTTATTCATTCAACTCATAAAACCTCATTACTAATTACTACTACTGCCACATTAGCCAAGTGGTCCTGAGCGCGACTGCTACGCTAGAGGTCCTGGGTTCGAGCAAAGTGTTATTGGGTTTTTCTATGAAATTCCCAGTGGCAGCTCTGAGTTAGGAATGTGTGCCCGGTTAATGGCAATAGGCTCGCCCCCTATTACATGGGACCTAAACATACCGGCGAACTGTGGGTGTACATTAGTACGCCTCTGCCTAATCCTTCGGGGAATACAGGCGTGATGGTATGTATGTAACTTATAAAACCTTTTTAAGACCATTTTAGGATTTTCTGACGTATTATAGACTAAACTGTATTAAAAATCATGGTTGCGATTATAAATAAACGTACCTATTCGTGCAAACACGAACTGTAAAACTCTATAGACATCGTATGTACGGAGATCGAATATGCCATCCATAGAAGACCCTACAGCTTGTTAGTCGGGTGGGCTATGTTGCCAAACTTTAGTTCTCTAATAACTTCTTATGAAATGAAGACCGATCCGACATTCAAACTGCAACAAAATGCATAATGGAACCATTTTACGTTTATTTTTGTCGTCATCCTCCGAGCCGTTTCCCAACTATGTAAGGGCGGGCCGTCTCCCAGTCTAACTAGATACGGCTGAATATCAGCATTTTACACGAAGCGACTGGCATCAGACCTCCGTAACAAAATTTCTGGGCAATACCTACTAATATTCGGGGGATAGACTGCATGGTTGTCAGGCTTTCTTTGATTTTCTGACTACCACTAACAATTGTCAAAGATGTTCGTATGACAACCGGGACCGACGTCTTTCTGTGCTTTCCAACGCACCGAAGGGACTCGATGTGTTAACAATACTCACCCATCTACTCACTGACCGTGGCGAACGTACCTTAACCTTATCTTGATCAGCTTATAAATATCACTTAGCCAAGAGGCTCTCTTTACTTTTGTATCTGATATAATATGCCTCAGATTATACCGAATAGAGCCTCTTGGCAGGTATATACTATGAGATATATGGTTAAACGTCAAAGCTAGTTCAAGATCGGCGAAGATCAGTAACATACACACAAAAAAAAAGTAATTTTATGTAATTCTTCTCAGAGTTCTTCAAAGGGTATTTATATAGAAATATAGGTATGTAATTTAGTTAATGGAACACCTCGTTTCGGGTCCGATTCTGCAAATAGATTTTGAGTGAACTCGTTTCCTTCTTACCTTGTTATAACTGATAACGAACAAATGTAGCTGATTGTAATTAGGGAAATTCAATTCATTCCCTTTACACAGAGCCCATCTGTAAGGCAGGCCCAATTTAGTAGAAATTCGGTTCTCTCATCAGTGTAGTCGGTGAAGCACAAAATTAGTTTGGGTGCCTTTAATTGGTATAATTTTAGCTGATTGCAAAACCTGAGGTATTCCAGTGCCGTGTCGTGTGTTAAACATTTCACTCGCCTTTAATCTTGATTAGATCGGTATACACTTTCAAATCCGATGCTGAAGATTTTTGCCGTCTGAGTTTTTAACGAACCAATTAATCACGACTCGCATTGCTTTTTTAATGGCTAGCAATTAATTAAATTGAAACAGTTATGCAACTTCACTACGACTATGACAGGCTGCGGTCCAGAGTTCGTTGGACCCGTTCAAAGAGCGAGGCTCCTTCTCGCATCCCACTCGAATACGTACCTACGTACTGAGGCCACTGTCTGGTCTGATCTGACTTCACATAATACCGACAACCTATACTTGGATCCTAAAATAGGATCCTATATATAAACAAGCAGCTCCATCGAGACTTTGCTAGTTTTTTACAGAATGTTTTTGATGGTATACTTATTAATAGATACATTTGGCACTAGCATCCACACTAGGATTCCCTGTGTCGTGGAAGGTAGTTTCCCTCATCCAGAACAATGACTCTTATTATAAAATTGTACGTAATATGAGTAGCTAAAAAAAACTACAGACTAGTTAGTTAAAGTTATACAAAACACAAGTTAATAAAGGTAAGTTATACAAACATTATACAACGTTCTTGCGCTTATTCTGTTACACGTTGTATAGTGTGCGACTCTACATATTTACCTATAAACACATTAATCACTATGTTAAAACAACATAGGTACTATCGTTTAAAGTATGCCCAGATTTGTATGTACCACGTAAACACCACAAATAAAAAGCCAACCTTCACACGTAACTCTTAAGTAACACAACAGACGTCTGTAATCTGCATGCGAAGTGAATACTCAACTGCACATTCCGACCAAAGGAGTTCCAACTTTAAACGTAGATGTAATATAGTCGATATTGCATTGTAGTGAGGTGTTCAATGAGTAATTTAGTGCACTTCACCACTAACAGGTTAGATAATAATGGTATTCATTCGGAATACCTTAACTAGAGCACAAAGGAATGGCGAAGAGTTTTGCCCAGGATTTACGGGGATTTCTTAATACTGTACTTAATACAAACATAAGTATTTGCGAACTTGCCTTGAATATTAATGGCGTGTTTCATTGCGGCTGGAGCCTACCGGGTTTTAAGTGATAATAAAAATATTATGTTTTACATCTCGGTTCATATTATTTATCCGTGTAAGGTAAATGTTGGCTATTTAACAAACTATACTTACATGTTGTTTTGCACTACATTTATTGGTTTCTGACTTCATGCTGTAAAAATCCGTAAAAAATAGTTGGAATTCAACACAACATTATTATTTCTTTGGAAAGACGTTGATCACTAATGTTTATCTTGTGTGTTGTGACTGATCCGCGTGAAAATTTATTGCAGCCTATGTCACTCAGGGAAAATGTAGCGTTCTAAGAGTATTTTTTTCTTCAGAATCGTATAATTACTTCCAGAGACAACCTAATTTAGCTCTTAAATATTAATACTAGCAACTCGCCCGTGATTTTACCGGCGTGATTTTAAATAGCTTTGAACCTTCCTCATGAGTCACTCCATCTATGAGTGAAAACCGCATGAAAATACGTTAAGTGGTTTTTGAGTTCATTGCGAACAGATAGACACACGCAGCAGGGGATTTTGTTTTATAATGTGTTAGGATAAAGGGTACATTGCTAACACATAACTGTTCCTATACTTAATTATGAATTTTATTAAAGACAGTAAATGGTGGTTCATCGTTCAAGTATGTAGGTACTTATATGGGAAAGAAATGGTATGACATCACAATGCTAGTCGTGATTGTTTGTTCCGATGTTGTAAGTGTTATTGGTATGCATGACTGACGGTTTAGATTTGTTTAGCGCGCGCACAGATCCGAAGGAAAGTAAAATGTTGACGAATATTAAGGGCACGCGTACTAAATATCTGAAAAGCCATAACAAACTCTCTTTCCTAAATATTATACATTAAATAATATAATAAATAAACAAAATCCCAGAAAGGGGTGGCACTAAACGATTACTTTGCCAATTATTTAGTTACCTACATAAACATAACATAAATACCATCATGCCTGTATTCCCCGAAGGGTTAAGCAGAGGCGTACTTATGTACACCCACAGTTCGCCGGTATGTTAAGGTCCCATGTAATAGGGGGCGAGCCTATTGCCATCAACCGGGCACAAA
The DNA here is from genome assembly GCA_947256265.1 of Acronicta leporina. Taxonomy (NCBI): domain Eukaryota; kingdom Metazoa; phylum Arthropoda; class Insecta; order Lepidoptera; family Noctuidae; genus Acronicta; species Acronicta leporina. Next base: position 4,985,713 of record OX366516.1, read on the forward strand.
TTCCTAACTCCGAGCTGCTACTGGGAATTTCATAGAAAAACTTTATTACACATTGCTCGACCTGGGAATCGAATCCAGGACCTCGTAGCAGTCGCGCTCAGGACCACTTGGGTAATGAGGCAGTTTCTTTAGTTACAAGAAATCAAAATAGGTATATCTTTTCTTGCAAACATAAGTTCATTCCTAAATAACCTACTTAGAATGGCAAGATTTCCTTTTTGCGTAGATCGTATCTACAAATTGTAGTAAATACAGAAATTAAAAAAGAAACTATAAAAAGAAAAAGTAAATAAAAAGTTATTTCATCCATATCAGTTCACTGCTGGACGTAGGAGTCCCCCAATGTGCACCATCTCACCTCACATAAATAATTGGTACCTAATAGTTGTAAAATAGCGAAATATCAAAGAAGGTTTTATGCAAGTTTATATTCTCATTTGTTTATGGTATCTTCGACCAATCTCTGCCAATCTAGACCCGATCTAAAGATGGTAGGTGCACGACATAACATTTGATAGTTCTCGTGAGGCATAGTCACCTTTTATCGTCCTACCAACATGCACGATTAGAGATTACCTGAACGATCCATTCTCCTTCGTTCTTTCACGATAACCTAAGCCGTGTTTGAATTTTATAATTGTTTTTAATTTTGTTATTTGTTTATAAAAAAGTTGGTCCCTAGTGGGAGCTAACTAATGTTATCCGTTTACTAACACGGAATTACTATTTGTAAGCCAAACAAATATTTGTTCTATGCGGTTATCGAACCTGCAACTCATGGCCAAGAAACCGATCGTTTAATTGCTGTCTTGAATATTATGTTAATATATTGTTTCATAGTCAAAGTACATTACTTGGTATGCCAAGTATACTTATATTATAGCTTAATACTTTGACTATGGTTTTGCCCGGGACGTAAACATACTGGCGACTTTCTAATCTGTCTAACCCTTCGGGGAATACAGGCGTGATAGTGTGTTATAACGTACGTAATAATAACGTACTTCAATTTACTGCTGCTAACGTGGGTTGCTTCATAATTTCTGACAAATGAATCATATCTCATTGTTGTGACGACAGAGGGATCCCCCAGATTCAGTTATGATGACGTCACAATTGAAAAAGTACCTAGTGACCGGACATAATGCACTGAATTATTATTATAATCCAGCGATTATAACAATTAATCATACTTCATTTGTAATATTTTAAAAAGGAAAGATTTATATTTTTGTGCCTATGTTTGTAACGAATATATTTAAAAACTACTGTACTGATTTAAAAAATATTTCACCATTAGAATACTTCATTATTCCTGAGTAACATAGGTTATATTTTATCTTACTGTGTTTTTTTTGCATTTTCCATGCTAAGATTATAAAGCTATTTTAGTCAATGGGACTCGCGGTGGCTTAGTGCTCATAGTATCAGATGTATCTAACTAGAAGACGCAGGTTTAAAATAACTCTTTAGACTACATTGTTAATCGAGTTAAACATAACGTCACTTTAGTTCGCGAGTGAAACCGCGGGAAACAGCTATTATTTACAACATTACAACTTAGTCTATAGATAAATAATGAGGTCAGTGTTTTTGTTTCAAATCAATGAAGTATCAACATCGTGTTGACATATTGTAGGCAAAATAAGTTCCATTCAAAGTATGATAAACAAGGCTTGAATAGACTCGGTATCTTCTATTGACGTCATACAGTAGCGGCGTTGTCAACACAGGCTATATTTCCAGCCCTATTCGTATGTGGTAGGTATCTCTCATTCAAGAAGCCTTTATGTTCTGACGTCAGATTACTAGTAAAAAAAACAACGGGCTGCACCGGGAGTGCCGGCAGAAGTGAAAACTTGAACATTAACGATGTGCATTTTTGATATTTTGGAATGGTTATGGAATACTTTCGTACGAATTGCTTTAATTATCAGTATAAAAGTACTATCATTTATGTCGTAAAATACAATATACATTTATTGCGCTATTGTACACAAATATATCAATTTATATTACATTAAAAATTTAACATTTTTAGAACTATTACAACCATCTTACGAGTTTTCGATCAGGTCTGACGCGAGTTTAAAATTTTTTAGCCATTCGAAAAAGTGCACAAAAACGCTAAAGACGCTTTCACTTCAAAAAATCTTAATGTCGATTTCTTAAATTATGTACCTATACTTAAAACTTAAAACGACTAGGTTACAATTTAAATTAATCCTTTACCTACTATTTTTAATATTATAAATCTATATATATAAAAGAAAGTCGTGTTAGTTACACCATTTATAACTCAAGAACGGCTGAACCGATTTGACTGAAAATTGGTGGAGAGGTAGCTTAGAACCAGGAGACGGACATAGGATTTTTATCCCATTCCCGTGGGATGTGATGACAGACCGAATTCCACGGGGGCGAAGCCGCGGGCAGAAGCTAGTTATTAATATTATAAACGTGAAAGTTTGTATGAATGTTTGTTACTCTTTAACGGATTAATATATCTGGCACAGAGTTATCACAGGAATAACACAGGCTATTTATTATCCAGGTCATCCCAATCCTGAAGTCCACGCAGATGAAGTCGCGGGCAAAAGCTAGTAATAAATATATATACCTATGAACCATATACACTATAAATAGGTTAACTAGAAAAAATCGCAGAGCTCTAAAAGCGAGCTTTGCACATTTTAAGCAACAAATTTTGTACAACAAAGAATAATATTATACTGTAGAACCTACATAAATATATATAACTATAAATAAATAAGTAGAACACAGACGAAATTTATTACTTAACTTTACCCATTAAAGAAAATAGTAAAACAAAGAAAAATATACGGAAGAAAGAATTTAGTTTGGAAACAGTAAAACTTTCTATAAAAAAGCTTTTACCTTGGGGAAATACATGACTTAAAATTAAAATAGCCACGTCCGTGCATTACATCTTTATTTAATTGTGTACTGAAATAGTTTAGATAAATATTTAGTAAAATGTTTGTAATCTTTTGTAGTTTTTTACATGCTAAATTTATTAATAGAAGCAACTGACGTCAACTTTAAGACGTAAATTCAAATTAGCGGTGCAAAATGCGGTGGCTTAGTTGGTCATATAGCATCTGTGTATTGAACCAGAAGACGCAGGTTCGAATCCTTTCCGCAGTCAAATATTTCCTTTACTTAGATAGGTACGTAACTTTAAAATATGTACAATTACATGATTGGTCAAAACTTCATTACAACATATATGTTACAGTATGCCAACATACATACACTAAGGGCCATCGTGTTTATAAAGTTTAAAATACAACTTTATATAACAACTAGCCTATGCCCGCGGCTTCGCTCACTTGAAGCTCAAAAACCAACAGTGATGATCTCTTCTTTGTATATTTGTATGGGTCTCTATACATTAGAGAGGTCAAGCTATATCTAAGGATCCGTTTAATTATTTGAGATAAGAAGTATACCAGTTTTTAATTTGGAGCACATACTTTTTATCAGTAATAACATAATTAAATAAAATCTATTCAGTAGTTTTTGCGCCAACCTGTAACAAACAGAAAAACAGACAAGAATTTTAAAAATAACATTTTTGGATTCGGAGACGTTTATATACCCTAACCCACTTGTTTTTTTTAAATATCTTCAATGTACAGACACAGCTTTTTTACAATTTTATAATAGTAGAGAAAAGGAATATAAATAAAACCAGATGCTCTTTTTAACTGATCATAAATTATTTGTCATATTGTTATAATATCTTAAATAATTGTATTTATCTGGAACTTAATCTGAGTTTGACCTTTCATTTAGATAAGTATCGTCAACTCTTACTGGGTCATTCCAAGCAGTTTATACTAGTAATATTTTTTTTTAAGATCGCTATTAAAGTGACCACAAGGGCAGTAGATGAGCGATTCTGAAATCGGGAAAGTAATATTGGGTAATTCTATTAACTAATTAAAGTCTATTATCATAAACAATCTAAGAAATTATTTCATAGAAAACCCCAACAACACTGCGCGACCAGGAAATCGAACCTAGGACCTCTAGCGTAGCAGTGGTGGTCAGGACCACTAGGCTAATAAGGCAATAAATTATTATAAAACATGACAATCTTATTTATATCTAGTCCCCTAATTTAAAGGCTTCATAAATTTGCCGTCCGTAATCAATTTCACTTTTTACCACTCTGTTCCGGATTTCGCCTTTTACAATACAACATGAAAGTAAGTAACGTTTTAGTGCTAAGCAATGACTGTCCTACATTAAAATGTCCCTTGTTGCCCTTGGCTTTTACGTACATACATAAAACATTCCAAGCAAAACTAAAATACAACGATATACATTATACACTCATGTAAATGTTATGAATGCCTAAGATTTTTATGATCCTCACTAATATTCTAAATACCTATACAGCCATATTAGTATAAGTTTCTTAATTAAAATCATTTTTTAGGATTCCGCACCTCAAAAGGAAATCAATAATGACATAATTTTTCGTCGGTTCAGTCAAACTAATAAGAAACATTTTTTTACTCACGAGTAAATCTAAAGTTATATCACAGACTAGCTTCTGCCCGCGACTTCGTCCGCGTAGCGTGATGATACATAGCCTATAGCCTTCCTCAATAAATGGGCTATCTAACACTGAAAGATTTTTTCAAATCGGACCAGTAGTTCCTGAGATTAGCACGTTCAAGCAAACAAACAAACAAACAAACTCTTCAGCTTTTTATATTAGTATAGATAATATAATATCTTATATAGTGCTTTCCATTAACCTGGAATCATGAAATAAGGCAAAAAGCAAGGTCACATAAAAATACATTTTTTTTTTACATTCGCAGTTGAAGAATTAACAGATGCGTTTAACAGTATAAGGAAAATTATTTATCAACTACAAAGTTAAGTTTGTCCTTCCGACTTATCTCTTTATTGTTAGAGTAATTTTTGGTGTTTTCATAATTTATGTAAGTACTTGATGACCCAATTTTCTTGATGGACAAACTTTCTATATAATACCTAAGTATATCGTACGCAACTCTTTGCGTGCCAACTTGTCCAGAATCATTTTGTGTGTTTCTTGCGTAGATATTATAGTAATTTGCTCTAGTAAATTATACCTATATGTATAAAAATACCTCATGGATCATATTATGTCACCTAGAAAGGCGGTAGGGTAGGTTGGACTCTTGCCTTCGCTTGTCCTATAGTCACGGGCGTGGGATCCATGACTTTCGGCACAACCATAACCGGATGCAGTCCAGCAAGTATACTATTTATCCTTATCCTTTAAGTACAAAAGACTCGGCCAAGCCGTCAGCGATAAATATAGCGACGGAAACTAGGTTTATAAGTAATTAACGTTATCAGTTGAATCTAAGACCGGTATACTTCAATTAGCATAGGTTATCTCACTTAATCTGTATGTGGCCGTTTAAAATAAACTACGGCCTAATGTGGTTTGGCAGACTTCACGCGCGGTGCTGTGGTTTTTGTACGATGTTTTCCTTCACAGTTCAAGCGAGTGATTATAATTAATCGCTCGTTATGATGAATAATGGGTTATTAATAAACGCATAGTTACGAAAAGTAAGAAGAGCATGCTTTAGATTCAAACGAAGATTTGACAGTCCATGCTGTGGCAATTTCAACAAGAATTGCCACAGCAACAGGTATGCATTGGCATATTAGGTATCTTGTGACTATGACGGTAAGAGGCATTTACTACTTCTTGAACTAGTTCTATGGTCACCGACCTAGGTACTTTATAGGCGAGACATAATATTATCACATCTTCGATAAACGTTTTTGTCAATACTCCAAAAATACTAATATCATATACTTAGTTTGTATTGCCTCATATAAATTTCTGTTAATCAAGAAGTTAAATGTAAACAAATAGTATGTAGGTAACAAAGACAAGGAAACTATTTGTTGCCGGCAATTCCATTCGCATCTCAAAAGACTTTGAGGTATAAAAGTAAGTTCTAAGTAAATTCTTACATATAATAAGAATGTAAGTGAGCCGTGCCTGTACATTGCTTATAATTACAAAAAAACTAATTTGGGGGACTCAGAATCGATAACACAATCCATTTCTATTATTTTTGGAACTTTTGTCTGTCTGTTTGTCTGTCGGTTTTTTCTGTGTGTTTGACCGCGCATCAAATGATAACTATTGAAGAGATTTGGAGGAAGTGGGCAGGAATTCATAGCCTGTTTCTTGGATTAACATTTAGGCTATTTTTAATTCAAATCGGTTCTCTCCGTCAAAAGTTATTAACATTTTAACCATTGAAAACGTTGAATTTGAAAAATAACCATTGTAGTCAATTTCTTTTTCAAGTATTTCTGTACTAGACTAGAACAGATCAAAAATTATAACAGAATTAAGCAATAAAATTAAAAATACACTTACAGGGACTAAATAAGATAAAACAAGAAAATAAAGCAGATCAATCAGAAACCATTATTGTGACCAGGAATTGATTATTAAAACAGTTATTCTAACTCTACTTATACAGGGAATCACGGGACATACATAGGATTTATCCAGCGAGCACAAGACGGTGTTAAAACTAAATATTTGAGTAGGTTAAAGAAGTAAACAAAGAATGACAACTTATTTTCTAGCGGACTAACACTACATTGTTATTACCTCAATGAAATTTGATTCGATAACAGGTGTCATTTTGAGTTGACTATTGTTTTTTTAAAGCATCCAGCCATATAGTTACTCATTTTATAATGTGAAACCTGCCTAGTGTTGATAGTGTAGAGTGTGCAAACTTTATTTGAGAAACTAAAGAGTTTCCATCAAACCAAGTAATTAATATACCCAAAGAATATACCACATAACGACGTTATTAAAAAAAAATTGCAACTTGAGTTAATCTTTACTGATGCCGAAACAGTTATTTGGGATTTTTATCGATGTAGGTATGTCTGTGTATATTTTCATACTTCACGTGAATACCATGAGAACGAATTTTTGAAATTAAGTAATTTACAGGTCAGAAATAAGGTATTCAGATGTCAATGGCGCTAAGTGTATTCAAAATGAGGAAAACCAGATTTTTTGAGGTAGTTAATTGAAACTTGGAGAGGACAACGTCTGTCAGGTCTGCTAGTAATAACTAAAATTCATCTAAATTGGTACGACAGACAGACAACTACAGTACAAATATACACACATTTTTTTTTAATTCTTGATTTTCTTTTAGATTGTCTTGAGAAAAAAACTCTAATAAATATAATAAAACGATAATTTGCTGTAACTATCCAAAAAATATCTTCAAATATTTGAGATTGTTATAATATCTCCAAATTCTGAGGTCCTCGAGCAACTCTGCTTCCGGATTTCGATTTAGCGTCAAATAATCTACAAGAAATGTTGTGTTAGTACGAAAAATGTAGGTACCTTATGTTCTATAATCGGTCGCTATGAGCTGTCAATTGAAAAGTGAGTCGCTTATTTAAATTATATATTTACTTTTGTACTACGGCATATGATTCAGCCACGCAAAGAATATCTCCGTGATTATATTAGACGATCTCTGTGGTTTAGTGGTTCGAGTACCGGACTGCTGACCACGAGGTCGTGGGTTCGATTCCCACTGGACACAAATATTTATGTGATGAATATAAGTGTTTGTGTTCGTCTGGGTGTTTCTTATGTATTATAAGTATGTATTTACAAAAAAAAAGTATATAAGTATTATATGTATACATTGTCTAGTACCCATAGTACAAGCTCTGTTTAGTTTGGGACTAGATGGTGCTGTGCAAAATGTCGTAGAATATTTATTTATTATACGTTCCCACTGACGGGTATTAATGTATTTCACCTAATTATTACTTAGAGACACTTAAGTTCCTCTGCACGCAATGCAAAGCTAAAGACAAAATAGAAAATAGCAATTCACGCGATAGAAACGTGAAATACCGGTAAATAGAATAATTTACGAGTACTCTTTATCCGTACTTAGGTAGCAATTCGTAAAAATAAATTATAATATCGAAGAATAGCGAAGTGCTTATAGATAAATAGAATGTGCTGTCATATGTTGCCACCTGACACGTCCAAGTGCTATACGAGTAGTTAATCGCGCAAAAGAAAAATATAGGTATATTGTCACGTAAGAATGATAATTATTTCGAAATAAGGAAGGAAAGGCATTTTGAAATATGGAACTCTATTTCAAAATAAGGTAGGAAGATGCCTTATCTTCCTCCTTAAGTAATCCCACCAAAAACATAAATGTAAAAAAGGAGAGCCAAGTTCAATACAAAAATTATGCTTGGCTGTGGGCTTCGCCGCAAAAAGAATGGAGATCTAAATGAGTGCTAAGTTTTATGCAAAATCCAAATATGTATTATAGGAACAAAATAACATTATGAACAAGTATTAAACTCTATTTCTTTGCTTTATTGGATAACATAACATAACATACCATCACGCCTGTATTCCCCGAAGGGTTAGGCAGAGGTGTACTTAGGGACACCCACAGTTCGCCGGTATGTTTAGGTCCCGTGTAATAGGGGGCGAGCCTATTGCCACTAACCGGGCACAAATTCCAAACTCCGAGCTGCTACTGAGAATTTCATAGAAAAACCCAATAACACTTTGCTCGACCTGGGAATCGAACCCAGGACCTCTAGCGTAGAAGTCGCACTTGTGACTACTAGACTAACGAGGCTTTATTGGATACCTATAACAATTGCTGTCATTTAAATTTTTTAAATAATTTTAAATAGATCTTAAAGTAGGTTAGATTTGACTTGGCCCACATCGCTAGAAAGCTTTTTATAAAAAAAAATATATTGAACCACTATTAGTTCAATAGTTATAAACTATATTTTCCAGGTTTTTGTATCAGCCATTATTAAAATATTCGCACTACGTTTTCTTGTTATTTTTTTCCAAAACCAAATCAGATCAGCAACGCTGAAAGCCTGAAACACATTCATTAAAGTTTCGTGTGTTGCTAGGTCTTCTTTCTTTTCTTTTGTAAGTCAGCATCTTTGAAAACCTCAAGTTCAAATAAATAACTGGTTAATTAAAAAGGAAAATTCTGTACAAAAGCTCTTCCAACAGCGAAAAATTCAACATGTAGAAGTGCCTTTTAATTGTCGATCTAAAATTTAATTACTTCTAGTATTTTTATTTTTATTACTTCAGTTGAAATATATGTAGACATTTTATGCATTGAAATAAAAATGTTTTTTTATCTTGCCTGTTGTATATTATAGGTACTACTTACTCATAGCTAACCCTACAGACGTTCTCAGTACAAATTCCATTAAATCATTCAAAATTACAATTAAAAAAAGAAGTTTCATTTCCGGAATGTTTCAAAATGTATTTTCCCGTAAAGATTTTTATTCTCAATAAAAACACAAAGTCACTTACTTCAGAACAATAAATAACATAATTTTACCTATTTGGGACTATTTAAAAAAATTGTCAAATCCATTCAGTCTTGCGAATGAAAAGCATTTTTTTATACCAGCCTAAGTAGATGTCATATCGTAAAAAACGGATCCACGGTACAAGAGATATCGAGAGATGGAGAAATCCGTAATAAATAAAACTACTTAATCTGGAGAACTTTCATATTAGAATTGCAGCTGACTTTACAAAATCTTTAAGTATTCTCATCGCAGACAGGGTAATCTAAAACCAATAGAAGCAGCTGTTCTGAACAGGTCTCAAGGACCGGCACTCACTCGAGGGGAAAAGACCTCGGAGCAAGGTCAGTAGAATTACCTAGTATCTGTTCTCCTTGGGCAATAGAGATTGTAAAATACTTACATAATCGTTTTTTTTTAAATTTTACCGTTCTAAGGCCCACTTGCACCAACTTCTTAAATGTGTTTAAATTATATTTAAACACGAAATTTCTATGAAAAATTGTGTTTAAATTCAATTTAAACATATATAAAATGTTGGTGCAAGTGGGCCTTAGAATCTTTCATTATCATATTCTATTTATCTCGTATGGTAGAACTATGTTGCAGAAGTTTATCTGGTTCGATATCAGTACATTGGTATGTGTTTCGGTTCGTAAACATAACATCACATAACATATTTACCATCACGCCTGTACTCCCTGAACGGTTAGGCAGAGGCGTACTAATGTACACGTATGTTTAGGTCCCATGTAACAGGGGGCGAGCCTATTGCTATTACACGGGCACAAATTCCTAACTCCGAGCTGCTACTGGGAATGTCATAGAAAAACCCAATAACACTTTGCGTGACCTGGGAATCGAACCCAGGACGTCTAGCGTAGCAGTCGCGCTCAAGACCTAGTTTATGGTGAAGGCAAACGTGATAAAATCTGTACGCATATGAGAACTTGCACGATTTTTTTTTAATTCCTGATGTGTTTACGCTTGACCGCAAGTTCGCTTGATGTTAAGCAATACTGCAATCTACGGTGGAACGCGCTTGCCTAGAAGAAACCGATTCACTCGTGATTTAAAGAGATCCAGATGATATCTATCGGGGAAACTCACTCGGGAAGCGCATTCCACATTACAGCAGTACCTACGCATGATAAAAGTTGACTGCCTTACCCTTCGGGTGATGCAGGCGTGATGGTAATTGTGTGTGTAATAAAGTAAAGACCGCTAAGTCACAGTGGGCCAGCATGAACTGTCTAGTGTCTAATGTTTGTCTGTCTGTCTTGTGACTAATGCATAACACCAGAACAATGCTAGACTAAACTATTATTGTATTGAAAATTAAAGTTTCTAAATGTTCCTAAACACTTCTACCGGGTGCCAATGACCTACACATTAATAGTTTACTGACAAAAACCTGAATTGTCTCTATATTTTTTATTTTCTTTAGCATGGCTCCATAGTAGGACATTCTTCTGTGCAACGACCACGATTTCTCAAATATACAAACACACACAAAAAAATACTTAGTACATACAAATATTAGTCTGGTTTATAGCTCTAACCCGACAGACACTTGGTGCACAAGATAAACGCTCAAGGACTGACTATTGTGCTAGTCTATCTCCTCAACCCTGAATCTTATCGATATTTATGAGAAAAATATCGATACTTTTCAAAGAAGATTTGTCTTCAGCATCGATATCCAAAGTTGTAACGTGCATCAGATGCGACAAATAGCCTCGCGAGCAGCTGAACTTACAAGCTAAAGTTTTGCCTGATTTGCATAAAGTTTTGTCAATAAAGCTCAAAGCCTCGTGCATAAAATAAAACGTACTATTATTATTGTTCGATCTCTATGTCTAAAACTAAAATCTTATCTTATCTTATCTTACATATAATAAGAATGTAAGTGAGCCGTGTCTGTACATTGCTTATATTTACAAAAAAACTAATTTGGGGGACTCAGAATCGGTAACACAATCCATTTCTATTATTTTTGGAACTTTTGTCTGTCTGTTTGTCTGTCTGTTTGTCTGTCTGTTTGTCTGTCAGTTTGTCTGTCGGTTTGTCTGTATGTTTGACCGCGCATCAAATGATAACTACTGAAGAGATTTGGAGGGAGTGGGCAGGAATTCATAGCCTGTTTCTTGGGTTAACATTTAGGCTATTTTTAATTCAAATCGGTTCTCTCTATCAAAAGTTATTAACATTTTAACCATTGAAAACGCTGAATTTTAAAAATAACCATTGAAGTCAATTTATTTTTCAAGTAATTCTGTATTAGACTAGCACGGACCAAACATTATAACAGAATCAAGTAATAAAAAATTAAAAAATACACTGATAGGGACTAAATAAGATAAAACAAGAAAATAAAGCAGATCAATCAGAAACCATTATTGTGACCAGGAATTGATTACTTATTAGTACAGTTTTTCTAACTCTACTTACACAGGGAATCACGGGGCATACATAGGATTTATCCAGCGAGCACAAGCCGGTGTAAACACTAAATATTTGAGTAGGTTATAGAAGTAAACAAAGAATGACAACTTATTTTCTAGCGGACTAACACGACATCGTTGTTACCTCAATGAAATTTGATTCGATAACAGGTGTCATTTTGAGTTGACAATTTTGACAATTTGTTTTCTTATTTAAAGCATCCAGCCATATAGTAACTTATTTTATAATTTGAAACCTCCATAGTGTAGATACAGTGCGCACACTTTATTTGAGAAAGTAACTAAAGAGTTTCCATTTATTCAAATAATTAAATAATATACCCTAAGAATATACCACATATGTATGTATAATAAAAAAAAATGCTACGTGCGTTAATCTTAATTTACTGACGCCGAAACAGATATTTGAGATTTTTGTCTATGCAGGTATGTCTGTTTATATTTCCATGCTTCACGTCAATACCACGTGAACAAATTTTTGAAATTAAGTAATTTATAGGTCAGAAATACGGTATTCAGAGGTCCATGGCGCTAAGTGTATTACAAATATGGAAAATCAAATTTTTCGAGGTGGTTAGTTGAAACTTGGAGAGGACAACGTCTCTCAGGTCAGCTAGTATAATATAATTAAGAATTTAAAACTTTCTTGTCTTTCGCATAATTATTTTAACGATATACCAACTAAAACTATATATAGGTCGTACATAATGTTATGAACATAAAAAAATATTTAGTCCTGATAAATGTTAATTTACATAGTGCCTTATGATGATTTTGAGCACATTTTGTACTCTCTATAAATCCCTAGTCTAATAAAACACGTGACTATAATAAAATAGCGAAGACGTATTTTGAATCCTTCAAATATACTAAAATTCACTCTTCGTCTAACAAAATCTTAACCTTCTCAAACCGAGTTCTCGCAAAGTTGTCTCATTAAAATCAACATTAAATCTTAACAATAAAGTCTGTAACTAGGCAGAACAAGCGTTAACACGCCCCAGGCTAGAACTTTCCAACTGCGCGGTGTACTTTAATAGCGTCTGTAAAATTTATGACACTTAAGTTATTAACCTGTAGCCTAAGTAGGGCTTTAATAAGCAATCAACGCTTGCGTCCCTGGCCTTTCATATGCATGGAAACCCCTCTAGCAGTCACTTCAAATCGCCATACCATAGTCACTTGTATCTTCTATAATTTAAGATTTCAGCTCTTGTGGGTGGAGCAAGCGCCACTGTTCTCTATCTCCTGCTTCCCGTTCTACCTCTTGATACGACTCGATCCCCACCTTTTCCTTCCCTTGTTCAATAACACTTCGTCTAGATCTTGCCCTTCCTCGTTTTACTTAAATATTACCTTCTAATAGTTCTAAAGAAGTCGTGTCTTACCAAGTGGCCAAACATCATAAAAACAAATGAGGGAGTATTAGTACGTAATTGTAGACTTGTTAAGAACCAATTATAAATAGTGTCTACCATTACTAAAATCCTACTGCTTTGTATCGCTACAGTTAAATCTAAATACACTATCGTGGTCGCGTTTACAAACAATTATTCACATACACAAACACGCAGACCCGGAACCATAGGTCATTCAGTCAGGCGCGTAGATCGAATCTGCGATACGTACGCACAACTGCAGAATACGATCGTCTGAACACTACGCCAAGTTTCGATGAATAAAAGCGTGTTTTTTTTTAATTTGCTATTTAGGCACCATGATCTGTGTTACTTCTTCCTGGATTTATTTTGCCTTTTCTTTTGGGGTGATACCTCATTGTATCTACGTCTATACTATAAGGCTTGATTTTGAGTCATGCTTATATGAATATTTGCTACTTTCATAATGTACTTGATTGTAACTCAAGTAGTCTGGGATCGAAGCCAATCTTCTTTTCCCTTTTCAATTTCTAACACTCTTCTTGTTTTATTTATACCTACCTATACTTATGCATAATCTCCTCTTATAACATATCCGTATCATCCCAATCTCGCATTAATATTATCGCATTTTCGTCACTAGAATTGTGTTCTACATACCACAAATTGGCCCATACGACATATAGTTTATTGATAGTAATCGAAGTCAAGTATCGTGGCGAAGAAGCTGATCCTCTGGCCACTGTACCACTGTACCATTTTTCCGTGTACTTGGTAATTGAAAAATGCACGCAAAGTAGACACATATATTTTAAATTGCAGAAATGACGGACTTTAAAAGTAAACGTAGCTCATAAATAATATGTTTGTTTAGTTAGCTGGCGTGTCGTGTACAATAGTGATTGCTAATAATGAGTGTTACAAGTACATAATAAAATTATTGTTTTAAAACTCACCTTGGGCTGTGAATTGAATTTGACACTAGAGATTCTAATCCTTGGCAGTACACTCACATTAAACTAACTTTTCTGATACAATTTATATTTAAATAAACAATTAATAATAATTATACATAATTTACACTTCACTTAATAATATTTCGTCAATAATACTTTAAAATTTTTCACTTTGTAAACTCCCAAGGGAAAAGTTTTCTAAGAGCATTCAGCGAAACCGAATTTCCATCGCGTTCTGACTAATCATTAGATTATCAATAGTTTACAGTTGTGGCCCAACGAATGGGCACAGTGTAAATGGGCCCATATTTGTAAATATAAACAGTTGAGTTGTTTATGAAGTAGACGCACGCCAGTGTACAAAACAAAACATTTGGCTCACTCAGAGAGTAGCGCGGTCGACGAATGGCGGTAAGCGACTGCCGCGCGCGTTATGGTGTTGGTCGAGTACAGAGGCAAGTTCACTTGTACTGCATTATGGTGAAGGAATTATATAATACAAGCAAGTTATCATAATATTATTGTAATGATCCGCTAACCTTATGGAGAGTAAATAGATCCAGAATTTATAATGGCGGAACTAGAAAATTATAACTTTCACAAAATTGAAAGTTAAATCACAAACTTACGAGTACTTACCATATATAGATTTAGTCAGTTTGAGTCAAGTAAAGGTTCCTGTTAGTATAGCCACTGATCAAGGACTGACCACCTATGTCAAAAGTATGATAGCGATAACTTTATAGTGATAACTCTCCTTGTTTAAAAGCAATAGAAAAAACAACTCAAAACATTTTGAGTATTAGCAATTATAGCAACTAAGTGTAAACACGCCGGTATTCCTCGTAAATTAAGATAGAGAGCATAATCGCGCAACCTGCGCGTGGCCTTGATTCGATAAAATGACCCTATTCAAATAATGAGTTAATTTATTATTAAGTACATTTTAATATTACAAGTACATAACGCTCCACTTCGCTCCAAATGTATTCATTCTGATGTAGGTATCATTCAAATTTTTTATTTTTTAAATTGAGCATTGCCTCACTCTAGGAACATCTTCTGTGTCATGGGTTCTATTTCTCACACGCACAAATGTCCAGACCCTGAAGGTAGGCCATACAAATATTTGGTCAGTGTGGGGTTCGAACCCACAACACGTGGCGCAGAAGCCATGATCGCTTAGCCTATGCCAAACGTGTTGCCGATTTGAATTTCGGTTCCGGAAATCTGGATGGTAGTTGCATTGAGTCAAATATTCAGTTGAAAGCCGTACTAACCAATACAGTCGCCGAAAGGCTAAGAATGATGATATCAAGATTATGATATTGTCTGAGCGAAAGGATTTTTCTTAAAATCGCGATTATTGTTCCCCCTAAGGTCCAAAATTGCTAATTAATTCTTGATAGTTTCTTCACTAAGCCAAACGTCGCCGTTGACTTGCAGTGATACAAATATCTACAAGTTGATATCGTTGAGAGTTGTAATTACGAACTTTACGAGCTAGTTAAAGTGAGTGAGAGTAATAAAGACAAGTAACTTTCCTGTATCGCAATACTAAACGCGGCACATACGCGGTGGAATATTATGCTAACGAACGTAGAACTGTTAGTTAACGGATAAATGGTCTTAAGTGCCATCGAAGGTGATCTTAATCGAACCATCAATGGGGAACACAAACATACTATCGCACCATACTCACTAATGTAGGTAGAGGTGTAGGTACTGTTACAGTTCGACAGCAATGCACATCAGTCTTCCTGACATGTATGAGCATAGCACGTGATAGAAAATGGCATAGTAAGTACCTGGAACCTCCTCTATTGTGCTAAGATGCGTTAAGAATCCCACAAACTCCAGCCTGGAAAGCGGAGAAAGCCGTTTGTAACTTTCACCCCTGAACAAA
This sequence comes from Acronicta leporina, assembly GCA_947256265.1. Lineage (NCBI taxonomy): Eukaryota > Metazoa > Arthropoda > Insecta > Lepidoptera > Noctuidae > Acronicta > Acronicta leporina. The sequence goes on from OX366516.1 coordinate 5,001,845, forward strand.
AAAATAAAACAAAGTCTGCCTGTGACCATGGACGCTGTAAAGGGTCCGAAACGTCGGGATTTGATTTATACTAATATAACGCGTTATAGAATCGTGAAGTTGTTTTATACCAATAAAAAAATAAATGTTATAATTATACTATCTGTGTTTTTGTCTGAAAAAAAAACTAAATACACAAATGCTAAACATAACATAACATACCATCACGCCTGTATTCCCCGAAGGGTTAGGCAGAGGGGTACTAATTTACACCCACAGTTCGCCGGTATGTTTAGGTCCCATGTGATAGGGGGCGAGCCTATTGCCATTAACCGGGCACAAATTCCAAACTCCGAGCTGCTACTGGGAATTTCATAGAAAAACCCAATAACACTGCTCGACCTGGGAATCGAACCCAGGACATCTAGCGTAGCAGTTGCGCACAGGACCACTTGGCTAATGAGGCAGTTGACAAATGCTAAAATTTATCTAAACTTAGCCAATGAACCATCGGTTCAACAATTTAATCATATTGTGTTTTTATTCGGATTCGGATACCGTCAATCAGGTTCCTATCGTACTATTCCGTCTGAAAATAAACGACCGGAAAACCAGTCGATACGTTTTAAAATTATTAAAAAGATAGTGCAATTACTTTTATTTCTTCATGATTGGGTAGGATTACGTAGATTAACAGTAGGTATCCGAATCCGAATAATAACACAATTTGATTAACTTTCTTTGGATTGGGCCATTGACGCCATAATTTAATCGTCGTTAGTCGTCAATTATCTATCGTAATTATAACCAGTATTTTTTTTAAATCTTTCTTTATTTTCTTTCAGAATAAGGGATAATTTATATACTTTAGCATCTTTACCTCTTAAGAATTTCCAATAAAAATATATACCAAAATTAATCATAATTCAAACACAATTTAATCAAAGTGTGTTCGGATGCGTTAATCTAGGTTCCTGCTCTACCATTTCAACTAAAATACTTCACTGGAAAATGTAAGCGAATGCAATTCTTGATAACCCTACCAAGTTTGGAACGATTTTCTGGTCATTCATTCATTTTCATTCATTCATTCATTTTCATTCATTCATTTTTTTCCAGTGAAGTCGTAGTCGACGAAATAGTACAGTCAGCGCCAAAAGTCGCTGAACACGATGCAATCTTCAAAACGTTTTTACATCATTACTAACCAAAAAAATCTGCCCTGAGAAGTTAGTACCAGTTTTCTGCATATAAGAAAACTATGCTACTGCATATAATACGTCCTACCGTAGGTACCATATCAACCTAATTTGATAAAATATTGTTTGGATTACGATTTTTTTTTTATGGGATAGGGGGGCAAACGAGCAAACGGATCACCTGATGGTAAGTGATAACCGCTGCCCATGGACACCCGCAACACCAGAGGAGTCGCAAGTGCGCTGCCCGCCTTTAAAAGGGTTTGGGCCTCCGGTAACCTCAACTCACTCGGCGATACACAACGCAAGCGTTGTTTCACGCCGGTTTTCTGTGAGGCCGTGGTATCACTCCGGTCGAGCCGGCCCATTCGTGCCGAAGCATGGCTCTCCCACGTGAAAAACTATACGATTTATTTTGATTACGTTTTTGTGGGAAATTCAAGCTCCGCCCAACTCTAAAGAAGCATTTTTATTTCTATTCTGCACAATATTACCTACCTACCGGATCTGTGTAGACAAACAACATAACTCAACAAAATCCGTTCCACGATTGTATTGTCACGCGTTTATAAACAAAAATAAGTATATAAATACTGGCGAGTCTAATAGGCAATCGTTAACTAAGCTTACTTTTTTTTTATTCCTGACAGGCTTACGCTTGACCGCTACTTCGACTGCGATCTAAGATGGAGCGCGCTAGCCTAGAAGAAAGTCAAAGTCAAAGTCAAAAGATTTATTGCATACATCATTGGTGTTACCTTTTATTTTAGTACTTATGACTTAGCGGCCTTTTGCAAGCATTGCAAAAAAAACCGATTCACTTGTGATTTATAGACACCCAGGTTATATCTATCGGGGAAGACCCACTCGAGAAGCGCATTCCACATTTCAGCAAAACGCATGATAAAAGCGTTTTGTTCGCGTTTTTGGAATGTCCACCATGAATCGATGTCGCCTTTGGTCGTCCGATAATAAAAATAGAAACTTAACTGCTATAGTATACCGGTGATCGCTACCCAAACTCCGAGCTGCTATCGAGATTTTCATAGAAATACCCAGTAACACTTTGCTCGAACCCAGGATCTCTAGCGTAGCAGTCGCACTTGGAACCACTAGACTAACGAGGCAGTGTCACTAACCAATCTCTGGATTTATCTAGTTGCTAAACGAGCACGTTTTTGACGTGGGAGAGCCATGCTTCGGCACGAATGGGTCGGCTCGACCGGAGTGATACCACGGCCTCACAGAAAACCAGCCTGAAACAACGTTTACGTTGTGTTTTGCCGAGTGAATGAAATTACCGGAGGCCCAAACCTTTTTAAAACGTGGGCAACGCACTTGTGTTGTGGGTGTTGCGGGTGTCCATGGACGGTTATCGCTTACCATCAGGTGATCTGTCTGCTCGTTTCCCTTTATCCCATAAAAAAAAAGAACAATAGAAACCAATTTTCATACCTATTGTTTTTCTTAACTACGTTCAAAGCATGATTTCTCATTAAAACAATGTATTTTTAATAGTCGTTCATATAATACTGGCCTACTTCGCTTAGCCTATTATATTAAGTTAATGAACATTTACTACGTTCGACCACAGTTATTAGAATAGGTTCGACTAACTAGAGATTTACTTTCAAAAGCTTAGTTAAATTTTCGCGTGACTTTCAAACTCATTGTATTGTTTAGTCAAAAAATTTTTTGAAACCTACTATCACGCCTGGGAGGTGTTAGGGAGAGATGAATTAATGTGCAGTATTTTTCGCCAGTATTTAGGTCTCATGTAATATGGGGCGCGCCTATAATTATAAAACGTAATTCATGTTGCAAAGGTGTGGCCAACATACCATTATAACGTCTGTCACAAAGAGACTCACGATCGCCCTAGATTGGCTATGCTTGTGCCTTTCAAAATACAAAAATAATTTCAATTATGTATTTCTATTTTGAAAGGCACTGGCCAGTGCATCAATCAATCCCAACATTTATTTTCTTGGAAAACTATTTAACAACGTCTCTTCTAATTTTAATATTCATCCTTATTCTTAATCCTTTCGCAGCGCAGTGTCTACCTATTATTTTTCATAAGTCTAAGTAATAATATGACTTACTAGCTTCTGCCCGCAGCTTCGCTCACTTGAAGCTCAAAAAACAACGGTGATGATCTCTTCTTTGTATGTGTCTCTATACATTAGAGAGGTCAAACTGTATCTCAGGTTACGTTTAATTATTTGAGATAAGAAGTATACCAGTTTTTCAGTTAAAGCACATAGTTTCTAACAGTGATAACAAAATTAAAATCTATTTAGTAGTTTTGCGCCAACCCGTAACTAACAGACAAACAGACAAGAATTTTAAAAATCACATTTTTGGGTTCGGAGACGTTTATATACCCTAACCCTAACCCACTTGATTTTTTTTAAATATCTCCAATGCAGACAATTTTATAATAGTACTAGTATTCTTTTATCTGTGGTAGAGATATTTTATTTTTACTGTGTGAGAGCCATGCTTCGGCACGAATGAGCCAGCTAGACCGGAGTGATACCGGTCCCAGGCATCACAGAAAACCGGCATGAAACAACACATCTCCGCTGTGTTTCGCCGAGTAAGTGGGGATACCGGAAGCCCAAACCCTTATAAAAGGCGGGCAACGCATTTGCGACTCCTCTGGTATTTCGGGTTTCCATGGGCGGCGGTAAACGCGTACCATCCGGTGAAACGTCCCCGTGTTTGCCGTACTATCCCACAAAAAAAATCACTTAATTCCTACGTTGTCATTATTATCTAACAGATAATAATCCATCAATCTTCTATACACTATTCCTCTATATTCCTCCACATTAATGATTAATTAAAGCTTATCTGTTAACATGAAGCCTTACTTTTATAGTTGTTATAAGTACCTACCATATTTAATACAATATTTTCTTCGACTCATGGAAGTTCATGTTTTCAATATCTGAACAATTTCCTTGTTCATCTCCTGTGATTACGTACCTATCCGTCGAGAAATTTATGAAGTTATTTGTATTTTGAATTTTGATAACAGTTAGGGTAGGTACTAATAATTTTCCGGCGTAACGAAGAAAAGGAAGATTAGGTATTTCCTGTTTTTGGTGGTTTAATTTTGACACTAATTGGTATTTACTAAAAATTATGGGAACCTTTATTCGTGAAACTCGGAACACGATAATGAGCAAGTTTTTTTATTAATATAGCTTGTAATTATTTTAGTTCATTATTCAAATAGATCTACATTATTTCAATACTTGCACTTGATTAATTTATTCGAGACGGGACCATAATCACCCAAGAGATCCATATTATGCAAATCGGTAAATTTTGCATACCAAATTACGATATATCCGGGTATACCCATATATAGAGGGCTTTTATCTGCAACATCCCGTGCGGCAACTACTCTAGCTCTTCGAGAAAAGTGGGCAAGCTCAAAATGTTGCTTACAGTACTAAGGTAGGTACTTAGTCCCGTATGTGACGACTCCAGGAAAGTGCCAAGACAGTATGTGAGCTGCTGTCTCCTCCCAACCAGGCTGTGCACAGGAGTTATCTTATATCAGAGACATGTTTGGTAAATGCACCAATACCAACGAGAGCGGCGGTAACTATCTTTCTACTAAGTAACTGTTGTTTGAACCTTGGACAATCGCAGCTGCCTCGTGAGTGATGATGCGACCGTCAATTTCCAATAGTGCTTCCTTAGCCTCCCTGCACTCACCGTGGTTCGTTCAGCAGCAGTTATGTTGGTACCCAAATCCACATCATCACATTGCAATATTCTATTATTACTACTATTCTGTAATTAACATACTATCACGCCTTTCCGTGGGATTTAAGAGACTGTACGTACTGTTTTTTATTAATAATGGGTTTACTCTTGCTATATAACCTAACCCACTTGTTTTTTTTAAATATCTTCTCAATGTAGGTACAGACACAGCTTTTTACAATTTTATAATAGTAGAGAAGATGAGATGGAAATTAACGACCATGAAATGTAGGTACCTACAAATGTATAAATACTTAAGTACATAGTTTACCAAGTTTACATAAAGCCCAAATAGAGCACTGAAAATATGAAATTCTGTGAAAAGCTGGCGTTAAATATGCAGCAATGCATTATAAAGTTATTAAGTGGGTGTAGAGCTAACGGCAACTCATTGTCTTGTCACCCCTTGACCTACTTGCCACGAGACTACATGGCGGACCAAGTTATATTTTCGTTTTGTCACTACGACTGAATTACTCGTAGGTACATTATGTTATGTGAAGCCTGATTAGTTGATTTTATACCTAGGTACACTCTTTGTGTTCGGTTTATAAATTATTGAACTTACAGTGGTACCTATCTATACTTAATATATAAAGCTGAAGAGTTTGTTTGTTTGTTTGTTTGTTTGTTTGTTTGTTTGCTTGAACGCGCTAATCTCAGGAACTACTGGTTCGATTTGAAAAATTCTTTCAGTGTTAGATAGCTCATTTATCGAGGAAGGCTATAGGCTATATATCATCACGCTAAGACCAATAGGAGCGGAGCATAAATGAAGAATGTTTCAAAATCGGGGTTTTTTCCTTTTGAGAGCTTCCGATGCATGCGCTGCGTAAACGATTAAAGTTACGCAAAAATCATATATGACAGAATTGTTCCTCTTTAGAAGTTCTACAAAAAAGTCCGCGACAGCATATGTCTATCTTTTAAGGTTGGCTCGCTATAACCTTTTTTATGCTAACTTTGTTCTATAATTCCAAATGCATTATTTGCGAAGGTGTTTTTATAAACATGATATTAATCCTTATCCAAATAAATACGTTATTCATCAGCCTTTAGAGCGTTTGTTTTGTATCCGTGCGGACCGAGCTTGGGTCCGCTCGGACCCAACAAACGCTCTAAAGGACATATCCTCATTTAGCGTTCTTTTATTATTCCTGTTTCCGTGACATATTTTACTAAAGTTCCGCTCGGATACTCAATACTCAATTATCAACTAACAATATTGGCTATATCTTGAAGTGAGCTTCAATCAAAACATACTACAAGCCGCTGAAGGGGATCATCATCTTCTTACCACCTGTAAGGAGATGATGATCCCCTTCAGCTTCCTGCCACCTGCCAAGTTTGCTTGAACGCGATAATCTCAGGAACTATTGGTCCGATTAGAAAAAATCTTTCGGTGTTAGATAGTCCATTTATTGAGGAAGGCTATATATAGGCTATCATCCCGCTAAGACTAAGTAACTATTCCACGCGGACGAAGTCGCGGGCGGAAGCTAGTACTAATATATAAAGCTGAAGAGTTTGTTTGTTTGCTTGAACGCGCTAATCTCAGAAACTACTGGTCCGATTTGAAAATTCTTTCAGTGTTAGATAGCCTATTTATTGAGGAAGGCTATAGGCTATATATTATCACGCTACGCGGACGAAGTCGCGGGCAGAAGCTAGTTTTAGATAAATCTCTTCTCTATCTCTCTACTACTTATTATAAAATTTAAAAAAAGCTGTGTCTGTACATTGAAGATATTTAAAAAAAAACAAGTGGGTTAGGGTATATAAACGTCGCCGAACCCAAAAATGTGATTTTTAAAATTCTTGTCTGTTTGTCTGTTAGTTACGGGTTGGCGCAAAAACTACTGAATAGATTTAAATTTTGTTATCACTGTTTGAAATGGGACTGGGCGGGACACGTATGCCGCATGCCAGACGAACTGTGGGCAAAAGCTACCACAAATTGGATCCCACACGGAGCGAAGCGACAGCGTGGTCGGCCCAGACGGAGGTGGCGCGATGAATTAGACTCTTACGATAGAGATTGGGTGGCTAAGACTACAAACAGAGTGATTTGGAAGGAAGGAAGGGAGCCTTAGCCCGTCAGTGGGACGAAACGGGCTAGGAAAAAAAAACTGTTTGAAAGAATATCCTCAAACTTAAAAACTGGTGAACTTCTTATCTCAGTAAATTGAACGGATCCTGAGATACAACTTGACCTCTTTAATGTATAGAGACCCATACAAAGAAGAGATCATCACTGTTGGTTTTTAGCTTCAAGTGAGCGAAGCCGCGGGCAGAAGCTAATATAATTATTAAATTGTAAAAAAGCTGTGTCTGTATATTGAAGATATAAAAAAAACAAGTGGGTTAGGGTATATAAACATCTCCGAACCCAAAAATATGATTTTTAAAATTCTTGTCTGTTTGTTACAGGTTGGCGCAAAAACTACTAAATAGATTTTAATTTTCTTATCACTGTTGTGTGTGTGTGTGTTGTCACAGAAAGTATGTGCTCCAACTTAAAAACTGGTATACTTTTTATCTCAAATAATTAAACGGAACCTGAGATAGGTACAGCTTGACCTCTCTAATGTATAGAGACCCATACAAAGAATTAGTGATCATCACTGTTGGTTTTTTAGCTTCAAGTGAGAGAAGCCGCGGGCAGAAGCTATTGTCAATCATATAAAGGTACCTACATACATACATTATATGATTTAAGTAGGACATATAATTAGGTATGTGCTCAAACTACATTATACCTGCATCTACATTTAAAATCATCAATTATCTTCAGGTTTGCATTTACCTACCTACCTACTGACTCACATAATTCTTACATTCATACTTCGTTAGTTCGAGAGGGAAACAGAATATACCTAATAAGGCTCCAACCGGAAGATGCCACTCAGTTTTGTCGTTAATTAGTTCGCATTTACAATTACAAATAGGTTCCTTAAGTATTTGGCTGATAAAGTAAGCCCAGTATTAGCTAAACTTGTTAACTTATCTGTTAAAAATCAAAAATTTCCTATTCATCTAAAGGAAGCAATAATTCGTCCAATTCATAAAAAAGGGGACCGGAAAAATGTATCAAATTACCGACCAATCGCTATATTGTCAAGTGTTGATAAAATAATTGAAAAATGTATTGTAAATCAAATAAATTCGTAATTTGGTAAAAGACATGACTACGATTCTGTAGAAGCGCTACCCCGTTTTCACGACGCGATGGAGGAAGAGACTGTATGTATTTATTAATAATCATACTTGTATTGTCATTAAATCATTCCAACATCTCTATTTTGAGTTGTAGTATTGTAATAATTATTAAATTATTTTAATTATAATTATTTTTCTGCATGGTCCAAAACGTTTTTTTTGTGGCAATGACAGTTGACACCCAAGACGTCAGCTACAGTTGACAGCTGTTGTCAAAAGTCCCAAACTTGAAACTTCAGTTCACTGTAAACAAAAATTGCACAATTTTCTTTCACTTTAATTTATAAAAAAATACATGTGATTCATTATATTTATAAACAATGACTGCTACAGAGACTTCTCGTCCCCGTGACTGTCTGTCTTGCAGGATAGTGGGCGCCGTTGGCATGGTCGGGATAGGAGGTTATCTTGCAAACAGTGCCTGCAAAAATAAAAGTTTACCTGGAAAATATGCTTTGTCTATGCTGTCGTTTGGTAATATTCTTTAAAATTTTCCTAAGTGCCATCCTCCATTTGCCATTACTTGTACCTGTTTTTAGTTATCATAATTTATTTTCAGGTTTCATCTGTATGGGAGTAGCAAGATACAAACAAACATTCCCCTTCAACAAGAACGAAGAATTCAAAGCAAAAGCATGATTGTGTAGGTACAGAAAGTTTAATTAATTAGCTTGTAAGTTGTACAAAAATCTTGTGTAATAAATAGAATAGTTTTAGTTATTTATAAACTCAAAATCATTTTATTTACCTGAATTATGAGTATTATCAATCATGAACCTTTAGTGTGAAATATATTTAAGTAAGTACTGTAGAGGACCGAGTGTAAGATAATGGGGGGTTTACGATTTTAAATAAAATAATGCACAATAAGAGCAATCACGACTTGTTTATTATTTTATTTAAAATCGTAGTAACGCTCGGTCCTCTACAGTACCTATTTACAGACATAACAGATATATAAGTAAATTAAACTCACTTAAATCCAATATCAATTCAGTCAATTTATTTTATTTTAATTATACCTTTAAAATAGGCCTACCTACTTTTAAATGTCAAAACTATAATGCTTGGTTTCAAAAAGTGGGGCTTATAGATAAGACTATGGCCATAAACTTTACAGACACACTTTAATATTGAGAGGTATTACATTTCAACTGGTACAATACTGTGATAATAAACATTGAAGGCTAGGTAATGTCCAAGTAGAACTGAAGTTAACAGTTATTAAAAGACCTTTCCCACAATCTCAGAGCACTTGTCATCCAAAAAAATAATATGATCATGTAACATTTAGCATAGTGATATACCTACCAATGTGATAGCAGATATGTATGTAATCATAATTGCAAAATTTTACTAAAATAACAGAAGGAATACAGAAGTATAAGAACCTCGGCTTGGCAACCATAATATTATGAAGTTATCACAATGTAATTATTCTTTATCATTGAATCATTTACTGTAGTTTGTGACTGTTGATATGTTTTAAATAAATCAACACCATCTATAGTTTCAGTGTCTATCTAAGTTACTTCCACTATGCCCTAAACCCAAGAGCTATTATTCTATATAGCTAAGATATCTGAAGCTAAACATAGGTGGCGCTAACATCAGATATCTTTGATATTACAAAAAGTCTAGTATTTTATTTTGTAATTTATTTTAAGATGTACTTATAAAGGTTTTGGGTATAATTTGTGTAGTAGGTACTTTTATAATAAAGTACATACCTACCTAGTAAATTGTAATTACTTGCACTTAATAACATTAAATTTATCAAATTTTGGTAGACTTGTGAATCGAACCCAGGACTTGACGCTCTTTACGCTATGAAATAATCCAATAGAATTCGCTATCAGACAGCCTAATTTAAAATTCGCTTACAGAAAGAATCTAATTAAGTATTTTACTTACATTCTGTTAGTCTTGGGATTTTTGCAAATAGGTACTTAATCCGATTTATGGCCTTGTCCCAGCCCTAAAGAATACACGTGTAATGATGAGCACGGCTTTTATTGAATTCACGAAATATTGTTCGGTAGATAGGTAGGTACTCTGTCTCTGTGAAATCTCAGATGCTTTAGATATTACTGAAATGGATTTTTTAGGCTTAGTCTGCTAAAATTGAGATTTAGTTGGATCAAGTTAGGTACCTATACCTAAATTGTCAAAGTAAATGTTAATCTCTGGTGTGTTTTTATTTACGTAACTACATAGGTACCTACCTACTGGTTACGTGACAAATTTACTAGTACAGTGGTAGGAACCTATATCTATTAAAAATAAAACTTCACCTCCAGAACTTTTCACAATTCCTAGAAAACCACGAAGCTGCTGTATCTCCATTATATAGGTACCTACTTTATAAACAATTCATTCAACATTCCACTGCCTATCAGACATACACTTCGTCCTCGTCAGCGTCCTCTATTTTCGATACCTCAAACCTGTACCGTAACCCTTAAGACCAGTCCTTTGTATCTAGCACTTACGCATATTAATAATATATTACATTATGATGAATCACTGGATGCCTTTGCGACCACTGAACTGAGATTCCTGACCACTGCTACTCGATACCTAGAATCTATTGCCACACCTAGCACAATTTCATGAATAATCATTACATACCTTGTTTACCTAATTTTATATATCTATATTTCAGAATAATAAAAAAAATGATAATAATAATAATTTATTGCGTTGTATCAGTATTATTATATTATGACCGATAACTTGTATGTGTGGTGTAAACTGTTAGTATAAGTTGGTTAATAAATAAATAAATAAATTAAATTTATGACCACCCTCCGTGGACAAGGGGCGGTGGAGCGACTGGTGCCTTATAAACTCAATTTCCTTCGGTAGGTAATTTTATATTGTTCCATTAAATGTATCGGAGATCGCGAGCGGATGGCAAAGTACTGGACGTCCCTAGCGTCCTTTAGGAATTCCATGGGAATATTCCCGTCTCCAAGTCGTTCGATCTAGATCTATCAATATTACAACATACACCATACGTAGGCTCATAAACTATACTCTATCACGAAATAAATTGATATCTACCCTCCTAAAATGTTCAAAATTATACTTATGGCGTACAAAGCTTGTGTTTCGCCGAGTGAATACCAGAGACCAAAACCCTTTTGAAAAAATTGCAAGTCACTTGCAACTCCTCTGGTGTCCATTTAAGTACGTTTATGCCATAAAAAAAACTGCTCATTCTTAATAGTTTGAATTGAATCTCCTTTAATTTTGTTGTTAGTAAGTAGGTACCTACCCTTAAAAAGTTTAAAGTACCTACTGTAGGTACAACAGCTATTTCACGTGTTAACCTGTATTAATTTGCCGAAGGCCACTGACTTCCACTTCCCGGAACCAATTAAGTAGGTATAGCGAGGGTAAGCTTAGTGGAAGGTAAACCAATATCCCTTTACAAAACGATAGAAATTCCATGAATATTAATATAGGTAACGTCAATTTTTATAGATATGCAAATTCCTTCACCAGCTAAGCTTATTGCCGTATAACGATTGGTAAATGAACCACATACATTACCTCTCTTAAACATAAAACATCCATCAGTGGCAGTATCGAACACGTAATGAATGATGTACAGAAACCAATGTAGGTAGGTACCTACCTACCTAAGCAGTGTCGGGCCAATTTGTACGAACAGCATTAAAATTCGAAACGCGAAGCCACTTTGATAAATAAAGATGCCAAGACCTATCAGTCAACATTAGCCTTGAGACTGTAAGGGCATTTAATTTGTTTGAAATGGAAAAATACTTAAATCAGGGTTTTACATTGTATCTTTACTCAAACAATTTTACCTGACTCTACAGTATCCTTACGTGTTATAAAATAAAGTCTCCCGCCGCGTCTGACTTAGACAGTCAGACAGTCTGTTCGCGATAAATACAAAAATTACTGAACACGATTTTCATGCGGTTTTCACTAATGGACGGAGTGATTCCTGAGTAAGGTTTTAAGCTACCTAACAGCACGGTACGACTCTAGGCTACGCAGGTGATACCGCGGGCGGGTCTCTAGTAACTAAAATAACAGAACGGACACTATACGTTTCATCCGATACCTCAGCCTCATTTCATAGTAACGTTTGTTGTCTGCTAAAGCCTTTGACTATCTATAGTCAAAGGCTAAACCAACTTGGCGCACACGCAAAAATCTACGTGTATATGAAAGTCATCTCGTTTTTGTAGTTGTGTTACGGATAGGAATTGGAGTGATTCTACGAGTATGTCAGTGTCCAAGGAGTACCTATCAATTCTGCAAAGCACATTTTATGATTCTTGCTTACATCGTTATAATTTTTGTATACATTCGGACGATTGCTGGACCACAATGACCAGCCTTTCTATAGCTATCGAATCTGTCAGTAGATTTGCTTACTAGGGCATTTTGACATAAGGGCCATACCTACATCTGCCCTCAGATTATGTATCATCTACCCAATGTCAAAATCCTACCCAGAGGTAGGACACCTAGTGCTAGAGCACTAGTATTCTATTATCTGTGCCTCCAGTTAGAAACTCTACCGACAGATTTGATATAGAACCCGTTGTTCGGATCCCTAACTTTGTAGGGTGGAATTTGCGTCCCTCTTCGGTTTCCAAAGTGTTTGCCACACATTGGGTAGGTATAATTAGCCTAAGACCAACCTGCGTACTTAACTTTTAATAATACGAAACTTTTATTTGGCCAGCCTATAAAGTCGAAAAACTCACGATCAACAATTTTCTACATTCACATACCGTACTACCTACCTTCCTACAACACCGCATTAAAAGTAATGTGAACTCATTGGCCTTCCATTCCGGGATTGAATAAAAGAAATCTCGTCATTACCGGCTTTATGTTATGAATAGGCACTCAGGCTATTCAGAGTGAGGGGCAAGCTTACAAGAGGATGTTTTACCCTTTACCCTTCAAGCTGTTATATACGGAGAGGTCCGTTTATAGTGGAAGAGAAATATTCAAAAGTGCTAAATGAGAATAGAATTACGATTTTGTATTTGCTACTAAATGTCGCTGCGAGTTTGCGATGCGATTGTGCGATATTCCGTAAAGACTTGTTACGCCAATTAGTTCACATCAAAACATCTATGTTTAAAAATATTCTCAAGCTGCAGAACGGCAAAGATGACATCTTTGCCTATACTGTCTTTTACATCTATAGTATTTCATTATACCTACTGACCTATAAAACAGGCACGAGCCAGAACATTATTATGTATAGGTACATAACACACCATCACGCCTGTATTCCCCGAAGGGTTAGGCAGAGGCGCACTAATGTTCACCCACAGTTCGCCGGTATGTTAGTCTCATGTAACAGGGGGCGAGCCTATTGCCATTAACCGGACACAATTTCCAAACTCCGAGCTGCTACTGGGAACTTCATAGAAAAACCCACCACTTTGCTCGACCTGGGAATCGAACCCAGGACCTCTAGCGTAGCAGTCGCGCTCAGGATCACTTGGCTAATGAGGCAGTCATGTATAGGTATGCTGGGGAAAATTCAAAAGCGATTTTCTCTCAAAGTAGGTAAGTATTATTATTGTAAGCTGTATATAAACACAGTACTTAATTTCGAACTAATGCTTTACTGTTATTGGCTTTAATGACGATTGCAAATTTTGAGATAGGTACTATATTATCTCAAAATTTGCAATCGTCATTTCACGAAAAAAAAAACGATTTCGAAGCGTATTATACGTATTTATGCTCGCGACTGTACATCCTATCGACATTGCTATTTGATCTCCATCTACTCTCATAAAATTCCATTTCGCTTCGCATTTTCTCCTTGAGTAATACGTAGGTACCTACGTACCTACCTATACGTATCTATATCAAATATACCTAGTTAATGAATGCAATAGAGCCCCGGCAATTCGAATCTATCCTCTCTACCTATTGGTTTTTATTTTATTAACCTTTTGGACGCCGTTGTCACAAATACATGACAAGCGTGCGCGTGCCCTCAGCGCCAGCGTCACAAATATGTGACAAAAAAGGGGTGCAATTAAAATGCGAAATAAAAGGTGAAATCATTACTTTTGTTTGTTTTTATTTATACATCCTAAAAATGTAGGCTCCCTACCATATTTAATTCCATGAAACAAATTAAAATATACCACGGATATGAAGAAATTTCATGGTAGTTATTTTGCTGTGAATTTGTGGCTTGGCGCTGAGGGCACGCGCATGCTTTTATGCTCTGGCGGTCAAAAGGTTTGTTCTGCAGCGAAGCAGAACTAAACGTAATTTAAACCAACGACGAAAGGAGAAGGTCTATGCGTTTAGGGTTAAAGGTTGTTTGTTTGTTCTGACATTATTAATTTTGAGTACATAAATTGTTCTTTGGTGCCATTAAAATTGACATAACAACGATTATGAACCTGATTGAAAAGTGAAAGTAAAAGAAATGAAAAGTGAGTAGGTACAGGTAGATATAAAGATATTTTATAGCTTCTATCTATATACTAATAGGTATATAAAGCTGAAGAGTTTGTTTGTTTGTTTGCTTGAACGCGCTAATCTCAGGAACTACTGGTACCTACGAAAAATTATTTCAGTGTTAGATAGCCCATTTAATGAGGTAGGCTATAGGCTATATATCATTACGCTACGCGGACGAATTCGCGGGCAGAAACTAGTAACTTTATAATCTTAGCATGAAAAATGCAAAAAATAGTCAGAAATCAGTCAAAAGTCCAGTAACTAGAAATCCCTTTATCGATTAGTAATATTTTAAAGGTTTTACAGTTTTCATAATAATTTATACCTACCTACTTAATATACCTATGTAAGTATACATATAAACCCCAGTCCTATTGAAATTCTGTTGTGCTGCTTACCCTTAAACTACCTATCCTTAAAAATGGGTAGCCCCGCTAAAAACGTAGATACCTACTTCAGGCGCGGTGAAATGAAGTGCACGGAAATAAAATGCATTACGAGATTGCGGTAAAGACCCAGAAGTTCTTATAAATTTCTTCCGCTGTGAAGCAAACTAACCTGTGCTTATGCTTAGACCAGGCGCAAACTTTCGATAAACTCATCTTTAACTTTGTTGGATCTGAGATTAAGAAGGAATATATCGTGCCTGGCAGGCCCGTATTTCCCCTTAGGCCCACAAGGCCCTGGCCTAGGGGCCCAGCCAGCCTAGGGGCCCAGCCAGCCTAGGGGCCCCAGTTACAGTAGCGGAACTATAAAGAAACTTATCAAAAATATACTTAAAAGTCTTGAAATGATATTACGCATTCGAGTTATTTAAAAGCTAGTGGTATTATTGTGGACACACTTTACCAGGACTTGTCTACCAAATTATCAAACAAACAAACGTACGAACGAAGCTGCTGCTGATCTTTCAGCCTATGTTCGATGACAGATACCTACGATACCCTCTGGACTTACTTTGAAACGTGCTGCAGCTATACATATATGGACCAAGTCACTCGGCTCTTCGCCTTTATGATCCATCAGATCTTCTCTTTTTCTATATGCTTCCCATGAATTGTTTTCGAGAACTCTCTACCATTGTTCCCATAACAGAGGATGATGTCGACGATGTTCTGGAGAGACTGAGTGTGCTCTTGATCTCCCATCAATAGTTGGTACTGTAAGTGACTAAATTTGTTTGTTCACAACTGGGACAATCCATATTTGTTTGCAGCCAATTTTCGTACTATTTTCTGAATGTAATAGGTCTTTACCTATGAAATTGCCGTTCTGCAGTACTGGCCATTTCAAATCAAAATAATTTTTGTTTGGCTAAGAATTCTAATTTCAAATTAATTTTATTTCAAAAACATGGAATTCTTTTTCCAAAAGTAGTCATTTGTTTATTGATTAGTGTTACATTTTCATCGCATTTCAATCTTTTTCGTCATCATGGATACGTTAAAATTTCGAGTAATTATGGAATATGAGTACCGTAGTGGCAGCAACGCGGCACAAGCGGCACGCAACATCAACGACGTTTACGGAGCTAACACTACAAACCAACGCACCACCTGTTATTGGTTTGCTCGCTTCCGTTCTGGGAATTTCGACCTGAAAAATGAACCTCGCGGTCGTCCGAAGACTTTGGTCGACAATGACGAATTAAAGGCGATTGTGGAAGCTGATGATACACAATCGACGGCTGAATTAGCAGCAGCTTTCGACGTTAGCGTCAAAACAATATTGGTCCATTTGCGTCAAATTGGCAAGGTAAAAAAGCTTGACAAATGGGTGCCCCACGAACTCAATGATCGCCAGCGCGAAGTACGCGTCGAAACGTGCCTTGCACTGCTCAACAGACATACAAATGAAGGAATTTTGAACCGCATTGTTACCTGCGATGAAAAATGGATTCTGTTTGATAACCGCAAGCGCTCAGCAAGTTGGTTGGATCCTGGTTCACCTAAACAATGCCCTAAACGAAAACTTACCCCTAGAAAAGTAATAGTCACTGTTTGGAGGTCTAGCGCCGGTGTGATTCATCACAGCTTCTTACCAAACGGGGTGAGCATTACTGCTGATGTGTACTGTGAAGAACCGAACACAATGATGGCGAAGCTGGCACATCTCCAACCAGCATTGGTCAATCGCTCGTCTCCGCTGCTCCTGCACGATAACGCGCGACCTCATACTGCACAGCAGACGGTCTCCAAGTTGCAAGAACTGGGGTTGGAAGTTCTCCGTCATCCGCCCTACTCACCAGACCTTGCGCCTACAGACTACTACTTTTTCCAGAATTTGGATAACTTGGCGGGGAAAAAATTCAATACCCGAGAGGCAGTACAAAATGCCTTTGTAGAATTTGTTGCCTCCCGTCCAGCTGATTTCTTTAAGAAGGGCATCAATAAACTGCCACTGCATTGGCAAAGATGCATTGATTGCATGGGTGATTACTCCGATTAATACAAATAAAAAATACATGAAAAAAATTCGTTTAAATTTTTTCATACAAAACGGCAATTTCATAGGTGAAGACCTAATATCAATGATTCGGTGGGATTTCTGCCACTTCTGTGATGCAGCTCTTGCGAATCTCGGACATAATTCTTTTATAGTTACTCGATCTTCCAGACAAAGCTAATCGCCTAGTCCTAATAACTGCGCCAAACAATACCTCATAATCAAATGAAGTTCTCTCACTTTTTAACAGAACAAACAAGTCTAAGTAGTCCATGATTGGTAACGTTGCGCGATATTGCAAATCTCTTAATCACTTATTCAGACTCATTAGAAGACTAAATTGTTACACAGTAAAACCACTAAATAACAATTTAGTCTTCTAATCTCACTCTTCAAATGACTTGTTTAAGACATATCAGACTTGTGTTAAACAATTTTCTTGATCAATATTTGATAAATATCTGGCTCAATCAACGCTAGCGAAGTTTAGGTGTTTAGGTGTGTGTAGGTAGGGATTAGACTCTTTTACACAAAAAATAATTTTCCAAATCGGTTTAAAATGTTCGAATATCCGCGTAATACAAAAAATAGAGACGAATTGAGAACCTCCTTTTTTTGAAGCCGAATGAAAATGGAATGATTTCGAGATGGGGGAGGGGGGCCCCAAATGCCAAGTGCCTAGGGGCCCTGGCCCCCTAAATACGGGCCTGGTGCCTGGATAGTGCATAAATTACGATTTGACAGCCACTTTAGGAAATCTTATATATAATGTGATCATCGTGATGGTCGTTTTTATACAAAAGGTTTAAATGGACTTGATAATTAAACAGGTTGTGTGTTACTTATTATACCTAAATTATGTGCCCAGTGGAGTCTGTAACAAACATAATTTAATAATAAGTAGGTATTGTTTTATCATTCGGATGCAGAGTTAAATTGTGTTTGAATTACGATTTATTTTGGTATTACGTTTGTATGAGTAAGTTAGACTCCGCCTTACCCTTAACTCGGATTAGTGGAGGCTGGAAACTTAGGAACGACATGCGGCGCTTTTCGATACTTTTTAGGACAACATAACATGGCAATCGTAACTTTGCGTCCACCGTTATAAAGTTCATAACTCAACAATGTAATATAAACGTTGTACCTCCACCGCGTTGACGCTAAGTGCATCGCTCTAGCAGTTTATTTCTGCCATTAAATGCGCTTAACCTCACTATAAGTGAAAATTATTATCACGCGAATGCTACGTTTATGTACGCCTGACTTGGTCTGCGTTTATTATTTTTTACACATACATACATTATAGCAACATTTATAAATAGGTACATTCATTCGAAGGGCTTACATGTCGCTAGTAATTCCACTAACACGCATCTTTGTTACACTGTAGTCCTTAATAGATTGCTAGCGTAGTTTCAGTGATTTTTAAACGATTTATCCCTCCTCATTAGAACGTCGTTTTGAAGAGGATTCCGGTGACTGGAACCACAATCAACTCGGATCATGGTCCCAGTTGCCAGTTCCATTTAATTTTAATATTTGTCTTCCGGAAACTAGGACCATGTTCCGAGTTAATTGTGGTCATCGTCGCCGGAATCCTCGTTTTAAAACACCGATAATATTAAAGAGTTCTCCATTAGAGTGACGTCGTAACATGTCGTAGAGTGATGTTGTTATTTTTACTGAAGGATTTGTAGTAGGAAAATAAATGCGCTAAATTACAAATTTAATACATATTCAAAATCCAAATAAAAAAAATATTTTTTTTTACAAATATCAGCTCTTATAAAATTAAATACATATTATGAAAACAAATATATATAGGTTATAAATTCAATTATTTTTTAGATAAAGGAGTCTGCCCACTGCAACGTCTTATAACGACCGTGCTAGGAGCGTGTCAGACAATAATATTCTTTGTATTGAGAAGTATGAGACTATGCCCACTAGACCGTTACATCACCGATCAACACCGTCGCGTGCCATACACAGTGCGTACCTATTGGCACTGGCAAAATATTCCCTAGTCTAATTCTGCTCAATACATAATACAATATTTTTTTGACGGAGGCAATACAGATATGATACGCGGATGCTACCGTCACTAACACCTCTATGAACGAGAATGATACACTGTTGATACCTTGTAGTGGGCATAGAATTTAGTGTCGTAGGTACCCGTTTCCATATCTGATAAGTACTAGTCAGTCGTGGCATTAGACGGTTCAGCGGTGTAGTGGACAGACTCCTTAAGAACTTAGAGAACCTAAGATTGGAAATGATGCATTTTTGGTGACTAAGTTAGTAGTAGGTACCTAGTAGAGTACAAATAAAATGTTAAGAAGAGACTACGTTTATTATATAATAATGAAATAATATTAGGTAAAATGTCATGACGTCATCAGTCTTCAAACTCGACATACATAATTATATATTCTTTTGGCGCTTATTACATCATCATGAGTTCTGACAGGTGCCAGAATACTAGGTAGGTACTGTAACTTAGTTCCCAACTCAATATTCTGAAGGCACGTACGTGTAAATAAAAAAAATCTGTTTATCTTCATTTTTCGTAGTCGGGTAAAAATAAAAAAGTTTGTTCGTTACCATAAAGTGGGTTCCGTACCTCAAAATGACAAAACGGAACGCTTATAGGATCACTTTTTTGTCTGTCTGTCTGTCACGACCCTTTTTCTCAGGAACGTGTGGAGGTATCAAGCTGAAATTCATATCAAATATTCAGGTCTACTGTCCCAACGCAATCAGAAGATACAGCCGTTTATGCTATAAATTTTCGACACTCGCAAGGGAATCAAAACCTACAGGGTACTCCCGTGAACTCAGAATATTGAAATTTGGCACGAAGCAACGTCTTATAGCAAAGATAAAGGAACAATTGCGAAATGCTTAAATTTTAGTTACATCATATAATTAAACTTATATTACCCTTTTTCTCATGAACGTGTAGAGGTATCAAGTTGAAATTCATATGAAATACTAAGGTCTAATTTTACTTTTGAGTTGTAAAAAAAACAAATACCATAACTTAAAATACCATAACTTTTACTTATATACCTACAGATTTGTACGGAACCCTCGGTGCATGAGTCCGACTCGCACTTGGCCGGTTTTTTTTGTGTTTATATCTTAATAAATAAATTACTATGGAAATGTATTAGAAGTTCAACGATGTACGATTACTTCGGCGTAATAAAGTCAACATCGCGACACAGATCACGGCGTAACGTCGGGGTAAACAAGTCGGTTTAATGATAAGAAGAGACCCGCCGCCAACCAGTCGCGCGCGCCCGCCCGCCCAACGCACGTGTGAAAAGTTGCAACAGATAACAACAAATCGTTTAATTCAACCTTATGGGTGAGTCGCCTCTTTTTGTACAGAAAATAATCAAATTACTTTTGTATGTGATGGAATAATTGTGTTCCAATTTTAAGATTTTTTGTATTCTTTTAATAAAATTTCTCTTACGTGCAAACTAGGTGAATATCAACTTTCCTCAATTTTACTTTATTTTCAATTTGAAAGGTGGATGGACTTCTCGACATGTCGATCTATTTTATAGTGCGTTGTGCGTGAATGAATTTATGAGTGATGCGTGATATTAGTTCACTATCTCCGTAATGTAATGGGGTAATATTCTTATTCGTTTTTTTTTACTTATTTTAGATAATTGTAATGTGTTTTATTCAAAAGATAATGTTACGCCTGTAAAAAATCAGAATCTGTATAAGTTTCTAGCCACAAATTTTAATCCCAGATTACCTTTATTGTGTTAGGCATGTGTTAGACACTATAATATGTATAGATAATTATGTAGGGTACTTTATTTGAAACGCAGTAGTACTTTCGTTGCTTTAACTTAACTTACTTATTTACGATTATTTAATCAAATCTGAATAAAAAGCAGAGAAAACGCGTGGCAGATGACACGTCCACATTATTTGCTAGCTTTTACGTTCATGATACAGACGCAGAATGTGCTATATTAAATCTGTGTATATCCTCATAGTTAATCAGACAAAAAGGATATTCCCGTGACACCAAACCTCTGGTCCTATTAAAATTCTGGTCCTTAAATCCGCGTATATCTCCCAACCAGTAAAGAACAAACGTAGTTTTCCACTGATACATAGAACATGGCATACACAACGGATCGATGTAACACTATTGTACGTAGCTAATTTCGTTATCTACAGATAAGCAGTGGGCTGAGAGGCGCGAGCATGAGACACCATGGGATTCAGACTATGTGTATAAAAGCACGGATAAAGAATTCACGACGAAGGCTATAGAGGCTCTATCTGAAGCCAGAGTTGGGGTGTCAACATGGGATGTTCATGGAAACGTGTGGAGTGCTGCTGTGGGAGCTCTTATTGGTGCTGGTACTGTACTGCTAATTGCTGCTGTGTTCCTGATGTGGAGGAAACCCCGAAGACAGGATCCGCCACTCCTAGCGCCAATGGATGCTTCACATAATGTGAGTGAATTCTTTTTTATTTTCTAATTACTGGGTACATAATTGTGTGTAAATCAGTTCAAATAGGGTGTTAATATCTTTTCCAATTAATATTTCTAAACTGAAATTTAAGATAGCGTTTCGGGCAATCTTTTTCCGGAGAAAACCAAAAAATATATAAGATATAAGTAATAATAAAGTGTACTACTACTTCAGGGGCCGTCATTCTAAGTTTAGGTTTCATAAACAGTATTTCTTACAACTGTAGATTGCAATAACGTCTCTGCTTTCATTTGTTTGTGAAGTAATAAAAAACAAACAGAATCACCTGATTGTTAGTAACTAGAAACTATTGCAGTGCATTTGTTGACTTCATAAACAAAGGACTGAGAAATCGATACCTAGTCAGAACTCAGTCCAATTAGATAGCTGATACTATAGAAAATATTTTCAAAGGTATCTGGTCCTTAGAGGCTGTATATATTTTTAAAGGTTTTAATATATAAGTGGGCTGCCTACAACTATTGTTAAATCGCTACTATTTTCATACCTATCGGTGTATGTACGATATAAAATCCAATAAAATTCACTCGCTCATCAGGAAATCTTCATTTATATGTATGTATTCATAAAACGACATTATAATGCCTGTAGACTTAAAATTTGTATCAATTTCCGTCAAGGTTGTATACGTCCGTTAACGAGTGTAGAGAAATTTCTATGGGATAAAGAAAAAAAAGAGATTAACACAGGTGGATAGCTAGTATAATATCGTGCCCACGCAGATTATTGACTGGAAGCTCCTTTTGAGGAATATAAAAATAGGCTGATATATTTTATTAAACCCTTGTACTTATACAAAACACGTCACGTGTAGGATGTGTTTATATTTGTATGGTTTAAAGGTATAGTGTTTTCTACTTAAGTATGGTACCTGTTAATCCCCATTTACTGACAACTTAACAAAGACCGTATTTAATTAATTATTAAACTGTATGAGTTGATTTTGCATCTTATTGGTAATTGGGCTGTATCTTCAAAATAATATTTACCGCAAAAGGTGTCACTGAAATATTTATTAATTTATGATAAGTCCTTCCGTCCAAAACCTTTTATTGTGCTAAGAGCCAACAAACGAATGGGCGATATAATCAAACAATATATCAACTTAATATAAATATATAATAATGTGAAAAAAGACAAAAGGACCAGTTCTAAAAAACAAAACCTTCGTTACTTTATTTCTAATCTGATCCAATTTACGACGGGACGTGTTCTGTTGTACAAAGAGCCCGCGTGTCAACAAATGACCGCTACGTGCTGCTGCAACGTTTAGTTTCTCTATAATAACTTTGAGAACATTTTGAACGACCAAGTTCAGTGGACCCTAATTGTGTTTGGACTTTAGCTTTCTCGTCAAGACTACTATGTTATCTGACTGGTAATTTTATGTGATCGTTAGCTTTTATAAATAAGTGGTCCTAAAATGTGTGTTCTTCATTTTGTAAAGATAAAATAACTTTGCATTAAGGACTATTATTATAGTAATTCTATCAGAAAG